>JAKGUB010000332.1:10075000-11275000 GCA_026261675.1 Hippocampus mohnikei | reverse complement strand
ATTTACCGTTTATTTGGTTTGAAAACTTTTTCGAAAGCCTGTGGCACACGATTCAACGGTATAACTACATGAATAACTTGGTTCTAAATACCATTTAAGTCGGGGGGGAGGGTTTTGGGGGGGTGGACAAGTTATTTGATTTGCTCATTGAGAAAATCCTGCTGATGAAAACAGTGCAAGTCTGAGTCAAGGGCTGCCAAAAAAAAACTGCTCAATATATAATATATGTAATATAAGTCGAAAGAACTTTGAAATAAGTTCTGGACATTTTTTGGGAAAATCAAGGTGTTTGCTCCAAATTGCTCCGTTGTTTTGACTTATATGTTTATGTTGGGCACAATCCAAGGGACAATTAGTTCTGTCAACTTTTATTTTTTGGGGCCGTGTGAAATGCGGGGAAAGACAATTTTCACAGCAGCACTACTTAAAAGATTTTGTGTTTAACTTTTTTCATATTCATATATTCTGGGTTGTTTGGGTCATTCAACAATCACCTTTTAACCCTTTCAGGCACAGCGGTTACTACAATGGACGGCTTATCATGTTACCATTATTGGTGCATATAAGTGTTAAGTTTCAGTTCAGGATCAAGATGATGACAAGAATTCCACTAATTCAGCCTCAACGGGAATTAAACAATCCTAATTTACAGCAGCAGCAACCTGTGCGATTAATTTTAAAATGTTTAAATTGCTTGAGGGATATCGCACTGCTGCCCAAATTTGATTAAATAGTCCATTTTCCTGTCAAAAACATATTGCGCAAAACAGAGATGAAACTCTATGTCGTACCATGCAAGGTTGAAATTCTTCAAATGATTTTACTGATATTTTTATGAGCAATCGTCAGGGTCAACTGACCGGTCGTCTCAAATGTTCCGTGGGGATGAGTATGTGAAATTGCACTTAGTCGTGCGTGTTTGTCCTCAGACTTGAGCTCAATTGGTGCAGCTAATTGCTGATAACGCAGTTGATTTAAAGCAAATAAACAGGCGGCTGAAGAGAGACAATCAGTCAGAGGCTGGCAGGCAAACAGTCGGGTCACTCGCACACAAAGAGACAGTGATAAACACGAAGAGAGTCAAGGCAGTCATTTCGAGCCACATGTGGGAGCAGTAGCAAAAGAAACCAAGCTGAGGTTAGAGGTCACGCAAGATTTGGCTTTCCTGCTTCTCCACCCCAGAAGACCTCAACCGGATCGTCTTTTTACACACACACACACACACACACACACACACACACACACACACACACACACACACACACACACACACACACACACACACACACACACATACACACATACACACATACACACATACACACATACACACATACACACACACACACACACACACACACACACACACACACACACACACACACACACACACACACACACACACACACACACACACACACACACACACACACACACACACACACACACACACACACACACACACACACACACACACACACACACACACACACACACACACACACACACACACACACACACACACACACTCATTCAAGCTTGGGACTCATCTGTTCTCCATCCACACACCTGCTCTGCCGCCGTTCATTTCAACGGCGTGCTGCCATGTACCAGCACACGGCAAAGATTTGGCAAACCTCATCTAAGAAGGGGACATACTTTGTCATTCTTCCACTAATTCAAATGAAACTCCAAGATGTCTTCACGGGCATGTTGGGATCAAATTACCCAAATATATATATATATATATATATATATATATATATATATATATATATATATATATATATTGTGTGTACTCAACCCCGGCCAGACCAAGTATGTTATAGGAGAGGAGCCCACTGTACACCTTTTTATTTACCGTAAATTCCGGACTATAAGCCGCTACTTTTTTCCCCAAACTTTCAACCCTGCGGCTTATACAGTGATGCGGCTTATTTATGTAATTTTTCTAACGGCCGCCAGGGGCGCTCGAGTAGATAAGGTAAGATTAAGACTGGTCTTTAGGACACTGTTTAATTCCGACACTGAGGACGGTGACTTCGATGGCTTCAGTTCACAGGAGGAAGATGAAGACGGCTCACCATGATTTTTACAAGTACCGGTATGTTCTTTTACCAGACCTGTTATACTGTGTTGCTATTCTGTTGCTAGCGTGTTGTTACCATGTTGCTACAGTTTTACTGCCGCGTCACAGGCACCGGTTGGGAAGAAAGTTATTTTATTATTATTGTTAAATTATATTATTAAAACTTTGAAAACTCTCTGTGTACCGTCTTTCTTTGTAAATATTTTACATGTTTTAATGTGGGCACATGCCCCCTGCTCGCCTGAGCACCATGGGAGCCAGAGCCTTCAGTCGCGCTGCTCCTATGCTCTGGAACAGTCTACCTCCGGACCTCCAAAACTGTACACCTCTCTCCACTTTCAAATCCCGTTTAAAAACTCACCTGTTTAGGACTGCCTACAATACCTAATTCTCCCACTTCCCATGTCTTGTGATTTTATGTCCTGTTTTTATATAATACTTCTCTTATTTATTTTTTATATTGTATCTCCTCATTGTCTGTACAGTGTCCTTGGGTGGCATGAAAGGCGCTTTTAAATAAAATGAATTATTATTATTATTATATACAGGTGCGGCTTGTGTATGTACAAAATTGGTTTTCCTCTAAAATGTAGTGGGTGCGGCTTATAATCAGGTGCGCTCTATAGTGCTGAAATTACGGTATATTGTTTAGTTACATTTGTACCTTCATAATAAAATATATATTTATTATTTTAATAAATTTTAAAAAACTAAATAATCAAATCATGGATCAAAACCGTGGAGCAAAAATTCAGATACCAATCAAATGTTACCTTTAGTGGCTGACTAAAGCCCAAACATTGTTAGTTCACGCTAAACTATGCATCCATCAACATTGCAGCTCTGCTTAGGTTTGATTTTGATATGGCAGCAATTTCGTAGAGTCAGGCTGTCACTTGCGGAAAAAGAAAACTTGATGTGAGGGCTGTATTATTAAAGAGAGGCATATTAGGTTTCTTTGTTTGGTTCAGGGTTTAAAACCGTCAAAACATATCACGCCTCCGTATATGTACATCTATGCATTTAATTCATCTTGAGGCATATCTTTTGTGAGCCCAGCTCCCATTGCCACGCTCTTTATAAACACATCAGTTGGACTGACAGCGCGCAGCGGGAGGCAGCCTGAACCTGGAGACGGCCAGGGACAGAAGTCTCACCAAAAAGAAAAAAAAGGAAAAAATCACTTAATTTATTTCCCTCCAAATTGGAAAATGCATGCTCACACCTGACTAAATCATCAGGCGTCAAACTGGAGACGGCCCCCCACTGCACACGGACGAAACTCGATCCCACTTGTGCTGTGCTCACCCAAGCCAACGCTGGCAGTGAGAACATGTCACATACGGCGTAAGCGCTTCTTAATGGATTGGGCAGATGTGCCGTCCCTTCGAAATCCTTGTACCCGCCGTGTCTCCCTCCCATACCCACACCAAAAGTCCCTCCCCATTCCCGGTTCCATTTTTGAAGCACATGGCCCATTTATTGTGGCTTCCATGTCCACTGCGTACGCTTTAGCTTTGAGCTTATGCCTCCTCTTTCTGGGTCCTTGCTCTTCTTTAAACATACTCGCTTCAGTTGAATTAACTCCCACCATGTTCTATTTTCTACCAGTTTCAATATAAGAGCCGTCCTGTTCAGAAGTTCTCAAACGAGCTCACTCATGTATAGTTGTCCTTGTGTGTTATTTTGGGGGGAAGGAATGCTACCACAGATGAAGAAAAAGTGACAGCTGAGGAATTACAAACTAAACATTACACCAAATCCCACCATGCTGTGACAAAACAAAATTGTGTAGAAGATTGATTGTCAAAAGACGTTTAACTTAACAAACTAAGACTGGGCAACCTGGCAATCAAACTTTTCACAAAAATCCGATTTCCAATTGAAGTCGTTGTATTGCCCTTTCACTAATAGAGAACGCAAATGACATGACAGGACTTGCCTTTTGTGTTTTTCCCCCCTAAGATTTGCTCTATTTCTTCTTCATTTTTGTGTGTCAGAAATGTACTTGGACGTGATCCCAAATAAGGTTCAACAAATTGACAAAACTTTTTATGTCTCTAGTATCGTGGCTGGTATCGATACCTTAAAACACTTATCAAACTCATTTTTGTCACGGGCCACTTTGAAGTTATGTTTTCTCTCGGAAGGCCGTTATAACAGTGAAACCACAAAAATCGTCTCATTGCATTATTACTTTTACCCAACAAATTAATGGATTACAGGTTTTTAAACTATCATAATAGTTTGTCAGTTATTGTTCAAGTGAGTGTAAACATGGTAACAAAATTATTGCAAAAAAAGTTGACACATATGATTTTCTTGGGGGGGCATAAAATGACTTGGCGGGCCGGATCTAGTAAAAATTATTCCGCTCATGTCTAATTTTGGGAGGGGTGTCAAATCACTAATCACTTATTTGATAAATAATCACCGGAGGGGTCAGGGAAAAGTTGGCACTTTTGTGTGTGCCTTTTTTAAACTTAATCCTCTCTGTTCACGGCCGTCTCAAATCAAGCTTCAAACTGCGGAAGCTGCTAAGCAAAGTCTATTTTTTTAAAAAAGCAGTGCAAACAATATTGTAATTGATAGCATAAGGCTTTTCAGTTTGCAATAAGTTATTTTAAACATAAGTTCACAGCAGGGAGAAAAAAGTGAAAAACAGACCAATACCCAAACAGGTGTTTTCATTTACTTTGATTAGACGCCCGCCCCACCCCTCCACCCCTGCCCCAAAACTATACATCTTGTTCCCACCACACACCCATCCTCCCCGGGCTCCCACCAAACGGCAGAGCTGTGTTGCAAGACCTGCATCTAATTTGAATGTGTTTCGGGAGTAAAAATAATGAGCTGCAAATTGCCTTTATTTAGAGTTCACGCCAAATGTCAGGCGTAATTGGCTCTCGTGTCATGATTTCCACATCCAGGTGACAGTTGATTTGTTTCAACTTTGCCCCCGGTTCTTTCAGGAAATACACAAATCCCGTCTGAACCAAAGAGGCGTCATTAAAAGCATTAGCATGCTTTTGAAATCCTTAAGTTTTGTGTGACTAACGTGACAGGTAGAGACCGTTTCACACATTGCCCGGGTGAATGGGACGCGATGATTGATTGACAGCTGCCAGGTTGCTACAACAGTAGCAACGTTACAGATTGCATGATCAGAGACGGGGGCCCCTTTTTTTGTTGTTTGTTGTTAATTCCACATTACCATCGCTGTCTTTTCGGATTGTTTAACACTGACTGTAATATGAGACACAAAGAAATGATGAAAAGCTGCTGTTTTAAAAACACAAACAATCGTGTATGTTCTTTTTATGGGCCATAAGTGTTTGAAAGCAGCTGCATTAAGGGTGTTGGTGAAAGGAATGGTGAAAGCGGGGTTACAAGGGTCTTTCCAAATGCAATCTGTTTTTCCTCATTGTGTGTGTACGGTCTAAGCGCGGATGCCGAAAGGGGCCAGTAATTAGTCTTCCCAAGACGAAAACACGCTTGTGCTCTTGATGTTCATAAAGTGTGAGGGATGAATCACGAGACTCCGATTTTTTCATTTCAAAATTTATTCCACCATGAATGTGACCTACAGGATAAACTGCAAAATTCAAATGGGAAAAAAACCCTCCTGAAATCTTTTAAGAAGTTAAAATTAATAACTGAGAAAATGTGTGAATGTAAGTGTGGGGATGTGGCCGTCTTCAGAATTAACCAAGCACATTCATACATGTCAGAACTTGGTTCTATTCTAAATGCTCATGTCTTCCTTATCTGGTGCTTATTCCTTACAGTGACTCAGCAATTTATTCAAAAAAGAACATTTAAAACATTGCCTCAACTCACCTAAGGGCCCACCATTTTTACACCTTTTTACTAGTGAGCGTGAAACATTCGCAAGAATGTAACTTGTATCAGTCTTTCCTGACCACTTTATTTACTTACAAAGCCAGAAAGGGAGAGCAAATACTCAGCGACGACAAGCTACACGTTGGTCATATTCACTTATCTAGCTTGTCAATGGCAGACCTGCGGCTGACTCGCAACAATTGGCTTCAGTCAAAGAGAGAAGAAGAAAAACAGTGAATAGAGAGCTTGACTAGAAAACAAGCCTAAAGTTAATTATGGCTTTCATTCAAATTGCACAACATGGCACCAGTCGCAAGTATTAGCGGCTAGCACCCGGTAGGCTAGCGATAGCCGGCAGACGACATTTCAGAAGCACTTTAAAAGGCAAAAATTAAACTGCACACTTACCTTAAATGCTAACACTGACAGAGCATTTCCTACCGATCCATTTTGTACATTTTTTACAAACCAGGCTTACTCAAAATGGCTACTGAACCTTTTTGGAACATTCTGTCACACAAGCGTAAAAAGAACCAAAAATAAGAAAACTTTTGCTTTATCAGAGCTCATTAGTTTCGCTAACTGTTGTGATTGCAGTCCGGAGAAGCCCATTAGAATCCGGTTTATTCTTAAGAAATATTTCGTTCCAATTTTGTAGCGTCTAAAACCGAGTCTCGAAAGGTGAGGCCCAGCAGCACATTACGTAACAGAGGAAGCCATCAGTCAGTGCTGCCATGCGGAACGACATTCAACACATTTCTGTGCCCTGTCAGAGTTGCTGCTTCCATTCAAAGACGGCGACAGCACCGCGAGCCTGATGTGTTTGTGCAAGGCTAAATCAGTTTGAGGACTGGAGGGCGGGGGGGGCAATAGGTATGTGTGTACGTGTGTGTTTTGGGGTGCTCCCACCAGTGATTCATGGCGGCAAATGATCAGCCGTGAACAAACAACGAGCAAGCCACCCATCCGTCTGCACAAACAAGCAAACAAACATTGACGACACACAAACAAGCACGGTGACGGCAGCCTTTGGGAAGATGAATCACGTCGAGACAGACGAAGGCGCTCGCGGCAGACATTTTTTTTTTTTACAAGCTTATATTTCTATAATAACTGGCTGAGTGCTTTTAAGAGCTGTTTGTGTCAGGGCTCGCATGCACATCCAACTATCCATCGCGTGAACACATGCAGTTTGGAGTGTCTTTTTGTTTTTCTTATGTGTGGTTGCTATTGTGAGCAAGTGTGTGTGTGTCTGTGTGGGACGTAACCCAAGCCGGAGCGGCACAACACAGCAGCCTGTTCAAAGGCCTGTTTGTATTATTACAGCTTGTCCAGCTGCTCAGGACAGACAAACAAGACTTAGTGCTCTGGGCTGCAAAACAGACCTCCCAGCCTATTGTCGAAGCCCCTGCGGTCCAGCCCGGCCTAGCCCAGCATTTTGGCTCAGAAACGAACAAACAGACGCCTACAGAAATGTAGAAACGTATAGATTGTAGATTGCCATGCATGAAGGCACCCTTTGGGAGAAAACATCTGAGCAGTGATCGGAGTAGCTCATCGTACCAGAACATTATTTTCCAGTTGATTTATGAGAATGTCCTTTTTATTTTTTATTTATTTATTTTTTTTTTGCAAAGCTTTGTTTCACAAAATGTCTTCATCTATTTCATTAAATGGGTACGCCAAATGTTTGTGCAGGAATGCTCTCTCTGCCCTTTTCGCTCCCTAACAGTTTGAAAAGTGCTTATCCATTTTTTTTTCCAGCGCACTGTAATGAGTAACACTAGCTCCCTGTCAAAATAGTGAGTCTCCATTCCACATCTGAATCCCCCACATACTTCCCTGAGCAATGATCCCGAAAACAAAATATTGCTTTATATACACAGCGATCCACTCGGAGAGCTGATGGAAATTAATGCCTGTATTTTAAGCGCAGGCGTGTTTTGTCGACAATATTTCTTTCAGAGTGCACTCCGCTGGCCTCCGAGCGGCTCCCTCCTCTGGAGATGGGCCAAAAGGATCCGATCGAGGTGATTAAGATCGGGGTAAGCCAACACTCTGGCTCCCTCACACCTCTGTTTCTATGCCCCCCCTTTTTTTTATCCTTTTCACCTCCATTGGTGCCACTCTTGCTCACTTCCCACCCACTGGCGCTCCACACTCCTCCAGTCGGCATCCATCCTCCTCCTCGTCTCCTCCATCCCCTCTTTCACCCTCTCTGACTCAGGGTCCCTGTGTGCCTGTATGTAACATCAGTAAAGCTGTCAGGCAGCCAGGCCAAGGTAAACAGCCCAGCACTAGGTTCAGGGGTGATGGGGGGGCCTGAGATGTTTTTCCTCGGGAACCAAGGGACCCCCGAGGGCTTCTGGCTGGGGCCAAGGAGGAGGGAAGATGATCCCCTGAGCTGCCCCCCCAACCCCGAACAGACACACACACACACACACACACACACACACACACACACACACACACAGAGACGATCTTCACTTTTTTTCATCTCTCTCCTCCCCATCACTCCCTGTGCGTCGTCCTCATCATGCATCTGTGTACACAAAGCTTTCGGGCAGCAGTCTCGTCACACATTTACATCATCCATCAACATGAGCGCACTTTTTATACTTCGACGCATACATGCACGCACGCAACTTTCTGGCATTTCTGGCCATTCCTGGTGGAGCTTCTAAAACCTGTATTTGGTGCAAAATTTCTGGGAGGTAAAGAGAAGAAAGAAAAAAGTAGGCGGGGGACACCCTGAACTGGTTGCCAGCCAATCGCAGGGCACACAGAGACAAACAACCATCTGCGCTCACACCCACGTTGAGGGACAATTGAGTGTTCAATCAGTCGGCTATGCATGTTTTTTGGAATGTGGGAGGAAACCAGAGTACCCGGAGAAAACCCACGGAGGCACGCAGCCGGGATGGAACCCATAAACTCTGCACTGTGAGGTCGACCTGTCCTAATCAAAACTATTATATTTATATATATACATATATGAAGACAGACAGACAGACAGACAGACAGACAGACAGACAGACAGACAGACAAGAGGAAAAGTACGATAAAGTTTTTGCCGCCTAGCGACAAACATCACAATGCTTCTCTGTCCTAAGTGCAACATTCTCCCAACAATGAAAGAAAAATGGAATGCAGAGCGCATAGTCAGCTGTGATTACGTGAAGAGACTCTCCTCCCAGTTACACCCGGGTAATCCCCCTTCCTCATACTTGCTCTTCATCGCACCCATACCTGTCACACCCGTTTTTATTGATGGTAAGTATACAAACAATCCCTCCATTTTTCTACAGCGCTTAGCTTCATTAAGGGTGAGCTGGAGCCAATCTCAACTCACTTCTTAACGACTGGCAGGGTACAGTCTGGACTCAATCACAGAGAACATATGGACAAACAAGCGGTCACTCTTACATTCACATGATTTTGTAATATGTGGGAAGAAAACGGAGAAGGCGGAGCTGAGTAACAGGCTGCCCTTGATGAGTACATAGTTTTAACACACGGCAGTGGATTCATTTTTACGCTTCAACAATAAACATCTTTTAACACACGCAAAGTAAGAAATACACTCCCTTATTGTTAGCCTCCTTCTACAATTCCCTAAACATCTGTATCAGACAATCTGAGTAAATTAACAATTGTTTTCATTTTATGACACAACGGTTAAGTTATTCAAAAGTGACCGCGCGCTTAAATCATTACCATTTCCATTCGGGCTTCTACAGGGAAATTTGATTCTCAAAGCAAACAAATGCATCCCAACCATTTCAGGCCACGAGGTTCCACTGTAGCTTTATGAATTATGACTTTTAAAAAAATAGCCAAGAGGGGCGCAGCAGTGACAGGGGGGGGGGGTAGCAATGGAGAAGAGTTTGTGAGTCGAGTGGCAATTGAGGACAGAATAGAAGAAGATGGAGGGACGTGATATCCCTAACCTGTACATGACCCTTCTCATTCCAAGTAAGCTGCTCCCTCCGACGGTGGCAGATGGCCTACGATGACGAGCGAGACAGTCTCCGAACAAACCAGAGGTAGCAAATCAGACAAAGCAGTAAAAGCAGACCAAGTGGGACAAAAGGAGACAGGGAGTAAGGAAAGAAATAGAACTTTTTGGAAGCAAAACTAGGGTGAAATAAAAAAAGTGTGAAGAGTGATTTAATGGAGGGAAAACAAGAGGGGGGAAACTTAAGAAAAGAGGCTGGTCCAGCCAAGAAAAGCATGTAGAATTGAATTAGGGCGCAGGGAACACAAGCAAGCACAAGTAGAGAGGAGCAGGGGTGCATAGAGAAAGAGGAGGACCATTACCTTTCTTACATTAGCCGTTACATCCCTTGGCGACCGTTGAGGGGTTTAAGAAAAAAAAAAAAGGAGGAAACGTCACAGGGTCGGAAGAAGGATTAGGATAATTGGAGAGGACTGTGAATGGGAGAGCAGCTTCATGAGGGCCCATCTATATTTACAAATAGTATTGCTTTGAGACAATATGGAACAGCAGGTGGGGCCTCTTTGAAACATCTTGGTGAAAATAAAGTTTCGTTTGAGTTCATGGGCCAAAAAGTAAGTGGTTCTGACAGAATATCCTGACAAGTACAATGCATAAAAACTCAAGTTCTCATACAAACGCGTAGTTGAAGGTGACCATTTTTAGAACTTACTATTCTACTGATTATCTCGAATAATTTGATTTTTTTTAAATGGCTTGACAATATTAGACAACAATACGAACTGTGTGTGGCTTTAAAAGTGAGGCCTGGCACAGGGTAGGAGCTGGCTGTTAACAAGCTAACCGTTAGCCAGTCTGCACGTTGAGTGACTGGGCATTCGTTGTGGGTCATAAAAGCTCACCCATGAGCGTTCTTGTGTATTTATTTTGTTCAATAAAAGGATTTAAAGAGCACCGGCTGATCTCTCATAATCACAACACTACACACACACATTATATCGCTGTTTAGTGATGTGTTGATAATGATTTTTGTGATTTTGTTAGCCTCATTTTTTTCAGCAACAAGTTATCCCATTAATCGGTTCAGCCTACTCGTACAAAAGCTTGTGAAATAGAAGGAGTTCTAATGGTCTTGTGGTCTGAAAATAAAGGTGTAGTTAAGTGTTTGGACAGTTATTCTATTAAATGACAGTTTCAGCCTGGAAAGTATGAGTTGACTTGACATAAATTCGGCAAAATTTTGAAACGAGAAATGGTAAGTCAACTAATGACACAAAATCAACTAAGTTTAATGTCAGAGACTCTGACTAGCACTCCCGAGTGTAACACAAACTACTGACACCAGTATGATATTTATCAACTGCCACTTTGCCACACTTAAACATAGTCTGGAACTCTTTACTGACAAGAGCATTTGTGGGAGAGATTTTTGGTCCAAGACCAGAGTTATTTTATCACTTCATCAATGACATTTAGGGTTCTCCAAAGGCTCCAAAAAATGTATGCCGTGTTATTTTACCTTACAACATCGACGTGCGACTATGGTTCGCTCCCTTGTTTTCCCATTGCCCTGTCGCTATCATTCTTCCTGTTCTGTCGCTGCTCCACATCAATCACAATGTGCCACAATGGTCTGTGACGGCTCACTGACAGGTCTGACACATGCCTTGCAACCACTGGGGCTGGCAATACACAAGAGGACAAATCACACGTAGACCCTGGCCAATCCATGTTAGCGCCCATCTATCGGCCTCCAGACATTTCCCTTTGACGTTCTAGAATTACAGTGAACTCACAACATGTTCGAACACATGGCTTAAGCACAGCAGCATAAACGCGATTGAAAATACTGTATGTATTTCACTCTCCCTTTAAGAGGCGGTCCCTGTAAGTGCTATGTGAGAATCTGGGTGGAAGCAGTGGTGACAGCAGCTTCTGTGTGACTGTGCTCATGTTCAGTAAATCGTTAAAACTGCAGAGGGTGGATCTCCTTTCCCACATGCAAGGGCATTAGACTTAGTATACTGTAAAATTAAAAAAACGAAATATGGATTACATAAAGAAAAAAACTCAACAGCAAACAAAACCGATTTGAAAACTGCTGGTTCGAGTTACATGCCAACTTCTTAAATGCGTCATTTACTTTAGGTATGTCAAATACATCACTTAAAATAACTTTGTACAACAGTGTCAGCAATCTAAATAGTTGTATTGTAATGCTGGTAACAACAAAAATCCAAGTTTAAGAATACCACTAGATAGTAAAAGAAACCACAGCATATTAATGGGGATCTTATTCCAGCGGTTCTGTCACAACAAATACAAAACATAATGTAAATTATACACAGTGCTTGCCCTTTATCACATTTTATGCAAACATTATGTTTCCCAATTTTATTAATCAAAAAACGTATGTACATGGGACTTTTATTAGTTTTTTTAAATACGTGCCGGCTGCACTGTACAAGTTAAACGGCATCTGTGACGACTGCCTGACTGACAGTAGTTTTTATTAATTCGTCATCGCTTGCAGCCATTTTGTCAGGGCGTAATGTCGACCCCACCCAATTGTAAATAATCATATTAACTACAGTTACCGAACCTTAAAAGATGACTGACTGGCGTCATCATCGATATTGAGTTAAAATCAAAAAGGTTGTTTCGTGCTTCAACATTACTTTCATACAAAAATGAGGAATAGAATCAGCAGCACTTACGATAAGCAGGCAAACTCAGCGCAGAGACGAACAAGATGGATGGGAAACGGCGCTTTCCAAACCTCCCCTTGTGTCGCCTCTTTGTGTTGTCTTCTTTTCGCAGTTGTGGATTTAATTCCGATTTATTACCTCTTAAATTGAAGTTTAAGCGGCCCGACACAAATTTAAAGACAGGTCCGTGGTCACCTGTCAATGACAGAACCGGAGGAAGAACTTCCGGAAACGATAAAAGAAACACGTTTTTAATGTATTTATTTTTTTCGATCACCAAAAGCATAAAATATTAGAAAGTGTCAACATATAATAATCATAAGAATAATAAATTGATTTGTGGGGTTAAAATAGTGTCTCACTATTTTCCACTGAATTTCGTCACGTTTTTTTCCTCCAAACAACGCTTTGAGGTGGATATACGACAGGTTTCACCCATCCTTAACAACAGGTGGGTGAACAAGTTGTGTTTGTGCCTTCACAGGTTTAAATGACTCGTGGATGACATATTTATGAGTGAGAATTGAGATACAGAACAGGACAGCGATTTGGTAACTGGTACTGGAAAACCTTCCTCACTAGGAGGGCCACCAAGTCAAATTTAAATTTATCAGGATGTTTTGTGCCAGACCATCAATCAAACTTAAACTTGTCATTTTAAGCCACCCATAATCATTACATTGATCCACAGACCAACATTTTGGTTTTTCTTCTTCATTCAAAGTCCATTTTGAATGCCCATTTTACATCATTTCTTTTTTTTTTGGGGGGGGGGAATAGTTTTGTGTTTGCAAAAATACAAAAAAAACAACCACTACAAGAAATGAATGAACCTCTTGCATGCGTGTGTGCAGCTAATATTGCTTGTTAACCATTCGACTGTGTGGTTGAGGAACCAACCAACACCGTCAAACTATAATATGGCACATTTTTTAAATGAAAATGTGCCGCAAATACATCCAGCCGCAAAAGTCGAGCAAGTGCTTACATGTGTAGGCTCACTTTTAACTCTCTTTTGCTCACACACACTTGATCTACTTAGATCTCCCACATCTAACTGCCACTTAACCTCACTTTCTCTACTCACCCATCTGCTCGCCCCCCCATCAGCTCTCAATCCATCATCCAGCTGCGCTCTGCGTAATGACTCTATAGTCATGAACAACATTAATCCACACCCTGTCCAAATGCAGACACACTCACACGTGATCAGATACTCCTTTACCTTTGTTCAGAGTCCAATCTTGGGCTACTTCACCGCTACATCTGCCTCTCAAAGTGTTGTTTTGCACCTCCGCTGTCCCTTTTTCACATGTGACATTTCTCGTCTTGAGTGGGCTTATCATCTTCGGCCTTTTATTTGCCTCAAGCTTTGAACTTGTGTCCTCTTCATGTACCACGGGGACTCCAATGTGAGAAAATAGTCTCGCAGGGACACACAGTTATGAATAGGTCCTTGTAGGGAGACACATTTTGTCAATATGCTGCTGCAAAAAAAAAAAAAAAAGATGAGGAGGGTGTATAAATCCCAAACCTTATGACATACACATTTTCTGCATCTGTGTTACAGGAGAAAAGAGGCAGGGGTGTGTACATGTTGTAAAAAGATGAATGTGCACGCGTGGGACCTCCCTTGAAGAAGTGCAGTTGAAAGACGCCTGTATGGAAAACAATAAATCCACTAGTCAGAAGTGTATAGCATGTTTTCAGCCTAATTTTCCACTGACGCGGTGACTCTACTGGTATACATTGTTGCCCCTCTTGTGAATGGCGGCCTGTTGTTTTGGCTTCTTGTGTGCTGAAGAATCACACTGGGCCTATATTGTGTAAAATTCCACAAGAACTTTGCATCACTATTATCTTGCCCAACGCGAACCTGATTTGACTCAGCTGAAACAACCACAGTCAAGTGATGTTCATGATAGAGCAGGGGTCACAGACATGTGAAAATTTCCTCCATTAGTATGGACTGGCAAGTACCGGATACAGGCCTCATTTTAAGGTATCAGGTTCTCGTGGAGGGTGCCGATACCTGCCACTGATACTTCAGACAAAAAAAAAAGAAAATCTGACAGAGAGGAAGTCCTTCTTGGCAGTAACTGTTTTTCTTCCTGCATGTTGATTTTTGTTTTCTTCCTTATTCATAATTGGTGCAAAAATGCCATAAAAAACCCAAAGAAATTGTAAAAGTTGACAAAGTGCCGTGTGATTTTTTTATTGAGCCAGATTGAGATTTTTTTGCACCCCTTTCTGGGAAATTCGACTTCAGACGTTCCATTCCTAAGACGTTCCTAAGTGCAATCTTGCGACATGCAGTTCTCCGCTTAAATAGATGGCTCCCAAAAATGTATTGTATATTCCTGGCCAGGCCATGCTAAGTCTTGGTCAACAACATCACTCTGCCATCAGACTCAGCTGCATACACAAACAAAGAAACAAACTCTAAGTGGAAAACACAATCTCCCTAGGGAGGTAATTAAAGTGTCCTATGTGATTAGGGCCGTCCCGTCAAAGAGGCTAACATCAATCCTTCCTTGGCCTGTAACCGTGTCTTGGTGTGTGCATACTGTACTGCGCATGCCTGTGGTGCTCCAGCCTGGGCCTCAGATCAACGTTGGTGGTGGAGGAGAGGTGTTGGAAGACCCTGCTGTAAGGGGGCGGTGCTTGGGGGAGGAGAGAGAGAGAGAGAGAGAGAGAGAGAAAAGAGATGCTAGGCTACAAGTGGACACAATGTGTAATGGCAGTTCCAGCTGAGAAAACACAAGCACCCGCGCAGAACACTAAAACCTGAGGGGTGAAAAATATGTGAGGCCTGGCAATAGGTCAGGTTCCCCCACCGTATCTAATTCGATTTTTACAAACTGTAAGAAAACACGCTGCTGCTGCTCTCGGAGCACTGATGCAAATATTTCAATTTTTTTTTCCAATGACTCAAAAAACCTCCTCAAAGCACATCTGCTTTTTACTTTGTGTATGTCCACAAATATTGGCTGGCGGGGATTATTTACTCAAATGCAGAAGGGGGGAGGTGTCTGTTCGAGAATTGGCTCCCCAGAGTTTATTGAGCCAAGGCTCATATTGACATGAATATGAAATCTCACCGCAGACTTCCAAACAAATGTCTCACAAATTATATTTACCCAAATTTCTCGAATGTGTCGTGTAACATTGTGGTTAGGAGTCATTGTATAGATTTGAAACGACTTCACATTCCACTTTGATTCATCGATGACATCACAGTTTTTTTTTTTCAACTGTCAACTCGTTTTGTCAGCTTGCACCTTTTAACAAGCTCGCTCACCCACTCATCCGGCCACTATTCCGCGCATCTGCTCTGAACAATCTCTCATTGTCGCAAAGAATAGACAACTCATGACATTTCATGCTATTTATTCCAATAATCTCGAAAATATTTCCAAGCCATTTAACTATTTGTGGCTAAACTTCCCCTCGAAAAGATTTCTTTATCTCTCAGGGAAAAAAGTATTTTTTTACACGCAGTGATGCTGGTGAGACGATTATTTCAATTGTTTGCAGCTTCTGCAAATGTTGGACTTCAACTAAAGAGGCAGAGATCAAGCGGGAAGGTCGTCGACGTTTTGGTGCTTCGTGCAAAAGCAAATCGGGTGACTCCAAACCGCATTAGTGGTTCATATTGGCAAGTGAGCCTCGGTTTGACCACTCGTTATTAGTTTTCACGGATGCATGGAGGCAAGGAGGCAAGCTGCAGAGGGGGCTTGGGTGCGTGCCTGGTGGTCCACGCAGTCACGTCTGGCAAAGACATTAGAACAGGGAGTCCCATAGACAGCGCTCACTTCTCTAAATAAACATTAGTCTTAAAAAGTTTGGCCCCGCGACCTTTACGTGATCGCGTTTCACTATGGATACAGTCCATTTTTATCGCGAGGTTTTCCTCTTCTTTTCACACACACACACACACACACACACACACACACACACACACACACACACACACACACACACTCACGCACACACCCGACACACTTTCACGCCGAGGGGGGAAAAAGTCAATTTAAAGTTTGTTTTTACGAGTCGAACAATAACAACGATGTCTTTTTAATTGTGTCAACTGCATAAATAGGACATTTGGATTCGGATCGAAATAAGGGGTAGTACATAAATATTGCGTCAAAGTGTTCGGTTTGATTTTTAAATTGCTATTTTAATGTGCAAGACCTCTTTAGTTCTGTTTTGAAAAATGCACACAAAAACGTCAATTCGATTATTTGATGTGTGTGTAACATCGCTGCGTAGGCCGAATGTCCGCGTGGAAGTTAAAAAGGAAAGCACTCACACGCAGCAATGTTGCATCTGCACCTTGAAAATGATGAGGAGCAAACGTGTCAGTCCGTATTTAATTCGTTACAAATGACTTGCATGTTGACTAATTGTGCTCTTGCTAAAAGCTAGATAAAAATCTGTATTAAACTGAGTTCAGCGGAATATACGAACACTACTCCTCCAGTCATTTTTTTTTAAATAATCAAACTCCCCCATGACTTGATATTCCGTAGATTCTGTTGTCCAACTCTGTTCATTACCTCTTTGTCTGTTTTTTTTTCATGGATATGGATTTTTTTTTTTTTGTTTATTAGCCTACACCATCATATTGTATGAAAACCTCCAACATGCACAAAAATATATACATAATATTGGACAATTATTTGACAAATATAGATATTTAAAAATATTTTTATTAATGTCAAATAATAGGCAAATTGCTGCCTCTGGAGAATGAATCACCTGCTAATATTGAGCAAGTCGTATAGTGTCCTCCTCGTCTTTATTTTTTTTTCCAACTGCAGGTGTTCTCTTCACTCGGTGTGTCTTCCAAAGTTCATATTATGTTCTGGCCCATGGGGGAATTGACTGTCCTGGGCTTTATTTACACAATCTAAATGAATTAAGAGCGGGATGCCTTCGTTTGGTGCAAAAACACGCAGGCTGCTGCAAAGGGGCGAGGGGGGCGGGGGGGTGAGCGTTGGATGGTAGTGGTGGTGGTGGTAGTCGGAGAGGCCAGAGTGATTTATCGAGGCTGGCCTTGGCTCACTTCTCCTCCCCGGCCAAGGAGCAGTTCGGACCCGGCCAACATTCCTCCCTGCAAAGCGGCAGCCCAGGTTCCGCTGTGTACTTTGACTTAAAATTGCACAATATGTGTTCTAATTCCATTTATTGGTGGTGTATTAACTCACAAAGTTAAAAATGTGCAGTTCTAGTCTCCGGCCACATTAATTATGGGTATAGCTGCACCCTCTAATCATGCGCAAAAATGGATTTTCTCTTTACAGCGATAATGATGCTCGGTTTTGACACGCGCGCCAAAGGTATCGATTTAATAATGTGGTTATTATCGTGATTGCGGCTTGCCTCTCTTGTGAAACCAATTAGGGGAACCAAAATATTAGGAACAGCTTTCAGTGGTATATAAAACGTCGTTGAGCAAATACCTCTCGATGCGGTGGCGCAAATGATTTTTAAGGCAGCATTTCAGTTACTGGATGTCATTGTGGAACCTAATAAAGTTGGATTTAGTCTACTATATGATATTATTTTCTATGGTGTTGAGCTGTAAATTAGATTGACAATGGTTTCATTTGTAAAAAAAAAGTCAATTAAATAGGTATACACACACACACACACAGACACACAGCCATAGACACGCGCGCGCGGGCACTGCCCTTGTGTCCTTCAAGTCTAAGGAAGATGTATCGATCAGGATTCCCAGTGTATTGACAAGGTGGTGAAAGATTCGGGCATAATGATTTTGGCTAAGCTCCTTTCTGTCATGCACGCATGCATTCACGCTGTCAAAATATATCGGCAAGTAATGGTATAAATATGTATCCTCACATATTTATCATGATCAATCTTTACAAATATTTATCGAACGAATAAATAACAATGCTTGGGTCCCCCCCCCCCACCCCCCACCTCACAGCCCATATGGAAGTGGTTAGTCCAAGGGGGTTAAAAAAAAAGTAATAAACGCACTTTTGGAGTCATTTGGCTGTCACGTCACGCATCACTCGTGGCTATTCTTCGAGACAACGTCACGCAAAATGACGAGCGTCGCGGTGCCTAAATCAAGAAAATCTCTCGGTCTCTCCACGGTGCGTGCGGGTGGTCCCGGTTGTCAAACATAAGCGTGCAGTTGCAGCTGAAGTCAAGACAGAATCAAAATAAAAATTAAAGGAAAGATGGTCGCCGGGTGTGCGAGTTGTTTGTTGTGGTGTCTTTTTTTTTAAACAAGAAGAGCATAGGTCTATTTCTGCTCGCCGTACCCTGTAATCTTGTATCGTGCATGTCTGAATGAGACGCCATTCGATTGTGTCCTCATGCAGAGATTCTAATGGACTGATGATGCGTCTGCATGACAGTTAGCCCAGGGGGGTCTTGCACATGCAATTTTAGACACATTCATACGACTGCATGCACGAGGGTCCCCAACTTGGTTTGGGGGGGAAGGGGGAGGGAGACCAAAAATCAGGTCAGTTTTTATTAGGATTGAAAAATCGAATTCTCTGAAGTCTAACTTGATCATAGTAAATTCTTCCTCCCCCAAAAAATAATAATAATGCGCAAGCTATTCCTATTGTAATTTATTGAGGAAGCATATTTTGCAGGAATTTATATTGTCATCAGTAGAATACGTTGATGGCATGGCGATGCAAATTTGCATACATTTCTATTCTCTATTTAAGGGCTTGAACAGAAAAATTGTCACTGAATAAAGAAAACTTAGTTCACAATCATAAACAAATCACATCAAATAAATAAATAAATACATACATACACAAAAGTTGCTTATGAGATACACGACAGACTGCCTTGAGGGGTTCATGCAGGTTCTTTTTAAAGGTGGTATATAGTTTAAAATAGCACTGTTGAGTTTATGAGAAGCATGGTTAAGTTTTTTATTTCAAACAATCATTTGGTTCTTGTTGCTATAAAGGGCTATTGGGTGATATGGTGGTTTATATCGCGCACGGTTGCGAGAGGTGCGCAATAGATCGAAAAAAATATCGTCAGTGCGATAATAGATCGTGCAAAATGCGTCTATCGCAAAGACGTGCAATAAGCTTCATATATGGTATGCCTTTATCTGAGTTTGACCAATCATATGCAACCGTAATTGCATTTATATTATATATATATATATATATATATATATATATATATATATATATATATATATATATATGTGTGTGTGTGTGTGTGTGTGTATAAAACTTTGCTGCTGTAAATTGAGAATTTCTCCATTGTGAGACGATTAAACGTTTTCTTATTCTTATTATATAGGGTAGGGCACTGTATGTAGGGGCTCTATTGTTATTTTTGTTGGTTTACTGTGTAATCCATTGCATTTTGGGGCTCAAGCGGTGGATGAGAAAAATAAAACAACGGTCCAGAAAAGATCATCGTTAAAATATTCTACTGCTTATAACGATATTGTCAACAATGATCATGATTGTTTTACTTTTTTTATTCGCTTTTCGTGTAAAAAATCATCCCACATCATGTTTTTTTATGCATCATACTAAGTTGTCATTATTTTCCAACTCTATATAAGATGAAGAAAATATTAAGAAGACATCACAGCGAAATCTTGTGAAATTGAGATTTCGGTGAAAAGGTGAGTCATCTTCAAGGCAGCATTTTTGTTTGGAGGTGAGGATGATGCAAAAGAAAACGTGTCTCATTGGTCCATTTTGCTCCAGCAGCAGAACTCTGCTTGCAAACTAAAGAAGCGAACATGTGTTGGTTTTCGTTTCAAAGCCTTTGAAAAGCGCCGATGTTGCGCCACAGGACGGACAAGACGGGTCATCACTCCCTCGCCTTTCATCCGCAATAATCACGTGTCAAAACACCCGCAAACTAATTTGTCCGCACGTTTGCGCACAAAAGCCAAATCCTCGCATGCAGGCTCCTTCTGTCCACAAACATGCTCGGTTCAAAAAAGACCACTGGGCCTGTTTCGGGGGGTCCCCTCCAACTGCTTCTTTTTCATTCGTGTTCCCAGACAACGCCGATGACATGAAAGCGGCCCCTTTGCAAACGCGAGGGCCCTTTGACAACTTTGCTTTTCAGGGCTCCTAAATGCGTGTGTGGCTGCGCTGGGCCCGCCAAAGGGGGACACCTCGCTGTGCGCGCATTGAGTCCCCGGGGGTCCTCGCTGACAACATCAACAAACGCTGGATTAGGAGCCCCAATGAAAATGCTGCTACAAATTAGCAACGAAAGTCCCCTTAATTCGCTCGACAAAATCTAAAGAGCTTATAGGGGATATTGTCCATTTTCAATTACAAACCACCAAATTTTCCTTCATAGGCCCTTTCGAAAAGGGGTCTCTCTTCTTTTTTTTTGTAAGAAAAGCAAGAGGCACAAACGGGATGAATGCATGGCCCCCGCACACCCACTGATGTTTTTGACATATTTAAATGAAATGTGTCTGAGTGAAAGCCCCTTCCTCACAATCCCAATTCATCATATAATTTCATTTAACTGTTCATCCAATGAAAAGAATAGAAGTAGATTTCTTCCTTTCAAATCCACAAAACATTTATTATTTTTGTCATTACAGCCCAAAAAAATGACCTATAATGAACATTTGTCTTTTTCTATTGGCAACACATGACATGAAACTGTATGTGAAATACAACCATGAATCAAGTTTGAATGGAGGTAATGTGCTTCTTTTTTTCAACCAATAACAAAATATTTAAAACAACCAAGGGGGGAAAAATCACTTTGTACGGGAGATTTTGGGGGTGCTGCTATTTTTTTCCTTTGCTTTTCTAAGTTGAAAACCTGAGTTGTCTGTTTCATGTGCCACCACGCTATTAGAAACACAAAATGTAACGTAAAAATGTTAAAACCCACTCCTCGTGGTGACACGTTGAATTTAAGGTGTTATTTTCGTTTACAACACAAAATGGAGGCCGCGTATAGGCCTGTTTAAATGAATCGTTGCTTCTTCAAATGCACCTATTTACATAGCATAAATAAACCCTCTTATGGAGTCAAAACACAATACTTATCCCCCCCCCCCTCGCCCCCCCAATAACGTTCAGCCTACCTTCACATATAGGACCACACCACATTTGGCTTTTTCGTAAGAAAAATACGTTCAGTTCAGGGCATTATTTTTTTTTTCTTCAGAAAGGGCAAGTGTTCAAGTTTTTGCTGGGGAAAGTCTGCCCGTGTGTGCCGGGCTGTAACAAGTCTTGCGCCAGGCTCAAGTGGTTGGAAGCCGAGCCCAAGGCCGGGCTGAGCATGGCCAGGATGTGCGCCTGCCCGGCCGGCTGCGCGCTGTACGACGACGCGGCGGTGTTGGCCGCGCCGATGATGTTGTCGATGGAGAACGACGGTCGACTCGGGGCGCTCGAGTCCGTCTTGACGGGCGCCAGGGACGGGTAGAAGGGCTTCCTCAGGTCGGGCAAAGGAGGGGGCCCGGCGGGGAAGATGGGCGAGGGCAAGGTGCACGGCGAGTTGGGGAACGGGAAGGATCCCCCCGCGTGCGGGTGGTGGTGCGGGTGGTAAGGGCTGTGCGCGGCGTGAAAGTTCTGCAGCTGAAGTCCGTAGCTGTATCCGTACGGGCTGTATCCGAAGCCGGGGAGGAAGCCGCCGGCGTCCCGCAGGATCTCGTTGCCCTGGTTCCTCTTGAAGCGCTTCCTCCTGCGCAAGAAGCTCCCGTTGTCGAACATGTCCGCCGAGTCCGGGTCCAGCGTCCAGTAATTGCCCTTGCCGGGGTTGCCGGGCTCCCGTGGGATTTTCACGAAGCAGTCGTTGAGTGAGAGGTTATGCCGGATGGAGTTCTGCCAAGCGGGGAACTTCTCGCGGTAGTAGGGGAACCTGTTGCTGATGAACTCGCAGATCTCGCTGAGTGTGAGTCTCTTCTTGGGGCTCTGCAGGATGGCCATGGTGATGAGCGCGATGTAGGAGTAAGGGGGTTTCACCAGCGCACTTTTCCTTGCTTTTTCGCCCACCAGAACCGCCCCGGCCTCGGCGCCGATTCCCATCTGCTCCGCCGGGCAGTCGGAGCTGCTCAGGCCCGGCGAGGACGCCCCTTCCTCGGCGTTCTGGGAGTAATTATCATCGGAGTCCAGGTTGAAATCGTGGTGCAGGTACTTCCCGTCCTTCCCGACGGACATATCCCCCCCGACCACGTCAATGTCCACATCATCGGACAATGCAGAGCTGTCGGACATATCCGTCCCTAAAGTCATCCTTCTCGTGCACCCCTCCTCCCCTCCTGCCGAGATGGTCTCCTCGTTGAGAGCCCACCGCACCGACACTCTAGAACCGCACCAGAACTTGGCTGCACTCGCGTCGCCGAGGACTCAACACACGCATGGTTCTAGAATGCAAAAGCGAAAGGACAACAAAAAAAAGTTGGACCTGCAGCCTTTGGCGTCTCTCGGAGTTCTGGGGGCGCGAGTGTCATCCAGCAGGAAACTTCTGCTCGCCTCTCTCTCTCCCACTTTCTCTTGCTCCCTCTCTCTCTCTTTCCAGGCGTACAAGTCAATCACAGATCATCGATCTTCCTCCGATCCACTACTGCCCTCCCTTAGCACTTCCTGTCGAATATGACTTTTTAAAAATCACGCATGATAGCATAACACAATTTTCAAGAAGATTACGTGCATGCGAGAATCCAACTTAAGAGCCACGCGAGCCTCATCTGCTTCCTTTACGCATTTATAGGAGCACCCTAGTCACGTGATTGGTGACGCACACACGGGAACTGGGCCAAATTTACATATCAACATTTAACATTGATATTTTAATGTTCAATTAAAATTGAATAACCAGGAACAAAAAAAAAACGCATATGGAGTGACGATGTGCATTTCTGACAAGTCCAAATGTATTATTGATTGCAATAAAATGTGTTTTCGTTCGTCACCTTTTCGATGTTATTGAACCGAATAGAACATTCAAATAGTAACATCCTTGTTGTGTTGCGAACAAGCATTTTATTATTTCAATGTATTTGATTTTATTTTTTTTTACCTTCGTTTTAGTTTAGGATGAAAAGTAGTTTTTTTACGAATGATTATTATAGTTGTAATTAGAAATGTATCGTTATTAGCTATCTCAAATTTGATGTGCATCATGTGCAAAAAACAAAATTATTATTATTATTATTATTATTATTATCAAGAACAAAAATTGCTTTCTCGCTTTAGATTTACATTCTTGAATGTATAGTCTTCCAATACTGACATAGTTTAGGCATTTGGAGTATTTTTAACGTTATACTTGTTTGATTTGTTTTTAATTACTTATGAATGTTGTTGTTCTTTTGGGTAATTCACGCTGCTCATGGAAAACTTATAATTCAACGCCTTGTGGCGGCAGATAAATCCCCAATCACACTGATCCGGTTCATGCTTTTCCTTACGTTCTTAATAAATCAGAGTCCTTTTCTCTTTTCCTTTTCTTGAGTGTTCACTTGTATACTACAATAAAGGACCAGTAGACGGCAATGGGGTTTTTTTCGAGGGGGTGTGGGTGCACATACGGTCCATACTCAACTGCATCGTTGACGTTGTATGCTTTCACACCTTTACAGAATTGAGATGACATATTTAAGATAATCGACGGACAAACACAGTTTATAACTTCTTTTTGTTGCGTACATGAATCCACACAATTCATCCATCCATCCATTTTCGTGGGTGTGCTGCAGCCTATTCCGGGTGTTTTCGGGCAGTTGGCGGGGTACCCCGTGAATTGGTGGTCAGCCAATGGCAGGGGACACATAGACGAATACCTTTTCACGCTCACAATCACACCTCAGGACAATTTAGAGTGTTCCATTAACCTGCTATGCCGAAATCGAACCGTGCACCTGCACTGTGAGGGCGACGTCCTAACCAGTCGACCACCGTGTCGCCCTCCACACAATTTGATGGAAGGTAAAAATATGAAGGCAAGTCTCAGGTAAAAATGGTTCTGTCAAAGTTTAAGTGACAGACGCCATCTAGCGGCCGGTATTGATTAAAAGGCAGGGTTTCATTTAATGGAAATATACAATAAGAAGAAAATTATATGATCCCCTGCTGAATTTCAAAGTTTACTCACTTTTAAAAAGGGCCTATTCATACTCCAAAACCAAATTCCGTTCAAAAATCCATAACACCCATTGAAGTTATAAAATGTGCATTTTCATTGAAACATGTGTAATAATGATATCGCTTGGGGTTTAAATCAAAATTTCGCTCAATTAAATGCTCGACATTGGAAATGTTGACGTTTCACAACAATAAACAACAATTTGTGAGAAAATGTAATTATTCTGTACTGGATTAATCCCCCCACACACACACACACACACTTTATGACAGCTGGATTTCACCGGCAAGTCACACAGTGTGCACATAATGCACTTAAGCCAGGCCATGTAAATGATCTTAAATCATGACTAATCATATCTTATCACTTCCTTTCATATTTGCAAGTCAACGTGATTTCTGGGCAAAGTTTGTCCTGAAGGTAAAATATTTTTCCATTCACGCTGTGCTTCAAAGTACACCATGATTTTATACTTTATTTGCAACAATAACACAGTACTTTGTTTGACTTTTGTGTAACTTATTACAAAAGACAATTTCATTTTTTGGGGAGGACCTGCTTGAATTTGTAAAGACTCAATGCCATCCAGATTTGTCCATTGTTGCTCAGTTTTACCTGGATTTGCGAGGTTATAGCGCCCTCTGCTGCTCATCGTCAATACAGGAAAAAAAGCACGCTGCTCCCTGCAAGTAACCAAAATATTGGCACCAGCTCTTCGAATGATGCAGCGCGTTTGTGGACTACTGCAAAGTACAACCACAATAACAAACATAATGTTGACTAGAAAACACATCTGCCTCATATTTCTGCGGTTGGGGGTTTGAATCTGACCTTGCCAGGATGTAACCCATCCCAGCCTATCACCTAAAATTCGGTGGGATAGGCTCGCCCCTGACCTTCAAATGAGAATGAGCGCCAGAGAAAATGGATGATGGGAGTGTCAATAAACACTGAACAGTGATACCAGATTTTACTGATTTTAGATATTTTTTTGCTAGTGAGTTTAAAATCTATATTATCAGAATGAATAGAGGTCTGATTTTTTTATTTGGCTTCATTCCCAAGTATACAGTAAATGCCTTTAAATGCAGGTTGAAAACTATGCCTTTTTTCACGTTCCTCTGATTAAAATTATTTTTAAAAACAATTTCACGACATGGTACTTGAGTAGTTTCAGAAAGCGACTTTTTATTTATTTATTTGGCTTTTAAATGTCTTTCAATCTTTTATTTGGAAAAGTGTTTAAATGTTGTCCATGTAAATTCTTTTCAGCAAATTGAATAAGCTAAGTTTGTTTTCATTGCTTTGCCTTTGAATGTCTTCAGCCGTTCTGTTTGTAAATAAATGCTTTTAACCACCCGTACTCACACTCACACCTAGGGACAATTTTGGAGTGTTCCATCAGCCTGCCATGCATGTTTTTGCGAATGTGGGAGGAAACCGGAGTACCCGGAGAAACCCACGTAGGCCCGGGGAGAACATGCAAACTCCCCACAGGGAGGACGGAGCTGGAATTGAACCCGGTACCTCTGCACTGTTGCACCACACTGTCAACTCTGCAACAACAGGCCAGGCCTAAGGCCCCAAGCAGAAGGGTCCCCGAGAAACAGCTGAGATTAGCTCATTTTAATGACAAAGCACCTTAATGACAACATGTTGCTTTCGGGAAACTCCCACATGGGGCCCCTGACTAATTTTGCTGCCTGGTGGGACCAGAGAGACAACTGATATTGGTCTATATCAATGACATATATGTAACTAGATAGTGGAAACTTAAAAGCTAGCGAAAAGTCCTAAAAATAGCCACGTGATCAGTGTTAATGTGAATCCTATACATGTTGAATGATAGATTAAATAAAATGCTAATATTTGATTGACACATTCTTTAATTGCATCAACATGTTAAATTCGAAGTATCATCCACAACCAGATTTCCATCATCGTTATTTTTCTCGTGCATTATGAAATTTAGACAAAATGTAAACATATTTGTTTGATTGTGAAATCTAACCTGGTTCTGGATTTGGAGTTTTGCTACAAAAGTCATCACAAATTCCAATATAACAATCGTTGACATTTATTTTATTGACATTAGTCAAGTTTTGAGAGATTTTAGGTCAATTTAATTACATGTGCGTTTCTCGATTTTTGTAATTATCCTGTTGATTTTCAGATATTGGGGCAAAAATATAGGTGTTATTTATATTTTTGGTCTCGTATTTATTTTAATACACTGTAATCCCCCAAGGAGAAATGAACTCGCAGGTACAGGCAATATGTTCTTACCGTGTATCAATGACTTATTTATTCTTTTACGTGTTCTTTGTGAATACGCTTTTAATATCGCGGACATCCCCTAGCTAAAAAGTAATCAAACGAAACGAATATATTACTTTATTCTCCATAATTGTATGAACATAATGAAACTGTCAAAGGTGAAGAGTCCATTAAAATGAATTTATTTCTGATTGCTGTGCTGATAATGTTTTTTAAAAAATAGAAACGACATCAAAACGTAACGAAAACACACAATTTTAAAGTCTGTGAAACACTTAAATCTCCGAGGTAACCTCGTGGAATGTGTCAAAATATGAATGGCTTGGAAAAAGTGGAATGTTTTCTCACAAGGCTTAATCCTTTACTGTCAAACTAAATATTAATAAGAATATAAAATATAAAATGTTCCTCAACCGGACCGTCACATGTATCGTTCCAGTCCCGATGCAAAGTTGGCTTGTCTCATGTAAGAGTTGTTGTAAGTGTTCATCGGGCTCGAGAGACCCAGAAGCTGCTCCGTGTGTTCCGCGCAGGAGCTCGGCCGCAGAGCCGGCAGAGAGAGCCTGTTGCCCGGGCAGTACACCTGAGAGCTCTCGGGGGAGAAACCGGACTGGGCCACGCTGGTCAGGTTGGGAGGCGAGGCCGGGGAGGAGTAGGGATACGCCGGGGTGAGGTTGGAGGGGATATTGGAGGAGATGTTGCCGCTGTTTCTGCCCAACATGTTTGCCGACTGGTTGACGGTTTGGGTCTGGAAACACGCCGAAGGGTCCCCCCCGGTGACCGAGCAGCTGGAGGTCATGGCGGGCAGGTCGCCCCCGCCGAGCCCCTGCAGAGCTTGAGGGTTGAGTTCCCCGATCGTCTGAGGGCTGATGATGTTATCGATGCTGAACATGCGCGGCTGCGCTTGGCACACGCCGGCGGAAGTCTGGTAGTGATGCAGCATGGCCGGATGCGGGGAGGAAGCCGCGTACCCGGACCCGATCCCCGCGTACAGGGTGTTGGGGTAGGAAGGCCTTCCCATCGGGGTGGGCGTGAAGGCGCTGGAGCTCTGGATGTAGCCCGGGTAGGTGCTGACATCTGTGCGCTTGAACCGCTTGCGTCTCCTCAGGAAGCTCCCGTTGTCGAACATGTCCTCGGCGGCGGGGTCCAGAGTCCAGTAGTTGCCCTTACCGGGTCTGCCGGGCTCCCGCGGGATCTTGACGAAACAGTCGTTGAGGGTCAAGTTGTGACGGATCGAGTTCTGCCACTTCTTGGAGTTCTCCCTGTAGAACGGAAATCGCTCCATGATGAATTTATAAATGCCCCCCAGAGTGAGTTTCCTCTCGGGGGAGTTGGCGATGGCCATGGCGATGAGAGCGATGTAGCTGTAGGGGGGCTTGCCCCGCTGCACGGGCCTCTTCCTGCGGCGGCTACCGGTGGGCAGGTGCTCCTGATCTGTCTGGCCCAGCACGACTCCGTCCTCGGCGTCCGGGCTGGGCCCCCGCGGCTCCGACTTGATCAGGACGCCGTCCTTGGAGCGGCCTTGCAGCAAAAGCGGGGGCAGCGGCGAGTCCAGGCTGACGTTGGGGGACAGCACCACCGGGCTGATCTCTGCGGGAGAGTGCTGCGTCTCTGCGGTCATGTTGCACATGCCAGAAAAGTACGAGTAGTTTGCCAGATTCATAGAAGAGAAAGAAGTGAACAGTCAATATTTCGATAAACTTTTTAGAAAAGCAGCCTGCGTCGTGTCCTTGCTTTGGGTGCTTGGTGTCATTCCAGGTGAGATGCACAGGCGCTGACAGTTTTATAAAGGTGGGGGGAGCAATGACGCAACTGGCTCCCTGATGACGAAGCTGCAGCTGCACCAAAACTTTTTTTTGTTTGTTTTGCTCATTGATGTCAGTCTTCCAGTCATGTAAAAAACAATTTAAAATGTATGTAGCGTTTCACCTTTGTGTAATCTGGCCGTTTATGGAGCTAAAATACAGTACATTTGAAGAATAGTGCTGGACAACTGCTTGCATGTAAACCTAAGTAGGCTACATAAATAATGCACATTAAAAATGCCTTTTGATGAGTATTAATGAGTGAACAGAGAAATATTAAGTTGACATTGTGGTTTATCGACTGCATTATTGGATTGCATTGAACTTGTGCAGGGGTGCCATGTTGTGGCCATTATGAAATATGAAAGAAAACATGAAAGCTGACAAATACATTTTGTCAACCTTTAATATAATTGCCCAAGTCATTTTTTTAAATCTATAACGATATGCACATAAATATTTGTGCCTATATGCTTCAGAGAAAGCCCAAAATACTCGAAGATGTCAGAGATATTAAAATTATGATTATTGTTTTGCTATTTGTAGTTCCATCTCAATTAATTCCTTTTCTCGACACATGCATTTCCAATGTTCTAAATACTTTATTAGAAAACGTGGAATTATGTGAGAAGAAAATATTTTTTTCTTCAAATGAAAATATACCAAATCTATGTAGCTGTTGAAATGTTCATTATTTGTCATAAGCATCTCGTAACTTCTTACAGCATTTTTTCCATCTATAAGTCTGGGATAGGTTGCAGCATGTCTGTGACCTTCGTGATGATAATCGGATCACATAATGGATGGCTGAAGATAGCATTCATAAAATAAAATTTAAAAAAATAAATTCAACAAAAATGTTGCCGGGGTTTGGAACATTTTGACCTCAACTATACATCATAGCTATTGCATCAAAGAGGGGACCTGGTAAAAGTTTACATTTGTGGAATTTTCCTCCTTCCTTCCTCCATTTTCCTCCTTATCATAGGTAGCATTTCAAGTTCGGAGTCCTTGCCACCGTGCTGCTCTCCCAGCATGGCGGCTGTATACTCAGAGCAGAAACAACACTCGGAGAGCTGCTCCATGCTACTGCAAACCCGACGGACAATGCGGCAATTGAAAAATAATAACAAGCCACTGAACACAAGCAATTGAGCTATCAAAGCTTTTGGGGAAGAAAAGTAAATATCCCTCCATTTCATTTTCATTTTCCGAAAGTGATCGCCAAACAGTTTCCTGGTCAGGGACAAGACGTGTTGTCTTACGGATTTTCGAGTGAAAACACGGTTCTGCACACAACTGATATGAGGACAACAGCCTTTAAATGTGGCAGTGCAGCAACCGTTCTAATTGATTAGTAAAACAGATACAGAGATGAAGATACAGTAATTGGAGAGGGGTGAGAGAAACACGAAGGGCCGTCTGAAGTTCATATTTCACTTATCAGAGAAAATAACTATGGAAAAATCCCATTAAAAAACGCTTCATTCATTTGTTTTCATAGTTTTAAAGAAATCTTTTACATGTCAATCATTCTGACATCAACCTTATGCAGTTTTAAATAACTAGTTTTAAATAACACTGTTGAGCTAGCTAGTTAGGTGGGTTGTGTATTTTTGTGTGTAATTTTCACTCCTGCCATCTTGACGTATAATTATAAAATATTATCACTGTATGCTGTTTTAAAATAAAGTACATTTCGACTGTAGGTGTATGTTGTGTTCTGCGCATTTAATCCTCATTTGAGAAGGACTGAATGAAACAGCTTGGAATGAAGCCGGCCGAAACTAGTTGTTGTGAACAGAAATATATGCTCTCAATTATTTCCTGTTTTACTTTGAAGGACCCGCTTCAACTTCCAGTTTGTCCACTATATATGGTGTGTGTGTGTGTTATGATACTTTACTTATGAATTCTAATAAAAGCAAGAGAAATGTCAAGCAGTTTTTTCCTCCGTTTATCCAACCGCCTACTGCGTTTTTTACTGGTTTTCGCCTTTTTTCACCACCATCCAGCCTATTTTAAACTTAAAGCCATCCTTAAAGCCTTACACATACTTGTCGCAACATTTTTAGAACAGTCATATTTTCTGTGTTTGTTTTACCATCGACTGGCAATGCTAAATGTAAGTTGAGGGTTTCGTTGTTTATGAATGGATGGCTCTACTTTAAGAAAAGGCAAAAGGAGAGATGGACTGTGTTTGAACGCAGTTTTATTTCAAAACGTCTGCACCGAAGCACGATCGAAAACACGCCCACTTCTCGGCAACGGAATCACTTCCTGCTTTCTTTTCTTCAGCCAATCAGAAGCTATCAACATAAAAACATGTCTAAGCAATTATTAAACCGCAGAACGTAATTTAGGTCATCTTAACATGAAATAATGTGATGCTCGAACATAAAATTATAATTAATAATATAGTACAGTAGTTAGCTAGTCTACAGTCTAAATTGCCTGTCTGCTCCTTTGAAGAAGCTGACCAGCAGCTTTTACTTTAGACTGAGTGCAAACCTGTAAAACGCTGGCTGTGTCAACAGGGGGTGAGATGTTTTCATTCCGGACACAAATTGTAAAAGACAGTTCTTATTCATTTGTTTGCATGCTTGTTGGCCCCCATCCACTAGAATTAAGAAACTCATTTGGTGTAACCTGATCATATTAGTCGGTTAAAACGCAGGCGAAAAATCTGAATGTTGTTAGAGCACTGTCGAAATTGTTTTGTTTTGTTTTTTTCCAATTAAATTGCTTGGCGTGAACTAACTGCTGGATAATGGCCACTTGATTGATGGACCAGAGCGAAAGAGAGAATGCAGAGGTGCAGTCGAGGTATAGGGAGGCTCCGGAGTGGGTGCTATGGCAGGGGGATTAGCAAGAGGCTTCGGGCCCTGAGGCAGAGGGCCCGTTTCCTGGTCTGAGCCCCTGTTTGTCCTGGCTGACCTGGCAGCTCTGGGGGCAGATCCTGCTTGGATACGGCCCTGCTCCCACGCCTGTCTGAAGCTGTTAGCCACTGGCTGTGAGTAGCTAGCTGGGCTTAGTGTTGTCTGACTGAGCAGCGGTCGAGTCGGGAGGGGGTACAGTCATCTCTGTTGGGTTACTTTGTGTTGGCGAACGAGGATGATGGGAAGTGAGCACCTATAGGGGACCCATGGTGATGATTAATGGCTTTGAAGTCATATTCAGCATATACAGTATAGCATTGTTGTATGATATTGGCATATATGGAGCAGAAATTAACACGTTGGGATCCGTGCATGAGATTGGCACGTGCAAAGTGCATTCATGCAGGTAAACTGCAAGCTCTCCCCTTGCGGATGATGACTGTCATTTTTAAAATTTGTTTTAGAGTAATTCAGGTGGTTTTGAATATTCATTATAGCAACTACTTGACATGTAGCTTGATAGGCGTGAGAGGACCAATGGAGGAACCCTCAGGGTAAGTAAACAAAGGGCATGAAAATCTCCTTTTTGTTTTGGTGCTAACATTGTGGGTCATGCACACTGTCAAAACTATTCAAGGTGGTTTTGGCGTACTTTGTTCACTGCCGACTTTCCGAATACATGGATAGTTGCAGTAAAATTGATTGAACAACCCGAGTTAATATAACACAAAAAAAAAAATTGGATGACCCCCCAAAAAATAAATAAATAAATAAATATATATATATATATATATATATATATATATATATATATATATATATATATATATATATATATATATATATACTATATATATATATACTGTATAGATTTTTAAAATATTTCTGACTGACCTCTTTTGTCCCCATATCATGCTAAATTCCCAGCACGACCATTTGACTTTGACTTTTTTTCATTTTGAGTATTCTTCCGAAACGGATTCTTTGACATGTTGACATGTGTACGAACTAGAGGATGAGAGCCGGCTGAACAAAAGTTGCTGAGTTAACACTTGGAAGCCAGTCATTCGCAAAAGTGGCTCCAGGGTACGAGGACAGGAGAAGAGGGGTCTGTGCATGAGAAAAAGAGGTTGAATAAAAGAGTGAGAGACAGAGAGAGAGTGACATGGGGAGAAACACGGGAGAGAGCGCAACCTTTTTCTTGCTCAAGCCCATCAAGTACGGGCCAGGGCTCCTGAAAACGCAGGGATTACCAGGGGTGCGGGGGCCGCGCTCGCCTGGGCCGCTTCTGCTGGCTCCTGCACTGCACGCTACACTGCCCTGCTAAAGAACTGCACATGGTTCTCACACATGCAGACAGACAGACACACACGCACAGACACAGTCATGCTTGCTTGTATGATGCACGTCTGCGATATAATACATCTTTATTTTTATAGCGCTGCTACAAGTGCTGCAGCTGTAACAAAGAAGTGTAAACTTTCACACAGCTGATGGAGACCCATCACGGGCGCCGTCATCGCCTCGAAAATGTCGAAAGGCATGTAGAGTTCTAATGTAATTTTATTCCATCAATATTCAGCCGTATAGAGAAGGTGGGTGTATTCAAGTGTACAATTTTGTGCCAATCTAAAGGGTTGTCCGAGCTTGGTGGAGGATTACTGTCTTTGGAGTGCGATCGCACTACCACACAGCGACATCAGTGTTTGACCGCTACTGACATGGTTGAAGTCAGCTTGTACTTTCTGCTTGGACAAACACCTCCAGGTGAACTCCCCTCTGACCCCCCTACAGGCTGCAGAATCGTCCGCGTGGAATGAAGAGCCGAGCGAGGTGACGTCCAGCCGGGATAAGCTGGCCAATTACAATATTAGGAAATGAGTGCCACGTGCATCAGGTGGAAAAGAACCCTACGGGCCATCAGACCATGGCTGTGCATTTTTAGGGGACCCAATTCTTCTCCTGATGACGTACTGAAGTTGTGTGCTTTTCCAAATACTGTCATGTACTGTACGTTCATTTGAATTGCACCCCAGTCAGCGTGTAGAATTGTCTCAACGGATTTGGTTTCAGAGCTTTGAAAAAAAATATGTCGAAAAATTATCAAAAGGGTATTGAAAGTGGATTATTTCGAGAGTGCGGGAATTATCAGAGATAAATAATTATGATGAGAACTGCAATGACCTGATTTCAATTGCGTGACAGCAAGGGTTCAAATACCTTTTAATGGGTTTTGACATGAAGGGCTGAGGGTAGATTGTTGAGGCGGAATCATTTCCTATCAAATGTTCAGAAATACAACAATACACCATCAAATACATTGCAGTAGAATAAAAACAATACAACACATTAAAATATGATCCATAAAACACAATACAATACCACGAAACACAAATACAACACGACAGAACACAAACTAAAATGCAATATTAAGACGAATTAAATGTGTGACATGAAACACAATCAAAACAATACAAAAATCAAATACAATTAAATGCAACACAATCAAACAATTCAGTATAATAAAATAAATTGCAATCAAATAAAACAATACAATAACATAACACAATAATAATGAACACAATTAATACAAATGAAAATAAAATGCAGTCATCATAAACAATTAAATGAAATGCAAGCGACGAAAACTAAATAAGATCAAACCCCCCCAAAACCCCTCCCAAAAACTTAAACACAATACAATGAAATAAAACAAAATAAAAACAAAACACATGTGGGCCTTCCTTATTGCATATAAAGGAATGTCCTAATTTTAGCAGCTGGCTTGTGCCCAAAACAGTAAATGACTAATAATATCCGAATATGGGTAACTGCTTTAACATCAGAGCATCGATGCGCTTCTGACGGAGACCGCCGATTGTTTGTCCGCATAAGGCAGGCATTCCTGGAAGGCTATGTGGACCAGACGAGCAGACTGGGCAGTGATGAGTAACTGCTTTACCGTAATGGGAGGAGGAGCCGGCCATGGGTGTGGACTGTTAAATCAAATACAACCACCTTGGAAACATTTTGCGCTTGGAATGGGTCACTATACACTCTGTTGTAATTGGTCGTCCTTTCCTAACCCAGGTTGGGTTAGTTGTTTTGACACATATGTTTGGGGTCAAGAAGAAGGGGTCACTGCACACACACAAAAAATGCTGGGTTGTTTTTTTCCTAACCCAGGTTGGGTTAATTATTTTTTTACACAGCAGATTGGCTTGAAGATTGGATTAGGGTGGATTGTTGAGTTGCAGGTTGCCGTTGTCCGCTGATGTTGAAGTAAATATAATGTAACATTCTTGAAAATCCTGCGCTGATCTGGTTGGCTCTTTTGGGTAACACCAGCTTTCGACTAAGGGATCAGGGTTCAAATCCCAGTAGGTGGACAGCCCAGCCATGTAAAATGGGCAATAAATGAAATCCATTGTAAAAATTGTGTCAAACATATCATGCGAATGACTTCCTGTTGTGACCCACTGACGGACGAAAGTTGTCTTTTCTTCCTATCAAATATTGGTGATTAAATTGGGATTGTTTTTAACTATAGCTGTACAGATAACATAGTAACCCAGTTTTTGGTAGCTTTAACTCATTAGTATGGGTAGTTTTTACCCCTTGTTGGATCAAAATCTTGACCCAACATGGTGGATCCAAATCCTCAACCCAATGCGCCGAGTATGAATAACCCAGCGTTCGCTCAGGCTCTTTTGGACCTATTGTTGGGTTAGCTATCCCACCCATTTTGGGTTACTTTTGACACAGCAGTTTCAAGTGTGTGGACCCAAAAATTTAGACAGCCACTGACTTAATGGACATCACATTTTCGGAGGAGGCTTTGGGGGGGAAAAAAAACACAGACAAGGACTTTCTTTCAGTGCACTCGTGTCTCCTGACACAGTTGCCTTTCAGTAAATCCTCAACACCGTCTCCTCAACCTCTCTCTCGGGTTGCTCTATGTCTCTATACACAAGATCATGAAGAAAGCAATCCATCTCTGTTTAAATATTCAAATTCAATCTATAATATGTCCCAGAATATAAAATATTTGCCTCTATCAATTGACTGTGCTTGTTGCCTGCCTCAAAATAGAAATGGGCCATGGTGGCATTGCCTGGTGGTGAGAGATGACTTGACCTTTCCACAAATGGTCAACCTTTATCATTAAAATTCATTAAGTTCTGAAAGGTCAGGATGAATCCAGTCCCAGAGCCTCGGCTATAGCGTGATTCATCACACGTCGTCATCATGTCATACATTAGAGCCTTCCCCCACATGGGACTATTCCTAACTTCTGGGTGCTATTACACTTTGTTCATGTCAGTGGAAGAGCTTTAAGTATCTTTTTCCTCCAGACCCCTCCTGTCCCACACCCTCTACCTTGCCATTGTCTCGCGTGTTGTCCCACAGCAGCTCAGACAGGCGGGGATCGGAACCCGCCTTGTTCCTTAAGACTCGTGCACATACTAATTTCCATGAAAGCTTACTGTATATGAGGCCTGAGAAGTGGCTAATTCGATCTCCACACATATGGAGTGAGGAATTAAATGCACGACTGACTGAGACTAACTCGCTGAAAAAAAACAGAAGTTGTCGTTTCACAGTTGCTGGTTAATCATACCAGCAACTGTGAAACGACAACTTCTTGGAAGCAATGTGACATGTCACCAAACTGTTTTGATGAATTGTGAACACGGACCCATACAGCCATCTAGTGGCAATTGCTAAGCTGAATATGTCCATGGATGTTGTGAATGGAGATGAAAATGTTTAATTCACTTGTCAGCAGCATAAGTAGGAAAATATGAGGGTGAGTGCCAATATGAAATACTGTACTACAAGGTGGGGCAAAAGTACATATAGAGTTTGGAAGAAAGGGGGCGGCCCGATGCTCCAGTGGTTAGTGCATCGATCTCACAGTGCAGAGGTCGTGGGTTTGATTCCGGCTCCGGCCTTCGTGTGGAGCTTACATGTTCTCCCCGAGCCTGTGGGAGGAAACTAGAGTACCCGAAGAAAACGCACACAGGCCCGAGGAGAACATGCAAACTCCACACAGGCAGGCCGGAGCTGGAATTGAACCTGGTACCTCTGCACTGTGAGACCACTGGGCCACTCTCAGAAAGTCAATTGAAATTGAAAATTAAATTGGGAATTGGTGGTTTGTGGAATGTTGCAATGTTGAACATTTACGACATGTTTAATTCTTGTAATTATAAAATAAATAAATGAAAACACAAACAAATGTATACCTACTTTTGGACAACCGTCTTTTTTATTTATCACGAATAGTAATGACGGATAAGTGAAGGATTGTGACGATCCTTTTGTATAATTTCCACAAATAAAGCGGCCAACATGGGAGTCACAGTTAGGTGTGAACCAAAGTGGTATTTTAATCAAGTTTTTAAAAACATATAACGGGTGCCTATGATACTCTGAACAATGCTACACGAATCCCAACTGCCTGCTTGTGCTAGATAAAAACAAAGTACTCGAACTAGTCAGCGATATCGAGGGGAGTAGCGGAACGATTTCGCTGCCCCTTGTTTCCCATCGACGTATATATTTGACGTTCAGGGCGGGTTCCTCCGAAACTTCAACAACAAACATGGCCTCCGGAAAAGCGACGCAAGAAACAAGCGGCGCTAAAAGTACCGTCGCAGATGCGAAAAGGTATTGTTCTGTTTCTTCTTTCGTTTTTGTTTCGGTTTTCGAAAATAAAGAGTTCATATATAACGTTTTCGCAGTTAGTCGTATTTCAACGTAATCGCAACCTGACTATCGATCTGTTTTCTGTTTAAAAAGTGGGATTGGCCCTAAAACCAACAGGAGTGCAACTGCGAAGAAACCCATTGCCGCTGCTTCCAAATGTAGGTGTTGGGTCAAATAGGTGTGGATGCAAATGGAATGATACTGTAGGTGCTTTTGCGTACTAACCGTGATATGGCATGATATTACGCAATTTGCTGGATGCCGCACACACATCGTTTCGAATGAGACTGCACTAGGTGTTTTCCTTTCTACAAGTCTGCGACAGTTGTCAATGTTTACATTGCTGTTCTTATTATTTAGCGAAAGGAGTTGCTATCCAATCTCGATGCGTGCAGGCTGCTGAGAGAAAGTCTGTTTCAGAGGTAGGTGGGTGATGTGGCCTTAAATAGCTGTCCAATCCGATGTGTGATTTTGTTTTTGACATCCTTTCTTCAGTCTTTTTAACCCTTTTTTTAAAAGAAAAAAAAGGAATGTACAACGACCTCATAACTTATCGTCACATTCTCATCTCTTCCCCACACAGAGTAACTCGCTCAACAGTGATTCTGTGAGTTTACCACAGAGACCCTCCTCGCCTAAACCCAGCACTTCCAAAGTAAAAGTAGGCACCCCTGTGCGATGCTCCATGGGACCTGCAGCTTTGAGAATATGTATGTATTAATTCTTCTTACATTCTTCTCACCCCACGACCCTTTTTTAAAAATGAATACTGTCTGAGCTGGACCCTAATTGACTTCAGGCGAAATGCATTCAACACCCTGGGCTGGTTGGAAGCCAATGTAGGGCACATTCAGTATATGACCATTCATGCTCACATTCACACCTCCGGTCAATGATGAGTCTACATTAAACCAAATGACCTGTTTTTGGAATCTGGGAAAAAGCCTGAGTACCTTGAGAAACTCCCAAACCTCAGAAATATGCTAACAAGTAGTCCACTGAACTGCAGGTGCAGTAAATTAAAATTTAATCGGCATTTGCCTGCATGATGATAATTTAACCGCTATTACTTAACATATACTGTATCGAGTAAGTCCCAATTACAAAAACACCTACAGGCATGCTAACTGTTACTTTAAAGGGATTTTTTCAGATAGATCGCTAGATCTAACATTGTTGCAATTTTTCTTATTTAGCAAATGGGAAGATTGTCCCATCTCGGTACATGCAAGCTGTTGAGAAGTCCTCTCTTTCAAAGGTAATACAATGGATTTCAATGTTTTTTTGAATACACAATGTGACTATTTCAAACAGGCACAATAGTTTTTCATAATGATGATAATGTAAGCTGTTTGTTAGAACTCTACTTGGTAGTTATCAGTACATCCCCATGAATCTTATTTCTTCCACAGAGTAACTCCCACAACAACGATTCCGGGAGTTTACAACAAAAGTTCTTGTCGCCTAAACCCGTCCGTGCGAAATGCGCCCCTGCGCAATGCTCCATGGTCCCGCCAGCTCATGGACCATGTACGTAATGTGTACAAACAGATTTCATTCAGATAGCATCTGTGTATCAGTTGTTTGTCTATTTTCAATCGGCAGCTAAAAAAAACATAGAAAAAGAAAATTATACAAAATAGCAGACCGCAACCACGATTCATCAAATGATCCGTTAGCCATATTTGATCCAGGAATGATACAATTTGAAAAGATAGTCAAACAACCCGCTTTAGGTCAAAATTGGATTTAAATGTAAAAAAGGAGTTTGATTAAGTTTAACAAAAAAAAAGGGACATGTCTTCTCCTTGTGCTAAACTTTGTAGCTTATGACTTATAATACAATAATAGGTTACTTTTGTAATATACTGCCATATATTCGGAATAATGAAAATCTAATTATGACCTGTGCCATTTTTTTCCATTAAAAACAAATCTGAGCCTAAAATTGAAATAAACAAAATTGGATCTCTTTTCTTTGTTTGTGTGTTGGATGAAAAAATGGTCACTTTTGTTTCGGTTTTGATTACCAAGTGAAAATGGAAAGAACAAACGGATACTCTGATTTGCGAGGGTGCCTGCCACACCCAATTGAAATGGCTGCTTTGTGATACTTTCAGCCAAGGCGACACATCGGGATGAGTCTTCAGTCTTACAAAACACGGTCCTGCAGTCCACCTTCTCTGACGGACACAACTTCCGGCCTGATTTTGATATTTCATCTATTGGAGGTAAACTGAGGAGCCCGTGTTCTTACAAACGAGACTGTCCTCAAATGTTCTTCTGGTCACTCGCTCAGGTAAAACAGTGCACCAAGGTTCTGAAGAGACTAAGAGGAGCCAAGAAGACTACGACAAAAAGTGCATCGAGATGCAAGCGTGGCCTTTGGCTTTTCTCACAGCCAAGGTGAGCTCCTGACAGGCTGACTGTCATCCTTGAGTTTGTGCTTTTGTGTGGGTTTTTTTTTTCCGGGGGTCAAAATGTGGCACCATTTTGAGTGATTGTTTGACTTTAGACGGCTCATAACATGGCCAAGCTGAAGCCCGAGGCGGAGGCGAGGCTGCTGCACATGATGGAGGAGGAGGCGGCGCTGCACAGTGAGGTGATGGAAAAGAAGCGGCAGTACCTCCTCATGGAGAAGCGGAGGCTGGCCAATGAGCTTCTGGACTTGCAGGTCAGGAAATTAAAAAACTTAAACAAAAAATAGAGTCGCATTTTCATTTTAACCGTGTGAATGAGTAGTTTGCGTCACTGTTTCCCAACCTTTGGCGGTTTGGATGCTGGATGGATGGTAATCTCGATCTGGAAAAGAAAGGAAAATGTCAACATTATTTACAAGGATTTAAATGTTTATTTTTCTTTTTCCGCGCAGTTTTGCTCATCAATGACTTCTTTTGAGGAGCAATTTTCTGCAGGTTAATCCCAGACGCCCGAAGCAAGGATTTTATTAAGCAATAAAAACAAACAAGTGTTTTTCTTTTTCTATATAATAAACTATTTTTATTTCTTAAATTCACATTATGGAGAGCAGCAAACAGGATTCTCCTGTGGAGCAATTTCAAAGACATAGAAATTTCGGTTGAAATTTATTTTGGAAGTTTTATGAAAGGTAAATTGATTTTTAAAAAATGTACTGTAATGTAATTTTGAGAAAATTTATCGTGCCGACCTCATAAGTCAAAATTGAAACAGAGGACTCTATTTAGAAAACAAATAACATTGCAGATATTATAAATACTTTATACCACTTTTATAATTTTACGCTTAAAGCATTCTTTGTCCTCCTGATTGAGGTACGCCGTAATGCACAGGTCCTCGAGGGTCGTTATCCTGCATGTTTTCCGTCTTTCCTTGCTGCAACTCACCTGATTCAAAAGATCCGGGTTGTTATTGTTATCAGGGTCCTTCAGAACTTGCTGATGAGGTGCATGTCAAACTAAAGAGGTATTTGTGTTGTAATTTCGGAGCACGGGTGCCAAACATACAGGATTGGCGCAGACTCTGGAATGCATCCTCAAATCGATCGGATTTATGGAGAGACGGCTACAATAATGCGATAAACATCACCAGTGTTTTGAGAATGTAATTGCTCTTTAGTCTGGAAGGAGCACGTCACTATATTTCATGGCTTACAAATTGATCTTAAAACAATGCTGTCAGTGTCTAATAGTCCTTATCCGATTTGTCCCATCAGATTTCTGATTTGACTCCTGCGTCCGAAGCTGTCAAACCGTTCACAGAGTCATACAGGACTTTGGCCTCAGCTGTCGACACCACCCGACACGTCCTGCCCGTCAGGAACTTCCACATTGCCGGCGACGGGCGAGAATTTCTCGGTCGGTGACGTAGTATTATTATTATTATTATTATTATTTTATTTATTTATTTTTTAATCTTCCATGCCTATGTGAAAAGCTGGGCCGCTGGACGAATATAAACACGGGTGAATGTAGTGAATGTAAAAACACAATTGCCCCCCCCCCACGCCTCTAGGTAAAGCAGAGGCTTGCTTGAAAGAAAGCGAAGTGCTTCTGAAAGATTTAACAGAGGGAGATCACGAGGACAACCGTGTCGCTCTGGAGTCCCTTCAAGGAATTAAGAGGGACTCGAAAGACATGCTTCAGCAGTTGCCTGGGTGGGTACTCAAGCCAAATACTCATGAGGTTGGGGCTCATGGGATTTCATCGCACCGTAGTGAAATACACCGCGTTTACGCTAGTGCTTGAAATTTTTTTAGGGGAGATATTTATGGGTAAGGAGGCGGCCTGGTGGTCCAGTGGTTAACCCGTCGACCTCACAGTGCACAACCGGGGTGTACAGAATTAATCTCATCTATTGTTTAATGTCCAGGTTTTACCCGCTTTGTTTTCCCCAATATTTCAGATTGCTTTCCGAACTGCTGGAGTTGTCATCGCTGCATTCCCGTCGCAGCGTCTTAGTACAGCAGGCTGAGGAGGAGGAGAAAATGGGCTCTGCCAGCGTCCTGGAACTATACTGCCCAAAACGGTGACAGCGTGGGAATATAATCTACATTCACTTCCCACTACCAATTTGATGCTCTCTTTTGAAATAAATAAATTTCCTCGATTTACTTTTTAATTTTGTAATGTGGATATATTTGTGATGTGGAGTCTCTGATCATGTTAATGATTTCTCACAATTAAACCGGGTTATGATGTCAGGATTTATTTTAGAGCAGTCCCATGCGCAACTTGTGGTCCTCGTGGGCAACTTTGTATCCGAGTGGGCCATGTGTCTCACCCCTGCAATAAAATGGTACTGTATACAGTATAGCAAAATTCAACTTGTTTTCTCTAAAACTTTGGAGCTTTGTTACAAGAAATAGTGAATGAAAGCAGATCAATATCACTTTGCAACACTATTTATTTTTTATGTATCTTTAGTGTTCCCATTTGCCATTGATCAGTTATCCAACATTTCCCCCCAAAATGGCAATGTTCTGTCACTGGTAAGATATTTTTAGAACATGCCTGCGGAATGCTCATGGTCCTTAGAGGGGGCTACTTAGTGCCCGCGGATATCACGTTGATGACCCCTCGTCTACACTCGTGGATCTCAACTGTTGTCACTCTCGGGCCCATGTTCTATTGTCACTCAGTCATGACCCACTTTTATAAAAATCAAGAACAATTAAAAAAAATCTACTGTTGGCATTTACCTCTGAAAATATGGATATCATATTTTAAACATACTAACAAAGTAAAATCTTTAGCCATCGTTCCTCCCTAAAGTTTTGTGTATTTATTCATTTCTACAAACGTTGCTGTGCGTGTTTTACAAATAGCGACTAACGTAAAAAGGGTCACTATAAAAAGTATAAAAGAGAGAGTCGTGATATAAGCCTTAATATTTAAATGATGCTGACAAAATGCAAAGTATTTTTTAAATGTGGGCCTTCGCATTTTAAATGCAGTGAGTTGTGGAGGTAGATTTGTTCGATAGGTGGCAGTGTGCGCCTTCACGTGTTTGCTGTTTACGCCGGTGAAGAACGTAGAAGAAGTGTTTGTAATCCAAGTGCCAATGAAAGGCGACGGTGCACCCACTTCTTCATCAGTGAGTTACTATTTTGTTTCAACACAATATCATTAAATTGGTGTGTCACACGCTACATATTTGAATATTTGGCACGGCTATATACTGTGACGCATTCGAACTCCAATTTTGGTCTCTTACACGCTTGATTTTCTCTAGTAGTGATAAGTGCTGGTATAATGGAAGCTTCGAAACACGTCTCTAAATGTTTTAATGTTCAACGCGGATATAATGCTGTCATTCACACGGAGCTAGTTAAAGATATGATGACTAACGCAGGTAAAACACACCTGGTTGATAATTAGTTGCAAAATGTCATGTCCTGAAAGGAATATAACTCGTCTGACACTGATGCTTTGTGAATATGTAACTGTACGACACACAATGGTGCTTTGGTGCTTAGCACGTTTGCCTCACATTTGATTCTTCCTAACCCGCCATGGACTTTCCTGTGTGACGTTTTGCATGTTCTTACTGTACTTGCAAAGGTTCGTTAGTTTTATTAAAGACTAAATTGTCATCTCTCTAATTGTGAATGGTTGTTTTTCTATGTGACTGGCGACAAGTTCAGAGTGCTACCCGCCTCACGCCCCAGTCACAATGAACTCCAACACACCTGCCACTTTGAGTACAAGCGCTATAGACAACGGATGGATCAATTGTTGTGTCATTGTGCTTCTCACAAGCAGCTCCACCTCCCTGCGGAATGATGCACCACAAAAAGGGGAGCAAAAAATGGCAGAACCCGGGACGAGGGCAAGGCCGCAGTCAATCCCAGATGAAAGAAAATGTCAAAACTCCGCAGTGTGGAGACAGTACTGTTCCCAGCGGTGTCTGCCAGACCATGTGTCCAGCCGGGAGCTGCACAAACGGGAATCCCAAAATCGTCTGCATCGCTTCGAGATGGTGGTGGGCACGGAGAAAGACCGCAGACCCCGAGCTGACCCCCGGCGCGCTGTCAAGGAGTATTCCAGACCGGCGGCTGGGAAAGACTTTGCCAACTCTGCCGACCTCCGTCCCCCTGCTGTGTTGCTGAAAACTGTGTGTTACCTGATTGATGAGGTCGCTGCATCTCCGCATTTGCATCCTTGGACTGAGGCTAGTAGCTTTTTACAGTATTGCTATATTTAGTGACTCTTCTGACTCTTTTTTTAAATGTTTTTATTTTTTTAAGTTGATGCCAATTAGTGCTTGGGAAATAACCCAAAAAGTTTCATTTTTTTTTTCTAGTGCAAAAATGTTTACATTTTATTTTTGTGACCAAATAATATTTTTTAATTGAGAAAACAAAACAAATCAAAATTTTATTGAAAATAAGAATAAACTGGCTATTTTAAGGTGATATCGCCCAGCTTGAATTGAACACATTGTAAACACTAAACATGAATTCTGCATATACGTTGCAGGTGTATAGCTTTGTTTTTGACCGCCTGCGCAGCGTGAAGCAGGACATGATCATTCAGAGGGCGCACGGGCCAGACTGTGTGGCCATTTTGGAGCGAATGGTGCGCTTCCTCATATACGCCTCGCACCGGCTGTGCGACGAGCCCCTACAACTTTTTGATCCCTGCATCAATGACACGCACCTCCAGGAGAACCTCAGCTGGCTGCTGGACTGCTACGCGAACGAAACCGGGCCACATCCCAACCAGGATGAATTCCAGGCTCTCGGTTTGCTCTACAACTTAGGTGGGTTGCTTAATCTTTTTGTTGGCGAGCATGCAGGATGAATAAGTAATAAATCAGATCAAATCAAAGCTGCCACATACCAAAAAACCCCAATACTCAGATGGACAAAATTGTTAATGAAAGATAAACCCACAGTAGTCACAAAAATAACCTGATTCTGATTAAAGTAATAATAACTAAACATTTTATGAAAATTTCCGGTAACCAATGAAAATCAGAAATTTGACTTTAAATTGCAGTTCAACAGAATTATTTTTATTTTTTTAACTTGTGAAATAGGCTTGGACAAAAATAATTTGATTTAATGACATGCTCAACCCATGTGTGTGTCCTCTTATGAGCCTCACAAGTCTCTTCAAATTTGTAATCAAATCAGTCGGCCTCTTTGGAGGGTGACAAGTTGTCACCGTGCAACTTTTCTGTCATGAACAGAGGTGTACCAACAATTTTGTCCACCCCAAGGTTCCCATAGAGCCATGCAGCACATCATGGAGCTTCCAGCACCACTTCGTCGCGCCCCCGCCATCATGCTCGCCATCTCCATTAACCGGTCCTTCCTGGAGCGTAACCCGGTACGTCTGCTGCGCTCCGCTCACCGGCTGAGCTTCCTGCAGGCCTGCGCTTTACACCGTCACGTGACGGCGAGCCGGAAGGACCTGCTGCTCATTTACAGCCACGGCTACGGCAGCCGGAACTGTCGTTTCCCACTGGATGCGCTGTGTAAGCTCCTTGCCTTGGAGAAGCGTCTGACGAGCACGCTGTGCCAGGCGTGTGGGGTGGAGGTCAATGCGGACGAGCAGGTGATGTTTTCCAAGGCCTCCTTCGCTGAGCCAGAACAAGAGAAATTGTGCTGCTCTCTTTATCACAACATTGTGGCGGAGAAGGAAAAGGACCTCACGATTAGCAGCATCATAAATGGCTGTGTTTGACAAAACACACTTGTTAAAACATAATCATGATCACGCTTGTTGCCAATCTTGTTTTAAACTGCCACCACAATACTTATATTGTTTAAGTCATACTCATGACATAATCCTTTTGCATTGTTTTCTTATTTTTATGCCAGCAGTCTTTGTAAAAAAAAATATTTTTAAGATGAATGCTTTATGTTTGATTTTCAATAAAAGTTGTACAAATTAACTTTGCAAATGGTAATTATCCGGCATGTGAGGACTAAATGGACAATCTAATTTTATAACATTCCGACTTTATTTACAAAGTACAAATATCTCTCTCTCGTCGAATATTGTTACAACGTACTGTACCTCGAGGGATATAACAAATATGTATATTACAACAATGTACGAGTCAATCAATCGTGTTGCTAACCAATGGAGGGAAATCGCGCTGTACATTTTGTTCATAAGCATGGTCGAGGCCCTTTGCCTCGACCTTGCACTATTTTGTGGGAAAAATCTGGTCGTTATCATGAAGCTTATGTTATTAAGGTGCTCGTTGTAAGCAAAATCGGCAAATTGAAAATGAATTGCGTGAAGTTGGGACTTTGAAATGTGAACGTTATAGGGTTGAAATCGTAAACGAGGTGTGTGTATGTGTAAAATAAAATGTCCTCTGTAAGTCAAAAGTTTGAGAACACTTGGTGTATAGTTTAGTTGAAAAATAAAAAACAAAAATCGTAGTGGCACTGTACAGTACTTTTTAATTTTACTTGCCAAAACTGCACTGTCCCTTTCTCTCCACCTGGTGGCAGCATATAACTGCACGCTGTTCTGTGCTTACCAAGAAGCAAACTACGACTTGACCACATTTTTAGCATTTATCTGTTTTTCTTTGTTCACATTTTTAAAAACATTTTTGTCAATATGTACCTCCTCGAGTGAATGCAGTTTTTCTTCTTTGCATGGAATGAGCTCTATCCACCCATAAAAGCACGTGTGGAAAAGTGTGTTGAGCAAAGTTGCAATGGGACGTTCATGCTCGTGCGTGCGTGTGCGTGTGCGCGTGCGTGTACGCGTGTGTGCCGTCCCTCGCTGTGTGCAGACTTCAGTCTGTCCCAGGCAGTGAAGCAGAGAGGATCCCCTCGCTGCGCTTCAAGCTAACCTGAGACTGATTTTTCTCCACCCTACAGCTTCTCTTCTTTTTTGAGACTTTAGTTGTGCACCGAAGTGTGAGAACGCTCGCCAATTTGGTTGTAATGCCGAAGTCTGAGCAAAGGGACCCGGGGTGGCTGAAGAAGCCAAGGAGAAGGCACATGGGACAAGGGCACGACTGATGATCTTTGGAATCGAGCCGTCGTGAGCAATGAAGAGACTGAAGGGGTTCTAAAGAAAAAAAAAACCCGCTGAACACATTCATTGAATTTTTAGTTTGTGTGTATGGATAGGAAGTAGGAGAGCAGCGAAGCTCTCCTTGCGGCGAAAATGTTGCGTTTGACAGCTTTGAGTGTTCTCGGGTGGATTTTGTTCATGAGTAAATTGAACACGACTGCTACACAGGACAAGGGGTAAGTAGCCTTCATCTTTTATAATCTTCAAATGTCCTCCACACATACACGCAAATGAAGAAAATGCCAACTTTGGTCGTAATAATGATTGCATCTACTCGAGGGGGCATATCCAGCTCGGGGATATCATTCAAGTGGATCTAAAAAATTCAACACGCCCCCGTTCAAATGGCGACGGTTTGTGCGCTCTGCACTGCCAGGGGCGCACTTCTCGCAAGAACTCCGTTAAATGCCCATCCGATAGCAAAACCTTGAGGTTAGCGGAGTTGATGACAGGATGTTTATTTCAATCTTCAAATGTTGGCTAATGAAGAAAAAAAAATAGCCCAAGGCACTTTTCTCAATCATGTTTTGAAAGTGCGTGAGAATGTCCAAGTACCCGAAATGATTGTCAAGCTCAGCCAAGATTCGTAACAAGAATCTGTCTCATGCAAGGCAGGTGTGGTACCTAGTGCACCGTCCTGCCCCCGTATGACAAAATCATTATCATAAAACTGGGCCGATATTAGCTCTTATAATCAGCAAAAATCATTAAAAAAATACAATAACACATTACAACTTGAGACAAAAAAGGGATGTTTGATCTCGTTTTTCAGACCGATACCATGCCGGCAGTACTTTTGTGAACAAAATACTTTATTTTTGGTATAGATCACGATTCACTGATTTGACAAACTGCTGCACTATTGCGCCAATTACTGTAGCTACTCGATGAGAGATTTATTTATTAATTTTTTGCCAGTATTAATGGCTGGTATCAGTAGTCTCCACAACTACCCAATACTTTAAAATAAGTATCGTCCTGATACTGGTACCTCGTATCGGTACCATCACTAAATGTAGTGGTATTCTAAAATTATATTGAAATATTTTTTTATTAATCAGTGATCGGAATTGTATTCAATTTTGTTAAAGTATCAGAATTTGCATTGACCTAAAAAAATCCACATGAGTCGGGTCCAAGTTATCATTAATCCAGCACAGTTTTATTTGCTGTAAGGATTGATGTGTGACCTTGTGATATTCTTCTCAGTGAATAAATAAACATTTATCAGTGTTTGAACACAAGTGTTCTCAAGTTTTGGAGTAGATGAAACCTGAAAAGAAAACATTTCTAGTGAGAAGGCCATGTGACTCCGTATTTAAGCACCTGATCCAGCAGGGCTCATCTGAGGGTTGCTTTCCCCCCCCCCCGCCCAATGTAGATCAGACAAGTCAATTTCTTGGTCTTTTTTTTTTTATCCCCTCCAGAAGATTTTCTCATGACTCGCACTCTCAAGCTCTCAGGAACTGCACTTGCCTCTGGCTGTAATGCTACAGCGCTGTAATGCCAACCACCTGATCCTTCTCTCAAGCATGCAACAGGGTGTGCTCACTCTTAATTTCAGTGAGCTTCAGTAGGGGGTGGGAAAGGCAGGCAGTGGGCTTATGTGACTTAGGGCTAAATTGAAATATGAAGAATTGCACGTGCTACTTACAGCAGCGGTTCAGGAACCTTTTAGGTCCAGGGATCCCTCAAAGGGGAGAAATCAAACAATCATTCACAGTCACGTTCATGCTTAAGGGGAATTTAGAGTCTTTCATGAAGTTAGCATGCTTTTTTGGGGGGGCGAGATGTGGACTACACCCTGGACTAGTTGCCAGTCAATCAAATATGAAGATACTCGGATATAATACACCAGGGGTGTCAAACTCATTTTTGCCGTGGGCCACATTATAATTATCGTTTCCCTTCGAGGGCTGTTATGACTCAAACTATATAAAGAATTCAAGAAAAATGTTTTATTCAAATATTGTTAAAGGAACTGTAATGAGGGTTTTGGTCACAAGAAAATGCTTACAATATGTCACTGGTTTATTTCAAGCATCCTGGAAGTTGTAATCTTTGATTTGCATTTCGCGGGCCACTTAAAATGATGTGGCGGGCCAAATCTGGCCCACGGGCCTTCATTTTGACACCTGTGTAATACACGATTGAATCCCTGCTCTGTTATAAAAAGCAGCAGTTTTTTTTTTTAACCAGAGCACCATCTGCTGGATATGGTGGTTTTAACCATAATCCAAAATGGCCACAAGAGCCCACACTCTATGCCAGATGGCGGGCAGTCTTTCATCCAAGGACTTTAATAAGTCCTTTTTTTTTTAATGTCCCGTCCTGTTTTTGAGCATCAAAGCTTGGCCTTTGCACTGTGACCCCAGTGACGGGCCCCCTTCCTTCAATTAAACGTCAAAACGAGCGAGTGGAATCTTGGTCGTTACCTTGTTCCAAACAGACTTCAAGGTTTTGTGTGTGTGTGTGTTTGTGGTGGGGGGGGGGCTGCCAGACCACCCATAGGAATAATTCCAGAGAAAGAAATGACAAAAGTAAAAGTACAGACACTTGTGTAAAACAAGATTTTAGACTCTGAAACTAAAATCGATGACCTGACATGTAAGATCCATGACCTAAGATCCAAGACCCCCCCCCCCAAAAAAAATCTCAATCAGTCCATCCTCTTTAAGTACATTAATGATATAGAGTATTCTTACTTCCGATGGCTCGAGCATGCAACAATCTGATTGGCCAGCATGTAGCGAAGCAGTGCCCACGAACGACGCCGTTCAAGCTGATCTGGGGCCTCTCAGGGAAGACACTTTTCATTCACCTGTGTTGGTTGACAACATCAGGTTAAGGAGAGATGAAAAGTGTGCTTCCTCCCCAACATAGGAAAGCACAGCACTGTTCCAAATGAATTCGACTCCACTTTTCCTAAATGACCCCCTCTCCTCAACCGCCACCCCCGGTACGGATTTTATACTCGTTGTCCAAGTGAGCACATACGGTCATATGGGTCAGGAGGAAGGGGAAACGTAGATGTGGACTTCCTGTTTGATTTGCAGTGAAGCGGCCATCCTCGAAATCAGGTTGCCGCGAGCACTTCAAGTCACAGAGGCCCGAACCGCTCTTTTTTTAGACACAGGTTCACTTGACCTTTTTGTCCTCTGGTAGAAGAGCATTTACTTGTTCCGCCTGTCACTATACGTTGCTGGCATCGATAGATGTACAACTAAGTATTCTGTATTTTCCACACTAAAAGGTGCACTGGATTGAAAGGCCTATCTTGTAAAGTATTTCACACATTAGGCGCATTGCATTATAAGACGCAATCTACAATGCATCCACTAGATGGAGCTACATTCAAGGAAACACCAATAGAACGATCAGATGTCAGTCAAACTGTTTTAATAAAGCAGCGACACAGTTCACTTAACCAACAGCAAGTTATAACATTGACTCGTTAACGTTGAACTCTCTTGCCGCTGCTCTATTCCCGTGTTCAACTGCGTAACCCGATCACCTTAAGTTTGAACGCTGCGTTGTCAGCATGTCTCGAGCAAGGAGCCATTTTGGGGTCGAAATATTACCGTAATGACCTTACACAAGGCACATTGGATTTTAATGCGCTCTATTAGCTTTTAAGGAAATGGAAGGCTTTTAGGTGAGACTTTGAGTGCGGAAAATATGGTGTGTGTTTTGGGGCAATTCATTGAAATTAGCAAACCTGATGATCGGTCATGGCCGGTGGGGAATCACTGCCCAACTTTCTGTTCAAGGGGCTACTTGGTGGCCGCTCCCTCCGTGTTTCGAGCGGGCGTGGAGGAGAGCATCAGCGTGACCATCTTCAACGCCAAAGCGGAGACTCGCGTGCAAGTCCAGCTGTCCGTGAAGGGCCAGGCGGTAGCTCACGGCCACGGCGCCGTGCTCGGTGAGAACACCTCCACTTCACCGTCATCCAGTCTGGAGAATAAATCTGATCTTGTTTATTGTGGTAAAGATGAATTTATTGATTGTGTTTGTGAAAAGATTCATAGGAAGAGGACTTGGAAGAATTGGAATTTGTTTGGGGTCACTTTGAAATGTCCTTTATTTTTGAAAGAAAAACATGAGTGCGTATCTACAGTTTATAGTGACCCGCAAATTTTGAACAATAGTGGATATAAAATGTAATCTGTGGCATAAGTAATAAGTTAAAAAAAAGTCTTGCGATGTACTGCAATATTATTATTATTATTATGATCATTATTATTATTTCTCTATGAAGAGCTAATTTTGCTTTAGCATCACATTTACTTTTCATAAATACGATTTCAAAAGCTACACTCAAAACTCCCCGGTTCAGATGATCATCTTATTGCATTTGATTGCATCCCTAATATATTTTGATTGAATTAAAATGTTAAGGTCCTTGAATGCCAACAAATGTGTCGTCTATTCTGTCATTGAAATGCATGCATTGTTCACGTGATGATAAATATCAGAAAATGTCTGTGGATTGCGCGGCGGCGGCGCACTTTTTCCGGATGAAAAACATTTTTTTGGGGGTGCACAACAAAAATTACTTGATTGCATAGCCCTACAAAATATGAAACACATACAATCAGTGCTGCGTTTTAAATGGCATCACAGGTAACTATTCTCTTTATTTCTTTATTGTGTTTTCAGACAAAGGCACCATCAAACTGAAGGTAAGTCCACCAAGTTCATATTTATAAGCCATAGTAGATTTTCGTGGGTTTCACTGCATTATACTGAGAGGTATTTTCGATTGATTTGCTACTGCACAAATGAAAGAAGCACGTCCCTGTTTGAAATATTTCTTCACTTTTATGAGGAAGTTGTGGCAATTTTGGGAACGTGGTCAACGGCGCCGTATGTACTGATTTGCCTGAACGGATTGACGTTGAAATAGTATAAATCGTTTGAGCAAAGTGGAAAGCGAAGGTCTATGTAAAAGATGTCTTTGTTTGGATTTTTAAAACAAATTTTTAATGTGGAAGGTCAATATTCAATCCAGTTTGCAATTTGGGAATTTACGTGTGAAAACATTTGCAACGTGATGATTTTGTATTTGTCCTTAATGGTTAGATAATTGGAAATCATACATGGGTTGACAAATGCCGACAAAGGAGGTCAACACAGAATGTAAAATGTCAGGGAATGTGATCAATAGTCCCCAAAATAAGAGCTGAACAGTTTGAAGCTGGAATGGTTTGAATCCGTTATGAAATGTGGACATGTGGAATGTTGTCATGGACAATGTGGAGTCATGAGAAATGCTGTTATTTTTTTTCATGGAAAATGTAGAATAAGTGGAAAAAAATCTTCACTTTGCGAATGTGGGAAAATATTCGCCAAGGTATCCTAATTGAAGTTAATATTTTGCTGTATGAATAGGTTGAAGTGTTTGAGAAAGTTGGAAGAACAGAAAAAAAAATTGGGATAATGATGCCAAGAATCGTGTTTGTTGACCAAAACAACATACTGGAGATGTGAATTCACCCCCTTGCTAAACACTTCAATCCTTTCCCCCATTGACCTAATTTGGTTTTTGGTAATCCTGTGTTGTGTGTGTGTGTGTGTGTGTGTGCGCGCACCGGCAGGTTCCCTCGGGGCTGAGAGGCCAAGCCCACCTGAAGCTGTGGGGCAACCGTCACCTCACAGAGGGGGGCTACATCTTCCACAACTCCACCACCGTCACGGTGGAGAGCAAGGGCACGGCTGTTTTCATCCAAACTGACAAGCCCGTCTACAAGCCCAAACACAAAGGTTCTCCTCTGATAGTGCGCCTGCTCGTTCATCACATCAACCGCATGCAAGATTTAAACTTTTTTATATGGCTTCTGAGTAGGAATCACTCACTATATGTATATTAAAAAAATCAGTCAAGTTGAACTAAACTTGGAGGTATTTGGTAATTGTATGCTCCTGCATGAATGGAATGTAGCAAATTAAATACTGTGGAACAGGGGGATGGTTGGCCGATGCGTTCTTTAATCTCGCCCACTGACCGTGTGTGTGTGTGTGTGTGTGTGTATAAATATCAAATAATGGATGGATAGACCAGATTTTTAATATATATATATATATACACACACACACACACACACCGTATTTTCCGGACTATAAGTCGCAGTTTTTTTCATAGTTTGACCGGGGTTGCGACTTATACTCTGGAGCGATTTATGTGTGAAATTCTTTTTTGTCATTTCACATGTTATTTTCACATTAAACCACAAGAGGGTGCTCTCGCGCCCGTGTTGATAAATCGACGATGAGTCTGACATAAACGAACGTAGAAGCGGAAGCGGCGCCCGAGTTGGGGGAGTTGTTTAAAAGTGACACCGAGGATGATGATCTCATTGGATTTAGTGATTTGGAGTGAAACTGATAGTTTGGTCAACTTGTTTATTGAACATAAAACTTGTTAGCATGTTCTTTATGCTGTAGTTATCTGAATAACTCTTAATATGTTACGTGGTTACTGACATTAGCAGGCATGTCAGTCATGTAACGTTAGTATACCGTACACTTATTTAGCCTGTTGTTCTCTATTTTATTTTAATTTTAAATTGCCTTTCAAGATGACATGTATGTTTTTGGTGTTGGATTTTATCAAATACGTTTCCCCCCAAAATGCGATTTATACTCCAGTGCAACTTATATATGTTTTTTCCTTCTTAATTATGCATTTTTTGTCTGGTGCGATTTATAATCCGGAGCGACGTATAATCCGAAAAATACGGTAGTATAATATCAATTATTTTGTACTTCTTTTCCAATTTTTTTTTTCAATTTCTTACCGCATCTATGAATGACCTGGCCCATATGTCACAAATCAAACGTGGCCTTGACTACAGAACAGAGCACATCCTGGATTCTTTGGCTCCGTTATCAACACGGTGGCAGATTGCTCTTGCGACATTTTCGTGTACATGTTAACAACTATTGTTGTGTTTCTGTGTTCCTCAGTGCTCATCAACGTCTACACAGTCACGCCTGACTTAAGGCCGGTTAATGACAAGGTAACGCTCGTTTTCATTGACCTTTACTTAACCCTTTCACGCACCCTGTAACCTGGTAACATGATAAGCTGTCCACTGTAGTAACCGCCGTCCCTGAAAGGGTTAAACATATGCCGTGTCAGTGTAAAAAAAAAAAAAACACTAGTGTGCGTATGACGTTTGTGTTCCCACTGTTAATTGGTGGGGATTAAGCTCGGTGACCTGGGTCTGCCCCGGTGCCAAGGAATTAACAGAAGCCCAGTTTGGGCTCGTTTGTTTGTTTGTTTGTTTGTTGATGTTTGGAGCTGCTGGTAAAACTGCAGTGGTGGGCAAACTTTTGTACTCAAAGGTCACATTTGTTTTTGTTGGACATTGTATCAGGAAAAAAAAAAAGTACGTACTGTAGACATGGTAGTTATTTTTCATTGTTAAATTATAATTCAATTCGATTTGCTGAACCTGTATTTCATTTAATTAATAAAGGTGTTTTGACTTTAAAAATGTAAATTTTCAATGATAAAATAATCATTCAGTCTCATTTTTTTGTGTTTAAAAAAAATAAAATTATGAAAATGGTAATCATTTTAATGGACTTCTAAAAATGTCAATTTATTTTTATTTACAAAATTGAATCCGTTATTTAAAAAAATAATTGTTCCATGTCTATGTACAATTGTTTTATTTATCTTTTCCATTGCTTTAATCTGATCTCCCTCCCTCTTCCCCCCTTATTCCTTTTTGCAGATTGAGGCATACATTTTGGTGAGTGGAGTCAGGTGGGACTTTTCTTGTTAACCTGTAGACAAACCTGATTCTTGACGGTCCTGGAAGATAAAATTGACATGAAGAGGCTGAAATCTGGTTGGACAATCAATCAATAAATAAATAAATAAATAAATAACAAAAATTTAACACCCACATGCAACCAGAAGTGAAATATCGCATCTCTCTCTGTCTCTCTCTGTCTCTGTCTCTCTCTCTCTCTCTCTATATATATATATATGAATGCCATTTGTGTATTTTGCTTTTAGGATCCGAGGGGATCCAGGATGGTGCAGTGGAAGGATCTCACATCGGTCTGCTGTGGTGAGCCATACCTTGGAATCACTTCATCTCTTCGTCATTATTCTTTATTCTGAGGCAAAATTAATCTCGGTTTTCGGGGGTTTTGTCCATATTCAAAAATCCTTCAAATGTTGCGTTTCAACATTTGGGCAGAGTTGAAAATTCAATCCCCTGAAGGCTGTTTCAGTGAGAAATTTGGTAGCCGTGCCCATCATGAGAAAACCATCCCAAAAGTCTCATGGAGCCATGTTTGAAAAGGCTGAGAAAGTCTGCTATTTTGGTACATATTTTAGCCCTTTCTAGTGGTGCTCCAAAACAAACTCCTCCTATACTCGAACCGCAGATATGAGACTGATGTGTTGATGCCGAATTGCAAACAATTTCAGTTTTCACAGACGTCAAGGATGCTACAATTTGGACTGAAATTTCTATACTATGCTACATGACCAAGAGGCGCTTCTTGTCCTACGTTCAAAAACACTTAGAATGAGTTTATTCCTTTTAAGTCATCCTTCCCACTGGATAATAGAACAACATGACCGCACCGTTACATTTGGTGGAAAAAGTACATTTCCGGGAGCCTCTGCCGGACATTGTAACTCTTATCTCGGGTTAAAAGCAGAATTCTCTCTCATCCAGGGATTGTCAACATGAGTTTCCCTCTGTCTGACCAACCCGTGTTTGGAGAGTGGTTTATCTTTGTGGATGTGCAGGGCCACACGTACAACAAATCGTTTGAGGTTCAGAAATACGGTGAGCACCATTTCAAAGAAAAAAAAAATCCCAAGGCCCTTATTACCAAAAAGACAAAAATTAAAAAGTAGCATGTCTAAATAGTGTTCTGCTTTTCTTACAGTCATACCCAAGTTTGAATTAACGATCGATCCACCCCGCTACATCCGTGATCTGAACACGTGTGAGCAGGCTACTGTCCGGGCTAGGTAAGTCGAATAACAGAACAGAAACATTTCCATCATATGAGCAATGTCATCGACAATATACCGGTAAGTCGGCGGTCCCCAACCTTTTTTTCCCCACGGATCGGTTTAATATCAGACAATATTTTCAGGGACCAGCCTTTAAGGTGTGACGGATAAATACAACAAAATAATACGATATGACCCGCATGAAAACTGTAGTATTTTTGACACATCATAATCAACATGAATCATAGGAACGTCCTATCTGGCCGCAACACTCTGTGGTCACTATGGTCACGTTTAAACATGCCTTCAAAATAAGATACACCGCAAAATCAAGGTGCTTGAAAAATACGACTCAGCATCGCTGCATATTATGCAGAATGGGCTTGCTGCGTGGGAATCTCCCGTTGAGATCAATCCGTATTTGAAGTCGGACTCCTGATACTTGTCTTTTTCTTGAGCGTCGTAGGCTCCTCTTCTGCATCCTGGCTGGGCCTTTTCCCATTCCCAAAGAAACTTTCCACTTTCCGTTTGTTTTTTTTTAATTAATTTTGCTCGCTCCTGGGTTTCATTTTAGCGGTAACCGATCACATGACCAAGAAGCGCTTCATGTCCTGCATCAAGAGAAACACATTGCAGATGGATGTTACAGAGCAGTCGCTAACTTTTCAAAATAAAATATCTGTCAGATTCCGAAATAAATTAAACGGAAGTAATATAAGTCCTTCATTCTTTCTGTGCGGCCCGGTACCAAATGACCCGCGGTACCCGAGGGGGTTGGGGACCCCTGATATAAGTGTCATACGTAACACGTCACCTGTATGGACAGGTACACGTTTGGAAAAGCAGTGTCGGGGAAGTTGAGCGTGAACATGACAGTGAATGGTGTGGGCTACTACCGTCACGAGATGGGCCATCCTGTGATCAAGAACATGGAGGTCAGTTTTGGTTCTCATACTGATGGATGTGAAGTTAACAAGATGAATCAAACTTTATTTCATTTATGAGTTGGAGTTCGTCAAAACTTTGCGGTTATACAATTTGACATTTTTGGGGGTGGGCGGCACACAGGATAGCACATTCGCCTCACAGGGCAGCGGCGCAGGGTTCGATTCCGGCTCCGACCTTCCTGCTTGCATGTTCTCCCCGTGCCTGCGTGGGTTTCCTCCGGGTACTTGTTTTCTTTATGGGTAACGGTCAATGTTGATATTGCATAAAATGCACAGAAGTGAGCGGCGTCATGGGACGTGAAAAATCATAGCTGAACGTATCTTGGATTTAAGGTCACGGTTGGTGCGGCAAGGCAACACAATTACAAAGAAATGCTGAATGTCTTGTGTTTACCGAAGCAGATTTCATGACATTTAAAATGAGCCTTTGACAGCTTTAATTTGTTCTTTTTAGGAAAGTTCACATTAATAGTTTATCTTCTTGGTCGGAAATGACGCATGCAAATGTGCGCAGAGGCTAAGCTGCGTTGTGTCTTGTTTACGGAATGCGGCTCGAGCGTGAGGCAATTACACGTCCTGTCGCCAAATATGTTTTGTGTGAGAACCCTAATAATCGCGCATCATATTACATAACTGCCCCCTGCTATTGATTAGGATTTTTATGACGGGTAATTGCTTTTAAACAAAAGTCAGAGAAACATTTTGGCAAGCTTTCATGTCCCACATAAAATGAATGACACGGAGGGCCAAATGCATTCCAGTTTTGGGGGGGTTGAAAAGATTTTCACCAGATGCTGAAAGAAACTCCTATCATCACACACGAGTTGCATAAAACTGTTATTGTGCGCGATCCCAGCCACCACACTGCGATTATGTTGAACACCAACGTCATCGGAGTCCCGCTTTGCTGTCCCCCAGATGAAAGGCTCCGCAAATTTCAGCCTGTGCGTCAAAGACATGATGCCCCTGGACGTAGCTGACCACTTCCGGGGCACCGTCAGCATCTGGGCCTCGCTCACCAGCACGGACGGAAGCAGGCAAACCACCTTTGATGATTACACGCCGGTCCATAAGCAGCTCATTGACGTTCGGTACTCCAAGGACACGCGCAAACAGTTCAAGCCGGGTCTGCCTTACAAAGGGAAGGTGAGACGCAATGACAGGATTTCGTACACGACAGTGGCCGTTGCGACATAAATTTACATTGTGAGTGTTTTTTTTTTTCCTCTTCACTTCTATTCAGATTGAGGTGACTTATCCCGACGGGAGTCCCGCTGATGGTGTGAAAGTGCGTGTGAAGGCCGAGTTGTCCCCTAAAGACAATGTCTACACGAGTGAGCTGATCTCCAAGGACGGTCAGGCCACTTTTGAGATCCCGTCCATTCCCACCGCGGCCCAGTATGTGTGGCTCGAGGTCAGTGGCTTTTGTTTCTTGAGACCTTGGTCATCCAATCGCATTCGGATACCTTCATTGCCTAGCAGACAGTTAACACTAACACCGATTGACCTAACACAACAGACCTTGGACTGGCACCTAAAATCCCCTTTCCCTAATTGTGTTAACGTCAACGGAGGAGTTCCGATTGGATTCCAAACTTCAGTTTCTAATTACGGGAAAGTTATTCTTTTTAGTTTAAAATGGCTTACCTAAAATCAAAAATAAAGAAGTTATTGACGGATCACCGCTATTTGGTTCACCATTTTAGTAGTCAACTTTTGGTACAGTTGTGAATAGATGATTCTCATTTTTACTGACGTATATCGACACGCTTGAGGCACTCCTGCTAGTTTGCGGTGCCGACCGAAAGAATGTTGCACTGAAGTCCAGCACAGTTTCAATGGCCTTACTGTGTTCGGGCTCAACCTAGATTTTAATTTGCCGTCACGCAGACGAAAGTGACGTCCATCGAAGGCAAGGCGGTCGGAGACCAATACCTGCCCAGCTACCTGTCAATCAGCAGCTGGTACTCTCCCAGCAGATGTCACATTCAGATCCAAAGCCCTGGCGCCCCACTCAAGGTTTGTTCTCTGCTTCCTTCATCTAGTTTAGGGATGGGTTACGAATACAAAACCCTCGCATGTTGCTGAACAACACATGAGAGCGCGTACATGTTTGTCGCAGGTCGGCCAAGAGGCAGAAGTGGCGCTCAAATCCACGTGTCCCTGTAACTTCACCTTGCACTACGAGGTGGCGTCTCGGGGGAACATCATCCTCTCGGGCAGTCAGCAGTCAGCCAACATCACGGCCTCGCGCCGAGGAAAACGGGCCACCGTCACCTTCGACAAAAATATTCACACCACTCTCTCGCCCTTGTCTGCTTCGGGTAAATACAGTCTCCCCCTCACGTTCCCGTGGTTCGTCATTTGCCATGTTCTCAGGGTTTTTACAATACAGTTATGTACTCTCATGCCCTTGCATGCGGGAAAGGAGAGCCACTGTCACCGTTGTGCTTTTCAGCTGTTGATCGAACACCGGGATAACAACAAAACACAAACACATTGAGCACACTCACAGAGAGTCTGTTGTCGGCCACAGCTCACGCCCAGACACTCACACGCAGACTTGCTGACATCACATGCTATCCCACCTGGCCCCGCCTCTTAACACCGGAACACTACAATACATACAGTATTTTCTGTACAGTGAAACTCCTCTACAACGAAATCATGTTCGCAGCAAGAAGTTTTTCACAACAGGGGACCTTTCACTGTAGCAAATTTGATCTCAGACGTAAACACGAACACGCACAAAAAACGTATGTGTACTTTTTATTTTGATTCCAATAGTGCATAAGTATGAGAATACACTTATTTGAGACTTCATATCGCCAGCATAGAAAGAAAAAAGGGAAAGAAATTGCCAAATGTACGATCGGCATTTATTTTCACCAACATCAATTTCTTGCATAATGTCTTTAATTTTGCTTCCTCCATCTTTCATTTTTATTACCTTTATCCTGTCTTCAAGTGTTAAAGCTTTTCTTTTCTTAACTCCTTGGCATGCAAAGGTCCGTTTTGTCGCCATTTTAGCAATGCAACGTTTGTGCAGCGTCTGAAACAAATAACTTCCTGTACTACTGCGCATGTGTAAACCAGTGTGGGGGTTGCTGTTGCCGTTTCCATACAAAGCAGTAGAGGTCGCTGTGGCATGCTGAGTTTGGATTAGACTTTTGCGGAAGGCTTGTTTTCCATGTAGTGAATCTCGTTGCGAGGCACGAGCAGAGAAAAAGATTTTGTATAACGGAACGGGGACTTTTCGTCGTAGGGGGAGCAGAAAAGTGGGAATGGCTTTCATGCATGAACATTTTTTCACACTAGGGGGTATTTTCGCCCATGTAGGTTTCGTTCTAGAGGTGTTTCACTGTACTACAGTATTTATACTTTAAATGTTTTTTTGGGCGGGGGGCTGCATTCAAATACATACAAAATGTGTCATAATAATGTGATAAGTAGTAAAGCTACAAAAAAAACGCATATTTAGATTTATTGCGTTTAAAGGATGCCCTAGGAAATTACTGCTTTTTCTCCTTCTTTGGCAGTATTTATTTGTTCCTTATGGCAACAACAGCCTCATTTCAGGTCACTATGGACAAAACAGGAAGGCCATATGTGACCCATTGATGAGCCTGAGAGCTCATCAATCTCAGAGGCCGGTTCCACCCACGGCACTTGATACAACTTTGCAAGACTTGAATATGGGAGAAAAAATCTGCACCGTTTCGATCAAACGATGCCGCCGTGGTCGCATCATATACACGTCGCCTTAAGTTTGCTTCCTGTGTTACTCAGGCTCGTCGTCGCAAACGGAGACGGATAGCTGCGTGTCGTATCTGCGCTTCACTGTCACTCCCACCATGGCGCCGCTCAGCCGTCTGCTCGTCTACTACGTGCGGGAGAACGGCGAGGGCGTCACAGACAGTCTGCAAATCTCCGTCCAGCCCACCTTCGAGAACGAGGTTCGCATTGACGCATTTGCACACCCATTCATTGAATTTGTGGGGGAAATGTTTGAATCTCATTTTCTTTGTGTTATGTTGTAATGTGTTGAAAAAAATGGACTTATCGGCTGGTCTCTAATTGTGAGCAGAATATCGAAATGCACCAATTGCTGACACACATACATACACCGGAGGTAACGTTTCAAACGAGTCCCGAGTTATTGTGGCGCAAGTCAGGCAAGTCGCATCAAGTCCCCATGAAATTTTGAGCAAGTGGAGTCAAGTCTCTGCCCAAGTTAAGCAAGTCATAAGTCAAGTCATTCCCTCTTGCTCAGTCACAACATAGATTCACATATTACCCACTTTGAACTACCTGGATCAGTTTTTTTAATGGTCCCTAACCACTCTACGTATTGCCTATTACTTTATGTTCTCAATCAAACCCATAGCTGACATAAAATTGGGTAAGGTTTGACTTGGTATAGGTGTGCTGAACTGTAAAGTTAACGGAGCCTACCTGTCTTTGTAATGAAAGATGCAGTTGTATATGATACCTGGCTCTTGACTCCCAAGTTGCAAACCCTGCATGTCGCCATTTTCTTTTTTTGGGGGGGTGATTTTATCACAAACATCACCATCATAATATTTGCTTCATGAGGTGTAGAAAAATAAGTAGTGTGTTTCCGGTAACATGAAATTTCAGCATAGGGTCGGTAGGTCGGACAAAGTTTAAAAAAAAAAAATCTTTTTATCTCCCTCCCTCCTCCATCAAAAACGTAAACAAAATAACCATAAAACATAAAACAAGGAGACATTGAAACCAGTGCCGGATGCTCATCTGTCAAAGAGGGGAAGCTCAATTTTGGTCGACATCATAAAATGTGTCCGTTTATTTATACGCGAATTCTACTCTAGCTCCGTTCCTTTTCAAGAAAATGATCAGTGACCCTGTCATACCAACAAGGCGTCTTTTCCCGGTATTTAATTCGTGTCCTACAATAAAACCCACCAGAAATAAAAGATTAATTTGTCGCTAGTTGATTGTTTACAACAAAGAGTGTCGCTAAAATGATTAGGAGAAGTCTCCAGCTCAACTCGGAACAGAATGCGAGTTGAAAAAATGCTCGCACGGATGCCTACACTAAAAGCTCGGTGACTGGCTCATTTCAATGTCAATCGAACTGGCACGCACGCTCAGACAGATCATCCAATCGGATGCGGAAAAGCCTGGCGTCCGGTACCCTCCCACTGCCATCCAGTCCCAGAGACGCCGAACTCCGTGGGCGGGACAAAAACCAGCTTGTATCCAATGACTCGTCTCCGTTCAACGCATTGGGACAACCTACCCTGAACTCACTACCGTTTAAAGCACAGCGAAGCTGTGGGATGAATGAGAAGGGAGTCGCGTCGTAACCAGTAAGAAGAAACTGATTCGGAACAAAAGTTGAGCACGTTATAGTGCATATTTAGTCAATGACATGTACACACAATGAAATTTACATTCATATATTTCATCACTTATTCTTTGACATTTTAGGGGAAGCCGAGCTTCCCTTGCAGTCCGAGAGCAATCGCCACTGATTGAAACCCCCGCTCGCTGCCTTAGTTGGGTACCCAGCGGCTGGGTGTTAGAGCCATCTCGTTACCTCTGCGTCCCGCGTCCTAGACGGCCCGTGGTGTTCGTCAAATAGTTCGTTGAAACTTTTCGATACAGCATTGGATGGATGCTATTTTCTTAATATTATGGTGCGAGCATGCGACTGCAACACACAAAACGTGGTTTAAACTGTTGTCGGAGATCGCGGCCGCCGCCATGATTCAATGTTGTTGACAGACAACAGGGCAAACGACGCAACGTGAATATCGCGAGAGTTTGCACAAATGTAAACGCTCTAAATTCATCTTTCCTTTTATTATTTATAATTTTGTCTGTGGTTTTATTGTTCCTGTTTTGATTGTAAAGCGTCCTTGAGTGTTTTGAAAGGCGCTTATAAATGAAATGTACTATTATTATTACACAAAAATGTAGAAGGTTTGAAAAAAAATGCCGACCGTAAAGTTTTTCTTCGAGGTAGAAATTCTCGGTCGGTCGGGTTACCGGAAACACACTACTACTTTTTTTCTCGCCTGATGTGACCTTGCTACCGGTACGCTGCATTCTAGCACGGTGGGTTGCCAGCTTTGCACACACTATGCAAAATTCAAAACAAATGGCACACTCATTTGAAAAATGGTACTTTTTCCAGTGCAAACCATCATTTGAATCTGGGTCAAGTCAAGTCTTTCATTAGATTTAGCCAAGCAAGTCCCAAGTCCTAAAATTGGCAACTTAAATCAGATTCGAATGAAGTTATGTGACTCGAGTCCTCATTGTTAGCTTAAGAAAAGATTTGACATAAATTGATGGTTAGCTATTTAAAAATAAATTAAAAAAAGGATCCTTTATGGGTAATGTATGTGTGTCGGAGGTGAGCCCCTACAACAGCTTTATGCGCCACCTCTGTGCAGAGTGTAAACCCAGTCAACAAACAGCTGTGCTAGCCGGCGTTAGCTGCCGAGTTCCAGCCTGCATTAGGTGGAGTTCACTCCCTGAAGTATTTACAGCTCCCTGGTATGCCATTACAACACTCGGGCTGTGTGCTCGCCGGAGGAGGAGCGGGGTGGGGGTGGGAAGGGGGGGCGTTGCAGAGGCATGACAAGACAGAGGCCGTACCGGGGCCGCAGGCAGATGATTTGGGTCATGACAGGAGAGGATGACAGGTTGCGCCTTGGTGAAAGGAGGCCAGCGGAACCCATTAACTGCAGCTAATTTGGGACTGTGCGCCAAAGAAAAAGTTGGATTGATGTGGGGAATTGCACATTTCAATCATTCGGAGCTTGTCATTTTCCATATGACAAATTGCTACGGTAATCCCATGCACGTTACTCACAAGTTCACCTTTTTTTACTTATTATTTTTGTTCTTCTTTGCCCTCAGGTGGCAACAGCGCACACGCCACAAGGAGGAGTGCAATATTCATTGAATTGAAGCAATTGGGCAAAAACAAATGTCATTTCGTTCTGTCAGATTTCATTGTCATCACATTAAAATGAAACAATTAAAGCAAGTGCTTTTTTTCCCCCCATTCAGAAAACACAATGCAAACATTTTTGTTGTGATTTTTGGGAGGGTAAAATGGTAAAATGTCATTTCGTTTCAATGAAGAAAAATGGATCAAGTGTTTGGAGTTGCAAGCATGCAACGAATGAAACTCGTATCACAATGTGTGTGCCGCTCTACTTTATTTTCTGTCATCTGCCTTGCAGGTGTCTATCTCTCTGTCTACCAATGAGTCCATGCCGGGCGACCCGGTGAGCATGCGCATCCATGCGGAGAGGGGCTCCTGCGTTTGCGTGGCCACTGTGGACAAAAGCCTGTACTTGTTGAAGCCGGACTTCCAACTCAGCCCAGACAAGGTTGGTCCTTGCGTGAATTAAAAAAAAAAATGGCTGCCTCATCCTGGCACTTCTGCTCACAGATGTTCAAATGCATTCAAAAAGCACAGTATCACAAATCTGATTTTTACAAATCTGCCCCCCTCAGGTGTTCAAAGAGCTGTCCGACTTTGACGTGTCCGACGCCTTCGGCGTTCAGAAAGACGACGGGCACTTTTGGTGGCCCGGGCTTTCGTCGAAGAGACGCCGACGCTCCTCGGTTTTTCCGTGGCACTGGGATGTCACCAAGGACGCGCGCTTTGCTTTCACAGTGAGAACCTCATATTTTGACCACTGTCTCCTAACCAAAAGGGAACAATCGGGTGTTGCCGCGGGAAATGATCCAATGAAATTTTATTTATTTACCATAAAATATATAATATACATTTTGATCAATAAAGGGTGGGAAACACCGGCATAGAAATGAATGACGGCACCATTCCTGCTCATGATCTTGGTGGTTTTTATTTATTTTTTAATTGCTTTTAATCTCCGTGTTTGTTGAACCCAGGAAACGGGGCTCGTTGTGATGACAGACATCGTGAGCTTGAACCACCGGCAAAGCGGCGGGATGTACACCGACGAGGCCGTCCCCGCTTTTCAGCCGCACAGCGCCACCCTGGTTGCCGCCATGCACTCTCGTTCGGCCGTCAGGTGCGTGGCAACAGCGAGATATTTTTGCCTCGGACACGGCGAACTGATCTTTATTTATTTATTTATTTATTTTTAATTGGATATATGGGGATTCAAGCAACTTGTACATTTTGTCAAACAGAATGACGAGATATAATTCACCCCCCCATGCAATTTTCAAGCACAGCGTCTCTCGTATTGTCTGTCTGAAAACGTATCAATGTTTTCTTTGACGGAGGTCTTTTTGATTTATTTTTGGGGGGTATGCCGGACCTCCATTAGTTGAAAAACAAAACAGTTACTTCATGAATTTAACAACAAACATGTCGGTCTTCAATCAGCGCTCGGAAAACGCACGAGCGGAGAAAAACAAAGGAATTACACGTGATTGCTCGTCCGTATTCCGTGCCGACATTCCTTAATGCTACTCGTTGCGGTGATGAACATTAAACACATGACGTGACTTAGTAGAATGTCAGCGTGCAAATCCCCAGTAAATCATTGGCCCCTTTTATGGTGTTGTTTTATTGTGAGCAGCTGAGGCCTTTTAAGTGATGTCGGCTTGTGTTTGGCTCGCAGACCAGAGAAGCGGAGGCGAACATTCTTCCCGGAGACGTGGGTGTGGCACTGCCTCAACGTCAGGTATGTAAACCCGATCAATATTGAACGGGGGGGAGAGGAGAAAGGAGGATAAGCAAGGCGAAGGGAGGAAAGTGCGATCAAGAGATGATCGAAATCTCGAGTTAGGAGACGGATGGGAGTTCGCTTCCAGGAGCTGTTCCCGTATGTGTGTGAATGTGCCTCTTAAACCGTCCGGTCTTGGAGTGGACTGTCACTCTCTCAACAACTCCTTCTATTCATTTTCGGCCAACATAAATGAACGGCGGGCTGTAGATTTCCATTTGCCTGATTCCTTTGGAAAAGACTGCAGCTCTGCCTGCTTTCCAAAAAGCTCTGATTTGCCCTTAAGGTCTATTAAAGTCGACTTTGATCAAGCGAGCAGTAAACATGTTTTTAACTATGATCCTCTGTTCGCATCAGCCCAAACGTCTCTTCAATGAAGGTTTGCCAATACAGTGTTCTCTCACTATATTGGGGATGTTTTTTTGGGGGGGTCAGGTTGGAACGCACAGTATATTGTGATCATTTTTAAAAAGGGTTTTCACAATTCTTTATTTGACGAAAAACACATTTTTGTGGTCAGACCAAGCCCTGTGTACACTCAGAAAAAAATGGGACTGCTGGGATCAATTTTATCTTGCCATTGGGAGATAGTGTATATGTATATAAAAAAATCAAGTCAAACCTCGGTTTTCGAACGTCTCTGTTCTCGACCAAATAGGTCTTCAACCAGAAAATTCGAGATTTTTACATCTCAGTTGACGACCGAAAACCATTTTTTGACCAAACTGAGCAAACCCGAATAACTTGAAATGATATGATGCAGCACACACACACACACACACACACACAACAGGGTCCACAATTGAACCATCCATCCATCCACGATCCAAATAAACCGTAGTAGTAATCGAGACCAGGTTCGGGCAACTTAATGCACAACAAACTGTCAACAGTTCTTGTGAAGAAAAAAGAAATGCTGCTGTTTTGTACTTTTCGACCGCTCTTCGGCTCCCAGGATGCATTGATGCCATTGGCCTGAGCTGAACTTTTTATCCGTAACAGAAAAAGACATAAACACAATGAAGCGCACCCACGCAGGAGCTGCTGACGGCCACAGCTCACATCCACAAACTCGCGCTGACTCGCTGACGTTATAAACCACCCCACCTGGCCCCGCCTCTTAAATGCACATTTTCACACATAGATGCTACAGTAAAAAAAAAAAAAAAAAATCTATAGTCTATTTTAGTTCTGTTCAAAGATATTTACAATGTGTTTACAAGTGTTTGAATGATTTCTTCACCGTCTTCCCTCTACATATGGAAAAAAGCTGATCTTGACACATGGTGTTTCACTGAGCGTTGTTCCGTGCCTCCAACAGCACCGAAACAGGCGAAGCGGAGCTGCGCCTGGACACGCCCGACTCCATCACCACGTGGGTGACAGAAGCTGTCGGCCTGTCCAAAGACAAGGGTCTCGGCTTGGCGAAGAGAGCGGAGCTTCGTACCTTCAAGCCCTTCTTTGTGGACTTCACGTTGCCTTACAGCTTGATCCGAGGGGAGCAAACCAAAGTTCCCCTGACTGTCTACAACTATCTGCCAACGTGTGCTGAGGTATGAGGATGATGATTGACGCCCAGATGGGCAGGGTGTGGACAGGCGTTTATTGCTGAGTCAATTAAAGAACATCTGTCCGCATTTCAGAACGACTTTCTTTAGGATTTAGTAACCCCGTCTTTAAAACATTATCCCCGTCGCTTACGTACTCACACAGGGCAATTTGTGCCATTCTTAGATCTCGTGTGAGTGTGGCGATGGGTACTCGAGATTGGAAATAAACACAACTCGTCTTGAAATTATCCTGTTCGGCAAGCGACAGATGTGCCGTAGTACAATGCAAATCATTTTATGAATGATAGCTGGCACTTTGTGCATGAGAAATGAAGAAGAACCTGGAAAATAATGCAGAATCCACCCATCCATTTTACGATCCGCTTTACCCTCACAAAGGCTGTGGAGGGGTGCTGGAGCCTTTCCCAGCTGTCTTCGGGCACTAGGCGGGGACACCCTGAACCGGTTTGAACATTTTAGAGTGTCCACTCAGCCTGCCATGCATGTTTTTTGGGGAATGTGGGAGGGAACCGGAGTACCCGGGGAAAAGCCACGCGGGCCCGGGGAGAGCATGCAAACTCCACACAGGGAGGCCGCAGCTGGAATTGAACCCGGAACCTCTGCACTGTGAGGTCAACGCGCTAAACACTGGACCAACGGGCCGCCATAATGCAGAATATTGCGTCTAAAAAAAACATGCAGCAAAATAAAATAAAGTACCGGTACATTTGATAGTGCAGAGAATAACACAAACCGAAATGAACTATAATTCAGTTCCTGGTTTGGTGCGTAACATCGATCAAAAATATCGCTCATTGTTTTCCACAGTAAAATTAACTGTTTTATTTTGATTCAACACAAATATGAAAAAAAAAGGTATTTCAATGAGTACCATAATCGATTCCCAAAAAATAATTGGGGATTCATTTGACGACCTATTCGGTGTTTGCCCATCGTTGAACAGCAAGTGGAACGTTAAACTTGAATTTTGGAATGATTTGAGTCAGTGAAGAAATTTGCGAGGAGGAAGTTAATTTGTAACAAAGTTTGGAATTTTCTTGTGAAGATGGAGAAATTTAGGGAATGTTATAAGTAGTTCTGTAGCTGTCGCGAATGAACAAAACAGTTTTTTAAAATTGTGACATGTGGAAGGATTGGCACAGCAAAAGATGGGCCAGCGGGAGTGGCGCTGGAGTCTGGCCTGGTTCAAATGGCCTCGTGTGAATACACCCTTTGAGGAGCCCTCCATAAGCTGCAAGTTAGCCTCAAACGGGTCCATCCCGCACTCCGAAGAGATGACATCATGATCTTTGCAGATGTCCCCGATTTCGTGTTCGATGAAGATGCAAACGGGTATATTGCATTCCTTTGATTTCCATCCCGGCCGGCAACATGCGATTCCTATATTTGCTGCTCTTTTATTTATGACTTCTGGAGTGTGGATAAAAGGGCATTCCTCTATCAGAGCTGGACATTGAGCGGCATTTAATCCTCCGGAGAGCTTGAGAAACATGAGTCAGTTCGTATGAAGAATTCAAAGAGATCTTTAAAAAAAAAAAAAAAGAACGAAAACATTTTCCCTGGCGGTAATGCTCCATACGAGGGTTGGACTGCGAGAAAAATTGTTTACTCCCCAATGTTTTATTCATTTTAGTTTTTTTTTCAACAGGTTCACATTAAAGTGTCAGTTCCAAAGGGCATCAAGTTTATTGGTCATCCTGGAAAGCACCACCTTACCAGGAAGAAGTGCGTGGCTCCTGGGGAGGCCACACCAACCACTATCGTGTTGGCTTTTACTGAACTGGGTCCAGCAAACATCACAGGTATCCACAGAGCCTGCCATCTTTTTCACTTCACGTCGTCTTCTGACCGATGGACAATCAATCGTTTTACGACTCCAAAGCATTTTGTCCTGGTCCGCTGCATCCACGATGTCAATTCCATAGAGCAGGGGTGTCAAAACGTGTGTTCATTTCAGGCCACGTCATGGTTACGGACTGGTCACCGTTTCGGTGACTTGTAAGTTGAATTGAGAAAAACTTGGGAGCTAATGACTCTGGACTTGACTTGCGATATGATGCTTTGACAGATGTGACGGTTGTTTATTTTTATATGAAACATTTGAGCCCCATTTACAGTCCCGAAAAGCTCATACATGTCGTAAAATGACAATAAGAAACTTATTGTATCGGATTGTCTTCATTGAGCATATTGCTAAACAGCTAGCTGGCTAACTAGCGATTCACTTACAAGTGCGTCCACTTTCATTGTATCGGATTGTCTTCATTGAGCATATTGCTCAATAGCTAGCTAGCTAGCTAGCTGGCTAACTAGCGGGTAGCGGTTCACTTACAAGCGCATTCACTTTCATTGTATCGGATTGTCTTCATTGAGCATATTGCTCAATAGCTAGCTAGCTAGCTAGCTGGCTAACTAGCGGGTAGCGGTTCACTTACAAGCGCATTCACTTTCATTGCATCGGATTGTCTTCATTGAGCATATTGCTCAACAGCTAGCTAGCTAGCTGGCTAACTAGCGGTTCACTTACAAGCGCGTCTACTTTTCGGGTGAAAAGCTTGAGTTCTCCATGAAAGGGACAGTACACACAACAATATGACAAGATTACTTCCGAACAGAGTGCAAAAATTAGGATTCAGTACTGTACTCGCTTTTCCACGGCCATCACCACCGATAGCCCCCAGCAGTCTTTAGCCATGGTGAAGTCATTGTGAGACCACATTGTGCTCAGCTCGCAAACAAGAACCTTTCAAATGTCTTATTTTGTAAATGCGGCGACTTGGAAAGATTAAATGACTACTTGAGATTTTTTTTTGCAAACATGTTAGTCTTGCTGTCAACCAGAAAAGGCTGAGATTTCCTGCCATAGAGCCTTTTTTTTTTTTGGACAACCCTTATTTTCATTTGCAGTGGTTTTTAGTCCATCGATAAGAACAATATTCATTTTGAATGAAACCTGACACAAAATGAAAATCTCTACTCCATCTGGTCAGATTTTGAGAACTCTTCAAATGTGTGATGAAGTCTCTGCCCTCAAGAAATCAATATGCCACTTTCCCAAATGAATCACATGCCCAGTGTTTCTTCTCTCGTGGTCCGTGATTAACTGAATCTGCATGTCCAGCTGAAATTCCAGGAACTTTTACTTCTCGGTACTCACGACTGCAGTTTTTAATTGGCGCGTCACCCGGGCATTGGCCTCCCCAGCATGAAGCCTTGCAAATAGCCGTGCCCTTGTCGGCTGTGTGCGATCTGCTCACCCACCTCGAGGTACAAACATTCCCCTCCGGAGCGCATGTGAGAACAAAGCAGGCCAGCAGCGGGGGAGCCGCCACAGCTGTGCTGTGACACTCAGTGGCATGTTGATGAGTTTGCAGGTCACCGGCGGTCAATAGGCGCCCCCGTGGCCCCACTACGACTCCCCTGGCCCCCTTGTGTTTCCCTCTCACTTCACACAAACAAAGAGACTCCGCTGGCACAGGTCCACTTTCCAACGTGAGAGTCCTTGTCCAGGCATGTTTGTTTTTTGTAATGCGATGGATGTTGGACATGATGTCCACAAACAATGTTTAGACGAACGGGCAGTGTGTGCTGATATCCTGTTGACTTATCTCTTTTTTTTTTTCCACGGGGCAATTAATGATGTTGACTTATGAATGACCAAATATTGAGTCTCACTGTATACATTGGTAAATTAACATGCTTAACTTTATCATCTACACCACAGGTGTCAAAGTCAAGGCCTGGGGGCCAGATCTGGCCCGCCACATCATTTTACGTGGCCTGCGAAAGCAAATCAAACATGTCATGTTCCACGAAAGTCTGAACCAAAATTTCAAATTGTCATATGTAATCCACAATAACAGTCATTATTCTTGACTTCTGATTTTAAAACTACCGTATTTTCACGACCATTCGGCGCACCGTATTGTTGGGCGCAGTCTCAGTAACGGGTGCCATTTCTGTGTTTGACACATACACAAAACACACTGTATTATTGGGCGCAGCCAGGCATGGTAAAACATACGCCAGCTTAAACATACGGCTTGCATGCACGCACGCTAAAAACACGTTTTTAAAAAGGCAATGGAAGCAAAACTTAGTTCGGTTGTACTTTATTTAGCCATTTTACAATGTACTCACGTTTTTCTCTTCACCTCTTACACGCCCACCCTTCACTCATTGGCGGACTTCCGCATGCCTGTCGTCACTCATGTCCCGCCTTTTCTCTGTATAAACAGCGTGTCGGCCAGAAGCGCTCTCAGTCAGGCTTTGGAACTCGTCTTAAACACAAGACGCTCCGCATTATAAGGCGTCCTGTCCATTTTGGAGAAAATTTAAGACTTTTAATGGCGCCTTATAGTCGTGAAAATATGGTAGTTATCCATCCATTTGTTGTGCACTGTGTATGTAATATGTGGAGGTGCTTAAACATTTATATGGTTTCCCAAAATTCATAACGGCCCTCCAAGTCAAACCGTAACAACAATGTGGCCCGCGACCAAAATGAGTTTGACACCCCTCATCTACACCAAGGAGTCTTTTTTTTTCTTCATTCTGGTTACCTAGAATTGTGGTGTTTAATTTCTTTAGAAAAGACTACATAATATTATTTCATGAGCAAAGAAAAATGATTTGTAGCACGGAGTGACTTTGAGCAACTATTTACACAGTCGCAATAATTGCTCTCTTTATTGTATGGCATGTCAAGGCGATGTGTGAAACATTATCATCGTGTGTGGCATATTAAGGTTATTTATGTGTTCCATATTAAGGCTATGAGTGGCCTAAAAATCACGTCGTCTACTCAAAAAACATTCACTCTCAAAGCTATGTGTGGCGTCACAATCGCATGCTTGTGGAGGCAAAATAATCACTCTCAAAGCCATTTCTTATGTAACAGTTACATGCTTGTGTAGTCAAAACAATCACTAAAAGCAATGTGTGGCATAACAATCACACCCTCTTGCAGGCGAAAACAATTCCTTTAAAAGCCATGGGTGTCATGACATTTACACACGTATAGTCAAAACAATCACTTTCAAGGTTACGTGTTATATTAAGATTACCGAATATGAGGCATTTTCAAGCTGTCGCCTAATAATAACATGCTCATGGAGCCAAACAAATCACTCGAAAATATATGTTTGTCAAAACAATCACACACTTGTGTAGTTATGCATCAAGGCATCACAGACTCCTGTGTGGTATAACAATAAAATGCTAAAGTGAACACCAAAATCTCTCTCTCCAAACTGTGCGGCATAACAATCACACACTTCCTCGTGTGGCCTTGCGAATCTCAAGGTTGAAACACAGAACGGTTTCTAATAAATAGCATTGTGAGCCTTAAGGTCGGACCATCACAAATATTAAAACATCCAAAATTGAAACGTTATGAATCATACATGAAAGCGATGTAATTAATAACAATCCGATTTCTCATTGATGGAGGAAAAAGTCTGGTATCCATCAAGTTTTACAAATTTGATGAGATCATTTAACTTTGGTTTTACTGATCATCATTCTAGTATGTCTGAGCAGTAATGAAAGCGGCCAAAATAAACGTGACATAGTGGCTTCAGATGATCATTGGAAACCAGCAGCGATACTTTGACCTTGTTTTCTCCGTTTGCTTCGACAGCCCGAGCCATCGCCTACAGCGAAACGAGCTGCTGTTCCGACTCACTACAGTCAGGCAAAACAGGAAATGATGTGGAGGAAAGAAGGTCACCAACTGGCCTGGACTTTGTGCGTAGGACCGTCCTTGTGGAGGTAAGTAAGTGGTCATCCATCATTATGTCATAAACTCTACCGAATGTATCATTTGACTTGTTACTTTAGGTGTTCTCATTTCTCCCACCTTTTTGCAGCCAGAAGGCTTGCCAAGAGAATATACCTATAGTGTCTTCTTTTGCCCCAATGGTAAGTGCATCCTTGGGTTGGTTAGTGCATGTATGCATTCAATTGCAGTGTCACTTTCCCACTGTATACTAAATGAGAGCTGCCTCATGATCACAGTTGTTAAGTGATACTGTTTAACTGTCTCAAGGCAAATAGTAAAGTAGTAGTTTAATCATGCAAAATGCTGTTTAAAATCTTCCATGTTCATCCACACATATCAGGGCCTTCCAAAGGAATGCAGATATGTTGTGCTTTACACATCCAAATATTATTTCTGTCACCAGAGAGAATTCACATTTCAACCCCCAACAAGTATGAGTATCAGTATGTGAAAAAGCCGGCCAAAATGAGTCAGTTCCAGGTGGCCGTGAAGACCCACAACGACGCCCATTTTGCCCTCTCACCCACTCCGCACGACAGCGCCGAGATGGTTGAGATTGTGCTGGGGGGCCGGCAGAACACTCGCTCCTGGATATCCTTGGGTAAGATGGGTGAGGCGCTCGTCAGTGTCGCCACACCGGACATCCTTTCATGGGATGAGTTCCGCAGCTTCTGGATCTTCTGGAAAGGCGGTTTGGTGCAGGTAGATGTCCTCTTCTGTTCATCAATCTGACGGTGCTGAAGTTTTGAGAGTTTTATAGTCTCGATGATTTATGCGTCATAGCAATCACACCCCCCCAAAACCATCCCGCTCAAAGCTCTGTGTGGCATAACAATCACACAGTCACAAAGTGAAAAACAATCACTCTCAAAGCTGTGTGCAACAATCAGATACTTGTGTAGTCAACAGTCACTTTAACAGATACGCGTGTCACAATCACATGCCTGTGTAGTCAGCAATCACTTTCACAGATAGGTGTGGCATCATCACTTGCTTGTGTGGTCAAAACAATCACTCTCAGAGCTATGTTTGGCATCATCACTTGCTTGTGTGGTCAAAACAGTCACTGTCAAAACTATGTGTGGCATTAAGGTTCAATGAGGTATATTAAAGATATGTGTAGCCTAATTGCCACACTTCGGTTGACGAGTCCCTCTCAAAGCTATAATTGGCATAATAATCTCACACTCATATATGAGGTCATGGGAGACTCGAGCACAGTGTTTTGCTGTACCTCTGACATCAGTACTCATGAGTAACGCTGAATACGGACCCTCCTCTGTTGAGATGGGAATATAAATATCCTTGAGCTACTGTATTTGTGGCCAAATAACGCTCTGTTTGTCAAAACAAACATCTTCAAGGCTGACGTGTGACAGATCATTTACACATTTATGTAATCAAAAATATTCCCCCCTCAAAAGCTCTGTGTGTTATGAAGATTTTCTGAGGCACATGGAAGCTGTTTGCAGCCTAATAATCACATTGTGAGAACAAAGCAGGCCAGCAGCGGGGAGCCGCCACAGCTGTGCTGTGACACTCAGTGGCATGTTGATGAGTTTGCAGGTCACCGGCGGTCAATAGGCGCCCCGTGGCCCCACTACGACTCCCCTGGCCCCCTTGTGTTTCCCTCTCACTTCACACAAACAAAGAGACTCCGCTGGCACAGGTCCACTTTCCAACGTGAGAGTCCTTGTCCAGGCATGTTTGTTTTTTGTAATGCGATGGATGTTGGACATGATGTCCACAAACAATGTTTAGACGAACGGCAGTGTGTGCTGATATCCTGTTGACTTATCTCTTTTTTTTTTTTCCACGGGGCAATTAATGATGTTGACTTATGAATGACCAAATATTGAGTCTCACTGTATACATTGGTAAATTAACATGCTTAACTTTATCATCTACACCACAGGTGTCAAAGTCAAGGCCCGGGGGCCAGATCTGGCCCGCCGCATCATTTTACGTGGCCTGCGAAAGCAAATCAAACATGTCATGTTCCATGAAAGTCTGAACCAAAATTTCAAATTGTCATACGTAATCCACAATAACAGTCATTATTCTTGACTTCTGATTTTAAAACTACCGTATTTTCACGATCATTCGGCGCACCGTATTGTTGGGCGCAGTCTCAGTAACGGGTGCCATTTCTGTGTTTGACACATACACAAAACGCACTGTATTATTGGGCGCAGCCAGGCATGGTAAAACATACGCCAGCTTAAACATACGGCTTGCATGCACGCACGCTAAAAACACGTTTTTAAAAAGGCAATGGAAGCAAAACTTAGTTCGGTTGTACTTTATTTAGCCATTTTACAATGTACTCACGTTTTTCTCTTCACCTCTTACACGCCCACCCTTCACTCATTGGCGGACTTCTGCATGCCTGTCGTCACTCATGTCCCGCCTTTTCTCTGTATAAACAGCGTGTCGGCCAGAAGCGCTCTCAGTCAGGCTTTGGAACTCGTCTTAAACACAAGACGCTCCGCATTATAAGGCGTCCTGTCCATTTTGGAGAAAATTTAAGACTTTTAATGGCGCCTTATAGTCGTGAAAATACGGTAGTTATCCATCCATTTGTTGTGCACGGTGTATGTAATATGTGGAGGTGCTTAAACATTTATATGGTTTCCCAAAATTCATAACGGCCCTCCAAGTCAAACCGTAACAACAATGTGGCCCGCGACAAAAATGAGTTTGACACCCCTCATCTACACCAAGGAGTCTTTTTTTTTTCTTCATTCTGGTTACCTAGAATTGTGGTGTTTAATTTCTTTAGAAAAGACTACATAATATTATTTTATGAGCAAAGAAAAATTATTTGTAGCACAGAGTGACTTTGAGCAACTATTTACACAGTCGCAATAATTGCTCTCTTTATTGTATGGCATGTCAAGGCGATGTGTGAAACATTATCATCGTGTGTGGCATATTAAGGTTATTTATGTGTTCCATATTAAGGCTATGAGTGGCCTAAAAATCACGTCGTCTACTCAAAAAACATTCACTCTCAAAGCTATGTGTGGCGTCACAATCACATGCTTGTGGAGGCAAAATAATCACTCTCAAAGCCATTTCTTATGTAACAGTTACATGCTTGTGTAGTCAAAACAATCACTAAAAGCAATGTGTGGCATAACAATCACACCCTCTTGCAGGCGAAAACAATTCCTTTAAAAGCCACGGGTGTCATGACATTTACACACGTATAGTCAAAACAATCACTTTCAAGGTTACGTGTTATATTAAGATTACTGAATATGAGGCATTTTCAAGCTGTCGCCTAATAATAACATGCTCATGGAGCCAAACAAATCACTCGAAAATATATGTTTGTCAAAACAATCACACACTTGTGTAGTTATGCATCAAGGCATCACAGACTCCTGTGTGGTATAACAATAAAATGCTAAAGTGAACACCAAAATATCTCTCTCCAAACTGTGCGGCATAACAATCACACACTTCCTCGTGTGGCCTTGCGAATCTCAAGGTTGAAACACAGAACGGTTTCTAATAAATAGCATTGTGAGCCTTAAGGTCGGACCATCACAAATATTAAAACATCCGAAATTGAAACGTTATGAATCATACATGAAAGTGATGTAATTAATAACAATCCGATTTCTCATTGATGGAGGAAAAAGTCTGGTATCCATCAAGTTTTACAAATTTGATGAGATCATTTAACTTTGGTTTTACTGATCATCATTCTAGTATGTCTGAGCAGTAATGAAAGCGGCCAAAATAAACGTGACATAGTGGCTTCAGATGATCATTGGAAACCAGCAGCGATACTTTGACCTTGTTTTCTCTGTTTGCTTCGACAGCCCGAGCCATCGCCTACAGCGAAACGAGCTGCTGTTCCGACTCACTACAGTCAGGCAAAACAGGAAATGATGTGGAGGAAAGAAGGTCACCAACTGGCCTGGACTTTGTGCGTAGGACCGTCCTTGTGGAGGTAAGTAAGTGGTCATCTATCATTATGTCATAAACTCTACCGAATGTATCATTTGACTTGTTACTTTAGGTGTTCTCATTTCTTCCACCTTTTTGCAGCCAGAAGGCTTGCCAAGAGAATATACCTATAGTGTCTTCTTTTGCCCCAATGGTAAGTGCACCCTTGGGTTGGTTAGTGCATGTATGCATTCAACTGCAGTGTCACTTTCCCACTGTATACTAAATGAGAGCTGCCTCATGATCACAGTTGTTAAGTGATACTGTTTAACTGTCTCAAGGCAAATAGTAAAGTAGTAGTTTAATCATGCAAAATGCTGTTTAAAATCTTCCATGTTCATCCACACATATCAGGGCCTTCCAAAGGAATGCAGATATGTTGTGCTTTACACATCCGAATATTATTTCTGTCACCAGAGAGAATTCACATTTCAACCCCCAACAAGTATGAGTATCAGTATGTGAAAAAGCCGGCCAAAATGAGTCAGTTCCAGGTGGCCGTGAAGACCCACAACGACGCCCATTTGCCCTCTCACCCACTCCGCACGACAGCGCCGAGATGGTTGAGATTGTGCTGGGGGCCGGCAGAACACTCGCTCCTGGATATCCTTGGGTAAGATGGGTGGCGCTCGTCAGTGTCGCCACACGGACATCCTTTCGTGGGATGAGTTCCGCAGCTTCTGGATCTTCTGGAAAGGCGGTTTGGTGCAGGTAGATGTCCTCTTCTGTTCATCAATCTGACGGTGCTGAAGTTTTGAGAGTTTTATAGTCTCGATGATTTATGCGTCATAGCAATCACACCCCCCCAAAACCATCCCGCTCAAAGCTCTGTGTGGCATAACAATCACACAGTCACAAAGTGAAAAACAATCACTCTCAAAGCTGTGTGCAACAATCAGATACTTGTGTAGTCAACAGTCACTTTAACAGATACGCGTGTCACAATCACATGCCTGTGTAGTCAGCAATCACTTTCACAGATAGGTGTGGCATCATCACTTGCTTGTGTGGTCAAAACAATCACTCTCAGAGCTATGTTTGGCATCATCACTTGCTTGTGTGGTCAAAACAGTCACTGTCAAAACTATGTGTGGCATTAAGGTTCAATGAGGTATATTAAAGATATGTGTAGCCTAATTGCCACACTTCGGTTGACGAGTCCCTCTCAAAGCTATAATTGGCATAATAATCTCACACTCATATATGAGGTCATGGGAGACTCGAGCACAGTGTTTTGCTGTACCTCTGACATCAGTACTCATGAGTAACGCTGAATACGGACCCTCCTCTGTTGAGATGGGAATATAAATATCCTTGAGCTACTGTATTTGTGGCCAAATAACGCTCTGTTTGTCAAAACAAACATCTTCAAGGCTGACGTGTGACAGATCATTTACACATTTATGTAATCAAAAATATTCCCCCCTCAAAAGCTCTGTGTGTTATGAAGATTTTCTGAGGCACATTGAAGCTGTTTGCAGCCTAATAATCACATGCCCCTGTAGTCAAAACCATCGCCCTCAAAGCCATGTGTGGCATAACAATCACATGCTATGTGATCTCTAGACTGGAGCCTGTTTGTCGTGCTGCAGTTTTGACATCATTATTCTTGAGAAATGATTATTGTGGACCCTCAAAAAACTGGCACCGCATTTACCGGAGGGCCTTCTCGAAAAGTCTTACTTTCACAGGCCGATGTCATCTCAGGCTGTTTTCCCGTCTGCCACTCACTGGCTGGGATGCTCCTCCCCTGCCATTCGCCTTGTGCCATTGGCCTGTTCTGGGATGCACCGTATTTGTTGTTATATTATCCTTTTTCTTTAGCTTTTTTATTTTGTTTTTCTCAGGTGGGACATGGTTTACATCCATCCAATGCATCAGTCATCCTTGAGTGGTTCGGCACGAGCCCTTTACAGGTTTGTCTTTTTCAAATATTGAAAGAACGACACATTGACAAGAAGTAATTTCAGCACAGCCTCGTTTTGGTGAAAATGATAGCACGTCATCTGCTGTGATCCTGCTTTTTACGCCAACAGAAATAATTTTTCAAATCTCACTTCAGGTTCGACACATAGGCTTCTCCACAGGATGGGGCTCGGTTGGGGAGTTTAAGATCTGGAGGAAAGAAGACTCTGATGAGAACCACAATGAAGCCTTCACCCTGGGGGTCCCGCACAACATGGTGCCCGGGTCCGAGCAAGCCTCTGCATTTTTGATCGGCACGTGTTCACAAGGAGACGGATTCACTCGTATCCAAACCGTTGGGAATGACTGTTGTTTACTTTTTTAGGCGACGTGATGGGGCCCACGCTGAACAACCTGGACAAGCTGCTGCGACTGCCGTTCGGATGCGGGGAGCAGAACATGATCCACTTTGCGCCCAACGTCTTCGTGCTCAAGTATCTGCAAAAGACTCGGCAGCTCAGCCTTGAGGTGGAGAATGAAGCCACTGATTACCTCTTGCAAGGTACACTCTGTCTGTTAAATTGTTCATTAGGGCTCCAAAATATTCATGGCCCTCGGACAAATTTCTCCCCTGTCAAAGGTTCTTGGACCCCCAAAAATACTTTGATGCGAACCTGCGTTTTACTTTTAGTGCAGAATTTTACAATTAACCCTTGCATGCACCGAGTAACCTGATAACATGACAAACTGTCCACTGTCGTTTCCGCTGTCCCTGAAAGGGTTAAAAGAAATAAAAATGATTCGAGAAAATTGAAACCAATTCCAGAGCCTAAATCTTTCGTTGGGGACTGTATTGATGCCCCCACGGGCAAGCTGTTAAAACTCAGGAAATGGGAGCGTCGCTTCTCAGAACGTGCCTCTGAACAACTCCAATCCATCAATGCCTTGTTGTGCAAAGGAGCGGAAGAAATTGCTGGCAACTTCTCTACCGTCATTGTGTTTTGTGGAAACTCCAGGAGTGACGTTTACTTTGGAGAATGGATTTTGTCTGTGGAACTGAAGCAAACTTTGACCCGGTTGGCAGTGAATACTCCGGATTATGCACTGGAACTGGAACATCCCGGCCCATGCTTTCCTCCCACTCTTCTTGATGTCGAAGCCCTACTTCTCGCTTTGGCCTTTCGGAAGCCACAGTACATCTATTGAGTGGATTGTGCCAGCTTTGTTTGGAGTGGATTTGTTGAAGGAACAACTGCAGTTTCCAAGGAACCAACGTGCTTTTTGAAGTACAGTGGAACCTCTAAGGCGAAGGGTCAACAACCGCAGTCTGCATGCTGGCTGTCACAACAGACTTAGAAACACACTCCACCGTCTCACCCGTCTCATGGCGCCTCCAACTTTCTCAGTGTGACCTGCACACACTCGGGGGCGACAACGAGGTGCTCAAAGAAGCCAGTCCAGATTATTTTTTTGAATGGAGGAAGCAAGTGCTCTTTGGGCGCGCCTAAGACAACGCATTTGCCAAGAACCATTCTGGTAACCGGCAATATCAAAAAATGTATCTTTATTCAGGCCACCAATGGGGAATATCATGGGCCTCTGAATCTCTTGGCGTTTTCATTAATGCGCCCTCATTCACGTTCCTGAATTTCGCTTTCGCTTCCTGTTTTGGCTGTCTTGTCAGACCCTAAGGTTTCAACAGTTGTTGACTTTACCTCCATTTGTTTTTATAATTGTGTTTTCATCCGTGGAGGACTGAGTAAAAAAAAAATCTACAGTGAAACTCCTCTACAACGAAATCATGTTTGCAGCAAGACATTTTTCACAACAGGGGACTTTTCACTATAACAAATTTATCTCGGATATAAACACACACACACACACAAAAATAAAGAGGACACACACACGTATGTGTCCTCTTTATTTTTATTCCAATAGTGCATAAGTATGAGCGTACACTTATTTGACACTTCATATAGCCAATGTAAAAGAAAAAAACGGGAAAGAAATTGCAAAATTTACAATTCGCATTCACTTTCACTTATATCAATTTCTTGCATAATGTCTTTTACTTTGCTTCCTCCATCTTTCATTTTGATCACTTTCACCCTGTTTTCAAGCATCAAAGCGCTTCTTTTCTTAACTCCTTGGCATGCAAAGGTCCGTTTTGTAGCCATTTTAGCAATGCAACATTCGTGCTGCGTCTGAAACTAACAATAACAAATACTTCCTCTACTAATGCGCATGTGTAAACCAGTGTGGTTGTTGCTGTTGCCATTTTGGAGCAAAGCAGTAGGAGCCGCTGTGGCAGGCTGAGGTCGGATTAGATTTTTGTGGAAGGCTTGTTTTCGTTGTAGGGAATCTCGCTGCGAGGCAAGGGCAGAGAAAAAGATTTCGTATTATGCAACGGGGACCTTTTCGTTGTAGAGGGAACAGAAAAATGGGAATGGCTTTCATGCATGAAGATTGTTTCACACTAGGGGGTATTTTCGCCCATGTAGGTTTCATTGTTGAGGAGTTTCACTGTATTTGCATCTTTTTTTTTTGTTTTTTTTGTTACACTCTGTCATAATCCACGCAGGTTGTGAAAAAGGGTCTTCCGGGAAAGTAAGGCATGAAAAGAATAGATATCCGTTTTTAAAATTAGATAGTAAATGTAAAAAGTCATTAAAAATAAGTCAAGTATTTGTACTGTATATTTTCTCCAAAAGTTGTTTGATTTGAGATGCTACGCTACAGCAGTTTAAGGGAAAATACAATGCAGCTGGACACAGTGGTTTTCCCCAATTGGATGTGAAATGAATTTTCGACATAATCCCCACCCCCACCCCCATTCTTATCCAGGCTACCAGAGACAACTGACCTACAAACGTCACGATGGCTCCTACAGTGCTTTTGGAGAGAGGGATTCCTCAGGAAGTATGTGGTAAGTCCTTGTCGGCGGAGTTTACACGACTCTTAGCGTTGAACGTGTTTTTCGGAGGGACCACATTCTTCCACTTTAACTGGGACACACGCAGCACCGGCCAAAGCACTCAAGGTTTCAACTGCATCTCAGCGCACACACACACACACACACACAACACCGGCGATCTGTTTCTTCCATTGCCATGTTTATACTCATTTGGGGTCTAGCAAGACAGAGCCATCTCTCAATATTTATAAGCATGACATCACTGTTCTCTGTGGGGGGTCTGCAGTGCTGACTGACTGTTTGGGGCCCTCCTGTGCAGAGCATACCTCTGGTTGATTTACAGTGCTGAGGTGGGCATCGTGATATATAATCGAGCCAGCGTCGTAAAACGGTGAGCTGCATAAACAACCAAAAATCATAAACAAACTGCGTAGTTGGTTACCGGAGTTTGGCAAAGCTGTCAAAATGTATTCGCACTCGAGTGAGCTCTGTGACAGAGTTATACGTTGTCTGGAGCCACTTCACCAAAATGCCATTTTCCTGGCCGAGGAATACGGATGAATGACTCACCACCAGGATAGAGTCAGCCACCGCTAGGGAATCACTTGACCTCTTCTCCTATTGATTGACGGGATGTGATGACGTAACAAGTGCTCCCACAGCTCCGGTATGGGTTTTGGGCACAACACAGATGGTGCACTCCCAGGTAACCTTCACCATGCCTTATAAATTTATCAACACGATGCTTGTTGCTATCCAGAAGCAAAGACAGGCATTTTACTAGTGTGAAGTTTTTCCAGGTCGGAAAAAAAAATATATAAAAATCGACAGTGTAAGCAGTGATGAACGTACCCACCCTTGCAGTTGCTTTTTTTCATAACAAATCTTTGAAACGGTCGACCCAAAAACATTCTGAGCTCCCCCCCGCTTTATGCTGGCCGATTTGAAAATTGAATCAGAGGTAAACAGACACACTGCACAGTTTAGTTTTTTTTTAAACCATATAAACATTGCATGATTGTCAAGGCAAAAGGGGAAGAGAGGTCACGGGCTAGAGTGTGGACATTTTGAGGAGCTTGTTGGAAAGGATCGATCATCCCATTCACTGATCGCACCTATGCATTTCGATAACAGGGACTCTCCATGCTTTGTTTCCTGGCCACGGGTACATATGAAATAGCCACTCTCTCTTTTATTTCTCACCCCTTTCCTCTCTTTGTATTATTATGAAATTGCCGTGGTGCTTCGAGGCAGTCCACATCGCCCTTGACAATCACACCATGTTGTTTGTGGTTCAGTCAAAAATAGTCAAAAAGTACATGTGGCGCCTCACAACATTGGTTTCCGATGCTTGATGTGTGTGAGGATCAATTGCCTTGGTGTGCGCGGACTGATTTTTTTTTTCGCCATTGTTTCTACTCACTCGCGTTTGGTGGCCTGCTCGGTACCTCGGCACAGAGGAAGTTGGTGAAAATCTGCACGACTGGAGAACATCTCCGAATATTTGATGACAGGGATGCTGCCCACATGTGACTAATTGGATGAGACACACAGCTGGCCATAACAAGACACAAAGTTGGAGAAGTAAACAAGAAACAAAAATGCTTAGCTAGAGCACCAAAATCATTCTGGATGTTAGTCCTCCCCATAGATGTGTCTTAGTTTTTTTTTTCTCCTATTTTTGCCCTGAGGTAGGTTCTGGAAAAGTGTAAATACGAATTTGTTTGGGAAGATAGGAAGCGTCACTTTCGCGTGTTTTGGCTAGTAGCTCTCATAGTTTGCCTGTTTTCTCGCTTTCCTCATCAAAATCCCCTCTTTGGGCCTTTTCGCGGCCAGTTGCGCACTTCAAAGCGTGAATATGACGGCTTTCTGAAGCCCACACATGGGTGTTGTCTGAGATAAAAGTCCAGATTGGCAGCACTGAGAGCGGAATGTTATGATGTGGAGCCGGGGAAAGCTTATCCTTAATCCCAGTATAAGGAGGTCTACTACTTCGACTTGATTCTGAATAACATACAGTATTTGTGTTTGGGCTAACAGCGTTGAGACTGTTCAACCCGAAATGATTTAACAGGGGGGTACTGTTACATTCACATTTGAGGATACATACGGTTCGATGTGTATACGTATAGTATATGTGTATGTTAGGGGTGTCACAAAAAATGTTTTCATTCAAAAGTAAAGAGCGCATCAAACTGAATCAAAGCATTCCACTTTAAATACCGTATATCAAGACACGTTTCGACTCATCTTTTATCGAGGCGAAATCTTTGAAGGAAACGCCCATTTACAGTACTGACAAGCTAATTCATATGTAAAAAGACGACAAGACACTCATTGCAACATACCGAACTGTACCGTAGCATATCGGATTGAATGGCGATCCCAGGGCACCAAATTGAATCATTCCACTTTCAAAACTTACCGTCCATGAATCAAGATACGTATTGAACTGTCTTTTCGTTAAAGGGATGTGATCTGCATGTTCTCATCTCCTGTTTCCATGGCAGTGTCGTTAGGTTGGGCAGAATGATGACCCAATATGGAAGTATATACACCGTATTTTCCGCACTATAAGGCACTCGGAGTATAAGGCGCACCTTCAATCAATGGCCAATTTTAAAACTGTTTTCATATATAGGGCCCACCGCGTTATAAAGCGCATAGAATAGAGGCTGCAATAGTGGCTGAGGTTGCGTTATGCATCCACTAGATGGAGCTATGCTAAAGGGAAGACAACACAAAACAATACAGCTTTATTAATATAGCGCTTTCTCAACTGCTGCAGCTATAACAAAGGGCTTTACGGAAGATTTGAAAGACTACGTCCAGGGAATCAGAATATTGATCCATATATATAAGGTGCATTAGATTATAAGGCGCACTGACGGCTTTAGAGAAAATTGAATGCTTCTAGGTGCGCCTTATAGTGCGGAAAATAGGGTATTTGCCGAAAAATAACTTGAGACACATACACAAAAAAATGAATGTAATCTTTTGAAATGCTCAATTTTCTTCTGGGTTTTGTAGGCAAAATTCATGCATGCAAACTGGAGTGAATCATCATCACTTCTGCTTCGTGCACTTCATTTTGTCTAAATGGCTTTGAGGTGCAATTCAGCCACACAATAGCTTAAGATTAATTAAATAATGTCATCATTTATGCCTGTCCTTAATCATGCACTTACTGATATGTTCCGTGTGGGGTTTTACATCCTCACCAGTCTTTTTTTTTTTCCCCCATAACATCCATTTTTACATACCTCCTCCTGCTGACAGATTGAAAGAGTGTGACTGGATGGACAAACTTCACACTTGGCCGGAAAAGTGTTTGCCTTCAAGCTCTTGAAGTTCGACAGCTGAGCATTTTTGGGGAATTTGCCAGCACATTTTTTTTTTTAAAGATCTTTAATACCTCTCCTCCCTTCCCGACCCCTGTTTACCTCCCTCGCCCCATCTGCGCTTCCTCCAGGTTGACAGCGTTTGTGCTCAAGTCCTTTGCCCAATCGCGGGGTTTCATCTTCATTGACCCCGAGGAGCTGCGAGCGGCCAAGTCGTGGCTCATCAGGCACCAGCGAGACGACGGCTCCTTCCCGGCCGTGGGGCGGATTCTGAACAAAGACCTGCAGGTAGATGGATAGCTGCGGTGAAGGTTCACGGAGTTCACAGAGTTCTTACAATTACCAAGCAGGAAGAAACAGGAAAGACACTTGTTTTTTTGGGTTTTTTTTAAGTAGCCCCTATGCACTGATTGTGCATTTCTGATTGCGTTGACAGCTATAGCCCGGCTTGGGTTTTACAAGCATGCAAAGTAAACAATGAACTTGAAGTCTTATTTTTCATCAACCCCGTCTTTTTTCGAGGAATAAGGACCCAGCCGTGCTCTCTCCTCTAAGTCTGTTCATGACAAGCCGGAAACAGAAAAACAATGTTTTTGGTTGTTTCATTCAATTATTCTTTCACCTACCACTAGAGGGAGCCAATGTTCCACTAGGTGTACTAATACAACACTTTGAGAATCACTGTATCATAGAAAAATGGATAGATGGATGGACAACCTTAAAGTATTTGTAATGTGGAATTAAATGAAAGAACTTAATGTATTTTTTCTTCTGTCTTCAGGGTGGCATTCACGGGAAAATCTCTCTGACGGCTTATGTGGTGGCAGCACTTCTGGAGACGGGGATATCAACTGACGTAAGCAGAAGGGGATGGGCGTCTGGCGACATGTCGACTATGTGGCAAATCAACCATCAATTATAATATTGTTAAAATGGTTATACTGAATATTCTGAATGCCTGTTGCCGCTTCCTGCGCTTCCTTCCATGTTTCCAAAACATCAGTGCTTGAATTTCAGTGCATACGTTTTTTTTTTCTCTCTCAAAATGTTCCCTGTGATAAGCTTTTTGAACTCACCCAAAGTCAGATGAGGCAGGCAACACGAATGAGGATAAAAAGGATAAATTAATTAAAATAGATATTTTTGGTATTTTATTCATTTATGTATTTAAATTTTTTGCTTATTATTTTTTGTGTATCTGAGCAGGTATTTGCTCTTGTGTCATGGTGTTGTAGTAGTTCATAGACGACCTTCTTCTTTTGTACAAAAGCTCGTTGACAGTGAATCAACAGTGCCCCCACTGGTGGCAACCAAGTAATGCATTCCATTATACCTCAATTACTTTAAGACGTAGTTAATAACCAACAATCCGTTGCACACAATCGAAAGAAACCAGAACAATTAGTTCATCGATTGTGATGCCCTTCGTACACTTCCACTAACATATTTCCTCAACCGCGTTCTTTCCATTCGTTTGGAGTGTGAAACACCGTGAAATGTCTTTTACAAGCCTTGTGAAAACAAAAACACTTTTCCTGTTTGCCACATCGGATGTAGTGCTGATTTTACGGGTTTCATTTCATTGCATGGAGTCATCAAGGGCACCAAAAGGTGCCGTCCCACCAGCTGTGGGAGCACACTGCAGAATGGCTGATAGCTGGAGGGAAGGATGTGCTGGCAGGGAGCCCACTCCAATTTGTTATGCCTCAAGTCAGCGCTGCAAATCTGATAACGTTTTTCACCGCGTCAAAACATCGACGGGCATTTTGGTCTCGTGAAGGACGATTTACATTCCTCCCGAATCAATTCTGCTTTATGCCTGCGCTCTTCAGCACTTGCCTGGAGTTGTCTTTTACTCTTTTTGTTGTTTTTTTCGATTGTCTTTTCTACCACAAAACCTTTCCTCTCCATCTGTACATAGTTGAACATATTGGCCCTACTTTAGGATTCATCCGTGCTGACCTCCCTCTTGATCTTTTACAACTGATCAAAAAATGCAAAACATTTAAATGGAAAAATGAAATCCATCACATCAAAGCAAAAGATCCAATGCTTTCCAACTTCACTTTATGAAAAGATGAATCCTGCAATGAGCTGCTCTGGGGGCTTGTCATCTCACAGATTAGAGAGAAGGTCACATCTGTCAAAGATGAAAGCTCGCGTTCAACTTGTTGCTGGAAGGGGGGAAAGTATATTCAAACGCCGCACCCAAATTGAAGATTTGATTGTGCGCGTGGAACATTTGTGTCCACCTAATGGCTGATGATATCGAGCACGGCTGAATGATGCTCACACAAAGTTCAGCACTGAAACTCAAGTGAAGCTGACACGCACCCACGTATAAATGAGAATATATATATATATTATTATTATTATTATATATTATATATATAATTAGAGCTGTCAAACAATGAAAATATTTAATCTGATTAAAAACGCAACTGTCATAATTAACTCATAATTAATCGTGATTAAACCATTTATTATCGTTTCTGAATTTCCTTTTTTTTTTTTTTTTGTCCTATTTTTTCCCGTTTCAATGCTCTCATCAACATGGAATCATGGATCAGTTTTCTATGTGCAAAACATCCGCTGTGACGTGTTGCCGCATTAATCTCGCAATAAAAAAATGAATCCTGTTAAAATTGATTTAAATTGATGCCGATAATAACGCGCTAAACTGACAGCTCTAATATATATAAACATAATCAAATACATGATGCTAGTCTCATGTGTCGTGTGGACCAGGAGGAGAAGGTGGCAGTGGCCAAAGCCAAGGACTTCCTTGAGACCAACACCTACTCGGCCGACGACCCTTACACCACTGCCCTGTGCGCATACGCCTTGTCTCTGCTCCGCAGCCCCTTTGCTCCCCTCGCCCTGCGCCGCCTCAACCACATGGCCATTATGCAAGGTACTCTCATCGTCATTACATCGACAAAACAGCCGATCAAAAGCGTTTTTTTTTTTTAAAATGGCTTCAATGTCACTATACATGTGTGCAGATGGACTCACCCACTGGAGTCTGACTGGAAGCACAATGACGGACGAAGACACGTTCATGGGCTTTAGTGACGGAATCTCCCAGTCAGGTAGATTAAACGGTCCACTTGACAATCACCGCGCAGACACACACAGGCCTATTAAGTGCCGAGCTTCTATTGCCAGTGGTGTCGGCGGAGGTGGAGATGACGGCCTACGGTCTTCTCACCTACACCCTCCTCGGGGACGTGGCGTCAGCCCTGTCCGTGGTTAAATGGCTCTCCCAGCAGCGGAACGCGCTTGGTGGCTTCTCTTCCACGCAAGTAGGCTTGAAACTTGTCGTGAACACGTTGTCGTATGAGAACACTAACTTTGTTTTGGCTTTGTCTCGCAAGTGAGTGCAATTTTATTCACTTCACAACAAGCAGCAGTTTGGCAGAATGAACAACAACAAAAAAATATGTTTGAAGCTCTTTCATGCTACTCGTAGTTTAAGTTTACTGTCAACCTAAACATAAAATAAAGACGATTACAAATTCTGTATTGAGAACAACCACATAGCTTTGCCTTCAAGGGCGTTTTTTTTGCTAGCTTAGCATTAACATGTAATGGGAAATGCCATTGACGGGCTAATGAATAGCATCTGTTTGGCAGTGAACACAAACAGTGCAGCAACACATGTAGATGGACAAGATAACCATACCACAGGCAATTATTTTTCATCCTTTGCGAAGAGGAACTAATACTTTGACTGAGAAGATGTGTCCATGTATATCTGTGTCTTTATTCTGCCGCCACCAGACCAAGTTGCAGCACCCAAACGAATGACATTTCTCAAGGCCCCGCTGAATACTTAACATTTGATCTGATGACTTTGCATCTCCGTCAGCAAGCTCTTTACCCACTTTCTTCACCCGCGCGCCAGGATACGTGTGTGGCACTGCAAGCGTTGTCCGAGTACGCCATCCTGTCCTACGTCGCGGGTGTCAACCTCACCATCTCATTGGCTTCCACCAACCTGGACTTCCAGGAGACCTTTGAACTCAACAAGGACAACAAGAAACTCCTCCAGAGTGCCAAGGTAACGACATCATGAATGTGAAGCGGCATTATTTAGTCACAACTGCCACCTTGCGATAGGAACCAACATGAGTCAGATGAATCAGTAGATCGGGTAGTGATAAGTGATTCACGTATCCACTGTTGACTCTTTTTGACAGTTTTTTTTTCTTTTGGTGGGGGGGGGCTCAGATTCCCAGCATTCCAACAGGCCTTTTTGTCAGCGCCAAAGGAGAAGGCTGCTGTCTCATGCAGGTAAACAGTGTGACTCACACAAACGCACACACGCACTTATGGCACGCGCTTACCTCATCGGCTCGCGGGGAAGAATTTGTTGGCAGCCGACAACTTGTTGTTGCTCCTTTCAACGCACAAATGAATCATCCAATTGGAGTAATGTGGCAAAGTTTAGGAAATTGCTCTTTTTATGTCCTGCTCACCCCAGGACAGGATGCTGATTACTTCCTGCCTTGACACGGGACAAACAAAAAGCTCTTTTACGCTCTCGAGTAGACTTTTTTTTTTTCTTCTGATCTCTCCAGTCTTCTTGTCGCGTGTTTTTAAGTGGTCAAACATATTCATTCTGGGTAAACGCGTTAGAGCCTAAAATGTCTTGCAACTTATTCACCCCCCCCCACCGTCATTCATTCTTCCGGCATCTGTAGTTTCTTTTTCCAACTGCCGTAAACAACATCACACAGCTTTGGGCAGCAGCACCTGGCTTCTAATGATATGTATACAACAGCCCATCAAATGAAGGGCTGCGTGTGTCTGCGTTTGCGTGTGTGCGCGTGAGTATGCAAGCGAGTTTGTTTGTGCATCAGACTCCAAGAATAACAACTGTGTTTTGACTGGCTTATGTTCAAGACCATGCGGGCTGATTTTTCGGAATGATCAAAAAATGAATTCAAATGGAAGGGGGGTGGTGTGCCAGTCAATGAAACGTTGCGCACACACACACACACACACACACACACACACTCACACACCAAGCTCCTGATATCCTGAGAAATCTCTCTTCTTTGCTTCCTCTGGTTGTTGTTGTTGTTGCGTGGCGGCGGCACAGGCTCCCACAGGGGTCGCCCCGCTGGCCCCGCCGAGAGCTACCGTGCAGGATGAAGGAAAGGTGTTGGGAGAGGTTAACGGGGGACAGCAGAGCGGGGGGGGGGACGTTAGGGACGGAGATGAGGGGGGGTGAGGGGGACAGAGGGGTCGGGGGTGGGTGAGTCGGGAGAGCGAAGTGTGGGAGGGGGCGGGCGGGGGCTGGGGGGGGGGAAGGGAGAAGGTCAGGGTCAGGGAGGTGGCCAGGGAGGGAGGAGGTCTAGCTGCAGTGGTGGCAGGTCCGCAAATGCCGGCAGTCCCGACAGGAACTGCGCGGTCTGGAGGGGGGCCGCCCAGAGGTCACCCGGCGCCAGATCGGTCGGGTGATCTGGGCAGCAGAAGAGGTGGGCCACCGTGTGTGGGGCGGTGGAGCATTCTGGGCAGAGGTCCGAAACCGCCCAGCCTACGGAGTGGCGGTAGGAGGCCAGGCGGCTGCAGTGACCGGGCGCAGTTGAGACAATGTTGCACGATAGGCCCTCGGCAGCAGAGTCTCTGACGGGTCGACATCGGGAGCAAGGGCCAGGAGGACCCTGTTAGGGGTCCTCTCGGCTATGGTCTTGGCCACCGCAGCTGCCCGCAGTCTGCGGCGGGCCTCTGGGTACCCGTTGGCGGTGAGGACACCTCCATAGATGACGGGAGGAGGGCCGTCCACTGTGGGTCCCAGGACTTGACGTAGGTCCCCCATGTACTTGGACTGAAGTGTATGCTTCATGTTCCGAGCACCTGGGGACCTCGTGACTATCGCGTGGCTAGGGTGCGAGGTCGGAGTGCACTGGCAAGAAACTGCTTGCTGCACAACTCCAGGTGGATCCTCGTGGGCAGCACCTTAGCCTCGTCCTGCAGGTGTTTGTCTGCCGCTTTCCTGTGGTTACCGGTTGTGATCCTAAGGGCCGAGTTCTGGGGAACACTAATCTTGTCCAGATGTGATGAGGACAGACTAGGTTGCCAGACTGGCGCGGCGTAGTTGGTAATCGTCCTAATCAAGGCCAGATAGGTCTCACGCACCGTCTCGGCTGGCCAACCCCAGCGGTTGTTGGCTACAGCCCGCAGGATTCCGAGGCGGCTGTTTGCACGTGCGATGACGTTGCGGACGTGCGGCCCGAAGGTGAAGTGGGTGTCCCATGTGACTCCCAAGATGGTCGGGGTCTTGTCCAGGGGGACAATGTGCTCGCCGACTCTCACCTGAGGATGGTAATGAGATTGGTGAGAGTCTGGAGTGAAGAGAGTCACCGATGATTTGTGTGGAGCGATGGCCAGCTCCTTTCTCTCAGCCCACTCCACGACTTGGGTCATCATCTGGTTGACCTCCGCCTCCGCTTCCACCACACTTGGCGGCGTGGCCATGAAGGTAAAGTCGTCGGCATAGGAGGTCATGTCTGAATCAGGTATAGGGCAGTCCGACACGTAGTAGTTGAAGAGTGCTGGGGAGATGACGGATCCTTGTGGCACACCTGCTCGAACCTGACGGAACGATGACCGATGGTGCTGGTAGAGGCAGGCCGCCTTTCTGCCTCGCAGGTATGCCACACTCCAACGTACCATGTTGGCGCATAAGCGGGAGTGGTGGATCATCTCAAGGAGGTGTCGGTGTGGAGCGGTGTCGAAGGCCTTGGATATGTCCACCGCCACTGCTACTGTCCTGCCTGGTGGCTTCTTTATGTTAAAACCGGCGATTCTTGAGGCCAGCGGGAGCAGGGCCGAGACGGTGGAGTGTCGGTTTGAACCCGTGCTGAGAAGGTCTTGTGCCCAGGGCCTCCAAGATGTCGGGAGGACCAAGCGCTCAGAATCTTGACTGCGGGGCAGAGAAGGGATATCGGGCGGTGGGCGCCCCTCAGCACGTGGTTTCCGCTTTTAGGATGGTGATGATGATCGAGTTCTTCCATATGGCAGGGATGTTGATGGTACCGACTGATAGGTTGAAGAGCTCAGCCAGGAAGTAGATACCATTGTCTCCGAGGTGTTTGAGGTGCAGTGGGGTGAGACCATCAGGACCTGGAGCCGTGGATGATCCGGACTTCCTTATTGCCTCCTTAACGTTGTTGTGGTTGAAGGGGCGATATTGGGGATCCACTTGTTGGTGTTTGCGGATCTTCCTCTGGTCCATGTTTAGTGTGGTATACACACTGTCACCAAACAGCTCCTTGTCATCCATCAAATAGGCCGATTGACTGATTATAAATTTGAAGACACTTGTAATGCACACACCTTTATTGAACATGTCAAATTAGTTTAAATCTTTTCTAGGGGTACCATCTCATTTGTCCAGGCCTGTTTCATGTGTTTGTTAAAATCGGTTATTTATGATTGCTTTTCTCAGATTCCGGTTATTTCTGTGACCCCTGTTAGGTTTTCTTTCATTTCATCCATCCATTTTTTGAACCGCTTTATCCTCACGAGTGTCGCGGGGGGTGCTGGAGCCTATCCCAGCCACCTTCGGGCAGTAGGCGGGGGACACCCTGAACCGGTTGCCAGCCAATCGCAGGGCACAGAGAAACGAACAACCATCTACACTCACACCTAGGGACAATTTTGCATGTTTTTGGAATGTGGGAGGAAACCTGGAGTACCCGGAGAAAACCCACGCAGGCCCGGGGAGAACATGCACACAGGAAGGCCGGATTTTCTTTCATTAAACACCGATTTTGTTCACGTGTGTGTATCGACACACACATACCTCCTCTGTGTACGACTGTGTTGCCTGGTGTCGAATTGTATTTTTGAAGTCCTGACCTAAAGCAACATCAAACTATAAACAATGAAAGCGGAGATAACCATGCACCCTGAATCCATATTCTACCCAGATTGACGTTTCCTACAACGTACCAGACCCTGTATCAAAGCCGGCTTTCCAGCTCAAGGTGGACCTCAAGGAGCCTTTCCCGGGCCGCCATCCGCAGCCCCCTCTCCCCTCCTCCTCCTCATCCTCCCGTCACCCACCCTCGCGACCCCGCAGCCGCGCCGACAACCGCTCGGAGCTCAACCGCAAGCGTCGGGCGCCCATCGACGATGACGACCCCGCGGCTCACCAGGACAAAATGGACTTCCACCTCTCCTTGGAAGTCTGCGCCAGGTGGGAGCGCCACCGCGACTTCCGGGCACATGCGCGTGCTTTCCATTCCGTCCCCCCAGCTGATCTCAGCCGTGTCCCCAGGTGGCTTCACTCGGGCTCCTCTAACATGGCCGTCATCGAGGTCCCCATGATCTCCGGTTTCCGAGCAGATGTTGAAAGTCTTGAAAGGGTGGGTAAAAATCACACAAACATCGTCTTTAGATCAAAAATTCTCAAACTTTTTGTTTCTAGGGGCTCCCTGAGAGGGGAGATTTTATTTTTTTCCAAGTACCCTGTCATAATTCTAATGCCATCTTAAACATAGGGAGTACTTGGCTGCGTTTGATTTATTTTCACTGGCTTTACGTATCCCACATAAAACATATTTGACCTTATTAAAAAAAACTTGTTAAAGCATTCCTTCGCGCCTGTTCTAACTCTTCCTCAAACGTTTCTCCGAATAAGTGGCAATGCACGCTTGGTTCACAACATTATTTTCCTCACATGTTGGATTGGGTTGAATAATTGAATCCAATGTTAATTACGTTTGAGCGGGAGCTGTCCAGTCCACTGCGGACTTTTCCCATCCTTGTTAGTGCAGTGGAACCATCCAGAATGCAAATGTTAATATTTCAAAATGCCGTCTGCTGTAGGAAACTTTGTAAATGAATCCATTTCAGGATCAAGCGGTTGCCACCGTAAAGCCTTAATACAATACTCGAGTACAGATTGCCAATGGCTGCTCCTTTATGTATCCCTCGACAGCTTCTGATGGACAAGCGTGTGGGTTTGAAGAGGTACGAGCTCAACGGCAGGAATGTGTTGTTCTACTTCGATGAGGTGGGTTTCCATCCAGAAGGAATAAACACACAAGAATAATAAGATGAAATGTGTTTTTCAAATGCATATTTACATCAAGCAAAAAGAGGCAACTGCCCATTAATAATTCATACTCGACTATTTGGAAGTGGGTCCCCTGTCGACATGTTGGATTTTTGCCAAACAATTAAAGCGCAAAACAGTCAGAAGCGCTCCCAAGAATAGGGGAAATTATAAACATGATGACCGCAAATTTGCAGTGAATTAATCTTTTGTAAATGAAAATGTAACCGCCCATTTTATGACATTTCTATTTTTTATACAAGACATCTTTATTCATATAGCACTTTCACAACAGCTGAAGCTGTAACAAAGTGCTTTACAGAACATAGGACAGAAAAAGTTCCCCGGATCAGTATGCCAAAACGGTGGGTGGGGGAGGGGGAACCCACTAGATTCAGAATTTCCTGATGTCATTTTGGAAGAAGACTCTTTTTTTCCTCCCTTTTTCCACTCCTTAATTTAAGTTAATGAGCAACAAAAGTTATCATGTTATGATTTTTTTTTTAATAGTGTGTTTTCATGTATTTCCAGATTGAATTATACTTATTTTTAACCGCATATGTGGATAAAAAAAAAAAAGAAAAAAATGTAGGTACAACTTCGTTTTGGAGCTTGCACGGAATAATTCAATTACCGTTCATTTCAATGAGAAACATGAACTCGGTTTATGGATAATAGTCAACGGCATTGAATGTGAAAACTGCCCGGATACACAACACTGCACACATACGCAGTTGGGATTGAATGTCGAGGCTATCGTAGTGCAGTACCGATTGTCGTTTTATCACACTAGTAAGTGTCCCAGTACTTTTGTCCTCGTGTCATAATTTTTGAATCACAGCTGGAATGTCAGTCATACTCATTGTCGAGTTTGTGTGTGTGTGTGTGTTGGGTGTGCGTGTGCGTGCATGCTTGTGTGTGTTTGTGGCCTGCCTGCATCTCAGATCCCCAGCCAGTGCATGACGTGTGTGGCCTTCCAGGCTGTCAGGGAATACATTGTGGGCAAGACGGCGCCTGTTCCTGTTAAGATCTATGACTACTACGAACCAGGTGTGCCTCCGACACATATTTCACGTCACCCTGAGTTATGAAAGGTCGTCCTTTTTTTTTTTTTTAAGACAAATGAGTCCCGTGTTGCCATGTGTGTCGTGATTGTTTTGCGACCTTGTTGATTTGAAGCCCCCGTGTCTACCGTGAGGTCCGCAGGCCACATCCAGACCTCCACGTCACTTGGTGGCTCACGAAAGCTTGCCACCATTTTTCCTTGTTTTATAGGCGTCAGAAAGAAAGATTTCATTCACAATGTTAATGAAATTTTATGTATCAAAAGTACAAGAGGTATTGGTGCACTAGTTCGCTGAGTGCTCAAAGAATGAGCCGTAGTGCTATTGGTCTGAGGAAAAAAAAGTAATATTGAACATCCCAAATATAAACTAAACCATCACCTTACAAACCTGAATGGAACGAAATGCAGTTCGGATTTCATTGCAGTGCAGATATGCCAAGTGCATGCAGAGCAATGAAATTCATTTGACAGTTTTACAGTTTTTACATATAGAGTGATTTTTTTGTACATGCTTTTTCACCCTTAACTAACATTTATTGCCTGAAGGTAGCCATAACGTAGATGTGGCTTGTGAGTAAAATAATATGACACAATGATTTACAGCAGAGGTGTCAAACATACGGCCCGCGGGCCGGAATCGGTCCCCAAGGAGGTTCGATCTGGCCCGCAGGATAATTTAAAAGTGAAAGAAAAATGCATCAAGGACGCAGAATGAATATTTTTAATAAAAGGCAATTCATGGATTATCCGCTAGGAGGCACACTGTTTTGATCACAGAAAACAGCAGTCTCAGTCTGTCACTGAGACAGATCCAACACAGCCAATGCTTCTTTATACCAAAACAAAGGAAAGACATGATATTTTGGTTATTTATAGAAGAGTATGGTGTAATGTTAATGGTCCGGCCCACTTGACATCTACCGAGTCCGTATGTGGCCCACCATGTGAAATGAGTTTGACACCCCTGATTTACAGCCTTCGAGGCCACCCGCTTCTACAACGTCAGCGAGAGCAGCCCACTTGCCCGGGAACTTTGCGACGGCCCTACTTGCAACGAGGTGGAGAGTTCATCCAGTCATTGGACAGGTGAGACTTCAACCCCTCATGTTAGGCCCACCACCGCGAGCTGCCGTCAGTCTTCTGTAATGAGATTTCGACAGGTTTCGTGCAGGCAAACCCGTGCAACAACGTGTTTGGCTGCCTGGACGAGGAGCAGTTTGAACGCTGCATGTGTCACCGGGACTGCGGCTACGACGGGGAGCCCGTCTGCGGGTCCGATGGACAGATCTACCAGAACCAGTGTCAGATGGAGGTGTTTGCCTGCCGGAACGGAACGCGCATCAAGCAGGTCCCCATGTCGCACTGTCCTCACAGTAAGAATGTTGTCAATGAACATTCACAGTATTTATTCACAGCTAAAGGGAGAGTTTGCAGTTTTAAAACTGCTAGCAAGATTTGAATGTAGCCTCACTTTGCTAACCTCTGACACCTCTTAAAAATTAGAGTCACAAAAATGCTTTATGAATGTTACGAATGTCAGGTCACATTGTCCATTTTGAACTTCCCCTTTAAGTCAGTGGCACTCTCGCAAGGGCCTATAATAGGTTTGTTCACCACTAGCTTACAAAAGAAAAAGTGCACTTAGCGTAGTCAATGTTGTGAGTAGGTTGCTCTATTGAACAACTTGTCTGGCCACTCGCAACTGGTTCACAAACAATTTTAATTTGCGGACAAAATTTACAAGGAAATATTGACTCAATCCGAGCACAAAGCTTTGGTTTATGAAGAATCATTGTCATTGCCCGGAAAGGCTCAGTTTTTGTCTCTTGGCGAGCTAGCAATATCATCATTACGAAGGCTGGTTGTATTATTGTTGAAAAGCTCAACATCAGAATGCTGTCGGTGATCTTGCTGCGGTTTGATTTTTGTGGAGTCTACCATTTGCACGTACAAAGGCAGCTAATGAAGCGGTGACTTTTTGAAGGAAACAAATACCTCAAAATTGTAGGAGAGGTCGAAACATTTTTGTTGTTGTGAATACATGAAAAAGACTCGGACGGAGGTAGTTTTAGTGTTAGGTGACAGCTATCTATTTTGCCTCTTGATTTTGTGAAGGCTAAGACGCTGCGCAGTGATTTGCTAGCAAACACTTGATGGTATTTGTCACAGTTAAATGTGTTTTCACTTCTTGCTGTAACTTGCTTCGAACTAACTACACGCAACATAAAAACACACGTACACCAGAAAAACATGGTGAACAACTTAATTCTGGTGCTGGAATGGAGTCAATGACTGATTTCAGCTAAGCTAGTTAAGCTAGTTGCATTTTTTTTAATGTTCTGTCAAGGGTGTATGAGTGTGCCTGTGCATGTAGTGCTCACTAAATGTAATTAACTCTAACTTTATGGCTGTGTGTGTGTGTGTGTGTGCGTGCGTGTGTGTGTGTGTCAATTGTCATTGGTGTGCGCAATGATCTCAGTTGTGGAAACAGCTGCTCAGAGGTTGAGCTGATTACTGGATTTTTCTGCGCGCGCCCTTTTTCAGATCCCAACTCGACACACGCGTAAACACGCCCCCCTGCCCCCCTCCACCCCCTTCTCGCTGACCCTGCGCTGTATTAGAGAGAGCTCTGTGCAAATGACAGACTGCTTTTGTCCGCGCTCTTTGAAATCCTTGTCGCATTCCTTTTCCGACGCACAGCTCAACAACAAAAGGGGCTTTCACGAGTGCGGAAAACAAGACTTTGAAGAGGAAGAAAGAAGTTCATTCGCCACAAACATTATTAAAGCATTAACTTTTTGGGGGGGGGGGGGTTGTTTGTATACTCTCATGCGCGGTAAGGCTCATTTGCCAATTTTGCGGAGTAGAAATAGACAATCAGATCCACTTATGATCCTGCCTCCCACCTCTCAGTCGGGCTATTTTTAGAACAAATTCAATGCAGGCCTCCCATCAGGACTGAGTGAAGTTCATTATTTTGCCAAAACGTGTTTTGGGGTGGATGAAAAAGCTTCTGCTTCCCATTTACTGCTCCTGACGCAACAAGGCAACGCTGTTGTTTTGACAACCGGTCAGGAAATCTATGCTTTTAACCAAATGTGTGTATGTGTGTTTGAAGTGGAGACCAAGATAGAGGACAAGCAGCCAATAGCAAGCCAGGAAACTGAGCAACCTTCAGTGCCTCTCCACACAGGTAATCTCAGCCAACACACACACTCTTATATATGTACAGTGCATCTATATATAAATCAAACTAATTAAAATCTGGTGGGCTTTAGCTCCCCACACCCCTGCTCCCATTGATTTTTATTTGGAGGGGGGGCCATGGGATGACCCAGACAGATGGACTCAGTCGTGCCATTGCTGCTTAAGGCTGCACACCACTTCCTACTCATTTCAAAAGGGTATCATGGGATTTTCAAACAGAGATGCAAGAAAGTGGGATGATGGCATTTCACAAGGAAAATTGATATGGAGGTCGTGTGCGCATGCATGCTGTACATTCTCCTGCCGTCACGTCATGTACACAATCTGATGAGGACGACGATTGACAAACTCGATTTTTACATTTGCACCTGCCGGAGACTTCCAGAGCATTCCTGGCGGGCTGATGTTAATTTTGGCACGTGAGGCAAAAAAAAAAAAAAAAAAAACACCTTTCATTGGATGTGACACACTGCAGATGTGTGTGCAGATGACGAGGTGAATATTTGCAATGTACAACTTGTACACGCGTGTAAGTGTGTGTAACATGAGGCGACATGCGGCGACTTGTTGGCTTCAGGTCGCTGCGCTCAGTCAAAGGTCTTCAGAGCACAAACTACACAAGAATGATGTCCCACAGTCTCATACAATACAATACAATACAATACATGCTGATTTATATAGCGCTTTCACAACAGCGGCAGCTGTAACAAAGCGCTTAACAAAGCAGTTAACATTAAAGTAAAATAATAAACACACACACAACATAAAACACGAACAAAAAGTAAAATAATGAACACAACACATGACACAAAACACGGACAGTCGTGCAGTCGTGCAACCACTTTTCCCTCATACGCTTTGTTGTTAAAGCAGTTTGAGATGAAAGAGGAGAGAATCAAAGTGTCCTTTCACCAGTGGATCAGAGACGTCATGTTCAAAATGTGCACACGTCGGCTACAAGCTAAGTTTCAAAGTCAACAAGAAGCTGTAGCATCCATTGACGAAAAAAGAGATTGGTTCACTTCTCCTGTCCCATGTAAATCCATTCCAATTCCAAGCGGTGACTCTCAGTTCCAAATACGCATCGGCGCAGAAGCCGACGCTCCTCTCTCCTCATCCTCAACTTCAGCAGTTATCCATCCAGCCGCACCAACGCAGACTGTCCAACAGCGCCGACGTCTCCACTGAACAAAACGGGGCTGTGAAAAATGCTGCCCATTACAGGCGCAAAAAACACAAGCGCCCCGAGGCTGTCCAGCACCGACAGTCAATGGCGCCGACATTCCTCCCAATCAAAATCTGTGCTGGTACAGGCGTGCTGCCGAGAAGGCGCCACCACCAAGCACAGATTCTTCTCCTTTGACGAATGTCGTGGCCAAAAAACGCTGAAAACAGTCCACATCAAGTCCACACGACGAAACAACAAACATGTGACAAAACAAAAGACAAAAACTACAAAAAAGAACAAAAAAAGCAAGGCTCTTGAAGAGCACTTGCCGACGGCTGCCTACACGGGCGCCATCTTGGAAAAAAAAAAAAAAAAAACATATAGATTGTTTACAGTAAAACAATTATTCTCAAACTTGTTTCTTAGTAGAAATTAAACATGAACATGGGACAAAATCGACCAATAGCAAATTCCAGGGCTAATTATTTGCATCAGTGTGTGTGTGTGTGAGTGTGAGTGTGAGTGTGAGCGAGAAAATGTGTGACATTTCACTTCTGGTTGCATGTGGGTGTTCAATTTTGTTTGTCCAGGTGAGGAGGATCAGGGCTCGATGGCCGATGTCTCCTACTACTCTTACGATTACGACGCGGACTCGGAGCCTTTCCTGGCAGACGGCGAGGCGCGGGATCCCAGTTTCGACGTGCCCCGAGCCGACCCGGACGCGCCACAGAAGATCCTCCTGCCCTCCGACGCCCAAATGCCCACAGCGAACACAAGGAACAGTCCGGAACGATGGTACCATGCTCTCCGTACTCACTTGTGACCATTATTCCGGCGTTTACCGACCTTTATTGAGCAAAGTCGACCATTTTATAGGAGGAAAAAATATAATGGCGCACGACCAAACCAAAATGTCACAAAAGTAGAGTGGTGTCTTCAGATACATGTTCAATTCATAACACGAACACTTGGATCTCAACTCCTCTTTGTCCGTTGAAATGAATTTAAATGCTAATGAGCCGTTGGACTGGTTAACCGAAACAGAGTAATAGAATAATGAAATAGAATGTAAAGAATACAATATTTTATGCATCAATGCTACCGTATTTTCCGTACTATATGGCGCTTTGGAGGATAAGGTGCACCTTCAATGAATTGCCAATTTTAAAAACTTTTTCATATATAGGGCGCACCGCATCATAAGGTGCATAGAATGAATAGAATTGCAATACGGCTTTATTTGTATAAAAGGTTAAATAAAAGGCAAATAAAGTAAAGAAACAAAAAAGTGCTTTTATTTTCAAAACGTACATATAATGCCGTTCTGTTTCATTATGTTTTAAAAATTAAATCAGTCAAATGGGATATTGTCCACACACTGTTGAAGGTGTTCACAAAAGTTGTCTAATATATTAATTTTTGGTCTGAGAAAAGTTTCTAGCATCTCACAGTATTGATCAGAGTTCACAGTCACTGTAACATTATCTGCTTCAAAGAAGGACGGACCCCTTATACAAAAAAAATGTCATGTACTTTTCAAAAATAAACACTTTTTGGTTTCTTTACTTTATTTGCCTTTTATTTAATCTACAAATGTGCCAGATCCTTTTGCCTGACTCTGTATAAGGCACATCGGATGATAAGGCTTTTGAGAAAATGTCATGCTTTTCGGTGCGCCTTATACAGACGCTCCCCAGGTTACGAACGAGTTACGTTCCGGACGATTGTTCATAAGGTGAATTCGTTCGTATGTTGCTTCAGTGCTCTATTTTGTCTGGAATGTATGTTTAAGGCTTATATTGACATCCATATAACGGGGAGAGAGCTTTTCGTCACGTTCTTCAGGGCTCGAGGGTTAGCTGCCCGGTAAACTAGCAGCGGCTTCAGCGGGGGAGAGTAGACGACCGGTCGTCGACCGGCGCGCCGTACGCCTCCCCGCCCGTTCCACCGTCACACGCCCGCCCCTCACGCCTCTCCCCGCGGCCTTTTTTTTTTCGACATACCCGTGGAAATGTTCGTATGTACCGTTGTTCGTAACCCGGATGTTCGTAAGCCGGGGAGCGTCTGTAGTGCGGAAAATATGGTCATTGATTGCAACTACTCCTATCCTCTCAGTTTACTGACAAATCTGGAAATCTGAAATGCAGGCCGATTTCGTGGAACACAAAACTAGTCTCTTTAAGGTCGCGACGCAGTTCAATTGTAATTTCTGCCACATAGTGGAAGACAATGTAATTGCTTTGCCTGTCACTACTGTTCTTGGATCAATGATCGGATCATTTCCTGCGGCACCCCGAATGTTTTCACAGCAGTGTTTGGGAATGACTGCCTTATTCTTTTTTTGTGCTCACTGTCCTTGTCATCTCTCCTCCGCAGAAATGCCGATGTGAAGCCATACCCGACGTCCAGTTTGTACATTATTTGTGAATATGCGAGCGAATGGAAAGTGAAGAGAGAAGCCCCAAAGGAAGCAACATGAGCTCGTCTGTGAGTGTATGTCTGCGTGTGTGTATATACAGTATGTGTCTGTTCGCTCTCCTCTTCCTCGGATCAACATCGGCTCTTTGTTTTATTCACCGTACTGCCTTTATAATCACTCGTACGACGACGACAACAACAACAACAACAAAAATCAAATATTTGCTTTTTTTGTAATTACAACTGACTTTAAGATATGGTGTTATATTTTTATCTGTGGTATTTATTTGTAGCTAGCGCTCATATCATTATTACTTTTTGTAATTGCCCATACATACATGACGTCACGGTCCACTCACTTCAATGTGCAGTTTTTTGGAAATAATTTATAGCCATCTTAAAGAGGAGACATATTATGGAACGTTAAATTGTTAATTGTTTGTATCCAAATAGTCTCCAGAGAGCCGTCCCACCCATTAGGCGTAGAAAAAAAAGTAGTGTGTTTCCGGTAACCCGACCGACCGAGAATTTCTACCTCGAAAAAAACTTTACGGTCGGCATTTTTTTTTCAAACCTTTTACATTTTTGTGTAATAATCATAATACATTTCATTTCATAAGCGCCTTTCAAAACACTCAAGGACGCTTTACAATCAAAACAAGAACAATAAAACCCGTGGAGATGTCCTGGAGGAGAGAGAGAGAGAGAGAGAGAGAGAGAGAGAGAGAGAGACTCCTCCGGGTTGAGTGACTGCTGGCGCGTTTTGCTGCCGCTGCTCAACCCATATTGTTTTGTGTTTTTTGTTAAAGTGTCCTTGGGTGTCTTGAAAGGTGCTTATAAATAAAGAGTATTATTATTATTATTAAAACCACAGACAAAATAATAAATAATAAAAGGAACGATGAATTTAGAGCGTTTACATCGGTGCAAACTCACGCGATATTCGTCGGCGAGCCCAACGGCTTCAATAAAGGTCTCGAAGGATTCCAACCAGCGGGGCCACAGGACAGGCGGCTCGCCAGGCAGGGCGAGGAACGGAGGAAGAGGCGAGAGTGGAAGCTCCATCTTCGTTGCCATTGTTGTGTTTAATAAAACGCGGGGAGTCTGGCTCTGTGCTCACTGCCGTTTATTGTCAGTACTCTAGTTACCTTTTCATATGAACACTTTTACGGCCGTGACGTCACGCCGTCGTAAACTGACCCTGTGGCTGTGGTTATAACATGCCACAAATAATAATAATACATTTCATTTATAAGCGCCTTTCAAAACACTCAAGGACGCTTTACAATCAAAACAAGAACAATAAAACCACAGACAAAATTATAAATAATAAAAGGAAAGATGAATTTAGGGCGTTCACATCGGTGCAAACTCTCGCGATATTCACGTTGAGCGTGCACGTGGTTTGACCTGTCGTCTGTCAACATTGAATCGTGGCGACGGCCACGATCTCCGACAACAGTTTAAACCGCGTTTTGGGTGTCGCAGTCGCATGCTCGCACCATAATCTTAAGAAAATAGCATCCAATCGAAAAGATTCAGCAAACTATTTGACGAACACCACGGGCCGTCTAGGACGCAAGGACGCAGAGGTAACGAGACACCCAGCCGGGGGGTACCCAACTCCTTTGGCGGCGAGCGGGGGTTTCAATAATAGTAAAAATGTCTCCTTGTTTTATGTTTTATGGGTATTTTGTTTACATTTTTGATGGGGGGCAAAAAAAAAGACCGTTGTCCGACCTACCGACCCTATGCTGAAATTTCATGTTACCGGAAACACACTACTTATTTTTCTACGCCTTAAGTAGGAAATTGCACAACCAAGGAAAATCTATTTTGGGCTGTTTGAAAATTTTGGGGTTTATGATGTAACAATGGGGCTAATTTACATCATACCGCCCCACACAGGCCAAGTTTGTCCGCTCATGAATTGGCACGTATCCTGCGCGTGGAAATCTAAAGGTGCTAATTTGCCAAAGTCAAAAATGTTGTTGGATGCACGGATTATTTTAAAGTAACGGGGTTAAGATTCTGAAAAGCTAAATTGTCGATGTAAAAATAGAATCCATGATTTCATTATGTTTGAGGCCGCTCACTCTTTTTCACTTTCCAGACTGGGCTAGTAGTAGCCACTCAACACTTCACAACCCCCCCTAGCTCCGTCCCTGGACATTAAAAATGTATTATTTTGGTAGAACAATGATATGGAGACATCTAACAAATGTTTGTTGTTTAAAAAAAAAAACATAATATGCCTCCTTTAATACATTAATTGGAATGTTTACTGAAAAACAAGTAGTGCTTGACAATTGGGTCTCCCAAACTTACTGCAGTACATCTTAAACTCATTTAAAATAATACAGAATACATGAAATTAATACAATTTAAAAAAAATAATAAATGGATTCAGAAAAAAATCTGAGAAATGGTGTGCCAAAAATAAACATGGGACTCAGTTTGGGGAAAACCCCTGCTTTGCAGATAGAGTACATAAGCTGAAACGAAGCCGCACAGCAAAGAGATTCAAATTCAGTCAGGACAAAGGTGGACTGATAGGCAACCACGAGATAACTTCCCCTGCTTTCCACCCGCCTTGAGATTTGATTGTACAGTTCATAAGCTATTTTGTTTAGGTTACATTTTCATTTATGAAACAATCAAAGAAATAAATCGATTTTTTTTTCCCCGCAATTGCTGTAAATGTTCCAAATTAGATGACGCTTAACCTATATTACGTATCAAACACTGAGATTTTTCAATAAAGAAACTTTTAAAAAAAAAGCGTATACATTGATGTCATTTCCCCTCATTGATTTTGTAGCTCATCTTATATTTTTTCTTTGTATGCCTGGTTGGGTACATTATTGTAACCCTAAAAAAAAATCATTTGTCATTTTGATGAAATGTCACGCTCCCCAAATACTGCTGTAAAAATTATATACTGGTATTGACTTTTTTCTCCATTTCGGGGGTCAAGAATAATGATCAAATATTCCTTGTAATGTATTAAAACTATTTAATAAAGATAAAATACTTGAATGTTTTTGTTTTTTTAAATTGCATTTTAAATTTATATTTCAGGGTGGGTAAAAACCATCCATCCACGCTTCCCCGTGGGGGCAGCCGCTTTAGCAGGGAAGTCACTTCCCTCTCCCAAGCCACTTTTTCCAGCTCTTCCCGGGGGAACCCAAGATGTTCCCAGGACAGCGTCAACCAAAACAGCCCCTCAACATCCCGACCCGTGATAGCTCCGCCCCTCTCTTCACGCCGAGTGTCCAAAACATGCGGACGCAAATCCAATGATACAACTACAAAGTCACTGATCGAACGGCGGCCAAGGGTGTCCTTGTGCCAAATTCATAAATGGACGCCCCTTATGTTTCAACGTGGTGTTCGTTATGGACAATCCGCCATGACCACAGAACCCCAACAACTGAACACCACTCAATTTCTGATGGGGGGGACGGGGCTGCTCCTCCCAATCACGCCCTTCCGGGTCTCACTGTCATTACCAATGGGAACATTTAAGTCTCCCCCAGCAAAACGAGGGAGTTCCCAGCGGAAGCGCGCTCCAGCACATTCTCCAAGGACTCCCAAAAGGGCGGGTACTCTGAGCTGCTGTTTAGTGCATTGGCACCAATAACATTCTGTGTGTGTGTGTGTGTGTGTGTGTGTGTGTGTGTGTGTGTGTGTGTGTGTGTGTGTGTGTGTGTGTGTGTGTGTGTGTGTGTGTGTGTGCGTGTGTGTGTCATAAAACCTGCCATTTGAACGGGGGGTGTAGACTTTTGAAACCCACTGTAATTCATATTTACATCAAATCCCAATTTTGTCGCTAACCAAGTTATTTGGAGCTGTACATGTTAGTGTGTGTGTGTGTGTGTGATGAAGTGAGGTTGGATATCCAGCTGTGTGTGTACGACAAGATCAGTAGGGCCTGTTCCTGGTCGGCAGGTGTGGGCTGCGACTTTCCCAGGTGTGCCGCACTCGGGTTGACCCCAGCGTCCGTCTTCAATCCTGTGATTAGGTGATCTCCGTCAAGCCGAGATGATGTCGTCACTCATTTTTTTTTTTGCCTTCACGCAAGACTGTAAAATTCGCTTTGAAAAGGCTTGCCAGGACTCGTTCCCACTTTTTTTGGTGCTCATATATGTGTTACATTACTGCAAAGGGTGGCGCAGTTGTCGTCGGCCGCCTGGACGCACTGACAATACAGTAATGTTGTGCATTGTGTCGTGTACGTACGGGGGCGTCTTTGTGTGTGTCTGTCTATGAGAGAGAGTGTGAGTGACTCTGTGGCCTCACTCCCCCCCAGCTCCTGAACACGACGGCTCGATTTGATCCATGGAGATGTCCTTGGAAAACCTGGGGCCCAGCAACAAGAATGACAGGAGAAGGAAAGGGTAAGGTAGTCCTTGAGAAGCTCGAGGTAATTGTCTTCCCTAAGGCCTACGAAATGTGTTTTAGGTCAGGCTGGTCCCTGAACCTTTTGATGGGCATCAGTTAGCCAAATTTGTGTTCATTTATTTTGAGGCAGACTGTCAATGTGGTGAAAAGTATGACAACCCAGACTAAATTTACAGTCGCTTATTCCTCGAGTTGCAAAGGTTGTCTAAATCGTGTGGCTTTAGTGCCCTCTTGTGGTATCTTGTGACATTGTAGAAAGAATAATAACCCACAAATATTCTTAGAATTGCTATATAGAGTGACTATAAAAAGTTTACACACCCACATTTTGTGATAAAATGGCACCAAGATCAATCATTCCAAAACGTTTTAATGAAAATAAAACAGGAGCTGGCATACCTGACATTAACAAGAGGCACCATTTCAACTGCCTCTTAACGCCAAAAAGTCATCTGTTCAACTCTTATATTCTAGTCATGAGTGTGTGCACCCTCCGATATATTTTTTAAACGTCCTGTGTAACAATGGTGGAAAAAGTTTGGAAAATTCTGAATTCAAAAACCATGCATGTGAACAGGGGTGACTTTTTCATCAACACTTTATGTACCCTAAAAAATTCCTGTTTTCTCACAAATGTACTTGCGTGTGAAATTTGGGCCTGTTTTTTTTTTACAATATACAAACTGTAATGATGCTTAATACTACATTTTAATCAGCTTGTTTAATTTTTGGTTGAAACAAAAACTCATCTTGTTTACAGGCCTCCATGGCAACAAATAATTAGTCATGTGTTTTGAACAGCACCAGCTGTCGTAACCGAACTCTGTTAAAGTGAACTGTTGTCATCTGGACTTGGGAGTGATGCTTAAACTGTCCATCCCTTAGCCTGCTAAAGTAAAAAATAAACCAACGAATGATGAGGCACGTTTTCATTCACAACATTTTAATTTCTTCAACAACAAATTGCAAACATTTGGGGGATGGTGAAGAACAATGACGAGAAAATATTTACAATCTGGAATACAATGAAAGTACACTTAACAGATAAAGCATAAAAAAGTACCACAACGTGGTATATAAACCATCAGCTTAAAAAAAAAAAAGTATTCAAACATACAACCTAGGCTTCACTTAGCTAATGGGGCCTTTTCACTTCAAGGGGATGAAATTTGAAAGAGGACAATTGAACCAGGTCGGGGTTTGTTCTCTTTGTATAAATACGATGGAATCAAAGTGTACATTGAACTAAAAGTGTAGAGAAAACACAAAATGGCAGATCAGCGACTTAATACATCAGTGCTTGGAGAGCGGTCTTCGGAACAGCAGAATGTGAGGCTCTGTGGAGGAAAGGAAAAACTAATTAACAATACATTTCTACGCCTGGAGCCCTTTACATAATCACCACTCATTTGTAACCGACATGTAAGATTTTTTTTTTTTTTTTGTGCAATCAGATTTCAACCTCTGTGTTGCCAATCTAATCTGCCCAAGCTCTTTGAAATCAGTTGTGCTGGCTGATGTAACCTCAACTAGTGTACATTAGCAATGGGACTCCTCAGATTTCAAATTGACCCTGACTTGGTCAGGATTGGCCTTTGATGACATCGGCATCATTCCGTCCTCTGATCGGTTGATCAAAGCCAAACATAAACATCTTTGACTTGCAAAAGGCATCTGTACACATGTAAGACTTAATAATCAGCATCCCTGATGATTATAACTTATTTATATTTTGTCCATCTTTTTGTGACATTAATAGACCAATATTGTTTCAGAACTGCTCCTGATGATGTACGCGGCACAGTTGCATGTTGCTGTGTTTTCGTATAGTATCTGGTTCAGAGTATAATTGTGACAAAATAGTTGTGGTATCACTATCACGAGGTGGATTAAGTGCCAAAGTGAGACGAACATCTGCATGCATAAAAACGAACATCCTGAAAATTGACCCCGAAATTAGTGATAGAACAAATTGTGCCAAAGCTTGGAAGTATTTTGTTGGGAAATCCAGGAAGTAATTTACAAAGTTATAGACAAACTATGTCACTAGTAATTTATGAAGAAAATGATTTCCCATGTATGCTAGAGTGCCCCCCCCAAAAAAAAAATCTCACACATTTTGCCTGCATTAGGGCTGACAAATGAATTGCATTGAAATAGACGTTGCAATGATATATATTCGGTGCTTAAGAAGTGCAGTCCGCATGTTTACATGTAATTAAGGCTTTCACAATCAGGATTTTGGAGACTATCGCCGAGTTTAAAAACAGAGATGCATCAATCTGTTTATTTACTGTACAGTCAATCCCCACTTTTCGCTAATCATGAAGCTTTGAGAAATTGCCTTGTTTTGTGAACCAACTGAACGGAAAGCTTCATCACTACCAAATATTGCTCGAGAGAAACACAAAAATACGAATGGCACCAAGTGCCCCGGGAATGTCAGTTAAGGTCTTGAACAGACAAAATGGTGGGCGTGTGCTCTTTCGGATGACTCGCCTGGTTTGTGGATCATGTAATGTATCCATCCTTGGCTCTGCTGCACGCCGAGGCCCCGCCACTCCTCTTCGGACATGAGGTGCGAAGCGGGCACCAGTTTGGACAGCTGCTTCGGTAACATCACATGCCTAACGGAACACACACAAAAAAAGACCATTTCACGTTTGGACGTTTCTAAAGCGTTAGCTCACATTCAAACGACGACATTGCTAACAAAATCAACACTAATTTCAATGTCAGTTAGTGTAAACGCATTGTTGTATAACTAACAACGATTAAGTAATGTATAAAAGTTAAACAACTGAATAATTCATATAGAAGTCTTTAGGTAGTTAGCCTAGTTGTCCGTTTACCTGTACTCGAAGGCGTCGTCGTTGTATTTGTCAGAGTAGTAAATATCCTTCTTCGACATTTTTACTCAGCAGGCAAGGCGGAATGAAGAGGAAAAAATAGGGAAGGAGTAAATACAAATGTTTTAGCCGCCGACGAACAATTAGGTCACGTTGTTCGTTGACAAAATAGCGACAAGTGTCAGTGCCCAAGTTTCAATTGCTGCAGATTGGAAGGTCGGATCCGTGAGCTCAATCTATATACTGTATGTGTATATATATCAGGTTCAAAAAGTAACGTTCGCGGCCGCGCATTCGTCCGATTGGTCGAGACGACATGACGCGCAAAATGCACCCAACAGAGAGCCAATCGGAATTGTCGAATGTCAATGACGTCATGCATTCTTCATCTTTGGTGGGATGTTTGTGGTGGTTGGAATCCGTTCATATTCGCTAGCACCACCTACCGGATCCTTAAAACAAACAGGAGGAAACGATATTTTAATTCTTTGATGAACGTGCAAGTGTGTTTCATCACGGTACGCGGCGTCAGAACACGTAGTCAATGTACTGGTTGTTTTATATTTATGACTGAGAAGTAATAATAATGATAATGCATTTTATTTATAAGCGTTTTTAAATTCAAATATTTACTGTAATTGTGACCTAGTGTAGTGACAGACTACTTGGACACCGGATGCGTTTTTATTTCCTTGGAGTGGTCTGCAGCATGCAGATCATTTCCTCTCTGCTTTAGCCTACTGTGCATTCCATTCCTGCTTGAGAGCCATTTTATTTCCACTTTCTTTCTCAACATGTGCATATGTGTACATCAGTTATACACTGCAAACAAGCGTTTCGGGTTCCCAACTCAGAAGTGGCCGGCAGCCTGTTAAAGATTAATGCTTGTTTTCTTCGGATGTCACTTGTCAAGCCTCTCGGTTACGGTGGCCATCAAATCTGCAAAATGGCGAGGGTCACTGGAGGGCACAGGAGCAGAAAATTTTCATGACAAAACATTGTCATATTTATATGACATACCAAAAGGTTGCTAGTTGAATTATGCTTAAACGCACAAACTAGACAGGCTGTAAATATTATGCCCAAAAAAATCTGGTTCGGTAGTGATCTTCATTCGAAAGTCACGATTTGGCACACACTTTTTTTAAAAACAAACACAAGCAATGCATTAATCTGTATTACAAACTACACAAACAAATAGCATATTTATTATACATAAATATTTGGGTTTTAGCTTAGGTTAAGTTTATGCAAAAATAAAGGCGAGTGAACTATGAAAAATAGATGAACAGCATTTTATGTACTTCAGTTAGAGTTGGTAATATTTATGTAATTGAAAATTGCATGCTACTGCATTGATTAATTGCTCAGATGTCATGGAGAACTCTTGACTTTTAAATAGAAGGCTAGGAAATGTTGTGACAAGCATCACGCAGGGTCAGATCTGGCCCCTTGGGGCTTGACTTTGTCATCCATGTCATGCCTCTTTTGGAATGCCGCGTATCCATTCACTGCAGGGGGCTGAGAGATAAGCCCCAAGTGGTCTCCATGGTGACCACACGCATGGCTGATGAGTGATATTAAATGAGTGGAAAGTGGAAAGGCGGGAGGGAGCTTTGTGATTTGCCTGGTGAAGAGAAAGAGCGAGAGAGATAGCGTTGCAATGGCAGGTAGGAGATGGAAGTAGGGGCTCCTCACCTGCGTAAGCTGACGAGCAACGGGGGTCTTCTTCAGTGCTGACCTTTTGGAAAGCATTCACGGTGACAAGCCATATTTTTGAGGGGCATAATTTGTAAAGAGAGCGATGGAGAAACGGTACCCGGCTATTGCAGGCAGAGAAAAAGGTGAGTTCAACCATTTTCAATTAATGTTTTTGATTAAAAAGTACTTCGTCCATTTTTATCTTCGTTTCATACACTTTTCTTTGATTGTGCATTAAATATGAGTGCATACACAATTCCATCAGTTTCTTTCTGCCGTCTGATGGAAGAGTCCTGCCTGGCATTATACGTTAGTGGCATAGATAGCTGAACAAAGGGGCATGATTCGTATTTTTAATATAATAATATAAAATAATGATCTGTTTCAATTTGCTCCACTGTGACTACATAGGACCCGGCCCAGGGCAATACGGGCTACCCCCTACCATTGGCTTTATTGGCCACGACTTGACGAAGCAAACAAGACCCGCATACTCCTTCCACGGCAGGATGAGTGACAAGAGTAAGCCTCCCTTCTATCTCACTTCAAATAACAATTATAATGCTTAGTATCCAATGTTGAATGAAATCCAAAACAAAATCCTCTAATCATGCAGGGAAAAAAACTACACCGACAGTCATGAAAAATTGATATTGTTGTCTCCATGGGGCTCAATCTAAGTGAAACCGCGAGAGCGCACGAGCACTTTGTTGTACTTTCATCTTTGAACTGCAACACATCAACGTACATTAATGTCTAAAGGATTCTTTTTCAAGTACAGTCTTGTGTTTGATGTTTGTTTTTGTGTGCAGTGTATTTTGTTGACTGCAGTCCGGGACCTCAGTACCACATCGATGCGAAGATGACTCACTTCGGGAGAGACTGCACACCTGCATACTCCATGTTGGGCAGAACTAAAGTAAAAAGTATGTGATGATATTTAACATTCTAAATGTATCTTTTTTTAAAGTAAAATTTTAACAAATGAAAATAATGCAATCCTTAACGTTAAGATTGACATTTTTTTACATGTCCGTGTTCCAACTCACTATTTTTATATTTGTCCACCAGAGGGCACTATTTTCGTATTCAAAGTACCCCGCATCATTTCACAGCCTTTGTTTTTGTTGTTTTTTTTTCCGCAAGGGTGGCTGTCTAACACAGTGAAATGTAATCATAGGAGACAAAAAAGGTACTAAATCTAGGTAATGGTTAACACACACACACACACACACACACACACACCCACACACACATATATATGTTATATATACTGTATATATACTTTGAAATGGTTGTAAATGGTTGACTTGTTTTAAAGTAAAAAAAAATATGAATTCAGGGTGGCTCGAAAGTTACGATACCTTTTCTCTATTTCGTTCGAGGTGTTCCGACAGCTGTAAGGCCATCAACATTTGCCAGCTTCGACTTTGCATGTCTATCTTTGCATATCTTTTCCTTGCCCGCGGCTCGCCCAGTGTCAATGGAGCAGTGATGCAAAAGTGCTTGCCAATTTTCTGTCCCTGACTGCAGGCACCCAAAACGAAATGGAAAAAAAAGGTAGTGCGTCGTGACTTTTGGGACACAGCTTATTTACGTTATATTTCTACAGCAGTTGTTTTTTTGGGGGGGGGGAGCTCACAATTTACGTGCAGTGAGCGCTAAATAAATAAAGATGTTTACCATGTGGAAATGTCTGTTAGTACCACAATAAAAATAACTTGAATCCTTATAAACTCAACTTCAAATATAAATTTGAAAAATGATCTGAAAACAAATTACGAATAAAAGTAGAATTAGAATATCCAGTATTTAAATTACAGCATTAAATAACAATGGTGTATGTTCCTGCTGTGCGCAGATTGGCCTCTTAGGGGCAGTGTGGCGACACGCATGCATGCATGCCGTACACATTGGAAAAAGAGGGAAGACGAAGATTGGTCTCTATTAATATAATGTTCCCAAAGTGTTTGTGCCTGAATATTGGTTATTTGAAGAAATATTAAAATGAGTAACAAAGTAGAATTAGTATATATTAAAATTACAGCAATACAAAACAATAAAGTGTCTGTTCCTGCTGTGCGTGGATTGGCCTCTTAGAGGCACTGTGGCGACATGCACTCATGACGTAAAACACATTGGATGATCGAAGAAGAAGATAGTTGTGCTTGAGCTATACATGTATTAACATAATTTTGCGACAGCGTTTGTGCCTGAATATTGGTTATTTGAAGGAATATCTCCCCCGGATTTTACGCTGACGTCAGCATTGGCTCTGACGATATTTTTCAACTTAAGTATGTCTTCTATTTGAATATTCAATGTATGTGAATCTAGTTGTTTTGTGTTTAGTTTCACAATGAACCCCAACTGGTGTGACATTTTTAAAACAGGCCCACGGATGGCAGAATCATATACATTGAGACGCTTGCCATGCAAATGGTGCATTCAGGATACATTCACATTGGGAACTTGCCTATACAGAGCTTCACTTAGTATTTTCATCATTTTTCTTTGATTATCATGTTTTTTAATTGGGAGAAGTCAAAATGGAAATCACGATTAAATCTCAATTCATTACCCAGCCGGACTTGACCACGTTTTTTAAAAAATCTTTCCCTTTATAGAGGAGCCCTTCCACACCCCTGGACCGGGAACCTACAGCCCAGAAAAAGCTTCGACCTGCAACCTCCAGCGCCGACCCCCTTCCTTCACCATGGGCCGCCGCACGCGTTACCGCACCACGGACTCCGTGCCCGCTCCCAACAAGTACACTCTCCCTCCACTCGTGGGCTCCACATCCCAAACAAGCCGGCCGGCGCCAGCTACACAATGTCGGCTTGTTTCAGCCAAGGCGGGCCGTCCGTAGATCTTGCCAAGACGCCGGGTCCTTGTAGATATAACAGCACTCACCCCAGCGTTTATCTACGCAGGCCGCCTGCTTTTTCCATGTTGGGGCGACACGGAGTACCCACGGAAGACATGGAGACACCTGGACCTGGATCTTATAACCCAGAAAGAGTAACGGTGCACAAAACTCGGGCCCCAGCCTTCTCCATGGGCATTAGGCACTCTGAATATGTCACTCCACTGGTCGTCACTGTTTCCGATTGAACATTAGCCACAACGTAGCCACACTTGTGCAATCTAATGAGCACTGCAGCATTCACAGTCGGATTTGTGAACACACAGTAACACAGTTAGGAGGTGACTTATTAGCTCTTTTCATTTAGTGATGTTTCTTAAGACCCTTTATTTTATTATAATGGCGGTGCCTTTTCTTCATCTTCTCATTTAAAGGCATAAAAAAAGTGTCATCGCTGAACAACTATTGATTCCATCTGGTTTATTAGTAACTTTTTCCACACTAAGACAAACAAACTTGTGATTGGCTGTTTTGTAGAGGGTGGGGCACCTTTTTTTTTAACAAAAAGTGCATAATTTGTTCTAATGTGGTAATATTACATTGTTCTTTTATCGCTAAGCTAATGTTGGATGAAGTTAACTGGATGTGATTCCCCACCCTCATTTTCCACACCGCTTTACACGAAAAGGTAAGAAGTAAAGGATTCCATCATGTCATTTCTAGTTGTTTACTGACAGTTGAATTGATGAAATGATGATGATCCGATTTGACACGATGAGAAAATGTTGTCATTGACGTAGATTTGACTTCATGATGGGGAAAATGAACTGAAATGCCCTTTGAGTGATAAATAATCAACATGATATTTTTTGTGTGTGTGTGTGTGTGTGTGCAACGCAAATGAATGACATTGGAAATAGTCTCGTACCTGTGGATCTTTGTTTATTTTGCATGCTGGCATCATCCAAAATTCATTTCTGATTTGATGTTTATTTTTACTTCACAAGCTTATTGCCAGCTGCAAGTTTGTGAGTCTTGAACACACGAATCCAAATCTAGTCAAGACTCGCAGCTCTGCGATCACTGGATGAGATCACTTAAGAGTTGTAGTACTGACGTTTCCCTTTGTTCTGTGCACCTGCATGTTCAGTTAAGGCTGGAGTTACACCAATGCAAATAGGCAAAATAACACAAATTAGGGAGGTGAGTCGATTACATAAAATGAAATGGGAGGCTTTGTAGTGAAACTCCGTTTAATGGAAAATGTAATTATTTGACACAATAAGCTTTGACGTGGGTGAGTGTGCGTGTGTGCATGAATTGGTGCAACTTTGTGTGTGTGTGTGTGTGTGTTTGCAAATGAGTGTACGTGTATTGTGCGTGTGACTCATTGAGTGAATGTGTGCGTGTGTGCGTTTATGACTGTGAGAGTGAGCGAGGAAGCGTGTGAAGAGCTCATGAGCGTGTGTGCGTGCGTGTGGCCAAGAGATAGATGTGATTAGCTAATGCTGTCAAAGAGCATGGGCAGGGCAGGGCGAAAAGAGCCAATGACATCATCTGCAGAAAGAGAACGAGGGCGGGAGAGCACCCGACGCAATACAAGATTGCCGGCCCAGGGCAGTGTGAGGAAGGAGGGCTGCTGCTCATACACACACAGGACCAAGGAGCGGCGTGACATCGGCGAGGCGTGCGTGCGGAACGGGTTCACTCCCACCGAATTGGATATAAGACTCCGCCTGGAAGATTCTCCTGTTTCCCCCTCCCCTCCCTTCCCTCTCCCTCTCCCTCTCCCTCTCCCCTCTCCCTCCCCATCCCCAACACTGAGCTTCTTCAGGTGGATCCTCCGGGCATGCTCCTTAAGCCAAAGTATGACCGCTTTCGCAACGAGTCCGTGACTTCCTCCTCCGATGACCTGATGCAGAGCTTAGCCATGAGCGGCAAAGTTGTGGCCACCCCGGTGGTGCCATCCTCAGCCCGTGGGCTCCCCCTGCCCCCCTTGGACTCCGGCGCAAGGTCCTCTGGAGCCGCGGCTCTGGCAGACTCACCCTGCCTGGATGGGGACCAGGATGGCACCACCACCTTCTGCATGCTCATCCCCAAGATGCCGCAGTGGAAGTTCTCCAACTCCTTGCTCAGCCGAAGTCCGTCCAACTCCAGCTCCAGTTCTAGCTCCAGCAAGGACTCAAGCAAAGCTGCCCACCAAGGGTCCCCTTCCTCGTCCTCCTCTACGTCCACGTCGCAGAGGCACAGCGGAGCGCCGCCGGCCAGCGGCCCCGTGGCCAGTCTGGCTGCTGTGCTCAACTCCTGTGACCCGGTGTGTGTCACCCCGTGTTCTCTGCAGGCCATTCGGGGGCAGAGAGCGGCGGCACAGTCCGGACACGGGTTCGGGGAGGTCACGGCGAGCCCCGGGGGTTCCGGCGGTGGAAGTTCCAGATCGGGAATGAGTCGTAGGATGAGGGTGGAGGGCATATGGCAGAGCGGGGAGGATTTCAGCCAGAAAGGCAGCTTCATCCACAAGCCTTCCCAAGGATGGCTGCACCCGGACAAGAAGATTGCAGGACCGGGAGCCTCTTATATCGTCAGGGTGAGTCCAGAGTCACTTTCAATGCCCTTCTGCTCCAGAATCTAATTCATTCATCCATCCATTCATTTTCTCTAGCTTTTGTCATGAAGGCAGCAGGCACAATTATTATTGATGGTAAGGCTGTTGTTGCGCCCCTTCTGTTGTCACTCAATCCCTTGGTCCTAAACCATTCAGTGAATTATAGACCTGTAGTGGAACTTCTAGAAAGTCTTTTCAACAGCTAATTGGGAGCCAGTGTAAATCCCGTGGGACTGTACTAATTAGTTCTGATCTCTTTGTTCTGGTCACAACCCGAGTCGCAGCGCTCTGAATGAGCTGCGGCTGTTTGATGCTCTTTTGAAGGAGTCCAGTCAGAGGAGCATGACAATAATCAATTCTTGTGGAGATAAAAGCATGAATACGTTTATCCCGGTCTGCTTTGAGCATGTAAACGTTCCGTCTGAATGTTGTTGTTTTTTGTTTCAGACTTGGTCTTTGGTTTTTAAAGACAGTTACTCAGAACTCCTGTTTTCTATTATGCCAACAAAATTACCTCAGTTTTGTTTTGGTTTAGATAAAGGAACATTTGGTTCATTGGTTCATTCATCAGTTATGAATTTGCTTTCGACAGTGACACAAGCCACGAATTGAACCGTTGTCATTTGGGGACATTGCTAGATATAGATGTGCGTCATCTGCATCGCACTGATAGCCAACGTCACCATTCTGAAGAATTTGACCTAAATAAAGCATATACAGGCTGAACAAACGGGGTCCATGGATTGACCCCTGAGGAACCCCACATAATGACTATCCAAATTAACTTTGGAAGAGAGGCAGGGTACACCCTGGACTGGTAACCAGACCACTTATATTCACACCAATAGACGATTTACAGCAGGAATGTCCAAACCCTTTCCACGGCAGACGAAATGCAGAAAAATGGAAGGCAGTGAGGTGACTGTTAAAATTGTTTCAATGGAATAGGTCTACAAATGCAAAGCAATTCAAAATAATTTTCAGAAGAAAAAAATAGTGTAATAGTTGTCCATGGTCCGAGAAACAAGGCTAGAAAACGAGTTTGTCATAGTTGATCAACAAGACATCAAAAACCAAAAGAAAACCCAAAGCGTGTCTGCCAGCTTATTATGCAGAGCATGTGGCTGGGCTTGGGAACACATCCTTCACAAAGATAAATGACTTGGCGTGCGAGCGCCTCGCAGCATGTGTTTAGCATGGTTGCCATGCATCACACTATCAACAAAATGGTCAACACCCCTTACAAACGTTCACTTTGATCGCCCCACTTTGACCTTGTGGGAGTGGCGCTCGGGATTGTTTACTTTCACGTGTGGGAAAACAGGATCCTTTAAAGGGCATCTCCAGCATAGACCTTTTAAATCAGCATGTGCAGTTTCATGGAGAAACTAAAACTCCTGATCTACATTCGTGCCTGGGATATGAAGGAAAATGGGGCCGGGGTTGTTGTTATTGTGAAATCTGGGGATAACGGACAACCCCCCAAAACACAACATAACCTAGGCAGAGGAAATTATGTTTTGGTGGCGATTCTAAAATTGTGGCGCACCCACTTATTGTGTACCTTCAGGTGGTGCCTGACATTCAAATTATTATGGTGGTCTGGTACATAACCGGTAATTAAATGCAACAGGCTTTGTTGGGATTTTGTATTTTTAGGCTGTGTAAGAGGAAGGCTCCTTACAAGTATCTGGACTTAAGTTGAAGTATAGATGCTGTACTTTTCTGAAGAAAAAAACATACTCTGGTGAAAGCAGATCTCACGTTGTAGTTTGTCTGCGTTGAATTCAGTTTAACTCACTTGACAACAAGCAGCAGTTTGGTAGATAGCAAACGATTCTTTGAAAAAGAGGTTTCATGCGGTCCATTGCCAGTGCCAGTTGAAGTTTATTCATACTAAACATAAATCAAAGAGAATTGGACATTTTTGTATTGAATATAACCACATAACTTTGCCAGAGAGTGCTAGCTTAAGAAATGGCACAGAAAGGCTAATGAAGAACATGTTTTTGGTTGTCTATTTATTTAATAACCTCAACACGTATTTCAAGAGACAACACACCACCAATAAAACAATATTCACCGATATACAGTATATTGATCCTCTGTGAAAAAGAAGTCATATTAGTAAGTTAAATAACCTACAACAGTTGCGCAACTTTTCTTTGTTTCTGCATGGCAATATCAGATTGCCCCCTGGTGGCCAAATCGCACACTCCAGAAAGAGCCGCAATGAATTCATCATGTCTCACCAACTGTTTCATTCTTTACATTCTGATTATTACTTTACAGCTTCTAAAATACGGTATTATACAACGAGGTTCTTTTACTCATTAAAAATCACATGCAGTAGGAGTAGTACTATCGCAAGTGACTTCTATACGTACATATTTTCTCAGATTTTTCATCCACGTAGGTTTTAAAGAAGTAACAAGACTATTTTAACAAAGTACAGACATCTTTTTTCAAATGTCGGGATCCAAACCAAGAAGTCAGAAAAAGAAACACTCAAGTCAATTCAAGATACAGTATCTAAAACACAGTAACTAAGTATTTGTACTGCAATGCTTCCCACCACTGCGTCTTGCGGAAGCGTATTCAACATTTCTGCCTGTCACTATGTGTCACTGGCATAGATAGAACAAATGTCCAATATGTTTAGAAATTACATCATCATTTTTTGGACCCATTAAGTTAAATAAGATAAGATAAGATTTCCCGAGGCACGTCTGATGATCTGACTCAATCCAGCTGAGATCACCGGTTTGAAAATGGCTACCGTATGCCTACGCTAAGCTGCTAAACAGCCTGATGTCTCCATTGTTCCTGCCCCCCCCCAACAACCCACTCGCCTCTACCCGTTCTGTTGCTTTCCTCCCGACGAGCCCGTGAGTCCGGTTGGGCAGTCGTGGGTGGGGGCTCCCTAACAGGCATGCTCGCTAATGGCATTACCCAGGCACCATTCATTCTTATATTCAATTACATTTAATCACAGTCACTGGCGTCATGTGCTGTCCCGCACTGACGTTGGAGCACAGAGGAGGTTGGAGTTGCGGGGGTGTGGCATCCATCTGTGATCCGTATAATGGTCCTTCCCTCCATTTGACGGACGGTTTTGGGTGCAAACCACATGAAGATCCACACATGATGGATACTCGCTACGTATGTTAGTGTCAAAGCGAGATTGGATTTCTGCTGTGTTTGGCTATTTATTAAGAGCGTACGCTATCGCTCGCTCGAACCCAAACACACCCGTACACACTCCCGCAAGCCTGATTCTAAAGTACGTTTTCACTTGACGACGACTCCGCTCTTTACAGTGCGATGCGGCGGTCCAAGCGGCTCTCGTTTCGGAAGCAATAATGTTGCGACGATGTACCGAAACACGCCGTCACCAAGATAACTCGATTGGCAATCAGCCGAGTGCCCAGGCTGAATCATCCTGAACATGCCCGCTCACACTCCACTTGATGAAACAATCTAATATTGCACTCCAATCTTGTAGATGACTGAGTTCCAACATTTTTGTGCTGGTGGGTTATTGCCCGATCCTGATGCAAGCGGACGTTAACGACCATAAGTGACAAAATGATTTGCACCAATGAATTTTATTGAAGTTACAATATAATATCTTCACAACAAATGAGGACTGAAAATAAAAGCAATAGATCATGTAAAATCCATTACAGAAAAAAGTCTACCTGGAATCGCAAACCTTTTTTTTTTTGCGTACAATCTCTCTTTTCTTTATAACATGAGAATTTAAAATTTTGGTGTAGATTTTAGCAAGCATCATGGATGTTGACATGTTTGATTTGCTTTCGCGGGCCACATAAAATGAAATACTCTTGAAATAAATCACATTTTTAGGAAAATAAAGTAGCATATTTTTCCAAGATAATTTGTCATTTTGAAGGGGAAAATGTCCCCCCGCCCCCACAAAAAATGGCAGGCGTCACACAAGACCTTTTTAAAAGAAGATGAGTGTTATTGAATTTCCCAGGAATACTTCTTGGAACGTCACAGTCCCTGCAGTCAAAGAGATAGGGGAGCAGATAGGCCGGCTGGAAGACGCTATTTGTTGTATCAGCAGATGTGTGTGTGTGTGTGTGTGTGTGTGTGTGTGTGTGTGTGTGTGTGTGTGTGTGTGTGACAATGGAGGCATTCAGTGAACAAGCGCGGGGGGACAGGGGGTGGGGGTGGTTGGGAAGAGAGTCAATTTGCCTGATGGAAGACTTCCCCCATCTTCAAATTTCGTTATGAGGCTCATTAAGCAGTCGGGCTCAAAGGCCTCGCTATTTCCCCTTTTCTTGGATGAACACAATAATGGATAGGATCAGAACTGCTGCAGACGTTTTTATCCTACAATAGTCTACGGGAGGTGTTAACATTGCTGAAATCTGTTTCCAATATGTGTGGGAAGGGTGTATGAAGCTAAACTGTTACTGGTTTTCGAGCACCTTTTGTGCACATGAGTTGGTTCAATGAGGGGCATCCTGATGACACTCGGCAGAGATGTGAGACGCTCCAGTTTGTCCGTGTCCGGGAGCTTTTAGCGCTTCTAATCCAGTCAAGGTGCCATTAGCACCTCGGCCCGCTGTGCATTAGGATGCTACTCCGCTGGCCGGCGTTCACTTGGAGGTTCTATTTGTGGAGTTCGCATCATGCAGGGTTACAAATAGACTCTGGGATGACAGCATGACATGATGCAATGTTTGTTTCTTCTCCATCTCAAGAGAATCCCTCTCGCCTCTTTTTTAACCCTTCCATGCAATCTGTAACCTGATAAGCTGTCCACTGTAGTAACCGCCATCCCTGAAAGGGTTAAAATGGTGTAATTGTAATATGTTATCCGAATGGCACAATTGGACTCACACACACAATGTTGACTTTTTTGTTTATTTGTTTGTGTGCGCAGTACATGGGCTGCATTGAAGTGCTGAAGTCAATGCGCTCCCTGGACTTCAATACGCGGACTCAGGTGACAAGGTAAGAACGCTCACAAATTCGGTCGCGAGATAATCGTACATCAAGCTATGCAAGGTGAGCTATTTAGCCACCGTGATGTCACTCTGCTCTGAACGCCGTGTGCACTTGGAGAAGAAGGGGTTAGCATCGATTTCAGGATTTTGTGAACAGGTGTTTGAATTTTGGATTATCTGTTGACGATGACGTGAAATTGAATTTAGCCCCTCAAAATTGTCTCTGTAGCAAACACTGGACTATTTCAACCAAATCAGCTCTTGAAGACAGTTTCACTCAGCGACATCAGCGGCCCCCGGGCCGTGGGCCGGTACTGGTCCGTGGGTCATTTGGTACTGGGCCGCACAGAAAGAATGAATAACTTACATTACTTCCGTTGTCCTTATTTCAGAAGCTGAAAGATGTTTTATTTTGAAAAATTACCAGATTCTCTGTTACATCTGTCTACAGTATGTCACTCTTGACGCAGGTCAAGGCGCGCTTCTCGGTCACATGATAGGTTAGCGCTAAAATGAAACCCAGGAGCTAGCTAAATGAATAAAAAACAAACTTCTTTGGGAAGGGGAAAAGGCCCAGCCAGGTGACAGAAGAGGAGCTTATGACTTTTAGGGGAAAAAAAGGCTACATTTAACAGACAGTATCAGGATTTCTACTTAAAATACTGAATTATTTCAATGGGAGATTCCCACGCACCAAGCCTACTCTGCATAATATGCGGCGATGGTGAGTTGTATTTTCCATGGACTTTTTATCTTATTTTGAAGGCACGTTTAAACATTACCATAGCGACCAGAGAGTGAGGACGTTCCTCATGTCATGATTTGTGTTTATTATTATGTTTGGAAAATACCACCGTTTTCATGCAGGTCATATCATATTATTTGGTTGTATTTATCAGTCACAGCTTCAAGTCCGGTCTCTGAAACCATTGTCTGACATTAAACTGGTCCGTGGGGCAAAAAATAGTTGGGGACCGTGGTGGAGCTGTCTATGATGCGTTTGAGTAGAACCACAAAAATAAAGTCTCCAGGAACCATGCCTGAAAAATGGAAGTCTGCCATATGAACCACCTACACCAGATAGATGGGCGATGCTAAATTGAGACAAATTTCACAGATGGAGGATGGCAGCTATATTTAGTGACTCCCCATAAAACTCTCCAAAGTCAGAGCTTCAGCAAATGATTTACTTAGCAACAGGACGTTTTGGTAGGCATGTCTGCCAATGTCAGGGTTCCTATAGATGCCTGAATTTGAGTTTTGGTTGTCACGTGTTGGCAAAGCAAGGGAGCGAAATTTGTTAACTTACCACCAACCAGGAAACTCTGCCAGGTCAGAGCTTGATTAAATGTTTCATTAAAACAACAGGAAATTTGGTGGGCATTCTCTGTCATGAATCGACCCACAAAAAAATGTCTCAATAACACATGTCCCAAAAGACACAGCAAGTCTGCCGCTTTAGTTTGAGACACTAATTTAAGGGCTATTTTGATCATTTCCAGGGGTCCCTCAAAGACAAACTACGCCAAGAGGTTTAATCCGACAGCTACCAAATTTGGAACATGTATACTGCACAAATCAAAAAACTGCAAAGAGTTTGAGTTTTGGTCACATTTTTTGTGAGCAATCTTGGAACATTTTGCTTTTGGGAATAAATGTCATGTTTCCGCTGCATTTTGCCATCCCAAATCAGGTCACGGGATGAAGCTGTTGTGTTTTTGTGCCTGACACACACACAATGTTATCGTCGGAGCAGTAAGGCTTCAGTCTCTCCCGAGACGCACCCGCTCCTCCTACCCCTCAGCTCCCTCTCTCTCACTCAATCGATTGGTAGTAATGTGAGCCTGCTCGTCTAAAGTGAACTTGGGGGTGGGGGGGTATAGAAGTGATGGAGTGATAGAGGGGGGTGGCATCTATTATTGATGATGTTCACTAATGACTGTGGAAAGCTGCAGCGGTCCAACGTTGAATCTGCCAGATAATGTTGGAGTGGAGGAGTTTGTGAGGGCGAGGAGGAGGAGGAGGAGGGGTGGACCAAACAACAAAACATAACAATACATGGAAAGAAAAGTGAAGAACCTTCACCTTACTAATCCTTACCACTTTGCGCTATCGCTGAACGATGAACCTAAATCCTGATTATTACTCAGCCGCATAACAACCTGGAATCTTAACACGAGAGCCAACGATAAACGCCAAACCTCACCATGGTGACCCGAGGCGCATTCCCACACTTGGAACTTCACAACTAAGAGGTAGCGAGGTGAGCCTTGGAAGGGAAGTCATTGTTTATCATACCATCCACAGGAAGGGTTTCATGAAATCAAATAACGTATCGAAAACCTTGCCCAACATATTCATAACACAAGCAGGAGTGAATAAAAGGAACAGTCCAGCTGCGGTCGATTCAGTGCCCGGAGAAAGAAGCGACGCAGATGAATGAGCATCGCTGCCACACACACACACACACACACACACACACACACACACACACACACACACACACGGAAGCAACATTTGAAGTCCAGCGAAGGTGATAAATGTATCTGCCTAAATATGTCCGCATTTCAGCCCACAAGAAATCGTATTAGAACTCCAAAAAAAACATACGAGAGGCCGTCTCGGTTTGCATTTGCCAAATGTAAGGTTCTGTGGGATAAAACCAAGCAGCTCAACGACAGCACGTGAATGCAAATTGGCGTTCGACTGGAATCGCTCATTTCAATTCGCTGTTCCTCGCTGGCGGAAAGCGTTGTCCGTCTTCATAATGGGCAGGCGGTAATCTGTAATGTATGCGCAACGCTGCTTGTTGGCAGAACTCACCTTTAAAAAAAAAAAAAAGCTGTCACCAACAAGGCTAGGAGTGAAAAGTGGACCATTCTAATTAATGTTTATATTATAGTCGATGCGGCAGATTTTTCAGAGCACAAATGCAAGGTCAGGTGTCAAGAAAGCAGTTCATTGTCCAGAACGTTGCCATCTGACATTGCCGTCTTTGTCGGTGGTGTTAAACCACAACAACACCCGCCATCTTCTGGGCCTGAGCGTGGACAAAAACAACGACGGCAACTGTCCACACCGGTGTGAATCATTCCGAACAGCGTTGCGTAAAAGGGTTTGGGGGGCTGAGACCTTGACTCAAGACAAAGCCTGGGCCTGCTGCTGCTTTTTAAATATTTACGAGCCACTCGATAGGAGCCGCCGGGTTCTTGACTGCTGTCCCTGGCGTCCCATGACGGCGAGGCGACGAGCGTCTGCTTCCCTCCGCCGCCTGACACAGAGACAAGCGTCCGTTTGCTCGTCGTTCCTGGGAGGCGCTGTGACAGTGTTCTTGAGAAATGTGGGGAAATTCAAAGCAATTCACGCTTGAAATGTTGATCATTGGGCTGTTTAACGAGGTGGTGAAAAATCGGTGATAAAACGACTGTTTAGCACTGGATGCAATCACAGATCTTTTCATTGTGATTTGGGGCCCTCGTTACGATGCTAGTGTCATTGGCCACTACATTAGGTACACTGGCAAAATAGAACATTTGGTTGGATTATTATGATTATATCACAATATATTTGTTCGGATTAATTTGATTTCTCATCTATATTTTTGCAAGATTCTAAAATTTACTGTATTCATTTATCGATCGTAATTCGTTCATGTTTTTAATAAAAAACTATTGACATTGTGTTTCTCGCTACAAAATCTACTTCTCTTAAAACAGCTTTTTCATTTTTGTATGTCTAGCAAATACATCAACACTTATCTTTCCATTAAAAAAAAAAAGCTATTTTGGGTAATTATTTTGAATGCACAGATGTACCTAATGAAGTGACCAGTGGGCATTGATCTCCAGCTGGTCTGCCAGTGAGTTGTCGGTAGGATAACTTGATCTCTGACCTTTTCTTCAATCCGCTAATTAAGGGAGGCCATCAACAGGCTCTGTGACGCCGTGCCGGGTGGAAAAGGCGCATGGAGGAAGAAGGTCAGTCGCAGAATGCATCCCCTTCCTCCATCCTAATGATCGTATTTTACATATGCTATGTCAGAGTCACATTGGTGGCACGTCACATCTCTCCGATGCAGTCTCAACTCATTGCCATTGTACAGGCTGTGAACAAAGCGCTTCAGTCCATCATGGGGAAGAGCAACCTACGCTTTGCCGGCATGAGCATCGCGGTCAACGTTTCCATCGACGGACTGGGACTGCTCATTCCTACCACGCGACAGGTATAAGCACTTATTCAGGGATTCCCAAGTACCATGGAAAATTACCGTATTTTCACGACCATTCGGCGCACCATGTTGTTGGGCACGCCCACCCTTCACTCATTGGCAGACTTCCGCATGCCTGCCGTCACTTACGCCCGCCTTTTCTCTATATAAACAGCGTGTCGGCCCGAAGCGCGCTCAGTCAGGCTTTGGAACTCGGCTCATACACTAGACTTTTAATGCCGCCTTATGGTCGTGAAAATACGGTACCTGACTTGACTAAATTGCTCTGAAAGTTCTTTTGCATCTTTGTTCATCCGTCGATGTCAGTGATGCATAGCGACAGACAGAACAATCGAATGCTTGTTCACTCGATGGCAGAAGTTCCAATTAACCACTGTGTTAATTGTCATGATCGAATGCTGCATATTTATTTGACTGTGCCGCTCCCTCTGCAGTGCCCACCTTGGCCACGGGGAGGCAGTATAATACACTCAGGCAGGTGCTCAGGGCACGGCCATAATAGCTGTGCATTCAAACAAGCCCAGCGAAACAAATTGAGACAGGATCATCATTATTTCAATATGTAGCAGTACACCGTATTTTCCGCACTATAAAGCGCACCTAAAAGCATTCAATTTTCTCAAAAACCGACAGTGCGCATTTTATAATCCGATGCGCCTTATACAGTATATGGCGTTACAGTCGCTTTATATTCCCCATTGAGTTGTTTCCCTCTTAGTGTTCTGATGCCATCTAGTGGTGAATATTAGCAGGAATAAATTTTAACTTAAAAGGGTTCTGCCCGACACTAATTGACATGTGCATTCACCAACACACACTCCGACAGACAACTACTTTCTGAGCTCTGCGCAGCCATAATGAAACAAAGATAATCCCAAAAAGCATACTTAACTACTGACTAAACGAAGGAAGAAGGAAAAAGCAAGACCTCTAAGGATATTTAGCCCCTTGAGAATGTGAGCCCACAAGGTTTGAGTGCCTTTTTGTTGAATCAGTTGTCTTCAGAACTGTTGTCTTTCATTTATTGTTTTGTAATGCCATTAGTATTTATATGTTTCATATCCGTGTTTGTGACCAGTTCTCATTGTTACAGCTGCAGCTGTTATGAAGGTTCTATATAAATAAGGCTGTATTGTATTGTATTCCCTTTAGTGTAGCTCCATCTAGTGGATACATAGCGCAATCACAACCACGGTTGTAGCTTCTATTCTATGAGCCTTATAATGCAGTGCGCCGTATATATGAAAACCGTTTAAAAATCGGCCATTCATTGAAGATATGCCTTATACTCCGAAGCTCCTGATGGAGCAGAAAATACGGAATTTTTGACGCTTTTATTTGGTGGTGTGCCGTGAGATTTTTTTTTCAAAGTAAAATTGTTTGGTCGAAAGCAGTTAAATACGAGCTTTGCATGCATTGATTTCGAGGTCCAAGTGGTCATTAGGTTTAATTAACATTTGGATTATGAGGAACTCCTTGGAAACATATCTACCTCGGAGCTTAAAAGTTTGAAAACTCCCTTTTTAGATAGTAGCACGCCCTCCATAATCATCAGTGTGATTGTCTTCCAGATGTTAGCCCACCACCCCATGCAGTCCATCTCATTCGCCTCCGGCGGGGACACGGTCAGTCGAGAGTTCGGTCGCAATGTTTTCCAACCGTCGTCGGCATCTTTCTCCAATGCCTTTCTCTATTATTTACGCAGGACGCACCCGATTATGTTGCGTACGTGGCAAAAGACCCGGTGAATCAGAGAGGTAGTCGAAAATCCACCAGCAACTCAAGTTTGTGGCTTTTAAAACGCACAGTGGACCAATGGCTTGTGCCCCCCGCCCCTCCCTCCCCTTCCCTCTGCCAGCGTGTCATATTCTGGAGTGCTCGGACGGTTTGGCCCAGAATGTCATCAGCACCATCGGCCAAGCCTTCGAGTTGCAGTTCAAACAGTATCTGCACAGTCCACCCAAGACTCTGACGTCTTTGGACAGGTAAATGTACAGCATGGGTTACATTTTTTAATGATTTTTTTTTTCTTAATCACCTTCATATGGAAGACATGAGGTCCCAAACATGACACGGGGAGAAAAAACTCGACAAATGTGTACTATTTACCCATACTGAGTGCTCCACGTTACGTATACAGTGTTTCTCAAAAGTCTACACCCCCCTGTTGAAATGCCATGGGGTTTGTGATTATGAATGACTAAATAAATCATTTCAAGTTGGGGGTTTTTCAAAGTGGTATTTAAAGGTATTTTTTTGTTCTTTGTTTTGTTTTTGCTTTCGAGCAGAAGCTCCAATGTTTTGCGATGATACTGAATTGGAACTCTTCATAATTCCCTCCACTTCTGGTAGACCCCTTTGAACAATGACGCTGTGGAAGCTCTTTGCCGACCATTTCTTGTGCTATAAGATTTGACTCAAAAAATATCAAGAAGTGCCTTCCAATTCTGAATACAGCACTCTTCAAACTAAAATGGTTGACTTCCTGTTTGGGGAAATGGCTTTGGACAAACCAACCCATGAGACAAGTTCAAAACAACATCTGCCAAACAGAACCTCCCACGGTCTTAAAGCTGTCCCCGGATGCGCAAATTTCAGGCCTGTCCATCTAAAGTGAAGCAGGTAATATATTCTAGTAGCGGAAAAATTAATTGACTGCATTATTGATCGGAAGCAACAATAAAGGGGCACAAAAATAGAAACTGCTGATATGAGGTAGACTCATTCCCATTATAACACGCAGACGCTGGCTCTGTCTGTAGTGCTCGGCAGCAGTGGTGATCCAAATAGATCATCTTCAGATGTGGGGATGACATCTGATAGGCTTAATCCAATCGAACGCCTACATCGTCGTTATATTATTGGCACTGTTGCTACAATCTTGTTAGGCGGTTGGGGCAGGCCAACTTTAGTGCTCAAGAGCCATATTTCATTTTGAAAATGAGGAGGTGAACCAGATCATTTGTAATAAAAAAAAAAACCTAAACATTTGTAAACCTTTTAGGTACTGAGTACACTACAGTGGACAGTTTCTCATGTCGTCGGATTACAGGGTGCATAAAAGGGTTAGAGTAGATTATAAATAACAAAAACAAAGAAGTGCATTTTGATTCACCAATGTGAGCAAAAATTAAATGAATACAACAAATCTCACACAACCCCGATCATGTAAATGCTTGGTGGGCCAGATTGAAAATCTGGAGCGGGCTGCAAGTGCACCGCAGTCCAAACGTTGCCAACCTCTGTTAAAAAGAAAAGCGAAAAAAATATTAAATGGGAACAAGAGTTCAGGCTGGATCAATTGCGACTAAAATAGAGCGGATCCAATCTGTTGCGTTCTGCGCGTGGATGTTAATGGGCTATTTGTTTTTCTTCAGATCCTTCAGGACAGAAGAGCCCGTGTGGGGCGAGGACGACGATTTCTCAGAGCATGACTACTACAACAGCATCCCGGGCAAGGAGCCTCCCGTCGGTGGGGTGGTGGACTCCAGACTGCGGCCCAGTAAATCTCAGCTAGCTCACATCCACGCACAACCGCAAAGCAGGGCATCACAATTGGTAAGTGATAGCAGACATTGGAAATTGGGATTAGGACAGGAGCTTTGATTCGAAATTGTCACCACGTGGCCTCAATCAGGCCGCGGGCGAGTTAAGATCAAATTTTTACCACTAAAAAATATCCCCATAGCATGATACTGCAGCAACAATTTTGAGGGGAAAGAAAAATAATCATTTATTCTGTTGTGAAATGAGGCTGTAACATAAAATGTGGAAAAAGTGAAGCGCTGTGAAGACTTTCCAGCTGCACTTTAGGTCACGGGCATAGATAAACGAATGAAAATGCTTTTTTTTTCCTTTAGGAAACACAGTACATAGATCATTTCCCGCGGCTAAAGAAAGATGATCTCCGATGGTATCATAATGTATCGTGGCCCGCCCAGTGGTTGGGATTCACTGATCTAAAAGTAACCAAAACATAAGATAACAAAATACCTTTTCGTATGATACGATTCAGTTGACTCCCACTGCAGTTCCCATAACAAACAGACTCCCTTCCCTTCACAGCCTGTGATGTTGCCGCGCCTTAATTGCCCAAAGACAAATATGATCCGCTCGACCCCGGGCGAAAGGGAAAACACGCTAACGTGCTGTGGCTTGGGTTTCAAATAGAGTGCCTCCAAACTACATTATGTGCGGTGGCGTGATGAGGGAGATGTTCGTGCATTATTTAGGATGGATGGGCTGTTGTTTTTTTTTTTAACTGTGAGCATGTATTTGTGCCTAGATGGGCTCACCAGCAAAAAGGGAGCAAGCGGCTCACCATGCAAGCGAGCTCTGCTATGAACTTCAGTGGGACGTTGATGCGAGCAGTGGCTCAGGTGAGACACTCAGTGGCCACATGAGGAACACCGAGTACCGTATTGGCCCTGATTATAAGACGGCCCTGATTATAAGACGGCCGCCTCTTTCTCAAGACTCAAGTTTGAAAAAATACTTTTTAAACACCAAATTAATTTTTATACAGAAGATAATAACAGTACGTCTGAAACAAATGATTGTAACAAAATATTTGAGAGAAAAAGCCTGTTATTTTGCCTCATTCAAATCTAAAGTGCAATCACATGAATGGCTTCTGGTTTTTGAAATGTAAATTACATCATAACTTCTCCTCAGCTGCCGGTTAACCTGGCCGATCTTCGACTCACTTTTCTCCAGATTGTCACTACGTTTCTCCATTTTCTGTTATCTCTTCTATTATTTTCTTCTCTTTTCCTTCTTACTGCTATTTTTTATTTTTCTTCATCGTGCTACCGCTATTTTTATTTTTATTCTTCATGGCAGGGGTTCACTTTGGCCTGGGGAGTCAAGTTCAGCATTCGCTTCAATGATATTTGGCGCCATCTAGCGTCGTGAATGGGTGTAATGTCTAGACCCGAATATAAGACGACCCCCACTTTTTCAGTCTCATTTCAATGCAAAAAACACAGTCTTATATTCAGGCCAATACGGTAAATAACTATTGTGTGTGTGTGTGTGTGTGTGTTAGATGGTTACCTGTGCGCTGATGGCCAGCCGCCTGGCAATAAAGACTACGAGGAGCACCAGTACGTGAACACGCAGAGTTTGGAGAACTTGGATTCTGTGGCTCACGGCCCCGATGGAGGACAGAGAGGGGCCAGGGGTCCCGACAGTCCCAAGAAGGACCTCTTTGACATGAGTTAGTCCTCATATTTCACATATGACATGCAGTCAATGACTGGGTAATTTGAAGCCAACAACCGCTCCTTATTTGAGCTTTCTATACGGCGCCACGCTGTGAAAGTAGTAATTGGTGTCAAAGTTATACTTTGCATCTCGAGTGAGAGACGAACGTGTTGATAAAAGCTGAGTTTAGCCTGGGTTGTTAGCGGAAGTTTTGGACACATGCACTTCAGGGGTATTTATGTTTAACCCTTTCAGGGACAACGGTTACGACAGTGGACAGCTTCTCATGTTATCAGGTTACAGGGTGCACGAAAGAGTTAAATCATCTCTTAACTATTTTTGAAATTTTCTAGAATGCACACGGGAGGGTTTGACTGTCTTTGAACAGATGAGACCGAGTTATTTCTCACTCTCGCTGCCCTGCAGGGCCTTTTGAGGACGCCTTAAGACTGCACGAGGCCGGCGGTGCCACTGCGGCCGACGGCGGAGGCGTGCCGCTGCTGGAAGACCAGTGGCCCAGTCCTCCGCGGCGTCGGGCCCCCGTTGCCCCGAATGAGGAGCAACTTCGGCGGGAGACCTGGTACCACAGCCGCATGAGCCGGCGGGATGCCGAGAAGCTGCTTGTCCGAGACGGTGACTTCCTCGTGCGGGAAAGCACCACCAACCAAGGCCAATACGTGCTGACGGGCATGCACTGCGGCCTGCCAAAACATCTGCTTCTCGTAGATCCTGAGGGAGTGGTGAGTTGAAATGGACTGGGGAAAAATATTTATAATCCTATTAAAAAAATGGAAATCCATGGCAGCGCAAATGCACCCGAGTGTGTTGTTTTACAGTACTAGCCCCCCTTCCATGAGTCAAACTTTTGCCTTCTCATCCCACCTCCGGATTTGACACGGTGTCCTGCAATCCATATTCTTTGTGGTGCTTATTTCACATCAAGGTCCGGACTAAAGACATGTTATTTGAGAGCATCAGCCACCTTATCGCGTACCACCTGAAGAACGAGCTGCCTATCGTGGCGGCTGAGAGCGAGCTCCACCTCAAGCAGGTGGTCAGGAGGAAACAATGAGCCATCTGCCCACCTTTTCCCTCATTGGGACGGTAAGTACGGAACAAAAGGGATAATAAGAAGGAAGTCAGATGGGAGCTTGTGAATATAGCTCGCAAAGCCTTTCATTTATTTTACCGGGATATGCAATTTGCTTCTTTCACTTCTTCACGCAGTCTTCTTCTAGGCCACAATATTAGGTACACATACATTAGCAACCATCAACATTAACCTGACATTTTTTCTGTTTATTCGTTCTATAGTTTTGGGGTTCAGAGAATCTTAACTTGATATTTTAATTGGCAATAACTTCATATTTTATTTTACAGTGCATACATTCAATATTCAACTAATAACTTGTATCGCAATTTTTTTCTCGCTTTAGCCGACAATCTCAAAACTGAACTTTAAGATTTTATATACAACATTGATCAATTTTCTTTTGATTCATAAACAATATCTTTGTAACATTTACAATGGAAATATTTCATAAAGTCGGCTTTCTACTGGTGTGTTACTGGCTGTGTCGGTGTACCTTTATGTCAAGTCAAGTCAACTGTATTTATAGAGCACTTTCAAACAGCCATCGCCGCATACAAAGTGCTGTACATGGAGCAATTTAACATATACAATAAACAGTAAAACAATCACCACCTGGTGGTGAGTAGGCTCCGATGGTGGGGAGGACGCCGGTCCGTCCTGGCAGACCCAAACGTATTGTGAGGGTTTGCTGGGAGCGTCTGGCGGAATCCCCTGTCAGAAAGAGTTTCAACTCCCACCTCCGGCAGAGCTTTTCCCATGTTCCGGGGGAGGCGGGGGACATCGAGTCCGAATGGACCATGTTCCGCGCCTCTATTGTTGAGGCGGCCGACCTGAGTTGTGGCCGTAAGGTGGTTGGTGCCTGTCGTGGCGGCAACCCCCGTACCCGCTGGTGGACACCAGCGGTAAGGGATGCCGTCAAGCTGAAGAAGGAGTCCTATCGGGCCTTTATGGCCTGTGGGAGCCCAGAGGCAGCTGACGGGTATCGACTGGCTAAGCGAACGCAGCTTCAGTGGTCGCTGAGGCAAAAACCGGGCGTGGGAAGAGTTCGGTGAGGCCATGGAAGCCGACTTCCGGACGGCTTCGAGGAAATTCTGGTCCACCATTCGACGTCTCAGGAGGGGAAGCAGTGCACCACTAACACTGTGTACAGTGGAGATGGGGCGCTGCTGACTTCGACTCGGACGTTGTGAACCGGTGGGCAGAGTACTCAAGACCTCCTCAACTCCACCAGCACGCCTTCCTTGGAGGAAGCAGAGTCTGGGGACTCTGATGTGGGCTCTCCTATCTCTGTGGTTGAAGTCACCGATGTGGTTAAAAAGCTCCTCGGTGGCAAGGCCCCAGGGTGGATGAGATCCGCCCGGAGTTCCTCAAGGCTCTGGATGTTGTGGGCTGTCCTGGTTGACACGCCTCTGCAGCATCGCGTGGTCATCGGGGAGAGTGCCTATGGATTGGCAGACCGGGTGGTGGTCCCTCTTTTTAAAAGGGGACCGGAGGGTGTGTTCCAACTACAGAGGAATCACACTCCTCAGCCTCCCTGGTAAGGTCTATTCAGGGGTTCTCGAGAGGAGGGTCCGTCGGGAAGTCGAGCCTCAGATTGAGGAGGAGCAGTGTGGTTTTCGTCCCGGCCGTGGAACATTGGACCAGCTCTACACCCTTAGCAGGGTCCTCGAGGGTGCGTGGGAATTCGCCCAACCAGTCTACATGTGTTTTGTGGACTTGGAGAAGGCGTTTGACCGTGTCCCTCGGGGAGTTCTGTGGGGGTGCCGGGAGTATGGGGTACCGAGCCCCTGATACGGGCTGTCCGGTCCCTATACTGCCGATGTCAGAGCTTGGTTCGCATTGCCGGCAATAAGTCGGAATCGTTTCCAGTGAGGGTTGGACTCCGCCAAGGCTGCCCTTTGTCGCCGATTCTGTTCATCACCTTTATGGACAGAATTTCTAGGCGCAGCCGAGCGTTGAGGGGGTCCGTTTTGGTGGCCTCAGTGTTACATCTCTGCTTTTGCAGATGATGTAGTACTGTTGGCTCCTTCAAGCAGGGCTCTCCAACTCTCACTGGAGCGTTTGCAGCCGAGTGTGAAGCGGTTGGGATGAGGATCAGCACCTCCAAAATCGGTAATAAAGACAGTAGAAAGCACCAAACAGTAAAACCAAGAACAAATTTAAGTCATGCTGAGTCGAAAGCCAGAGAATACAAGTGAGCTTTATGTGGGCGTACTTGAGTGCTCGCTCCATCTACAAGGCTTTAATCACTATCAAACTAATCCCAACTTTCTGTTTATCTTTATGTTCTTCTAGTGTAAACCAAATAAGGGGGCTGCTTATCCCAAGGGGACACTTGTGTGACTAAATGACAGAAAAGGAGAGTGAGACGTCATCGTCGTGGCCTTTTTGGATATTCATGTCGTCAAAACTGTCCCTGGCCAGCATGCAGCTGTTAAGCTAAACAGAGGACCTCCAGGATTTCCACGTCTGTTTTACAGTCACCGCCCGCGCTCGGAAATGACTTACCTCTCAAGCAGTTCGGTGTACACATAGTTGCAAACTTAAATCATATGAGTGACTCTGTTGGAGGAACAAAACAAAAGACTGTGAGAACTGCTTGTATGTGTCCCTGCTAATCAAAAGCACCAAACCTGCAATGATGCACTGTCAACGGGATTCACTATATCTTAATGGGTCATTTTGTGTGTTTTATTACAAATGGCGTATACTCAGCGGCCACTTTATCGTCACCGTTATGTATTCAATGCGAGGGTCCGATATAGCAGTTGTCCCCTCCTCACCGAACCTCGGCCCTTTTAGGACCGGACCACAATGAGACAGACCTGCGAGCTTAAAGCAAATTTTCTCCATCAGACGTGACGTAGGAAAAGTGTGCAACTCTAGCCAATCGGAGTCCTTCTTTTAAACTTGGTTGTAAATTTGAAATCGACAGAATTTGCCAATAAATGAAAGAAGAAGCGGCAATGAGAAAGTAATAGTAACAAATTGAGCAAACGAACATCTTATCGCGCAGCCTGATGGGAAGCCTTGACTTCCGAAGATGAAGGTATTTTGACAAGAGCAGTTCCTCCACCCGCGGTATCACCAGAGAGACGTGAAGGAGGACGTTGTCGTGCGTGCTATTCCGTCAAAAACACGACGATACACGAAACCTGTCGAATCATTTGAACAAGTAGCACCAAGGCGATCAAGTGGAAAGCATGAAAAAATCGCAAAAGTTTGCACAGTAAACATTACCAATTTGGTCGCTAAAAACGATCCGGCAGCCACCGGATGAAAGCAGCAATCAGTCGTGTCCCATTTTACAAGTAGCAATGAAGCTAACGCCGTATGTAGGATCGTAATTTTTAAAATTAGGTTTACATTTTAAGACATTATTATTAGTCCTGATTGCTCCATTTCGTAGTAATTTACTGTGTTAAATTTTTGAATTACTCTATAATTATCGTTGTCAGTAGCAGTGCTTTCAAACTGGCAATTTAAAAGCGATTGAAAAAATGGTTGCCGGTCCGCGAACTCAACCTGTCGTGGCACAAAAATGGTTGGAGACCACTACAATAAAGGACTGTGCAATTACTGGAATTCAGTCTTTACCTAGGGAATAATACACAGTTTTATTCAATAAATTGTAGTTGCAGTGAAATTAGATACTACCAAAAGTATTTAAACCTTTCATGCACCCTGGAACCTGATAACATGAAAAGCTGTCCACTGTAGTAACGGTGTCCCTGAAAGAGTTAAGAAAACTTACGTTCACTGGATATCATTAATACAAATGTAGGTACCCCATTGAGGATCATCTCAATCTACCCGAAATATTATCAATGTCGGAAGGAATTCTACTTAGCATTTACACAATAAGCAATCACCGGACCAATCAGATTTGCCAATCTATACACGGAAAATGGGATGTGTTTCAGTTGGACACCACAGTTAATAAACATATGAAATGTGTCTCTCTTGAACTCCAAATTGAGCATTATCATTCTTGTGAAAGCAAGTCAACAGGATCTCCTTAAATGGTTATAGGTGTGTCAAATGAAATCACCAGTGAGCACATTAAGAACCTTACCCCCGCTTCCCCCCAGCCTGTCCAACTTCAGTGCCTTAATAACCACGCGGGGCAAACATTGAGTGTCCAGGATGTGCGTTGGGTGTCCTTGTTGCGAACTGACTCTTTTCCGCAATGCCAATGAATGACCTTACAAACTTCAAGATGATTCTGCTTGTGTACTTGTAAAAAGGAATGTAAGCTGCTCATTTTAAGGTCAATATAGAATAATAATCATATCTGAATGATGGCTTGTGTTTGTTTGTGCCCACAGTTGCTAACTCCCTTTAGGGTCCAGTCATACAAACATGGATTATGTGACATGTTTTTTTTTTTTTATTTAAACATGTTTTTGTGGTCAATCTTTGAATAGCAGTTTGGTGTTGCCGCTCTTGAGTGGTCGCTATTAAGATATGAGGATGATTTTCTGCTGCTCCTGTCTGTAATTTCAGTGAATGCACCGCCTTGAACAGCCTTATCGCAACTCTCATTTTTCTTTCTTTCTCAGGAATTTCTCGTCTGCGCTTCATTTACAACATTGCTCACAGTAAGGGAAAACATTTTACTTGCACTCTCAAGGTGTTACGTGGGTTCCGCACAAACCCATAATTGGGATGAATTTGAGCTTTTTCCCTTCTTTCTGATCAAAATCAGCAACGGCCCGATTATGGGATTTCTCTGAAAGATGATTCTGAGCGCTTAATCCTCTGGTAATCGGAGAAGGCCTTTTATTCTCCTTTACATATTTTCGATACTGATTTAAAAAATGTCTTGACTTTTTCTCTAGCACATCAGGTTTTTTCTCTTTTGTTTTTAGTTTTGACGTATAAAAACTTGCGCAATACAGATTTTACTATGCATTGTAATTTATGGCTATGACTTTTGAATAAATAAAAATCACACCGGTTGCTGAACCTTGCCCTTAATTCATAAATATTATTATTATTAATGAAAACTTGATGTGAAAGAGAGAAAACTAGGCCAGATTCGGAATCCACACACACACAATAAAAAAATTAACTAGAAAGGTTTGTTTGCATGTCTGATTAAAAGAAAAAAAGTGTTGACAATAACTGTACTACAGCAATCCCTACACATTCGTGGCTCACGAGTTCTGAATTCACTTTGGTTTGAAAAAGACAGTTGATACCTCGAAGTATGTTGAAGTGCTACATCTCATCTAAGAGACAAGCTTTGTATGTTTGGGAGGAGCCAAGTTTAGCCTGGGTTGTACCAGAGAACACGAATGCCATTTAATGCATTTTCAGGGGTAATGTAAAATGAGTTTGACATGATATTAAACTGTTTTTTGGGGAATCATAGTATGTTGTATATTTCAACTATTCATATTTCATCTTTGTATTTTTTTGGGGCAGTCTGTATGCCCTCTGTTGCACGCACAATACACTTGCCTTTTTTTCCTTTCGTCTTTCGGTGTTCTCACATTTTTTTAAAAAACAGTTGAATGTAAAAACTGCGTAGAATCACATGTCTGTATCTTGCTCACAGTGACACTGCAACTAAGTCCAGCAGTCTTGTAAATATGGTGACATAAAAGTGAAGCTTTTGGAGAGAAAAAAACAAAACAAAACAGGAAGTTGAACCAAGCAACAGGAAGTGGGGAGGAGATAACAGGTGAAACCCATGACAGGAAAAAAAAAAAAAGGAATGACCGGAAGGCCACATGGCGCAGAGAAATCTCAAGAAAACAACAGATTAAGGTCGGAATGTTTCTCTAACTGAATACTTTTTTGATGCTGGCACCCTGGCTATCTGAGCGAACAAACAGCATTGACTTCCTTGTCTAACTTGGACCTGCTTGGTGGCTGTTAACCTCCATGGCAGAAATGTCATTCAACAAGAAAACTTAGTGCCAATACACCTTCCTCAAAAATCTCTCCACGCTTCAAATCGTTGTTAACATTCACATCTGCTACAGTGAACAGGAACACCAGTAAATGACTTTTTACGGATTTATTTTGGACCAAAAAGGGAAGATATAGAGTAAAAAAAACAAGGGAGGTCAATCCCAAAATTGTATCTTCTAAAAATAACAATCACGCTAGTTTTTACCAAAAGGCACAGCACACTTGTATTGATGTGGGCTGAAGCAAATATGATTCTTGTCTATAGTAGCAAACTTTCTTCAAGCGGAACACGTATTGCTTGTAAAATATTGGCCGCTTTTCCAGCAAGAAGCACAAAGGTGAATAAAGCTGCAAGTGCTCCTTTTCATGGCGAATCTTGAAAATAATTGTTAGACTTTTGACATAAATGTGAAAAAAATGGGGGAGACGCAAGTACAATAATGTACCTTCCGCTTTTTCGTGGAAGAGCATCTCATTGTTCTGCCTGTCACTTTATCACTGGCGAACAAAATATGTTTGGACCAAATGAAGTGTTTGCATTGACCCACAATTCACCCAAAATGGCTGCCTCAAATCAAAATGGTCGACTTAGTGTTACATGTAAGGCATGAGTCCTTGCGACTTTGTGATGTGTCCTGTTATGATGTGAAGTGGAGCTAGTTTTGGGAGGTCAATTATGGGACAATAATTTTTCCCAGAATACACACGCTTCTTTTTGCGCATGTGATTCATTTGTCGAAAGAACAAAGAATAAGCCTTAATGATGCCTCAGCATTGCTAGTGTCATCCCCCTTGGGTTACAGCCCCCAGGAGGTGTGCTTTACATGGTGTGCGATATTTTAGCTCGCCATCTGTCAGTAGCAAAGTTGTATGCTTGACCCGATGAGCTCCAACGATGGGCGATGTGGACGTCATTGACCCTGTTGGCTCATTCTGAGGATCTGCAGGAGAAGACGTTGGACCTCTTCGTCCATACGACCCTGTTGGGCAAGCACACTGCGACTTAGCGTTCGATTGGGAATGCTGATGTGTGCGTGTTAAGACATCACATTAGTCAGTGAGTCAGCAGGGAGTTTTTGTGTGTGGAGGGGTTGGGGGGTAGTGGCATTAAAAAGGCAATGTGATTCACATCTTAACAGTCCAGTGTGTATCCCCCCATCCCATAATTTTTCTACTTCTTTTTTTGGGGGGGGGGGGTGGGTACGTAATATTTCAACTTTACTGTCATATTTTTTTAATTCTGACTGATTCTTTTCAAATAATATTTTTATAAATTGTAATATCAGCGCTTTGCGCTCAAAAGTTAAGGCTTCCTAGTACTAATTTTGGATTTATCATTATATTGTAAATATTGTTCAAAATGTAACAGCTGTGGATCATGACTTTCTACTTTTGACAAGTTTCAGTTTGTTTCCTTTGTTTATATTGTCTCATAGTAATGAAACTTTTTTCTACTAATGTCACAAATTTCCCCCCTTGTATTACTCCAACATTATTTTATAATTTTATCAATTTGGGGAAATTAATTATTTATCTCCTAGTAACACATTATTTTCTTATTAAAAAATATCACAGCTTTAAACTCCTATTTTGACTTTGTATTCTCATTGAATGTTTCCCCCATAAATGACACCGGAACTCCTAATACAATTTAAAAAAAACTCTTGTAAGATTACAACTAGTTTAATAACTTTATGACTTTATTCTCCTTTCAGTCTTAGACGATGAGGAATTTATTTCTGTGAAAAGATGTTATATTTGCATCAAATCTATCAGACACTGACTACTTTAGTCTCAAAATATTACAATGATATTTATGGCTTTCTTGTAACTGTACATTCCGTCTTTATGCTCTTCATTGTTTTCTGTTCTGGTGACAAAATGGCCTCTTCCCTCTCATATCTTTATTTTCGTATTATTTTGCATTCTTTCCAGTGTGGCCCTAAAGCTCCTTTGTGCAATAACTCGGCTTCTTGAACACCAGCTAACTACAAAAGTAGGACATTGACATTCAGTTGACATTCAAATTCGGCTAATCTACATTTTAAGTGTACCCATAGTGGCCACCTCAAGGTTTTGTTTTTTTTTTTTTGCAGCGGAACAGTGTGTACGTGTTCGCGTGCGCGCGTGTGACGTGCACGTGATTTTGTGTCGCGAGACTCTGACCTGCACAGCCGCCAGTAAATGAGAACGATAGACGGCCACCACCTGTTTGTGCTTTCTTTCCCAATCCTTGAGGAATGAAAATGAAATTTTAAAAAACAATAATTATACTAAAATACCTACAAGCATAATGTCGACACATATTTCTGAGAAATTATTATTTGTTCGGTACCTGGAGCTGTTGGCTAAGTACAGCAACCCTGTTCTGTAGCGCCATTCGCTGTCCCGGGTTCCCCGGATGAGTGGACGTGATTCCGAGAGGAGGCGACAGAGATCCAAGCGCCTCCTTTAGCCGGAACACCTCCTTTGAAAGCTCCGTTATCTGCGTCAGAAAGTTTCCAGTTCATGTTTTTTTAAGGAGCTCGAAGTGGTCACGTTTAATCAAATCCGCACTCTTCAAAGCCTTCTGAATCATAACAGGCCATGTATTATTTTATTTTGTTGTGTCCTCGCAGTATTTTCACTTCCGTGTACCTTAGTGTTGTCTCCACTTGTTTATCTTCTACAGCAGCCTTTCCTGAACCTTGGCGCATATTTTACGAAAGACAATTGCCATAGTACAGCACATAAAATTATGCTAAGGGTATACTCACAGGAAGCCACGATTGAACAGTATTTTTTTAGCTGAATGGCAAAAGGTGAGGACAGTTGATTTGAGTCTTCTGCCACCTAGAGGAAGACCATTCAATTGTTCTGCCTCAGCCTGTCATGATACGCTACACTGAAAAAAGTTTTTGTTGAATTTACTCCATTTAATTTCATGAAGTGGTTGTAGGAAATGAAATAATCCAGCTCCAGATACATTTTTGACCATACTGAGTAAATTCACGAAATCGTTTTTGTTTGCGTATTATAGGCAAAGATATAGCCTAAATTTTTTTTTCTACTGGGAGTACAGTGGCCCCCTAACCTGAAATTTTAGCACAGTAAGTACAAAATTAAGGAGCACACACATCGTAAATTGACCTGCAAAGTAAATCTTCACTCCGATCATTTTCACTGCATCACTGCTAAATGGGCTGAAGTTGGGAAAAAATATTCAAGAATAATTAAAAATAAACTGCAAATTTACTCGTCACAATGGCGTGAGTAGATGTACTTGCACTGTCTGACGTTTTAGGAAATGTTGTCATTCAGGGGCAGTCGGAAGCCTTGCAGTAAATAATACTTGTCAGACAGGCTAGCACACTAGCCACAAGATGGCAGCAAAACACTATTCAAAACTAAGATCCACACCTCATTTTAACTAACAAGATGCCCTCAAATTTCTCTGACCCATGCACAAAAACAGCAAAGAAGATTTTCATCAACTGATGGCAGAAAGGTTAAAATAACGAAAACAGGGCAAGTGGTGAGTCGCAGATATGCTGCAAAACACCACAGATTTTCTTTTTCTTTAATAGGAACAAGAACTGTCTCCAGGCCCTCTCTGTTCCTCTGGTTGAGTGAATGAACCCCCCTGCCCCTCGCCCCCCAAAAAACATTCAAATATTCCAAGTTGGCGATACTTTTTTTTTGTCTTGCAATGTCTCACCTTGCGGTCCTTCTCCTTGACCAGGCCTTGTGATTGCTGGATGTTAGTGTGGAGTTCCTGGATGTGACTGGACTTGGATTGCAGTTCTTGAAGCTGCTGCTGCACAGTGGCCAACTGAGTCTCCGCAACCTGTCGCTCGCTCTTGTGAAAGAGAGCCTCCCGCTGCACTTGGAACACCTTTCACAGGTAGGCGACACCCACTGTGTTATTCGAGGAACTGTGTTCCGGTCGTGTTGATGTGATTATTGACCAAGCACAGCGGTGTAGTGTAAATTTCCATCTTGTGTTTTCTCTTTATTTAACTCTTTATTCGCTGGACTGCACAATTTGTGGAAGCTTCAGCCATCGGGAGTGAAAGTCAGCAGTATCGGTTTCAGTGCGCATATGTAGTGGTATACTTAATACCCACCAATTGAGTACATCAGTATACATCGTACGGAGAGGGGCATGAATAATGCAGAGGCGGGAAAGAGATCAAGGTGGAACTTAACACTCATTCTGGCCGACACAATTAAGACTAAGTGGACTAAGACTTCCTTGTGAGGGTTTGCAGGAAACCACGCATGCGCTCACAGGTACATACCTCAGTGCACGTCTTCTCGTGTTTGCGCGTGAGGTCGTTGAGGCGGGCGGCGGCGGCGTTGATCTCAGCCTGCATGGACAGCCGCAGGGCCTCGTGGTCCTCCTTGGAGATAAGACCCTGTTGGGCGGCCTTTTCAGACTTGAGTTGACGCAGCTCTGCCTCTTTGTCACTCAGAGCTTCTTGAGCTGCCGCTGCGCTGCTCTCGCTGGCTTGCAGGGAGCGCTGGAGCTCTGCCTTACAGGGTAGAAGATAAACGCTTGGGTTTATTTTGTTGTTAAGGGTTACAGAAAACAACTGGGGACTGATATTCATCTTCATAAGGATGGCAGGTGAGCTGGCACCTATCCCAGCAGACTTGGCCAACAACCTTGACTTTCTCGTGCTCCTCCTTCGGCACAGCCTCACGTATGGTTTCGAGTTGGGCCTCTAGTCTGGCCGTCCGCTCTTCAGAATCTGACCGCTGCGTCTTTTCCCGCTCAAGCTCCTGTAGGGTTCGGGCGAGCTGCTCGGACACGGCGGCCAGCGCTTCTTTGTGCTTGGACAGAGGCATCACATCCTTCAGGTGGAGGGCATCGTGAGCGCGGCTCTCTCGCTCGGCGCATAAGCAGTCGAGAGCTTGGGCGGCTTCCTGACGAGCCGCCTCCAGCTCTTCGCGGACTGCGGCCAGCGTTCGTCTGGAGCGTTCTGATTGGACCGACACGTGGTCAGTCGCAGGAATGGCATTTACAGAAATCTCGATATTATAGATTGAGGGGTTAGACTATAACCGGGTAATATAACCGTAATTTTTTTTTCCACACCCCACCCCACCACCAAAAAAAAGAAGTTTCTGATTGCAACATCCCCCCTTCACCAATAGAAAAGGTAAACAACATGGCAGATGACTGCATGTCAGACCTGATGGGACAGAGAGCTCCGAGCTCTCCGAGTGCTCTTCCTCTTCATCCTCATCCTCGCCATTTGTAGGAGGCCTTATCCTCTCCAACTGCAGGAGGGCATCGTTGAGCCTCCTCGCCACCTCCGCTCTCTCCCTGGCCAGCTGTTCACATTGTAGGCCCAGAGTGACCTGCACCTCCTCCAGATCCGACCGGGGCACACACTTCCTCAGCTCGCCCTCGAGCTCCACGACACGTTGCTGAAGACGGCGAACCTGATCTCCGGTCGGTCCCGCGGCTCCGGACGTGCTCCCTCCCGGTGCCGTGCTCGCCTCCAGCTCAGCCACCTTTTCTTCAAGTTTCACAGTTTCTGTTTGCTCGCCTGCGTCTGACTTTGACCAGTGGTCGTCGCCTGCAGACTTTTTCTGGACGAGGGCGTCTTGGAGTTGCTCGACTCGCTCCGTCAGCTGTTTGATTCTGTCAGTGTCCTCGGAGGTCTGAGCGATCGCTTTGGCGCGGCTCTGAACCAGCTCCTCCTCCAACTCGCCCACTCTTGCCCTCAGCTGCTGGGCCTCGGGGTCTGGAACCTCACTGGCACCTGCTGCTGCAGCAGCTTTATCCCCTTCGCCACATTCCACCGAGAACACCCCAAGCCGAATTTGCTCCTTTAGCTGCTCCAGCTCCGACTTGGAGGAAGCCAATTGGACCTGCAGGCCATGCAGCTTGTCCTTCAGAGCCTCTGGGCTCTCTGACGATCCAGCCTGGGATATCTCATCACCACTGCGGACCAAAACAAAGATCACTGATCATAAACAAAGCTCAAATCAAATTTATGATTCACTTCGAATCTATGACAACGGTTACTACAGTGGACAGCTAATCATGCGTGTAAGGGTTAATCTAGTCCACTGTATTAAATGTGTAAACTGTTAAAAAAAAGGGGGAAGTGCATGCAGGCGTGACGCTCCATAACTTCCACTAACATCCAGGCAAAAACGTAGCTCCTCCCTTGTTCCTCAAATGAGATGTATCACTTCGACATACACAAATTTCTATTTCTACACAGCTTCGAAGGCCTCTTTTTTTCGGCAAATAGCTAGGATACCTCTCACAGAAAGAAAGCTGAATTGAAATTTGTTCAATGATGTTGCTGAAACTCGCAGCTTGTCCCCCGACAGGGGTCACCACGGCAAGCCAATATGATTTGTTTGGTATCGTTGTGAGCCGCCAATATGTGTGGGATTACCGAAGTTCCATGCTTGTCTCATCTTACCGTTCCTCCACCTCACCGGACTCCCCAGTAAACGTTTGAGCCTGAGAGAAGCGCTCCTGCAGGGCTTCAAATTCCTTCCTAATGGTCTCGTACTGCGCTACAGGGACAAAGTCCGCACCGGGGCTTTGCATGTCGGTGTCGTCCTTCTCAAACATCTCCAGCATCTGTAAAGAGGCAAACATACAGGAGCTAGAAATATAGCGTGGCAACTTACTTTTTCACATTCAACAAGTCAGATTAATACACGTGTATGGTAAAAAAAAAAAAAAGGAAGGAAAAAAGAAGGAAGCCAAAACGCACGTGTCCTAACTGAGGCGTACTGGATGAATATGACATCACAAAATTCATCATGACATAAAAGACACCTTCACATGAGAGAGTCTGAGGTTGTCCTCTCCGCAAGCTGATAAGCGTTCGTACCTGAACTTTGAGAATAAGCTCGGCGTTGTGTGACGAAAGCTCCTCTATCTTTTGTTGTAACGCTTCTGCACTTGCGCGGTCCACAGGGGAGGGAGACGGGCTGGCTGATTCCGCATCGGTGGAGGTCTCGTCGCGAGCTGGTGCGGCTCTGGAACGCTTGCAGAGCAACCTCTCTGGAGGGCATGTTCAAGAACAAAAAGCTGACAATAACTGGCACACTATGTGGACATAGGGACGTATTGGAACATCTGGCCATAATACTCAACAGTGAACCTCGGCTAATTATTATTTGGGGGAAAATGCAAGTAATTGGTCCCTCACTTACCTCCACGCCACTAAACAAAAATGTTAGTCTCCAATTTAGATGCATCACTTCAGTATACTTTGGTGACACAAATTATTATTTTCTGATTAATCAATGCTTTGGCGCCATCTTGTGGCATCCTAAAGCTTAACAGAAAGAGTGCAAAAACTTCCCTTCACATTAAACACATCCACCCATGTTTGGTACTTGATGAAGAGCTATACCATGTCAGGCTTTAGCCCAGATTAGGAATGCAGCTTCTAAGATGCTTGGGAATTACAAATGACATACCTGGGAAGTCAAATATTTCCTCCATATCCTCGGAGTCGCTTGCCCCAACGCTATTGACTCCCTTCAGCTCCTCGATCAACTTGTCCCTCTCGGCTTCTGCTTCTTTTAGGCGTTGTTTCAGTTGGGACAGCTATCGTGGTGCGTGCGTACGCGACAAGCATACGATGAGTCACATTGTGTAGCTAATTTACAATTTAAAAAAATACATTAAGTACGCATCATGATTGCGGTACCTCCTCCAAGGCAGAAAGGGCACTTTGTTGTTGCTGCTCCAAGGCTTTTATCTTTTGGAGGAGACGACCTCGCTCAAGACGTAGTCGGCGAATCTCCTCAAACACCTCCTCGTCTTCCACCTTACGGCGAAATAAAAACTTTGTGTTAATTCTTCATGTTACTGTGTGTGAAACTGAATGATTTCAAGACAAACTCATCAGTAACCTGATGTGATTGTTGAGGCTGAGGAGAAGGCGACTGAGCCGGGGCCTCGGGTGACTGAATGGTGGGAGCGGGACCACGTGGATGAGTGCTGGGCGGCAAATCCTGAAAGATCGTGATGGAATGTGTGAAACACACACAAATGATCAAAAAAGAATCTTAGCTGACAGCAGTTTCACTGCCGATCCCGATATTGCAGTCTCGAATCCAGCCCGATACCGATAACGATCCGATATGATATGAGCAGGATTGATACACGCTTATATTTTTTGGTTTGAAACATTAGATGAGACCAACAAAGAATAATAGTCAGCAACAGTAAGTCTGAGAAAATATGACCAATTTATTCCAAATATTTGGGTTACATAAATTCATCCTTAAACATGACGAGTTTACTTCTGTACATTGAGAATCAAATTTTTTTCATTCGTTCTGCAGTATTGAAGAGTAGAAGTGGAGTCTGGAATGGTCTGCTCGGGTAGGAGTGCTAATATCAAGAGATTTGGGATGTAGATAAATGTACGGAAAACACAGATTTAATATTTATTAGGTTTTTTGTTTTTTTAATGGATTTTTTTTTTTGGGTGTTACATTTTTTATTTCCCCCCAATGCATTTCAGTGGACGTTTAAATACATGCTTTCTTTCTTTCTTTTCGCTAGCCCGCTCCCTTGTCCAGTCGTGTTCCTCTACATATTCACAATTTGCAACTCGTAAATTTACCTATTCATCCATTTTAGGGCAACCTATCCTTCACTATTTATTGAAAAACTATTACTAGTAACTATAAAAAAAGTAAAAGTATTGCTTGATCACCATCCAGCGGCATCTGTTTGCAATTACAAATCTTTTTGAGGGGGAAACACAATACCCTACTTGCTGTGGCAATTGTTCATGGTGCACATTGAATATTTTTCTCATGTAAATAAATAAAAGGTTGGAAAACACAGGCTGAGAGTACCTGGAGAGGAGAGCGTGGTGGAGGGGGTGCTTTCCTTTTGCGAGGGGTACTACCCCCTTGAACCAGTGAGGCCCGTGATTTCTTGTGGTGGGTCTGCATTGGTGGGGTCAGAAGGAAGGCACCCTGATTAAAATGAAAGGAAATGAAGAGAGTCTTGATACGGTCGGGTCAGATTCAATTACAAATGGGAATGAAAGCGTGACACGTAGTAACGTCGCATTATAAAACCCGCACAATATGACAATCGGCCCGAGAGGAACGGGGTAGCCGTGCGACATTACCTCCTCGCCTGTGCCTTCTGACAGTACGGATGCAGAAGGAGAGAGAACAATTCCTTACATTGAGATACATGTCATTATGTGCACACATATAGACGAGTGCATGTTCATACATTTTCGATCACCTACGGAAACAACTTTGACACTAATACCGTACCAGGAGGTGCTCCATTTTGCAACAAGTGCTTGATGTGCTGGCTGTCAGGGCTGTAGTCGCCCGCCTTGTTTCCGAGGCCGTCGACCAGCTGTGTGTTGGCCCCTCCCCTCAGTAGAACGACCACTGTTTCTGCACTGTCGCTCTCGCAGGCCAGCATCAAGGCAGTCCTGATTGAAGCCACAAATAGATCACAATTCAACATGCGCATTATTTGGAGTAACTGAATGATGTTTGGGGGGGGGGGGAATTATGACCCACTTTTTTTCATAGCGACTTTTACTCAGGTGTGACTTGTATATGAAAATTAGAGCTCTGACTGGCACTCAAAATCCCCGTTCTGTAGTTGTGGAACGTTATTGGTCCCGTATATTCACGATGTGATACGTATCAGTCATCATTTCATATTTTGCGTCTTTATACTGTTTTATTCATTAATTTTTCAAGATAGTTCTGAGGAATGGCGGTCAACTGGTTAGTACGTCGGCCTTACAGTGCAGAGGTGTCGGGTTTGATTCCTTCTTGTGTGGAGTTTGCACGTTCTCCCAAACTGACCCCTTGACATCGGGCCACCATTAACGTCGGAGTAGTATCCTTGTTGTGGCAGATGCTGCATGTTAAACTAGCGAGCTAGCTGGAGACACGGTCCCTTAGTTTGCTCCCGTGACAGGCGGCAGCAAACTAATGACATAGTGTAGATCTACTTTCTTTTCTTGTTTGATCTAAACAAAAATAATTCTCCCCCCAAATGCAACTTATATACTCCGCAATGACATGTTTTTTTTTCTTTATTATGCACTTTTTGACTGGTGCAATTTTTATTCCCAGAAAAGTTATCGTCCAAAAAATGTGGTAATAATTTTCTGACCAACTGAGTGAAATTAGATAATTTCCCGCAGCGCGCTCGATGAGCTCTCATGGCACACCAATGTGCCTAGGCGGGAATCATTGTATTACAAATGATCCATTTTCATGTTATAAACACTTCAGGGTCTCAGACATGGAGATCCCGATCACGCCCGCGGAATTTCCACAACTCTTGTTTCAACGCCAGCGTCATACTGAGCGGAGTTTTCCCAGCAAACAGGTTGAGACCGCTGCAATCAACATGTTTGCTCCCGCCAACATCAAAGTTGTTGATCCCTGCCAGAGGCCTTGAACTACCACCCTTGAAATCTTATCCAAATGCCGCAGACTCTCCGAATGAATCCTTCCTCTGTTGCAACCAGCACAACCCCACCGCTGTGATAATGGCCCCATAGAGGTCTGCGGCTCTCACCCCGCTCCATCTGTCCGGAATTTAGCAGCTGCTACGACCAGACTGACAGACACGCAACTTCCAGCCGGCCTCCTTCGGCTGAGGCTGCAGCACAGATGAAGAGCTGTGTACCTCCCCTGGTTGTCCTGAATGTTTGCGTTGGCACCTCGGCCCAGCAGAAAGACACACAGCTCCGCTCGACTCATCTGCGCTGCCAGAATAAGGGCGGTGGCTCCATCCTGAACAGCGTGGGGGGACAAACAAAAACAAATTACCGGAGCATTAATGCAATGATTATACCAACTCATCATTTTTTAACCTACCCCATCCTGCACATCAAGATCGGCTTTGAAGTCCCACAGGATCTCAGTGCAGGATACGTAGCCACTGACCGCTGTAAACAAAACTGTTATCAACGTTCACGTGCCTTACACTTTTTAATGAAATGGCATTAGGATCAATTTCATCCCCACCCGCCGCAATGTAAAGTACACCTGCATAAATGATGTATCAAAATTCTCCCTAGATTGACGGCAGTGTTTCCCAAATTTTATTGAGCCCTGCAGATATTTTTAATATTTCATTAGGAAAATATAGGCAAATTTTGTATAACTCCAAAGATTAGGAAACAAATGCTATGCATCCAGAAGTCATGGTGGAGACATTAATTCATTGCAGACCATATAGAGTACCATATTGTCCGCACTACAAGGCGCACCTAAAAGCATTCAATTTTCTCAAAAGCTGACAGTGCGCTCTATAATCCGATGCACCTTATATATGGTGTTTCAGTCTCTTTATATTCGCCATTGAGTTGTTTCCCTGTTAGTATTCTGATACCATCTCGTGGTGATTATTAAGAGGAACCTATTGTAATCTAAAAGGGTCCTGCCGACACTAATTGACATGTTAAATATGAAACGAAGATAACACCAAAGGCATTGTTAACTACTGACTAAACGAAGGAAGGAGTCAAGCAAGACTTCCAAGGATATTTAACCCCTTGTGGATTTGAGCCCACAAGGTTTGAGTTTTGTTCAATCAATTGTCTTCAGAACTTTTGTCTTTCATTTATTGTTTTGTAATGCCATTTGTATGTTTCATGTCCATGTTTTTGACGAGTTTTTATGGCTGTATTACAGCTGCAGCAGTTGTGAATGCTCAATATAAATAAAGCTGTATTGTATTGTATTCCCTTCAGTGTAGCACCATCTACTGGATGCATTGGGCAACCGCAGCCACGATTGTAGCTTCTATTCTATGCGCCTTATAATGCAGTGCACCCTCCCTATGAAAATAGTTTTAAAACATGCCATTGATTGAAGGTGCGCCTTATAATACAGAAAATAGTGCAGAAAATATTGTTTGACTCATTAAAGTCACCAAAATATGCACTTGACTTTGGTCAAAGTGTGTAACGGTTGCTGTACCTGCATGATGGAGGGGTGTCCTCCCAATGGCATCTGTGCAATCTACTTCCAGTCTTTCCTGTTATCGACAGAGTAGGACAAAACTTGGGACATTTGATGATGAAGGGAAAATGTATGTTGTCAACTTCATTTACCTGCAAAAGTCTCTTTAAGCATTCGGTCTGTCCGTTTTTGGCTGCAAGGTGAAGGGCGCCAAAGCCTAGCAATTAAAATCAGCAAACATGTGATATGGTGGCCTTGATGGATAATGTTTTTTTGTGTGTTTTTTTTGTACGTGTTGTGCAATACCACACCGGCACCATCTGTGACATTGAGGTCTGCTCCGTGAGCGATGATGACCTCCAGACAGTCGAAATGCCCACGAGACACACATTGATGGAAGCTGCCGGAAGGACACGTGAGTTATTCGTACGCATTCACTTATTCTGTGAATAACGTGGATTCGATTTGTTTGTAGCCCACGTTTTTATGCGATGCAAATTAAGCGCGGCACATTAAATACCGATAATCGGGGTGAATTTGTGTCGGGTGTCTCTAAATTATTATCCTGTTGTTTCGGCTGTGTTGAGTGATTTCTTCATTTTATCTCCCTGACCTGTTTATTGCAAAATCGGCAGGGATGACAACCGAGTGCTATACTACAACGTCGATCTAATCTTTTTTTGTGGATTTGGAATGACACGCGGGGTGAACACTTTACCCGAGCAATATTACAATTTTGAGAGAGTTGATTTTGAAATTAGTTCTTCCACTCTTGGCTTGCTGTTCAGCAGTTTTGTGCCATCCTTGAATGGGAATTTTTATGCATGAGAGCCCTTTCCACTGGGAATTAAAAAAAAAAATAACAGTATGTGATTATTTTTGGCTTGTTTCAGCTCTTTGTTGTTGAAGAGTGTATATATATATATATATATATATATATATATATATATATATATATATATATATATATATAAATATAGTAAGATACTCTGATAATGTTGGTTGAATAAAAAAATAAACAACACATATGCACGTATTTTGTCCCTCTCGGCTTCTCAGCAATTTTGCCCTCGTTGGCTCATCGCCGTTAAAGTGACAGGCAGTCCAATGACCCACTTACGCCGACTTGCCCTCAGCATCCAACTTGGTGGGGCAGAGACCCTTTTTAAGGATGAGGGCGGACACTTTGTCTGCTTCGTTTTGCTCCGCAGCCTGGAGGAGCCTCTCGTCACTTTTGCTCCAGTCCTGACTCTTATGGGATCCGGATCCAAAACAAAGAGGAAAAAAATTATAGAAAACAAGGCATGACACAGCAGTGGAAAAATAAAAGTATGGTTAAGCAAAGTTACACTCCAATTTCATTCCTGTGAAATGATACATACGGGAAGTGGGAGCAGACTGAGACAATGACAAAAAGGATTCATCAGGATAACGACAAGCTGCAGAGGAACAATGCAGCTAGCACACACAAAACTGTTCTGAACTATAACCTGATAGCTGATTACTACACATCCGAGCTTCTAATACAATCTAAGCTCTTTCCTTTGTATCAGCTTCTCTCTTTTTTTTTTTTTTTTTTTTGTCCAGCCTTTTAAGCGTTGTACCCTGCGGTCGTTCCATCCTGTAGCTGTGTGCCCTTGTCGTTCCATATCAGGACTCGGCAAATAAGAGCAGCTGTGCGCTGCGAGTTTGGCTACTCAGTCGCTGGGATGTGAGAAACACGGGCTTTGGCTTTCAGGATGTACATTGTACAGTGGAGATCTGAAGGAAACTGCATGTAGTATTAAAACATGAGATCACATTGTTTAATAAGTTCTTTGGTCTCTGGAAGGAATACAGTGAGAACCCTGCAAATCGGGGGGGGGGGTGGAGTGTGTGACACCACCCCTACTTTTTTTTGCCTATATTAATGCTTCACAGTGTAACTATACAGTACCACAAACTATGATCCCAAGACTGTCTAGTATTATTTCTAACTAATTTACGGGTAGCGACAACATCATCAACACGCACCACTAGCACTGGAGCCCCACAGGGATGTGTCCTCTCTCCACTGCTCTTCTCCCTCTACACAAACGATTGCACCTCAACAAGTCCAGCAGTCATAAAGTTCGCAGACGACACCACGGTCATCGGTCTCATCAAAGACGGCGACGAGTCTGCGTACCAACAACAAGTGGAGCAGCTGGAGCTTTGGTGCAGCCGACACAACCTCGGGCTGAACACGCTCAAGACTGTAGAGATGATCGTGGACTTCAGGAAACATCCTTCTCCAGAGTTGCCCCTCACACTATCCAACTGCCCTGTGTCAACCGTCGAGACCTTCAAGTTCCTGGGAATCACAGTCTCCCAGGACATGAAGTGGGAAGTCAACACCATCTCCATCCTGAAAAGGGCCCAGCAGAGGATGTACTTCCTGAGGCTGCTGAGGAAGCATGCCCTGCCACAGGAGGTGCTACGTCAGTTCTACACGGCAGTCATCGAATCAATCCTGTGTTCTTCCATCACGGTTTGGTTTGGGGCCGCCACAAAGAAGGACAAAATCCGACTTCAACGGACAATTAGGACGGCGGAAAAAATCATTGGCACTGCCCTACCCACTCTTGAGGACTTGCACACTGCAAGAATCAAGACAAGGGCACGGAAAATCCTCCTGGATCCCCCGCATCCTGCCCACCACCTTTTCCAGCTACTCCCCTCAGGCAGGCGCTACAGATCCATACGCACCAAATCCAGCAGACACTTAAACAGCTTCTTCCCTCTAGCCATTAACTCCCTAAACAGTCACTGATGTAGTCACTCTTCTTGTACAACAAATATTGTATCTCTCTAAAATGGTTCAATAATTCTCTGCACCAACTGTACAAACTGTAATAGTATTGTATTCTACCACTGATCACTTTAGCTCTGCTTGAAACTATGGCTCACTTACATTATGAAATGTCCTTCCATACCTATTTGTCATGTTCTTGTTTATGATGATACTAATGCAGCGTGTTATACCGAAGACAAATTCCTTGTGTGTTCTACATACTTGGCCAATAAAGATGATTCTGATTCTGATTCTGATTCTGGGTAGCCTAACCCTAAAATAATGCTTCGATTTTTGAAAAAACAATGCATCAGAAGTGCGTGTGTACATGCACATGTGGCCATGACATTCCGTATTTCCAATTTGCTTATAGGAAAGGGTTTACTCTGGCGCAAGGGTGTCAAACTCAAGGCCCGGAGGCCAGATCTTGCCCACCATATATATCATTTTGTGTGGCCCGTGAGAGCAAATCGAGCATGTCGACTTTTCCATGATGCTTGATAAAGTCAGAACCAAAATTTCAAATTTACGTACTTATTACATTAACATAAACAATGGCTGAACAAACCATTATTCTAGACTTATGATTTCAAAACTAGTTATCCACCAATTCGTTGTGCACTGGATATGTAATATGCGGAGGTGATTAAACATGTATACGGTTTCACAAAATTCACAGTCATCAAGGCCTTCCCAGGGAAATCGTAACTACAATGTGGCCCGCAACAAAAATGAGTTTGACACCCCTCTCGAGAGACACTAGGGTGGTGCAATGTAATGTAACGTGTGTGTGTGTGTGTGTGTGTGTGTGTGTGTGTGCGTGTGCGTGCGTGCGTGCGTGCGTGTGTGTTTGTGGGTGTGAATAATTGAATGCTACCTGAGCTCTATCGGCCATTGAGCCTCTGCTCAAGCAGCAGCCATGCTGCTGTGGTAATACTGAACCCCAATAACCACCTCCCCTTGCATTTAAACACACTCCACAGGACGCATAAACGTTGGTTTAAGATCCTAAAGATTACGAAATAGAACCATTAAAAAAAAAAGAAGAAAAAAAATCATAAGCCACTAGGGATTCAGACCTTACACTTACCTCATTCTTTTTAAACTTTGCCTTCAGACTCTTCATGTTGCTCTACTTTGATACAAAAAAATGCACCAAAACAATATTAATTTTATGTAACAAATGTACGTCTTAAAAATCGGAAGAAACAAAACCTGAGCAAGCTGTAAAGGTACGTACCGGTAAGTGAGTGTCCCACCACGATTGTGGCTCTCCGACTCACAGGTATCACCAGGCAGACACAGCAGTAGCTCCACCCAAATCATCGAATAAACCAATCAGCACACAAAAAAACCTTGTTGGGAGAAAAGCACCGAACTTTTAAACACTGATCAGCTTCTTCGGTAGCCATTTCAAACACCAAAAGTGAGTACATATATAATTTTACATTTTGTTGTTGTGAAAAGTTAGCTAAACCAATGGCTACACTGATGGAGCTGAATCGGTAAGTAAACGAACAATAGGCTCGGAAAGCCCTTAAATTGAACGCAGGCAATTTTTTGTAAAATATAGGGTGAATCAATAGTAATACCTCGGCAATGCGCATCCCCTACCACAAGGGGGCAGTAAACACAAGTAAAACAATCCCTTTACGATTCCAACGGATTACAAAATGAATAATACTGGACATGTCATTCATCTAGGCAGTAAAATATTGCTATTTGCAAGAAAAAACAACACCCAAAAGTGTGATGTTGAGAGAAAACATCCCAAACCTAATTTATTCCTTCATAATGAAGAAGCCGTGTTAATTTCCCTGAAATATTCCGCGGTGCCTTGTGGTCTCTGTGTGATTACATGAAATTGCTGGCGCCCAAGCGACACTGTTTATTTTTGCTGAAAAGATTCCTTTTTTTATTCCCGCCGTTCTCTGTGATTATCTCTCACTTTATGAGATCACTATTTTTTTCCTCCAAATCTCCAATTTTCCTTTCTACAAATGTTCCCTTTGCATCATTATTTTCCATCAACTCACTCCAGAGAGTTCTAAAGGTCTCTGGCCGAATTGTATAACATACTCAAATGCATTATGGCAGTGATGATCATAATGCAGGTGAAATGGGGAATGAAGCACCATGGGATGTTATTACATCGCAAGATGATGGGACATAAAAGCGTCACGTGAGAAATAATGGTAGGTAAGCACAGTCATGGGCTGGATTCTGACATTCTGTTTTCCCAATTTGTATGAGAGCCTAAGGCAACACGGCAGTCTTATGGTTAGCAAGTCAGCTTCCGGGTGCGTTGTACTCAGGTTAAAGTTCCCATTCCAAACAAACTCAGCATTTTGATGGACTGTCATTTTTGGCAAATCTTGTCATATTGCAACTTGAAGTCAACTGGCGGCATGAAGGGATTTTGTTCGACCTTGGAGGCCTCGCTCGAATGAATCCCAAATAACAAGATTTATTTGTCATCTTATTTTCATTACAGCATGGAGAGGCCTCTCTTTAAAGAGGCCATTTAGCCTCTCGGGATTAACTGCGTTTTCCTTTTGGTTAGTAATGCATAAATGATTGCGTCTTTTGAGTCAAAACTGATTTAAAGCGAATAGCAGAGACCCACAAAATACTGGATTAACCATCATAAGCCCCCAGTGGCTTCAGATTTTCTTCCAAATGGTCTGGCTCATAACCAGAGCCAGGAAACCCTTAAACACTGTGAGCAAACGGAGTAAGATTTGAGGGGTCTGATGTTGATGATTATCTTGTGTGGCGGAGAGTGTATGTGCATTAGGATTCCAGTACAATGACCTCATCCTCTTTCCCGCCTACAAGAGAAAGCGAGCTCATGAGTGTCATAAAGAAAAAGGGCATTTAGAAATCTTAATGGCTGCAGCACGTACAATCTGCCCTGGTGGAAAATGGAAAAGAACACGTCTGTGAGAGGACATTCAATATGTTGTCCAATCAGAATATGCAGGCCTTATCCCTTTCTGACCACATATTGTATATGGCCGCTAAATGTTTGTGCTGCTGATTAAAGTTCAACCTCTGAGCCCTGCTTGCTCAAAACCAACGGCAGATTCCTTCAAAAGCATTCTCAAGGCTCTCTTACAGAGTTGAATAAAAGAACGTAACAAAAGATGTGGAATTTATCCGCCTTTGCCTTTTACACAGAAGTGGGATATTGTTGTGTATTTACATTTCAACATGGCATCTTCCAATCAGATAATTAGATGCGCGACATTGTCAGTGCCAGCGTCCGGTGTGACGTATGTTGGGGAGCAACGATTGCTGTGGCAAGGTTGAGAAACATAATCCTGAAAATGAAGCACAGACTGAGACCGTGACAGAGCGGTGACAAGCAGTGTGCTTACAGGCTGGGCAATTGATTGAAATCCAAACGTTATTTTGATGTTGCCTTCTTGTGAACTTAAAAACATTGTAATAGAAGAAAATTGATTAATGTGCCGGTTGTAAATTCCCGACATTGTGAAAAGTATCCTCAAAGCACCATGCTACTTACGCAGCAAGCGTGACGTACATGTGATTCTGCCCTTCACGAGCTGCTAACCCTGTAGTTGGAGTTTTCTGTAAAACTGAGCACACAACAAAAACAAGTATATGCATTGTATATTCTGATTATAGGCATGCTTAGTTAAAAAAAAAACAAAAACAATGCCAGGGATAATGCAAAAGTCAATAAAAATACCATTGACATGCTAACGGAATTAGCATCGACTATCGAGAGGGTTTTTCCTTCAATAGCGAATATTCACACGCAAACACTTATTTTACATTAGTACTTCTTGTTGTTGTTTTTCAAGTCACATTGAAAAAGTTGGGCTTTCAAGGGATTTTTATTATCCTCCCAAACATGTATGGTTGAAACAAAACCTCAGGACTGCGATTCAGAGGTGCGAACCACAAGGACACTTACGTTGACCCATTTGGGATACAATCAAATAAGATCTGCCTTTACGCCTACGACAATGCTGAAAGTGCTGTCTCATATTTTTATAGTACTGGAAAGTACTCATGGCGCTTTAGTTTTTGCCCAATTTCCAATGTTATCCCGAGTAAACCACATGTACTTTTTTTTTTAGCTCATGAATTCGGTTTTGTCAGATGGCGCAGGTGGTCAGCTCAAACAAATGCATTGCGCGTTGGCCATTTAAGATGAGTCGGATTTGAATCGGCAGCCAGTTTTATATGAGGCGGGGGGGAGAAAAAGACCCCCAGTGATGTCATGGTGGATAAATAATGCACATGCACGCAGCGTGTTCGTGCGAGCTGATTTCCCCTCTGTTCACTCCACCGCGTGTTTGTCCTCCCCTCTGCGTGATATTTTTAGAGGAAACTCTCCATGTTTGCATATATTTAAATGAATGAACGCTCCAGTGCGCGTGGAAGGAGACGCAGATAATAGGACCGAGTGAAGCACCTCCCCTTTAAACGCAGTGACTTTCTCTCTGCTTTTCTTTATCTGCGAGCTCCGCTCACTCGCTCGCACTCATTTGGACCTTTGCCTTCGCCTCTCGTAGGAGTCGTCGCTGGACTTGTGCCCCACTTTCCCCCCTTTCACCCGGATTATTGTTTTTGGGGAAAATACGTTTTTTTGTGTTTACCCCTTTTGAATCAGAACGCGTGGAAGTTGTTTCGTGGGCGGACACGAAGGGAGACGGAATGAAGCGTGCAAAGTGGTTGAGGGGCTGAACAAACATAAACGCACGTTGGCTGGTGAGTCCATGTGCTTTTGCTTTTGGCAAGCCGACGTTTGTGTCACCGAAAGTTGAAACTTAAAAGTGCTTACTTTTAGCCTGCCTCTATCTACCACAAACTTGCACTTGTTAGTTTAACTTTGCAATCCTTGCAACTCGGCTCTCTGTTACTTTTGCGTTTTAATGCCGTTTTCTGGCGCTCCTATGTTAAGCATGTAAATACTGCAACTTTGATCGCAGCCCTCGGGCAAAGTTCACCTGGCAGATGGTGTTGCCTAAAACAAAAGGAGTGTCTCTGCCCAGCTGTTCTAGTTTAGCTCGGTGTCCTTTTGACAGTATGGAAGGCCACATTCCGGTTGTAGTCTGCACTATTTCTTTTCATGATCTCAATAAAAGCACTTTAAGTGGGGGTACCATGGGTCTGAGCGATTCATTGTTTTATCGGGTAGAGTGAGTTTATTTGTCAGGACGTTTGTGTGTGTAGTGGCTTCAGTAATTCAAAGTATTTGCAGTGATTAATTAACGTGGGGAATCCTTCAACCCGAGGTATGAGCTTGTAAACTGCACATATTTCGCAGAGGTTGCCTTGACACACTAATACAAAGTACTACATCAGAAAAAAAAGCTGAATAGACCTGGATCAGCTGTGACATGTTTCATTTTATGAAAAAAAGATTCCTTAAAATGGGTCTTTATGACTGGTCACATTTAGATGGCCGTTTTGACAGGGAGCACTTATTTTCACAGAGAAAGCTTTTATTGTGCTTAACCCAGTGCTCTCCATCCCGTGGTTCCCCGATGGAATATAAATGTATGGAATTGGATTTGGTGTGGTTTCTAGCTTGAGGGACAGATATAGATTCCTTTTGTACACCAGTATTTCTGACAATGTATGCTCATTAAAAAAAAAAAAAAATTCATAACCTTTGTGTCCTTGTCTGTCCCATTCAGTCTTTAAGCACCATACCAAGTTTGGAAGCAAAGCCGCGATGGCCAAGTGGCTCAAAGACTACTTGAGTTTTGGCAGCAGGAAGGTACCCCCGCAGCCTCCCACGCCGGACTACACAGAGAGCGAGATCCTAAAAGCCTACCGTCTCCAGAGGGAACTGGACTTTGAAGATCCATACGAGGACTCTGAAAACCGGCCCAGGGCCGAATCTGGGACTTCGGAGCCTGCCACCCCCGTGTACGGCTCGCCCATGAAGTCCTCCAGCGCGGATGTGAAATCTCCTAAACACAGACTCATCAAAGTGGACTCCCAGGACCTGGGCCGCACCAAGATCCTGCTCAGTGCCATCTCTTTAGACGACCAGCAAGAACCTGTAAGCATGTCTCTGTAGGTTAGAGGTGTCAAACTTGTTTTTGCGGCGGGCTACCTCATAGTTTTAGTTACCCTCAGGGGGGCTGTTAAAATGATGAAAGAACATAAATGTGTAATTGTTGGCTGTGTCACGGCACGCCAAATATCACCATTTTTACACACCTTTGTTGTAAATTTGTTCACAGTTGGTACAGTGAACAGATGTAAACCTTTTTTTCTTTTAACATTTAAAATACATTCAACGTGGGCACCTTAAAAATCATCCCATGCTATTACATATTTGACCCTAATTACGACCTCTGCGCAATGATGATTAAAGCTCCAAGTTGATTAACAATTAACAATCTTGTATTCTGGCTTGAACTTGCTCATCAATTGGCAATCCCGTATTTTGGCATGGACGACACAGACGCCTCACTGGAATAAACATGTGGTCGGTCGGTGCAGCAAACAAGCAGCCGTGCCTCAAGCTTGTGTAAATATTTTAATTAAAATGACACCGGTAGCACGGTTATTTGCAATATCTGCCAGTCCATCCTCCAATATAACAAAAGCAAACGCCCAGCTGAAAAGGCTCCTGCTCACAAACCGCCTCAATCCTCACATCAGTCATCATCAAATTGACCAATTGCCTTTCTGAAACCATGAAAAGACAGACAATGTAGCATCTGCTTCGACGACACAACAAAGAGAAGCGGTGGTTGATCAATAACGTCTTTCCTGTCAACAACTAGCGTATTGTCAACAGCAAGTGTTTTGCCCAAGCCTCCTCCTTCCTCCCAGTCAGCCCACCACCCGACTCACCCATCCAATCACAAATCACATGTAGACACCTTTATGGTCTCATATTGTCTCATTTTATAACGCTTTTGCAACAATCTACGTAACACAGCTATAGTTTTGCTACAGTAAATGATTGCAAACAAGTCCTGTAATTAAAAAAATACAGTCATGAGGAGTCATATACAGTCATGAGGAGCGACCCTGCTGTGTTTTCCCAAGTTTCCTATTTTCTCATTGGCCATGAAGGCATCTGAATGTGATTGGATGGATGAGTTGAGGGGGGCGGGGCCAATGCTAACAAAGACAGCGGGCAAAGTGACAAAGCAAGCTTGTTTGATATTGGAGGCAAAGTGAAAAATGTAAGATATTATAACTCCGCTGTTACACCACTGGATCAATGACACATTTTTGAAGTTCACGCTCAAGTTGTGAACATAAGTTGAAGATAAAATGCGGCAAACTTTCACGGGCTCCATAAAATGACATGGTTGGGGGGACAGATTTGGCCTACGGGGCTTGAGTTTGTCACCTGTGCTGCAGGTGATGACAAATGAAGCTCGGGGGTGGCTACATGAGCGTGAGGGAGGGGCGAAGGGGGTGGAAGCTTCTCCCAATTCACTGGTGTCCCATTTATTGTCAGCGTGACAGTTTTATTGATCGCACTCGCTGGGCAAATGTGTGTCACAAATATGTTTGCATAAATTGTAGGCGCGTGCGCCAGCTGAGCATCTACCAGAGTAAGATGAGATAATAATTGATGGCTCTGAGCAGCGTGTTGAATTAGAGGTGGTTGCCACTCCCGTGGGGTTTAAACCTTACATAAATAATTAATCGGGGTTTGGTTTTGCAAGATGGGAGAACCCCACATGCGTACGTGTTGGGGGACTGTCGCGCGGACTGGGATATGTCGAGGACCACGGGAGGTGCTTCTCTTTTGCTGTTCTGCCTCGGGAGACAGTCGCTGTAGCAGCAGTAGTAGAGCTCAACCGTTCAGAAGAATCCCAATTGTGTGTGTGGGGCCGGAGGGGGGTTTCCCCCCTCAATTTTGTGATTGCTATTATTTTTTAAATCCCCCCTACCTCTTTATTTATTTATTTTTAAAGAAACACAAGTAATAAATTAGTCTGATTGATTTCACATCAATGTGTTGGATTTATCAGTCGGGTGAATGCTAAAATAAAAGCAAATGAACCACGAATGAAAACACCTCGTCTTGCATTCACCAGTTACGAGAGATGCATTTAGAAAAACCATCTGTCAACCATTTCTTTTCACAGATCATATACTGTGGCATATTTGAGGATAAAACTATGAATGTAGGCAATTATAAATATTTTTAGGAACGTGTCAATTACTCGTTTTTTTTTTTTTTCACGGCAGGGCTCGGTCCCAATGGAAAGGTTTAACTTTGTGCAAACTACAAAGTTTTTCGCTGCAGAAGTTGTGAAGTCGATTAACAGTGTGAATTCCATTCGATAGCTTGTTTCCCTCATTAATTTCCCAGGATCGGTGGGAAAATCCGCACTCTAATTAACACAGCAGATTCCCGTATATCGACAGACAACGCAGTCAATGTTTTGGCGCTAGAGTCTAGTTTTATTTTTAGGCTTTGAATGTGTTGAACTGGGAATTGTCAAACAGAGACAGCTAAGCATTTTGCCAATGAGCGATGGTGTTTGAAAGATTGAATGTTTGTGTGTGTTTGTGGCCATATGGCTACTTCCGTAGCTGTCATTGAGCCAGCGGACCACTGGTCTCTCTCCTACGTTCTAAAGATGCTCCATGAATCCAGTAGTTCCATTGTTGCATCCCAAAAGATGTTACAAACTGGACGCTTTTTTGTTTCCTCTTTTGCGTGGCAACCGCGGCGCAGAATATTATAAAACAAATTGGAAACAGGAGCAGCACATTCGTTGTGCTACTTAATTTAACATTTGCAACCCCTTGTGACACTCTAAATTTGGTTGCACGTCAGTGTCACAATCATACCATAAAAAAACAACCACCTGGCGTCTGGTTTGTAAGGAAGCCATTCAGCGAGGATGTGATTGCAGTTCTTTGTCTGACAGTATTCATCAGCAATTTTTTTTAATACAATATTTATAATTCTGTTACATATATTATTCCGTTAATCAGCCAGGGTTGTCAAATTTTTTTTTAAAATTAATCTTAATGTCACAGTTGTGCTTCGACCACTACTATGGACCCTTATGTGTGTTGCCATCCACTGCCATAATTTTTTTTCATACCCAAAGACTAATAAAAACATCCTAATGTATTATTTGTGCATGAAAAGGGTTAATCTAGTCTATGTTTATAAATCCATATGTGTGTGGGTTGTTGTCTTTTTTTAGGCAGTGCCGTCTGCTCCGCTGGCGGGGGACACGGATTATTCGGACCCGTTTGATGTTCGCTTGGACCATCGGCCAGAACCGGATGTCAGACCGGTTCCCTCAGAAAACAATGGCTACATGGAACCTTATGAGGCCCAGCGAGTCATAACAGGTGAGCGGAGCGATCGCACCAATCAATTTAGGTGACATGGAACTCTGTATCGCTTCTACGTTAAGTATTCCGCATTTGGGCACCCTGACCACAGAACCATGGACCATTTCGTAACAACCCTCACACCAAGAATTGAAATCGTTACTTCAATGACATTATCCAATTTATATGACCATTACCAAGCCTCTAAATTATTGGCCATCTGTGTGAATATGAGTGTGAATGGCTGTACGCTCGCATTATGGACATAACGCGACAGAAGCCCACATCTGTGCCAGCGGGTTGGCACAACTCTCATTTATTGTGCAATAACCTAATTTGTAACATATAATTGTGACATATTTTGATGCATTTTTGTGCTTTATCAAACATTTCTGTCTGAATTTTGGTTGGATTGGAACGGATTAGGGCATTTACATGGAGAACGCATCTCTGCTTACTACATTTTCTTAACAAAAAATTTCTCCTAGAACCAATTAAATAATGGTAACCGCTGTACAATGTTGTATAGCGCTCATATTAGATAATAAATACTGCTGTTTTCATTTGTGGAATAATGAGTTGCCATTCCCGAAAAATAAATAAATAAATAAATTCCCCTAAGGCAATGAATGCTGTTTTGCATAGTGATTTCCTTTCTGTCTACGCATCACTGTGCGTCCCTTTGGCGTATTCTACCGCCGACCCTCCCTTCTCCCCTGTGGTTTTCTTCCTGCATCATCTCACTCGCAGCTACCATTTTCCATTTGTTTCTCCTCCTGTAACGTCTCTGTCTTCCTCTTCCCTGCCCTGTCCCAGCCATTTAGTGTGAAAGTGCTCCCTCCCTCCTCCTCCACCTCTTTCCTTGTTCGTCTATCTGGCTTCATCTTGAGGGCTCTCCTCGGCCCCTAAGGGGAGGTTGGCTGTCTCGGTAATCTGTCTGTTAGCAAATTATTGTCTTGCCCCGCTCTATGATGTGACTTGCATCTTTGGTGGTCCAATAATACGCTGATATCTCGGGTATTTAATGAATGTACGCTTCTTTGCTCTGTGGATGGGTAGTAATCTGTCCCTGTAGCAGCTGGATAGAGACATTAGCAAGTGATGAGAATCACAGCAGTGATTGAGTGGATGGAGCGGCATTGTCTCGGCCTTGATCTGTGAGCTTTTTTGTCTGTCTTTTGGCAGCCCACGAGATCGGACTAGATGCACAAAGAGGTAATATGGCTTCAATTAGGCGTAGGATTTATTTGCTCGCTGCATCCGAGTCACATTTTTATTTGGAATGTGTTCATGTTCTTTTTGTCACTGTACTTAAGATATGAACATGGGCACCCAAAAAAAAAAAATTGATGGCATTGTTTGCGGTTGAAGAGTTGATGAGAATGAAGCCTCCCTGACATACAAAGATGTGTGTCTCTAAATCCCGATGTATCACTTCAATTTAAGCTTTCTTGGCATGAGTTACTATTTTCCTATTCGCCAGACTTGTGGTGCCATCCGGTGGCATCAAAGAGCATAATAGGAAGACAACAAAAAAAATTGGTGAGCTTTTCAGTGAATAGCTGAGGATAGTTCCCAGAGACAGAAATGCTAGCTTTTGAATTTGGTGTACTGTAGACATTTTTAGACATTCCGCATGTTCCAAATTCGTGTCGAAAGTAGAGACAAGACATTTATTCTACATTTGAAAAAAATGTAAAAATGACATGTACCGTCTGTCATCTAGAGGAAATAACATATAATTGTTCTCCCTGTCACTACAAGATACTGGCAAAGATAGATGCAGAAAGTCACACTAATATGCCCTAGCATGGTGTTGGGATTCACTGCTGCGGGGTCATATCTTGGCCGGGTGTCCCAATACTTTTTCCTCCATGTGCTTTTTAGACTTCAACAGAAACAAGTATTGCAATTCTTCAGGTCTTCGATCTTGAATTGTTCTTGCATGCATCCTCATGTCTCAGCCTCCCTCTCTCTTCAGCCTCGCTCACCTTCCTGTCAGATTCCCGTTTTGTCTCCCCGAGTGCGCTTGTGTTTCCCGCCATTCATGGTTGCAATGAATTTCTCATTTTATTCCCCATAAGCCTGTTTTCATCTCTCCGCCTTCATCTTCGCCATCTCCCGGCGGCCTCGCTGACACCTCGGGTTCCTAGGCGCAGGTAGAGCAGCTTTGGGCGCCGCCGTGCTTCTGTCGCCATGACTTAACATCAAATGCTGACAGATCCCCCCACATGCGTGCTCAACAATCCTCCCCCCTGTCCACCCACCCACCCACCTCCTCCTCCTCTTCTGTTATTGCCTTGCTCCTCTGCTCTCTCTCCATTTTCCTTCTTCTTCACAGCCTCAGGGCCTTTCCCCAGGGCCTCCGTTTGGTCGCCATGGTGACTACGGGCAGCCCAATGGTAGCGTCTTGGTGTGAAGGTTGAAGTTTTCAACCACCTTCCACCATTAAACGCTTTTGTTTGATCCAAGTGCACTTTTATAATTTTTTTTTTTTTGCACAAAAGATCCCGGCACCTTTTTTTTTCCTACCACCTGTTCTTAAGAGGCAAAAATTTTCAGGTCATCAGATAAAAAGCACCATTAGTTCTTCCTTTTCCTAGCTCCTGTTAATGAGATGCAGGAATCTGATTAACTTCTCTCGCTTGCGTCAATAATCCTTTTTATCCCAAGGCCATATTTGACTCCAAGAAATATTGCTCAGTAGGGACCAACTGAGAAAGTGATGAGAATTTTTCACAGGAGGGAACAAGAGCGCCGTTGTGAGCGATGCTTGATTGCTGTAGGGGGTCGCGTGGATGAGTTGGGGTGCATAGCCTTTATGCTACCCAAAGTCTTGTTAAGCCGCGATATGAGATTCTGAGCCCTGCCGCGAGCTGCGCAAACGTAATTCGTCCCGCTCTTTAAATTCTAGTCATGTCAGCGCTCAACAGGCGCTCTCGGTACCAAACAACACCAGTGTTAATATTACTGCCGCTGTGATCTTCAGCACGCGCCAACGGTGCGCCGACTTGAGTAGTTTTTGTATCTGCTTTTGATAGAGCTGCAGCGTGGCCCAGGAGGAGGACGGTCACGGGGCGGGCTGCAGCTGTATGACACTCCGTATGAAGACGGGCGAGGCCAACGTCCGGGCTTCAGCTTCGGAGAAGCTCAGGAGGAGGGCAAGGAGGGCAGCAGGCTGCCGCAAGACGACGAGAGACCGGCCGACGAGTATGACCAACCTTGGGAATGGAAGAAAGATCACATCTCCAAAGCTTTTGCAGGTAGGTGGATTGCAAAGGAAATCAGGGAGTAAGAGTTCAGTTTCAATGCAGTTCTAACATGTGATGCTAATGCTAAAGATAAAAAGTAGGCTTTACACGATCGGGATTTGTGCGGCCAATGGAAATGAGAGAGTAAAAAAAGCAACGATAACCGATCAGATTACAAGATGGAGTAATATGACTATTTAAATTACTTGTTTATTTACTCTATATACTTACTGGGCATCACCATAAATAGTATAATTTATATGTTTCATGCGTGTTTGTCACCAGTTCTCATGGCTTTGTTGGTTGTGAAGGCTCTATATAAATAATGCTATAGTGTATTATATTGCATTCAGTTTAGTGTAGCACCATCTACTGGATGCATAGTGCAACCGCAGCCACTATTGTAGCTTCTATGCCAGGGGTGGGCAAACTTTTTGACTCGAGGGCCACAATGAGTTCTAAAATTTGACAGAGGGGCCGAGCCAAGAACAGATGGATGGAGTGTTATATAAATTACATACAGGATTTGACCTATTAATGATTAATTTAATTACATTTCAGTTGAATAAACAGAGGAAAACTCGCCATTAGTTTCAGTGGGAACAGTGTTGTTGATCTCCCTGCTTTGTCAGTGCATCAAAGTCTGGAGTAAGTTTTGTTGTGGCGATTCTCAGGATAGATCCGAGGTGTTGGTCAGTTATCCTGGATCTGTGACGGGCTTTGTTCATGTTCATAACACTGAATGTCTGCTCACATACATAGGTCGAGCCAAACAAGGCTGCGCTGTGTCTTTGATATCATTACTTTCATCCAGTGCAAGTGAATATAACTGAAAGAACTCCGCCTTATTGTTTAGCTGGCTAGCTATATGTTCATCAATTAGCTCCACACGGCGAGTCACAGTCTGACGTGACAAACTGATTTTTTCAAACTTGCCTTGACTTTCCGGATACAGACACCTGCAGTCTCCACCATGCAGTATTTCAAAAACTCACCTTCGCAGAAAGGCTTGCTAGCTTGTGCTAATTTGAATGCCAACAAAAAGCTTGCCTTGGTAGTTGACTCCTGAAGCGCAGTTTGTCGGTGAAAAAAATTTTGCTAGGTCAGTAAATTGGCTGCCAACCTCTCAGCCGTAGCTGCCCGTTCTTGCGCCGACAGCTTGCTGGCGTAATTGGCATGCTTCGTAGCAAAGTGACGGCTAATATTGTACTCCTTAAAAACCGCGACACTTTCTTGGCATATCAAGCATACAGCCTTTGATCGGACTTCTTTAAAAAAATATTTTGTTGTCCATTCTGTGTTAAACACTCGGCACTCATTGTCGACTTTTCTTTTCTTTGATAAACTCATGTTTGTTTTTAGAAGTGGAAAGCTTTACCGGGGGAACCGAGAAGGAGAGTGCTTCTTCTGGGAAAAGCTTAACCGCGAAGAAGAGGGGGCAAATGCTCAAGCGGTAAAATGCTCAAGCGCGCCATCTATTGGGGAAATGTGGGCATTACAGGGAAAAACGATATTATTAATTTTATATTTTGATATAACTGGGAGATGTTTGGCGGGCCGGATTAAAAAGACCAACGGGCCATATATGGCCCGCGGGCCGCAGTATGCCCATGCTGTTCTATGCAATATGCCTTATAATGCCGTGCGCCCGAATATGAAAAGAGTTTTAAAATAGGCCATTCATTGAAGGTGTGGCTTATACACCAAAGTACCTTATAGTGCGGAATATACGGTAGCATATTTTGGGGGGATGGGTTTTTTCATACTTTTTTGCCAGCTGGGATGAATGTGCACACTGGATCTATATAAACATAAAAATGAATTGTTAGTTATGGTTCCTTGTCTTCGTTGATCAATGAAAGAAATGCGTTGCAATGTCCAGCCCGGGTTGTGACGCTCCATAAAAGAGCGAATCATCAGTCATACTGAAGAAGCAAAACAACAAATCAATATCTACTCAAGCATAAAGTGCAAGACTTCTCCAAATCTTTTTCATCATGGGACCGTTCCATAGAACGAGATATCGTCTTGTGAGAGTGGGTGAGCCGGAAAGCCAACTTTCCTAATGAGCACTTTTCAAGGGCTGAAAGCTGCCAGGGGGTGGGGGGTTCAGGGAATAGTCCGTTATACCACACCATCAAATTGTTTCCCACTTGTCCTGGTCTTCTAAAAGCTAACTTTCCACCATCACCACATAAACATTCCAAATGCTTTGATGAAAGACGCGGACGCCAGCGTGACCCTCTTGGTCCCAGCCCTCTCAAATTGACCCATCTGTCTTCTTTTATTCTCTTCAAACAACTGAGTGAATATTGATTCCTTTTTCTTTCCACATGGAGTGCGAAAGTCACAGCAACCTTTGGGTTGATGTTCCGTCATGAGGGACACGTCGTAGTCTTACGAAGCATAAATGACAAACATTTCCAGACCATAACTCTTTAAGACAATCAAATGAAAGAATGAAAGTGACATTTATTTAAAGGAGAATGTGAAATTGTGGGAAAGTTGAGGGACGTAGAAAAATAGTTACCCAGGCGTCCTGAATAAGCTGAATGTGGTTTCGAAATGTGGACATTTCAGCATAACATGAATCAGAAGATGCCTGGAGGTATATTTCTTGTCATTTATGGCCGCGTTGTTGGGAGGAAAAGAATATAAAAGGGAATCCAGTCCATCCAAGTAGATCAGTTCTCTCTGGGAGAGGCCAAGCCGGCTTAATTGAGCCGCATCTTTCATGTCGGCAAGGTCAAGGTGATGGGATAATAAATCAACCGTGCCTCGTCGGCACTCTTCTCCGTTCTCACTACCCGAGCCCACCCCCAAGTGTGTGTGAGAGCCTCCCACCCCTCAGTTAATTACATGTCTACATGTGCATGACGGATCCAGTGCTAATACGAATCACTGTGAGCGCAGCAGCAGCACTGTTGGCGCTAAACTCACATAAATAGACGCAATAACCAATTAAAAATACCGTAATTTCCGCACTACAGAGCGCACTTGATTATAAGCCGCACCCGCTATATTTTTAGAGGAAAACCAATTTTGTACATACACAAGCCGCACCTGTATATAAGCCGCATGTGCCCACATTAAAACATGTAAACATATTTACAAAGAAAGACGGTACACAGAGAGAGTTTACAAAGTTTTAATAATATAACTTAACAATAATAATAATATAACTTTCTTCCCAAACGGTGCCTGTGACGCGGCAGTAAAACTGTAGCAACATGGTAACAACACGCTAGCAACAGAAGAGCAACACAGTATAACAGGTCTGGTAAAAGAACATACCGATACTTGTAAAAATCACGGTGAGCCGTCTTCATCTTCCTCCTGTGAACTGAAGCCATGGAAGTCACCGTCCTCAGTGTCGGAATTAAACAGTGTCATAAAGACCGGTCTTAATCTTACCTTTTCTACTCGAGCGCCCCTGGCGGCCGTTAGAAAAATTACATAAATTGGCCGCATCACTGTATAAGCCGCAGGGTTGAAAGTTTGGGGAAAAAAGTAGCGGCTCATAGTCCGGAATTTACGGTATATGGGGTGTCGTTGCGCCCCCTCCATATCGCAAATGTTTTCTATATTTTTTTGAACCAATTGTTTTTTCTTTTTACAGTAGACCGATACTAGTTGGCTGTAATTCTTCGCTTATCGGAAAGGAGAGCAACAGCCAAGTGACGCACTTTTTTAGCCATTGACCGAATACAGAACACAGAAACACAAGAAGTGCACTCACACGGGATCTGCTGCCGGCCACGGTCCACGTTGAGGTACTTGCGAGCAGACTCGCAGACATCACACCCCACCCTGTCAGGCGTCACATCTTCGGCTCACATACACCAAGTGACAAGGCTGAACCCGACTGAACTGGATAATCACGCAAAACTTACAGTCCGTGACTCACGGCTGTACTCTTGGTGATTTACCACTAAAGTTACTGCAATGGCAAACTATGAACACATTTGTTATTGGGAAACAGATACAGAACTGTTTGTGATTTATCTAACCAAAAGCGGCCTGATGCAATTGTGAAGAAGCGAATTACCATGGCTGTTGTTGCTAGCTAGCTAGCTAGCTCTCTCTCTCTCTCTCTCTCTCTCTCTCTCTCTCTCTCTCTCTCTCTCTCTCTCTCTCTCTCTCTCTCTCTCTCTGTCTCTGTCTCTCTCTCTCTCTCTCTCTCTCTCTCTGTCTCACCGTGGTCTATCTATCTATGGGGTGTAACAAAAAGTGACTTGAGTCAGAACATCGGTTTGAATTTGACAAATGGAATTGAATAGTTACATTTCTGAATCGTCTTACCCTTGAATCGTTTCACACCCCGTGTATCGAGATACGCGTAGAAGTGTATTTGATGAGAGATGTGCACCAGATCTAAATCGGTTTAACGTTGCTGATAATTTCACCGTAGGTGTGATGTCAAACCCAAGTGTGTATGGGCAGCAAATTAAAAAAGGCCATGCATCTCCTTCACATAACATGCAGCACAGTCACACGAGCCCATAGCCTTGAAAACGCTTGCTCTGCCACCGCGCTTTGACCTCCTTGTCATTGCCACTTAGCGTCCTTCGAGCTGGCATGTTGCCTTACGTTGCACACCAAAGCACGCAAGTCTAAACAAACAAACCGTATTTTCCATTCTCGGCCTTAATCCACGGTCGCTGAGCTATTCTGCACGGACAGCGAGCGGCTGGCGCGGGGCAAAGGATGAGACGGAAAAAGAACGGAGGGAGGGAATGAGAGGTGTGAAGGGAAAGGACAGCGAGATATGCACATCCAAGGTGAGGTAAAGAGGAAGGGCTGAGAGGCGACTCACAGCCCAGGGGCTGTGTTGAGGTGAGGAGGGGAATCAGGGCCATGGTGGCTGCCTCCATCACTCATCCCAACACATGAGCGCACTCTCTTTCTCGTACATGGTGCTGACAATACTGTCGCCGTTGCCCTCTTTCCCGGCAGCTGTGACACATTCTCTCGGATCACCTGCTTTGAGAGGTGAAGGGAAGTGTGTATGTGCATATTTGTGAGTATGAGTTTATTTGGGTTGTACGTGCAGGTGGGGGTCACCGTGGTCTTCCATGGCCTCATCAACACTCTCACACAAGGCAAGCGTACATACTGTACTCGAGCAGCTCTGATTATCACCAGGCATCTAATTGGAGGCTGAGAGTATGTAGCGTGCAAGTAGTGCGCACGTTGGCACAAATGAGTGCGTTGGCGTTGATGCCGGCGTAGCGTGGGAGGGGGCATGCTTGGGAGCACTCTGATGGTTTTCACAGCTTAACTGTGCTTGCGTTTAATTATTGTCACTACTTCCAGACCAGCAGGTGTCAGCTGTCATTGTGACGTGGAGCACATTGTAGTTACGGTTGCCCTTTGTGAAGTGAAACCGCAAAGATACAGCTTAATAGCTAAGTAGCGAAGCGGTAGCCCCCATACTGCTTTTGTTGAGACTGGACACAGATACTGTGTTTTCCGCCCTATAGGCACACATAAAATCATTCATTTTTCTCAAAAGCTTACAGTGTGCCTTATATACGGATCAATATTCTAATTTCTTGGACGTAGTATTTTAAATGTTCCGTAAAGCGCTTTGTTACAGCTGCAGCTGTTGTCAAACCTCTGTATAAATAAAGCTGTATTGTATTGTATTGTCTTCTCTTGAGCATAGCTCCATCTAGTGGATGCATAGCACAACCACAACCACTATTGTAGCTTCTATTCTCTGCTTCTTACAATGCAGTGCATCCTATATATCACTGGTGTCAAACTCAAGGCCCAGGGGCCAGATCTGGCCCGCTGCACTATTTTATGTGGCCCGCGAAAGCAAATCAACTTTCATGATGCTTACTAAAATTTGTACCAAAATTTCAAATTCTCCTATGTAACAACTCAGAGAGATATTGTAAGCTTTTTCTTGTGATCAAACCTCTCATGACAGTAACGTACACAGCAGTTGAAGAAAACTGTTCTTCTTGACGCTTTTTCTCTGGTGTCAGTCAGAACGGCTCTCCAAGGGAAACAGTAACTAAAATGTGGCCCGCTCGAAAAATGGGTTTGACACCCCTGCTTCATATGAAAACAGTTTTAAAATAGCCCATTCATTGAAGATGTGCCTTATACTCCAAAGCACATTATGGTGCGGAAAATACAGTACTTACATTTGGGTACTAACTGATACTAAGTTACACTACATAATAATGTCATTATGTCTTGCAATTGTGATGAAAATTTATTTTCATGAGTTTCACTCAAATCTAACACTTTGTGGAGTATCATTTTTGTCATCAGCGATATTTTACAGAAAACTGCATGTTTTTGCCCACCTTCTTGAGGCCTATTTCACTTAACCGAAATGCCTAGTGTTACAGGCTACAATTACGTGGTGGCTCAGTCCATAGAACTCAAGGGCACTATTTAAAGGAGTACATCGATCAGAGGTGAATAGAAGACTGAAGAGGTGGATATAAACGAGTAGGAGTATGGTTTCTTTGTTACCTCTGTGCGTTAACTAGTAAATAAAGTGAGTAGAAAGAAATTAAAGTGATTCTTGAAAATACCTCAAGTTCTAACATGAAATCGTGACAGATGCTGCTGTGAAGGACAATTAACCTGAGCACAATAATAATGAGACATAGTTTGTTGCTCAAGACTGCCTCCAAATCCATCCATTTTCTAATCCGCTTATCCTCACGAGGGTCGCTGATGTGCTGGAGCCTCTCCAAGCTGTCTTCGGGCAGTAGGCGAGGTACACTCCACCCTGAACTGGTTTCCAGCCAATTGCAGGGCACACAAATGACCATTCGTGCTCACAGTCAGACCTAGGGACAATTTAGAGTGTTCCATTAGCCTTCCATGCAGGTTTTTGGAATATAGGAGGAAACCGGAGTGCCCGGAGAAAACCAATGCAGGCACAGGGAGAACATGCAAACTCCACACAGGAAGGCCAAAGCTGGAATCGAACCCTGCAAATCTGCACTGTGAGGCAGACATGCCAACCAGTCACCCACCGTGCCTCCAAATCCTTTGTACTTAATTTTCATTGGCCACATCTTCCACTTGGACCGCCTGTGGGAGTCTGCCTGGGGGTCTTGGACGTGACTGGCCTCTCTCAGCCTCGCTGGCTTTTTAACTTCAGTCTTCAAAAGCTGTCACTGGTCTCCCCTATCCAGATCAAATTACAGCATTCATTAATTCCCAGACGTCAACAGACAGCCCCGGCGTTGGGAGATGGACCATGCAGCTGCTCGGCACCAATCAGTGAGTTAATGAAAGGCACCATCTCATTAGCCCTCTCATGGCCACACCGAATGAGCAGTTGAATGTGTTTTCTCCCATTTTATATCCTGGATCACAGTTTGAGCAGGCACATCCACGGTTATGTGAATGTCTGTAGAATGAGAACACAATGAGGGAGCCCCCAGATTGGCCGTAAATCCCGATTACGTGGAAGGCGACTGAATCAGGTTGTTCCCAGTATTGTGGTACCGCTGAGCAGATTAATTCAAGTGTTGCAGCTGCTCATTCATTAGACAGCAAGCAGTACACGTCTTGTACCAAGAAATATGTATAAATTAGTATCCATCAACTCTCTATTAAGGCTGGGCAATATGTAGGTTTAATGAAATAATTTGACCCATTTTTTTGTGGCTTCCATAGTTCGCAGCTTCTGAGATTTGCTAACATCTTGCGAGATTTTAGGTTTCGAACGATGTGCTAGAACACAGCGGAAACATGTCGAATTAGGTGTGAATGATTATTTGTACGAATTAAGTTTCATTCAAATGCAGATGTTTTATAGCTCGGGTGCCCAAACATTTTTGAACAAAGATATACTTTTCAAGCCAAGCAAGGTTCGCGATTGACCGTTACCGCACGTCCATATACGCATCCGGCGATGGAGGTCACTCACCACCGTAAGTTAAAGGTGACCTGCTTTTTAATATATTTTTTTAAATACTTTTTTGTGAAAGTGAAACTGCTAGGCTGTTTAGGGCCCTTTTCGACAGTATTGTGTTGTCATGGAAACGTACCAGAGCTGGCTGCTACATGTGAGCGGTTCTCAATACATGGTGAAGCGGCATTTCTATTGGCCAAGCTTAATTTTGTGCAATCTGTTCCAAGTAACTGTAAACAATTGAATGTTTATGAGTCACGAGCTGGGCAAGTGTTTTGTCTGCAGACCTGCGTTACTTCAGCGTCGTGGTCAAATGTGCCGTTTTTAGTTTGAGGCATTATTTCACGTTCCTGTCTGGCAAATTTCTCTCCTCAGTAGTTTGTTGATGAAGACAAGTTTTTTTGTCAGGTTGTTTAACTAAAATCAACATTCCCACATGGAGGTAAATCTTAATTAGAATCATATGGGGTGCCAGTTTTCCATAATTCTGACCCCCCCCACCCCCACCCACTCCTAGCACGCCTCTCGAGAAAATGACTAAACATTGCCTTCAGTTCAGACTTCCCGACAAGCACGCGTGTTTGAGTGTCGTATCCTCTGCAGAAATCGGTCCACATTAGCTCAGTTCAAACCTGCAAAAGTAATAAGAAACAGAAAACATCTGTGGTCTTGCAACATCTTCTTTAGGAAGAAGAATCGGGGTCATCGGAGTAAGGGTTGAATCCCAAAGAGCCCCCCCCCCCGACCCCCTTAATTTTATGACATAATAGATAGTTCTACTTGCAACGTTGTGGGAAACATTTTGGTTGGCTCTGCTGAATGAATTTGGACTGGGAGAGAAATGCAAGAAGCCCATCTTTGGTATCATTGTATGTTAGCATGAAGCTAGCTTGAAGCAAGCACTGTGTTTGTAGAATTGTTCACTCTCTGCCAAACTGCTGCTTGCCACAATGTAACGTAAATAGCTCTTATAAGCCCATTTTGTTGCTCGTAATAAAACTCAAGATGGCTCGTATCTCAAAAACTTGTCGGTCAGGTCACTCGTAAGTTGGTGTACAACTATGCTAGCTTGACAGATGGTCAGCATGTTTGTGTGCGCTGACTTCGTCGTCTCTGTGTGTGTAAGCGCTGTCTGGAGGTAGGATTTCGTGTGTGTGTGTGTGTGTGTGTGTGTGTGTGTGTGTGTGTCAGTTGGAACCTGGCCGGGTTTTGTGTGGCGGTGTGCATGGAAACAAACACGCAGACAAAGAAAGAAAAACAGAAAATGAGATTTGCAGTGCTCCGCTTTCCGAAAGCCCTGCAGCCATCATCAGAGAACAGGCTCTTCATCAATTTTGTGGCGCCGCGGAAGGACTTCTCATTGTCACATTTCCTCGTTCTCCCCCATCGCTCGCCACTTTTACTTCTCCCCGGCCGTGACCTTAGCCCGATATTAATGGAAAGGGATGTCCCTTCGTGATTCCTTGGCTGGAAGATGGATGGACGTGAACTAGACCTCAAGGAAAAGGAGCGGGCGAATAGAGGGAACCATTGCTATCTGTGGGGGTTAGAGTTTGCCCCAAAAAAATGATACAGCAAACACTATACTATTATCTATAGGATAGCAAACATTTAGGAATACAACAGCACACACCTCCCATTTTTTGTTGTTTTTTTGAAGAGGCTATATATCATAATAGTTTGAACTATAAATATGTACCAAAACTATTAAATATAATTTAATCGAACAACATTACCCTGAAAACGGCTGTGTATCTTTGACATAAAAAAAAAATGTTACAGGGGTGTCCGCACTGTAGAAATCACATTAATGTAAGAAAATATATTTTTTTAAATGACAAAAATTGACTTATGGGGTTTTCACATGAATCTGACTCCTCTCCGTGCGCAGGAGGAGCGGCAATTTGTGTTACGGTCTACCGTAACAATTAGTGAGCCTATGATTGGAAATGGTGAGCTGAAGGCATCAATTTAAATGGGAATCAATTCAAAACATGCCCGGGAATTGATTGGCTGTGACCAATGTGCTATAAACTTGTGTGAATGTCCCTTTTTTTCCCCCAGCGTTGAAATAACGTGTTAATTATCTTGTCTTTATGAGGGGTGGGCAAACGTTTGCCCAGCAGAACGTTTTTATGAATGCATTCATGCCAGCCCGTGCCAAAAAGGAAAAGAAAAAAACAGATGTCGTCATTAATGAACCAAATGAAGCTGTCTTTGTGCGCCACCTCTTTTCTTTTCAGCATGCAAAAAACAACAGGTGCGCTTGAAAAGTTACCTGTCACTCATCTGAAGCAACATGTTCCATTTGCCCTTCTCTCCCCACCCTGCAGTAATTATTATTATTATTATGAAATAGAGGTTCCGAATTCGGGCTCATGTTGGCTTCGGTGAAATGACAGAATTGCGCTGAGTTCATAAATTGAGCTCAATTGCGAAATAGAATTGAGGGAATATCTGAGTGGAATATGCAAGGCCGTTTGCGTTGAAGCGAGCACACCGCAAAGCAACTGTGCAAAGGCACAATTATTGAGATACTGTAGCTCTTTTGTATTTTATGCTAGTAGCATGCTTTTGTAGCCCATAGCATCCGCAGTTCTTGAAGACCCAAATAATTTCCAATTTGAGCAAATGATCCCTTTTTTTTTTCTATTCACTTCTACATGGTGCCATTTTCTTAGTCAGTTCGAGCAAGCGCATAGAGCGACGGACTGTTGGTGTGTATACGGGTCTCACTGAGGGGGTGCCAGGCCGCACTTTGGTCCTGCTTCGGTGGCGGTGCGGCCCGCTCCAGATGGGGCCATTGTACCGCGTCACACATCAATAATTCACCGAGAGCCGGAGAAAGTGGCGGAGTGTGTCTGCCTGCTCAATAATTAACCAGGGAGGGGAAGGAGGCATGTTTGTACAGCCAGGTCCCTCTCCCAACGCCCATTCAAATAGCCTTTGAAGCGGCGGGACTGGCGGGGGGAAAAAGGAAGAGGGGCGGGTGCGGGCCTTGAGATTTGTCTGCTCATTAAGACATCTCGTTTCCGTGTATTTGTTTTGTAATCTTTTGAGCCGGAGTATTGCACAGAACGGGCAAATCCAAATCGCATAATGTGCGCTTGTGTCAGACTACAGAGACGACAGATTATTGCCTGCCATGGTCGATAATGAGCTATTTTCAGCTCTGCTTCGCCGTGCACCTTGTAACCCCCCCAACTCTCCCCTGTTCCATCTCCCCCGTGTCTGTAGGTAGGACAGTGCAAGAAGCATTTTCACAGCCCTCACACCCTTCAATTACTTTGCCACATGGCACACACGAAGCCTCAATTTTGTCCCGGTTGCTTGTGCGGCCACACAATTTCTCCGCATCCGATAACCGTGAACAATGCTGGCTCTTATCTCTTAAAATATCTCCTTTCTCTCATATGACGGATGGCTGTGTCCCGGAGATTCTGTTGTGTACGGTTCGCACCAGTTTTGGTGATCTGAAATACGGGATTTGAGATACTGTATGTCCAGCGAAAGTTCTTTGACAGGTGGTTTGGATGTTGAATTATCTTTTAGGACACATTGGGCAATTAAATTAAGAGCTCTTTGCCATGTGAACTGTGCGGGCCCGTATTCATGTTGCATCGTATGGATATTTTGAATCCATGAAAAAAAACTGGATTGACTAATCCTTTAAAAGATGGAATGTCGGTCAAGGAAGAGATATATTGCTGCCGAAAGTGGTCATGGGTGTGAATAAAGACAAAAAAATGGGCTAGCTCCCATTTATTTGAATGTAATTGGTGCGGTATACACCCTGCTCATGTACGTTTTCACTGCAAGATTTGCTATTCCATCTACAAATACATATAGAGTCATTAATATGGTTCCGTGTTGTTGTAAAACACTACATGTACTGTATGTACTGTGTGGTTATTGCTTGGCGGCATGTGGTTGGCGGCCATGTGTCACCTGGTTATAACCCGGAAATGATTACGTACATATAACCCCCCCCCCCCCCCTTTTTTTGGGGCTGTGTAAAAGCGTCCTTGATTTGCAACATGACCACATCGTGCAGCTGTGATTCAACTTTTGAATCGCGGCTAAACAGTTACCAACACTTGGCCGCTCGTGAAATCTTGTGTCAAGGTGGGTGGTGGCCATTGGAAATTTCAGGAGAGTCCGGACGGCCTATCCATTCCCGGCGGAAATTGGAATTTGTGTAAATGTTCAGATGTCTGGAAAATTAGAGGTAACATTGGTCACTGTTCTGCTTGGCATTTAACCAAAGGTTTTCTCAGTTTCTCCGATTTTTGGTCAGTAGCCTGTTTTGAGTTGGGTTTTTTTCCTCACCACTTGTGTCTGTTCGCACTTCCGTCACACAACAAGGGGACCTCCTTCTGCCACATCTCACTTGCCTTCGCTTTCTCTCATTAAAATCTTGCACTCAATTTGAGTCTCACCCACTTGGTCATCGCTGCCTCTCCCGCATATCTTGATTTTTTTTTTTTTTTGAAGCCATCTGTGCTTTTCTCACTCTGTCACTCTCGTTTCTCTCACCTGATATCCCCCCCTCCCCCAACCCTCATCACCCCTCCTTCGTCTATTAGAGATGAAAGAGTTGTCAGAGCTGTCCTGGCCTGCCCCGGTGGGTCAGAGGGGGGAGGAGGAGCCCTCCGCTAAAGAACAAGGTGACCTCTCGCCCTGAACACGACCCACCATCTTCTTCTCATTTGTTCCATCACCACCACCCCTCCCCCACAAACTCAAACATCTGCAGTCACTGCGACCTTTTTGACTCCCATCTGTTCCATTGCGTTCCACCTGCTACGCATTTCACCTCAAATTCCCCACGATCGACTGCATTCTTTGCACTTCAATTCGGAATCGCACATCTTCTTCGACTCTGTGATTCAAGGAGAGCGACAAAAAGAAACAGGAAATTGTCGCTCTTGTCGCTGTGGTACAAAGGAGTATGAAAGCCACGGTGAAATGGGGAAAATTAGAAGTCTTGCTTGTCTCCTTCTTCCTTCGTTTAGTCAGTAGTTAACTATGCTCGTTGGTATTGTTTCATCATGGCTGCGCAGAGCTCACAAAGTAGTTATCTGAATGTGTTGGCACATGTCAATTAGTGTCAGGCAGAACCCCTTTAGGTTACAATTGGTTCCTGCTAATAATCACCACTAGATGGCATCAGAACACTAACAGGGAAACAAATCAATGGGGAATATAAAGAGACTGTAACACCATATATAAGGCGCATCGGATTATAAAGCGCACCGTCGTTTTTTGGAAAAATTGAATGCTTTTAGGTGCGCCTTATAGTGTGGAAAATACAGTAGCTCAGAAATAACACCATCTGTGCTGTGCTATGCTATGCTATTGTGCAAATGCAAAATGACCGCCACATCCTGGCACTTCAGATCCCTATTCTAAATTTGACCGTTATCGATCGAATGATTTGATCTGAGTCACTAACAATAATTCCTCTTCTGTCTGTGTGCCAACAGTTCAGTTCGACGGACCCGAATGGGATCGCTCGTCGTCGCCCACCGAGCGCTTGCGTCCTCCAGGGCCCCGGTCCAGCCCGCTGGTGGGCGGAGGAGTAAAGTTTCGAATGCCTCAGGAGGGCCTCACCATTGTTGGGGAGAGGGTGGACCCCACACAGCCTCTGGAGAAGCAAGTGTACGTCGGCCCTCTTTCGGGTGCATAGATTACTTTCGGTCGACATTATCTGACCATCGGCTACATTGCTGTTGACATTTCATTAGATTAAAAGGCTCGCTTGATTTCATGTTCATCGTCATTGCGGCCATTAGTTTAATTACCTCAATCTAATAGATGGCAAAGTGATAAAAAAAAAAGTTTTATACTCGTCGCACCGCTGATGCACTTGACATTAACTGTCTTCTAAACATGGACATCGTGCTTTGCGAGTGGAGCGCATACGTGACATAAATGGCCTAGTTTTTCACTTGATCATGAGCAGCTTTTAACATTTAAAAGACAATTTGTGTCGTTCAGCTAATTTCCCTTCCCTTTTGATCGAAGAAATGAGCATGGACAAAAATGACGCGGCTAATGTGTTTCGGCGAAGCGGAACTCGGAGAGCTGTGAAACATTAGAGTACAAACTAATTAGGTCTGAACATTAAAAACACTCATTTGCTTTGCCGGTGTAATTTCAGACATCATTGGTATGATTTATGTGCCACCTTTTGACTTAAACGCGCGTTGTGAAGGTGTACTTGTGCATACGGACACGTACGTTCATACATAGCTGATTTTTCCGCAACATTTAATCCATGACGATTCTATGAAGTTTATTACCTTCAACAGCTCTTAAAAAAAATTCTACATGAAATGAATGCCTCGTTAATTATGGTTGTTACAAACACTTGCGTTCTTTAATCCGTCGTGTGTACTTGTTCCCGTGTTATCGGGTGCCAGACACACAGCAGCCTTCACTTACTCTCATCGCTTCCCGTTACAGGCTTGAAGGCAAGGCAGTTTTATTTATCGAGAACATTTCAAACACAAGGCAACTGCGTGTGCTTCACACAAAGCAAAAACAAAACACCCTAAAAGCATTTTCAATCACACAGCTGAAGACATTCAAAGGCAGAGCAAATAGAACAAAACGCTTACAAAGAATTACACAAATAACATGCATTGACAAAATTAAAATACATTTTCAAACCAAAGATTACAAGCAATTTAAAAGTAAAGAACTAAAAAGTTGCTTTTTAAAATTACAGACAGGCTTCACTTCAGCTGCCAGCTTGTTCTACTTGTGTGCAGCACAGCAGCTAAAAGCCGCTTCACCATTTTGCTTTGAAACCCGGGACCTCAGAGCCCGACCCGGTTAACACTCAATTAGCATTTCTTTAATGCATTCAGGACCCAAAGGATTCAGTGATTTATCGACGGCAGTAGCACAATTTTAAAATCTATTTTAAAATGACCGGGAGCCAGGATGAAGCCTTTATGACTGAATCAATTTAATCATATTTCAATTTATACTCGTATACACAATATGTTATACTTTTCTCCTTGTTTTTTTTTTGTTTTAGTCTAATCTGTTGTTCCAAACACCAATTTGTCGCTCTACAACAGTTAATCACGTCTTTCCTGTGTCATGATGAAGATACCGTCACTATTTTCCGCGCTATAAGGGGCTTCGGAGTGTAAGGCACACCTTCAATGAACGGCCTATTTTAAAACGGTTTTCAAATATAGTGTGCACCGAATTATAAGGCGCATAGAATAGAAGCTACAATAGTGGCTGCGCTTGCTTTATGCATCCACTAGATGGAGCTATGCTAAAGGAATACAATACAATACAGTACAGCTTTGTTTATATGGAGCTCTCACAAGCACTGCAGCTGTAGCAAAGCACTTTACAGAACATTTCAAATACGTTCAACAAATCTGAATATTGATCTATATATAAGGTGCATCGGATTATAACGTGCACTGTCTGCTTTTGAGAAAATTTAATGCTTTCAGGTGCGCCTTGTAGTGCGGAAAATATGGTAATTAGCTTGTGAGCCGTGGGCTGATTTGCACAGTCAGTCCAAGTGTGCTACTGAGATTTAATGCCTATATGAGAGCTTATTTTTTTTAATTTATTTTTATGATTGACTGTTGATTTCTATGTATACAAGGGAGCAGTGCATGGATGACCACTCTGGCTTGTTCTGCGTCTCAGGTGGTACCACGGTTCACTGTCTCGGTCTGAAGCGGAGTCGCTGCTCACCTTGAGTAAAGAGTGTAGCTACCTGGTGAGGAACAGCCAAACCAACAGATGCGACTACTCGCTGTCTCTCAGGTACGCACACACACACACACACACACACGCACACGCGCGCAAACATAAACACTCACCAGGTCACATTTTTACTTATGATAAAAATGAACAATATTAAATACAATAACAATTTGATTAAAACATTACTTTTAATTGTGCGATGATAAGTTAAAAAAAGTTATAATTGATAAATAATTAATTCATTGAATCATTATGATCAAATATAAACACTCAATTTAAAAATGAAAGTAAACAGACAGCAACTTATTAATTATAAAGTATTAAAATGAGCTTTTATACACATGCACTAAATAATTTATTCTGTTTTTTGTTTTTGTTTTTTAAATCTCATCTACAACTGACCTATCCCATCTGTTTGTAAAATCAACTGTGGCTCTTGATCACGTTTGCCTTTACTAATCGGGTGCTTTCCAATGCTGCAAAGTGTGTGTGTGAGCCCACCTGAACTGCAATCAACCCCACACACACACACACACACACACACACACACACACACTCCCACACTCCCCCATCTGTCTCTACCCTCCTCCTTTCATCCATCAGCCAAACTTAGTATCACTGCGGCACTGATGCTTCCTCCTCCGCTACTCATTTGCAGGCTGCTATAATGCTTATCCGGTCAAATCTCTCCCTTGTAATTACGACCATCATCCATCGCCGTGGCCTCCCATCACGCCTCCGTCCTTGACTCCCCCCCACCTCACCCCACCCTCTCCTCCCACTGTAGCCTCCTTCTTTGGTCTCAAAGGGCCTCCCCCTAAGTGGTAATCAGGCAGGTAGAGAACACTTCAGTGCACACATCATCCTCGCCATAATCACTAATGAATATGAATCACCTTCTGGGAGCCGCACAAGATGGGAGTCAACTTGCAAGAGAGATGAGAGTACGTGCGTGTGTGTTTGGGGGGGGGGGGTGATGTTGCACGCAAGCAAGTTTGAGGATTACTCACATTTTTTGCACAATTCCTGTTGGTCAAGCAACAAGGTTGCAAATCTGGTTCTGCGTTTTGCTTGCGTGGTGTCTCGAAGAACCGATGTGAGCGGAAACGGTCAGTCTCGGGACACTGTGGCGTTTTAATTGAATTCAACCTCCAACATTATGATCTCCCTCGGTCTTGATTTGCGTAGTGAGTTCCATGAACATTTATGGGGATTTCACTTCAGTGTAACCTCGTGTGTACCGTCTCAAAACGTAATTGAGCCGAGGCACCTATTTTTCAATAGAAAAGTCTCAAGTCACGACTCCAAACAAAAATGTTTCAAAACGTGTCTATATCATCGCTGATAGGTAGATTCCTCACATCTGCAAAATCACTGAATTTCAGAGCTAAAAAAATGCATCTTGCTTGATTTACCCGACACCGCAGTTGCTATTATCCCATCAACACACCACCACCCCCAAAATAATGTTCAATCTCTAATTTAACCTGCTAAAAAAAGGTTGTTTTTTTTTTAGCTGCCAACTGCGGTCATGCCAACCCGACTGTGGTTACGTAATCTTCCCAAACTCGTGATGCAATAAATAAAATGTTGAATTGACAAAAGCATTACAGCGATCATTTTTTAGCAAAACTGATTTACTCAAATAAAGTATGTCCTGGAAACAGCTGGGCTTTCAATCTTGAGACGTCGTCACGCCAAACGGCTTCTGCAGAGTGAACAACACTTGTTCAAGTGACTTTGTAAATTTGTTCTCAATATATTTTCAAGACTTTAATCATGTCAAAATCACAGCTAATTTGGAGGTTTTCATATATATTGAGGTTTTGATTCTTAATTTTTTTTTATTTTATTGCTTGTGGGGAGGCTACAAAAACTGATGTAGGTTTGAATCAAGCTTCCGGCTCCTGACAACAACTACAGAAGCATCATTTTGGTTCTGTTTAGTCTTCCTCAGACTGTTGTGACTGCTCGCTCGCTGAGTTTAGATTTGACGCAAAAACATTCCCCTCCCGAGAAGCGACACTTTGTGTTGACGATGATAGAATACGGCGTCCATACGGCCTTTTTTTTTTTTTTAATCCCCATACACGTATTTTGTCTCCCGCTGAGAGGGCCGACATCGCGGGAATGGAACACAGATTGCCAAGAGGCTGTCAGTATTTGAGTGGATAATCAGCAGTAAAGCTCAAGTTTCGCTGACCCACGCCTGATTGGTTCATGTAGGTGATGTTTTGAAGGCCGTTAGCACATCAATTATGGTAATTTGAGTGTAAAATACCCGAGCTTTGATTACTTGTGCTCCGTGCCATCGTGCGCTTTGCCGTCGAGCTTTACAACAAGAGAAGAATATAAACATGAGGCTTGCCAATCGGGCAAGACGTTGTCACTCAGGAGATGGCAGACCTCCGTAAAGGCAAAATAATCCTAAACAGACATATAACTTTTTGCTCTTCTGCTTTCTTCCTTTCATAACTTTGCTGCTGTAAATTGGGAATTTCTCCATTGTGAGACGAATAAAGGTTTACTTATTCTAACATCCACATACACGGACTTGAAGCAGAGCGGACAAGAAGACCATTATGACATGAAGAGAAATAAATTCTTCTTGGGCATTGAATTGATCTTGTCTTGGAAGACGTTTTGCTTCTTAGGGCTCAAAATATTTTGTTTCTTTGCGAATCAGCATCTTGATTTTAGGAGCTTTCTAATTTTGTGGAGGAAATTATTTTTTAGGTTAATTCCAGGGACCTGAAGCAAGGGTTTGATGAAACAATTAAAGTATGACAATACAACAGATAAACAATTAGTTTGCTTTTTTTATGTAATCTACGGGCTCAATGTTTATAGCAGCAAGAAAAGGTAAATTGATTTTTTTTTAAACATGATCGACTAATGTAACTTTGACAACATCTGTTGTGCCGACCACAAAAGTCAAAAACAAAACTCAGAACAAATAACTTTGTCTATTTAATACAATGTACATTTACAAATTTCCCTGTTATCTTGATGTTGTACGTTGAATGTTCTCAGCTATAACGCAGTTGTAGCCAGACGTCTGTCAAAAGTGGGTTAGATCACCAAACACTTAATTCCAGTGTTGAACACACTTGTCGTGTCAATCTGAGATTATTTTAGTGTAGTTAAGAGTAGCTTCTCTCTTCGTCAGAACAATACTTGTCAGAAAAGTAGCGTATTCGCCGCCACGTAGGCATCGATCGCTGATTCCGGAGCGACTCCGCAAAGTGTTTAGCCGCAGCAGTCGCCAGCTGAATCTCATTGCTAGCTAGCTAGTGTAGCTGAATGTAGCGTCGAGCTCAGCTTCTGACTCTTTTGCTAGCTAGCTAGTGTAGCTGAAGTAGCGTCGAGCTCAGCCTCTGACTATCCATAGTGAGTGACGTGCACGACGTAGCCCAACAAAGCTTTTTGGGGACATCTCGGCGGGTTGACTCTCAGTTTTGCTATTTAATGTGTTTTAATGAGGGATAAAAATGCAATTTCAAACTGCTTTATTTGGAGCCTTGCTCATCTGTGAAGGCGTCATCAGTTCACCAAGCCCGGCTAGTGCTGTCCTAACCAAGCCTTGTTGTTGAATTTGAAATGACTCGGATGACTGGAAATAGAAACAATAAGTTGATCCAATTTCATGTAACAAATATGATAATTTAGTTTGTCAATGGAGGACAGTGCTTCTGATTGTGATTATGCGAGCAGAGAAGGTCTTGTTAGCCCTGCCGTCTCCGCTAACATGAACAATGTCAGTTATTCTCGGGGGGGAGAAAGAGAGAGAAAGAGAGAGAGGGCACTGAATGGCATGATCTTGAAAGTGGAACTCGGCCATGCCTGCCAGGGAACTGCATCTTGCTCACCCACCTTCACAGTCCAGCGCTTTCCCTTTCTCTTGTTGCATCCGCATGTGCTAATCCTCATCCATCCTAATATTTCCTCCCTCCCTAAATCCACACAAGAGGCTGCATGACTCCCAACCCGCCTTCCTTAGCCGTGATTCCCTCGCCCCCTTGTCGTAACTTGAGCTTATTGTTTTGGTCCCAGGAGCTGCCAGGGCTTCATGCACATCAAGTTCATGCAGTGCAAAGACGGCAAGTACGTGCTGGGACACAACAGCCCGCCGTTCGACTCCATCCCCGAATTGGTGCACTTCTACACCACGCACAAGCTCCCCATCCGTGGCGCCGAGCACCTGTCGCTGCTCTTTCCCGTGCTGGTGCAGACGCTTTGACTCTGTGAAGTTTTTTTTTTTTTTTTTGAGAAACTTCAAACTCATTCGTCCCGGTTATTTTTGGACTGGACCTTTTCACCGTTGTACTACTTGTGCCATATGTCGCTAACATCCAAGGAGATTGATTCGCAGAGAAGGCAATACCTGAACTCCGCTCCCTCTCTGTCTGACATATCTGTGCTGAACCAACGTCGGCGGACTTCAGGACATCAGAAATTCTGATTTCATTTTTTTTCTCCCTTCTTGGCCACACATCCGTCACACCTGAGGAAGTCAGTGGCACCTTGGGAAAAGTTGAGAGATGCTGAGGTTCTGTTCGAACAGGAAATTTTTGCCGAAGGTGGAGATTCAATTACTGCTGTTCGCCCCCCCTCCCCTCCAAAAAAACTACTTCAGTAACACTGGTTCAATATTGGTTCAGTACACTGGTTCAATAAGGTTTTTCACATTTCTACTAGGATCAATAAATGGAAAAATAGAAGACGATGGATGTGTTATTTTCTTCTTTATTGCTGATGTTTAGAGGTAATTTTTTTCAACATCATCAGTCATTGATCAATAAATTTATGTTGTACACAAATCCACACATCGAGTAACCTTCTATTCACAGAGGAAAGGGACCCAACTGCAGCAAAAATAAATCACAAGTAATTGATACTTCATCCAAATGTTTAAAATTGCCTCTATTCATAATTTAAAGGGAAGTGCAATATATTCACTCTTTGATATACAACCAATTCACCTGTTTTCTCAAGATGAGCTGTGATTGCTTGTTACCTGAGCCCTGAGCAACTGTGATGCCATTTTCAGTCGACAGCCATTGACAAAATGGCCGCCCTCTAACATGGCAAAAAACGGATTTTGAATTTTGCTGCTGAACTCATATTCCACCAACACAATGTGAATCAGAATGCTGTTTTTACACGAGTGGATGTGCATAGAACATAATACTGCCAAGAAAGTTTGGAGGTCGACTTCTCCTTTAAAAAGTCACGTTCGTATTCTCTGAATTTCAAAGACTTCATGCAAAATCCCACTCAAGCCTTGGCCCTTTGTTGACAATAATTTTGGCTTTTTCAGAGAGAAGCGTCTCTCTCCACTGACTTTTAGTGCCATGTTTGCAGGCTGCAGGCTAATCGGGAAACACTTGAAAGCGTCGTCCCTTTCACACACACACACACACACACACACACACACACACACACACACACACACACACACACACACACATGCTTGATTGCTGATTGTCCGCCCGCCAGGTGATTTAGCTCAGTCGTATTTGACTAAATTCTGGCCATCTGGATTTTTTTTTAACTCTCATAACAGATTCTTGGTTGATGCTTTCTGTGGCAAAAAAAAATGCTCATTTGGCATTGCACCACTTAAACCAAATGAAAGCGTGGGTATTTTATATCACCTGTTAAAGATGGATTGCATCGACTAGAATGAAAATATCTCACTCATTGTGCTTTGGACATAAAGAAAAATGACTTGTCAATTGCTTATAGACACAGATTGGGGTCTCGATCCTGCCCACCCATCAAAGGTGAAATTAAACTACCAAGTATACTTTTTGTGAACTGCTTATGTCAGAAATGTCTTTTGAGCATACAGAAAATGGAATGCACAAACAACATGATATTCACACTTGGGTAAACAAATATGTACATTAGCATTCTGCACGAGCAGGAGTCTGTCACTAAACCAACCAATTGGCATTTGCACTTAATAAATGTGGAATGTAATATGGACAGATTACAGATAGCGAGTAGCAATGGGGGTGAAAGAGCGTGGCCAGCAGTGGTTTATTTTCATGAGAGAGGAAAGTAACACCCAACCAACGAGTCCCTCGCTTGTCTTTGTATCCACAATGTTAATTGAAGACTAAATTACAAGTTGAAAGACGCGCTAGTTAGATTTTTTTTTCCAATAAAACCTTCACAGGACAGAAAGAAAGAAGCAGAGCACTTGTGAGGATTGTGTGTTTCAGGCACACGCACACACATTTGCTCTCCTCCATCCATTAACAGCACGGTTGGGGTGTTGGTGGTGGGGTGTTATGGGGAGTAGGGGGGTGCAACTCTCATTATTTGGGCTCCGCTGCAGAGTGAAAAGCGATGGGATTGCTTTCATTACGGAGCCAAATGAAATAGCGGAGGCTGATTACCCGCGTGACGGAGAGACGAGGCGAGCCGCATCACTCTCTGTTGGGAAGGGGTGGGGTGGGGGTACTGTGACAAAAAAAATAAAAAATCTTGAGTGTCTGGTGAGATAGACATTGACATTGAGGATGGCAGGGGGTGCTACTATGGTCCCATTTTCCCAGCAAGGCTCCCTGGGGAAGGATTTGAAATGTAACGACAGTGGCAGCACAGCATGTCGGACTCAAACAAATATCCTCCTCACTTCAATTGCACGAATCTCCGATCATTCGTTCTTTCCATTTCCAAGTGCCTTGTGAACTTCCGTTTAGCTTAATGCTAACAAAGCGCATCAGCATTGTGGCGTTATAACCCTTTAAGCTGCAGATATTTCAGTAGAAACTGTGGAACAACGATGGAGATATTATGCAATGTTACTCGCAGGCGTATTTTCTTTATCCTCTGTAATGAATGACTAATGTGTTTGCGTCTTCCTGAGATGTGACCGATTCAATGTACCGGATTTCCTTCCACATGTCCGGGTGGCCAGGTCGCGCACACCACTAGGAGCAGCACAATGTACGTTGAATCGAATAAAGAAATGGGACAGTTCTCACAACACCACTCTATTTTCTGTTTTTGTGCTCAGGCCGAAGTCTTGTTGTGCTTTGGCTTCATCTTGTGGTATCTTGGTGCCAATGTAGAAATAAGGGGAGGAACTTATACATGCCAAAGCCCTGTCTAATTTATGTGACATCTTTTGGCAATTATGAACCACTTTGGGGGGGGGACACTATTCCTAACTCATGATTGCACAATGGCCGAAAGTGGTTTTAAAATATTGGTGTTGAAGTTATTTACTCTCAGCGGTCCGCATGTGGACTTTGTCATTTTCTTATTTTCAGTTGATATTTTTAAATGAAAGGATTGAATGATGCCCACTCGCCTTCCAGCTGTCGTTTGCAGCTCCTCATCTCCAATTGAACCAAAAGCTCCATTTTGTCACATACACCGACGCCAGTATCACCTTCCTCTCAAAATGACTGCGACACTGTGTTCACATGCAGCTGTCGTGACTTTGTATGTGCGGGCGTGTAAAATGTCAGGTGTGGTGGTGGATGTCAATCATGAGGCGGCGGTGGCAGCTGTTCATCCATCACAGTCGGCCCCGGCAGAATGAGCACAGACTTGAATATTCAAATGTACTCGGAATTATGTATCTGGAGATTGCTCGTGGAAATGACTCATCTCGGCGTGTTTAATGAAAAGCAATCTTTGGTTATAGCTCAGTGGTGTCAAATTTGTTTTTGTTCACAGTGACACTTTGTTGGATGTTCGGTTATAAAGATGATACCGCTTTAATGTGGACACTCTTATCGCCGTAACGCTAGGCCAAGAGCATGCTCAAGGCAACGAGCCTCCCGGTCTGCTGGCCAAGTTGGGTTGATGTGACATCCTGTCAGACTTTAGGCCTTCAAAGTAAAACTATTTTGTTCTTGTTTGAGTGGGACTTGCTAAGTTAGCATGCTACGCTAAATTCAGTATTACGGTAGCTTAGCAAGTGCTATGGTTTATGTCCACGTGTAGGGCTCATATTTTGTTATTGCCTCCACCTTAAAGTTGTCAGATAACATGTATATAACATGGTTCATGTGCCATTATGTAACTCAACTCAACTGTATTTATAGAGCACTTTCAAACAGCCGTTGCTGCATACAAAGTGCTGAACATGGAGCAACTAACATATATACAGCAATAAGTAACAAATAAACGTGTAATGTTACTTTGTTACTTTTGAAATTGTTCAAGAATCACAGTTAGTTTTTTTAAGTGTATCGTCAGATTAATTTGTCATGGTAACTGACAACAGCGGTTCCAAGATGATGAGATTGGAGGTTAAAGATGCTTCATGAAAATAAATAACTAGATATAATTCCATCTTGTGCTCAGTAAAAAAAACATGGAAACCAAAACAGTAATTTGTTATGTGGTATTAGCTTAAGCAAGAAGTGTAGGTATGAGTTTGTCTGTTGCTCTGATTGAGACCAAGATCGGATCACATTTTATGACCAATTTACGCAGACATCTAGGTCACAGATGTCAAACTCGAGGCCCGGGGGCCGGATCTGTCCCGCCACATCATTTTATATGGCAAATCAAAGATGGCAACTTTCATGATGCTTGCTGAAATTCAACCAAAATGTCAAATTCCCATTTGTAATAAATAAGAGTGATGGTGTCAGCATTTTCATGTTACCAAACCTCTCCTTACAGTAACTTAAACAATAGGTGAATAAAACTTTATTCTTGACTTCTTTATATGGTTTCGCTCATAACGACCCTCCAAGGAAACCGGTAACTAAAATGTGGCCCGCGACAAAAACGAGTTTGACACCCCTGATCTAGGTCATTGCAAGGGGTTCACATTCTTGTTCTTGCAACTGTATTTATATATACACACGGAACGTGTTCAGCACCACAAGTGAGAGACTGCACACGCATGTCTGCCTAAAAAGGTTGTCACGCTCCCCCTCACTCATCCCTCAACTGAGACGCGCTAAACCCTGCACTTGTGGCAGGGGGCCTGGAGGACAAAGTGTGGAGGTCACATTAGCCGTGTGTGTACATGTGTGTGTCGTGTGTGTGTGTCTGTGACTGTGCCTGTGTCTGTTCATGCGTGCCTTGCCGGAAGATTGCAATCAGAAATGGTTTGCACAGAAAGCAGCTGCTGTTTTGAGGGATTTGGAGGATGGGGGGGTTATTTTAAGGAAGAATTTGTCAGAGTTTCACTTTATCGAAAGACATTCAGCAGGTCCCACGCTGTGGATCGAGCTACTCGAGCATTACCTCCACCGAGTAGAAATCATGTAAAGCGAGCGTTGGATTGCTTCTTTGCTAGTTGAATAGGTTTAAGCAAAAAAAGTGTATGGGGGTTGTTTACGGTGGTTAGCATGTGTGCCTCAAGAGGTTCTGGATTAGAATCTCTCTGCAAAGTAATTTGCATATTCGGTAGCTTTTCAAGTCTAATTTTAGAGTTGGAATTGTCTGTTGTTGAACAAAATTATTTTCCTGGTGTTGTCTGGCTTTGTGATGAAGTGACATCCAAAAAATCACACAGACATGCACACACACACACTGTCGACACGGAATGCATTGTGTCAGATGCGCATTTCACACATCGCACACACACACGTCGACATGCATAGATGCGCATTTCACAAACACAAATCCTGGAAATCGTCCACAGATTGATGTTAGAGGGGGCTGATCCTTTTGTCCTCTTGTCGTGTTCACATCAGTCATATGCAAATGCAAATTGCACATTGAGAATGACACAAATCCGCCATGTCGAAACTCTCACAGAGAACTGGCGACGGCTATTTAGTTAACATGATTTATAAGGAGATTGACCCACTTCGGGGGGGGGAAAAGGACATTTGTGAGTGTTGCAGCTCTCGAGAAGGATGTTGTAAGTCATTACCCATAAAAAAAAAAAATTCAGATGCATTGTGCAGGTAGTAGGTTACAATAATGGTAAGGAACATTTTGGAATATTTTATCTTGGTCTCATGTGACATTCAATCGTATCCGTGACACTCCAACACAAGATTACAGTGCAAGCAAATCTCCCTGCGCATTAACATTTTCTCCATTTCCAAATGGCAAAAGGCCGTGCCCATCCCGGGCTAACGCGGGGAAGAAACGCTCAAGCATTCGTGACGGCAAGTGAACAGTCGATGACCTTTTTTTTCCCGGAGAAGGTTGCGCTTTTAGCATCCCTGCTGTCTTTCTACATCACAATTTAAGGCGCGGAACAAGGACTAATCTCTGTGAGGTGAGCGTGAAATGCCACTCTTGTCAGGTTCTGTCTGCGGCAGTGAAGCCTCTGCTATGGATAATCAAGTCCTTTGCAAAGAAATAATTGGCAACCATTTGCACGACTAACCCAGACAACTGCAAAAAAAAAAAAAATACAAGATGGAGTTAAAAAAAAACCCAGACAAGTCCAAAGTTTAACCACTACAAAATTCCTTTCAAATGGTTAGCGTGTCTTGCCTTGAACTCAAGTGGGATTCGTAATACCGCCACAATTGCTCATCAGTATGGCACTAATATTAGTCATTATATGCAAAGGATAACTGAATGTTTCTAGTTAAGAAATTTCTTCCAGAACCAATTAATTTCGTAAGTAGATGTACCACTGTAAATGCTATTTCTTAGCGTTAGTATTAAACTAGTAGATCACAAGGCTAAGCTACAGTATGTGGTGGTTTGCAAGACACATCAACTTTGTTTTCTGTTCAGTTTGACTTTATTTGAGAGTGACGGTAAATATCTTGAAGTTGAACTCACTGTATGTCAAACTTCTACTTCAAACGATGGCGACATAGGCAGTGTGTGAGTAGGTGTGCAACAATTTTTTTTGCCTAAATGGCACTTTCACGTTAGAACTGGAGCACATTTTTTTTTCAATTTGTGATACTAACACACGACTAGATAAATATATTTGTGCAAAGGATCAACATGTGGTTTTATATTACCGCACTCACACACACACAACACATTCACATCTGACCAACACCAAATAAGATTTTGATTTTATTGACTCTATAATGGAACCAGACTACCACTTTGAAATCACTCCCATCCAACACTGCTCATCACTACTAGTGGTTAGTTGACGTCTGAGTGGTTTCTAAGATAAATGACGATTGAGAAGTGCTGCTCTGACGCCACCATCTGGACAAATTGGGGTTTTGCACCAGTAGTGGTAAAGCTACGACAGCGGCAGCCTCATCTCCTCTTAAAAAAAGAAAAGAAATAATAATAATATATTTCTCCCTTTCTTTCGTCTTCTTTTCTTAAATCGTCCCATTGAACGGCATACAGTCCCAGTACCATGACGGCTTTTATGCACACAGAGCACAAAATCTACCTCAGGTGAGTATATTAAGCGACAAAATGTTTTCACAGAAAATAAATACTAGTCAAGTTGTGTGGGGGCGAGGGGGGAGCACATGTAGGTGTTGTAGCACATGCAAAACAAAAAGTGCCCGAGTAGCTTCTACATAAAAAAAAACAACTGCCACAACGTAGGTTGGAAACACGAAACTATTTAAATACAAAAAAAATAGGTTCACTTTACATTTGTTCTACATAGTGGCTTTCATTAGTCTAGATTCTGGATTGATTTCTTGTGTTGTCATCCTTCGAACAGTGACCATAGTGCACTCTGACCCTTAAAGCAACACTGTGTGGCAGCCAAAACATTAGGAACACCCCATCTCTTAATCTAGAATTGGGTTACTTTTATTTTTAGAGGTTTATCTTTCCCCCCCAACTGTAAGCCACTCAATGAATTGAACAGATGATTGTGAAAAATGGAGAAAAAAAGTCACGATTTGTGGTCTGGCCTGGTCCAAAAGGGTTTCCCGTTTACTTTTTGTGGCATTTTTGCCTGGTCTCTTTGTCACCTGTAAAATATGTGCCTTCATAAAGTTTGAAAAACATCGCATTAGGCGGCGCAGGTGTGCCTAATGTTATGGCTTTCTAGGTGCTTCGTGTCAGAATTTGCTGAGGGCCCCCGCCTTCACCAACACGGCCGACAGCAGCTCGGCGGGTCCCGCCGGGTGAGGCAGAGCGGTGGCGGCGGGATCTCCGTGCTTCTCGTCCGAGTTGACCCCTCTGTTCAGGGCGGTTTTCCCCAGCCCCCCGCCACCCCCCATGCTGCTCTTGCTGTTCTCGGCAGTGGGCCCCGCCGTGCCCAGGTTGGGGTTACCCGCCGCGGGCATCCCGGTGGACTCCATTCCACTCTGGCAGCAACACAGCAGGCGGAAGAAGGCCGCCCTCATCTCCCTGCTGGACAGCGTGTAGATGAGAGGGTTGAGGGCCGAGTTGAGCACAGCCAGGGCGATGAACCAGTCCACCTCGTAGAGAACGGGGCACCCATTGGGACTGCAGCCAACATCCAGGAGCAGCAGCATGAAGAGGGGCGCCCAACACACCACAAACACCCCGAGAACGATCACCACGGTCCTCAGCAAAGCCAGGGAACACTCGGAAGGCCGGCTGCTCACCCTGCGCCCGCTGGACGTCACGAGGCGATAGATCCGGATGTAGAGGATGATGATGGCCACCAGCAGGGCGCTGAAGACGCTGATGCAGAACGCCACGTAACTTTTGGCGTACAGCGGCAGCACAGTAGAGCAAGAGCCCAGGTCGTCCAGGCAGTTCCAGCCGAGGCTGGGCAGGGCGCTGAGCAGCACCGAGACGAGCCAGCAGGCCGCCAGGAGACCCAGGAGGCGTCCGCGGCCGGCCGTCTCACAAGGGCGAAGACGCACCATGGTCATGTGGCGCTCGATCCCGATTGCCAGAAGGCTGAAGGTGGACGCGCTGAGGGCCACGAACATGCTCCCCTCCCTGGCCAGCCACTGAGCTGGGGTCAGGAAGTAGGTCCTGCTCCCCGAGGTGAAGATGTTGACCACGTAGGCCACGCCGGCCAGCAGGTCGGACAGCGCCAGGTTGCCGATGAGGAAGTACATGCGGCTGTGGAATCGCTTGTTCCTCCACAGCGCCAGCAGCACCGTCAGGTTCTCCAGGACGATCAGCACGCAGATGAGCAGCAGCACGGCCGTCTTGCACGCGCCGGCGCCGCGGACCCGCTCCCACTTGCCCGAGTTGTTGTAATGGGCCACGATCACCATGTTCATGCCTTCTTCCGGCGCGGTGCCCATGCTGCCTCGTGTCGCCCCCTCCACCACCACCACCACCCAGTTCCTTCACTCACACGACAGGGGGCGCCACAGCACCGGACTCGGAGGGGACTGGCATCCTACAACAGCCGCCTCTGGAGGCTCTGCCAATCACATGCAAAGGTAGGATTCAAAAATTCTGTTCTCTCTTTTATTTTTTCAAAACCTTGTTTTGTCCCCCTGCATTGACATAAAATATCCCATGCAGTACACAACACGTAAAAAGGCATTCAGATCCAATTTTGCATGACTTCATTAGTGATCATAAAATTTACTTTGGATGAATGCAATTCAGGAGTAAGTCATAAGATGTAAACAAAAATAACCCCCATTTGATTTGTTCTGTTTTGTATTATGAGACTCTAACTCTTAAAACTGCTTGGTCCAAAATATAACACAATTTGGGTCCAAAATGTGGTTGTTGCTTACCAAACAAGCCCATTTTTGGGGTGTGTGTGTACAAAAGTAACCCAATAGTTGGGTCATATTGACCCGTGTAGCATGTCGGTCCAATTTTCCGCCCCAAAGGGTTTTCTTACGTTGCTGTTGTTGTTCTGCAGCATTCACGTTTGTTTATTTTAAGATGACTTTTTAATTAAGATCTGTCAAGGCGCTACAGATGGAAAATAGCCTTTTGACTAAATCTGCCGCATTGACAGCAATGTTTATTTAATGTGCATTTCCCCCTGATAAACAAACAACAAAGTTGACTTAACTGTGCACAGGAAGAGCGGAAATAGAATCGTTCAAATAGAACATCACCGTTTTCTTCATGACTTTTTTTGCACTTCTTTTACTTCTTCCAGACATGCAATTCTTTAACAAAACTCCCAAACATGTTCAATGGAGCAGAAAGAATGAATAAAGATCACTGGTGGTGGCGATGAGGAAAAGATGCAAACTTGTAATCAAAACAAACAAAAAGAAGAAATACTCACCAGAATTGAATCGGTCATTAGGCCATTAAAGCTCTTTGTGCACTTATTGTCCTCGTTTCAACATGTCCGGTTTGTAGATGAAGGCGAGAAAAGAAGCAGCGGTTGTCCAATCACAAGTACACGGTGGGAAAAGTTGTGTGAAGTTTTTGGGGAGTGCTCAGTCCTGCTGCTCGCTCCGGCAGCGGCAAACAGTGGAGGACTCTCAGCCTGATGCTGCTGGGGCGGTTCTTATGCCTTCAGCTCCTCCCTCACCGTTCACTTTGTTCACGTCCAGGAATCAAGCATTGGACATCACTTACTGTATATCAGTAGCGCCAGCATCAAACATATGAACCTTTTATGACTTTTTGAAAATGCTTTGTGTACTTTTGTCATTTGGAGAGGAACTCATGTGCCCTGATGGCAATTTTCCACCAACCCACACTCTAAAAAAAAATGTTGTACAAATAGTCATAATACGAAACATTACATTCAAATATTTTTTTTATATTTTGTCTTAGTGTCATAAAAAGAGCAATGATAATGCATGAAATACATTTTTTTAAACTATCGAGTTAATATACAAAAATGATCATTTTTAAAAGTATTATACATTATTTTTAAAATTATTATACATTGAATATGTAAAATATTAAACATTTAATTATTATTACATATTAAAGTCATAAAGTATTACACATATTCCATGATGGTAATAATAATAATAATAATATAATAACAATACATTGAACATTCCAAAGATATCAAATGTTTTTACAGTACAGTTTAATAAATGTGAATATAAATAGTGTATGTTGTTAATTTTATATTATATCACAAAGCACACAATATTGGAAGTGCTCCAGCTCCACCAAGTGCACCTCTGCATAAATTGTGTCCTTGTTTACATGAAATGAGACAAAAAAGGAAGCAATTCTACATCAACTTACAATAAAGAAGAACTTGATGGCCGTTTTTTTTATTCTGTAACAGAAAAGATTTGAAATGCATTGATTGGCCCGAAATTCCAACTGAAAATATATGACAGTGTCACCTACTGTAGTGGATGTGTATGTACACTTTATTCTAGCACGGGTCTCATGGGCTACCCTGGAACCCCCCACCTGAGACTTGGAAATGGTCATGATGCACATCAGAGATATTAATATTACAAATAATAATGCATATTATTATTATTATTCTAAAGCTCACTATTGCGCAACCCTTTCAGAAACACACAGTATCAATTTCACATTTCAAGACTTTATATATTGTGGCATGACAACTGCACTCTATTTCTAGTATTTAGTTGCTCCGGTAACCAAACTATTAGAAACAGCTCTCAATGTGATGCAGCGGCGCTCAACACCACCGCAAAGTACAACCGCAATAATAAACATATTGCAGATGTAGACAGATATGACCAATGCAAAAATTCCTGCGGAGACCCGAATCAAACAAACAAATGTGTTTTATTTATTGATGCCAAAAGTCCAATGAGTCGATCTCGAGTTGATCTCAGTCTAAACAGAAAAATGAGAGCTTATGTGTTTGGTTTCCTTTTATGGGGGAATCCATAGCCCGTGTGCAGGCCAACAATGTTCTAACCTCATGAATGTTTCTCCGATTTGAAGTATCTTTGTTTTTCCCTTCCCCAAGTGACGAATGACTGTGCCGCGTTTGTCACTCGAGTGTATGAGATAGGTCAGACCTTTCCCTTCGGACAGGACCAAAGTGGACGTGAAATGGAAGGGTAATTCCGACTGCCTTGCGTGATCCGTAGTTTCTTTTTTGGAGTGACAAAGTGGAAAGCTAAATGTGGCAGTGGGGTGAAAGTTGGAGGTTCATGCACAGCTGCTTCCAGTCAGATCAAGCAGTCACAATTGCACTGCTCCTCTGTTGAACGATGTTATTTAAGCAACGATTGGACCTCTGAACGATAAATACAAATATGAGCCTTGCGGTTGAAATGCCATTCTTTGCGTTCCGTGTCTTTCGGTGCTCCGCGGTGGGACCGGCGGTCGTCCTTGCTCACGTCAGGCCGGCGTTGGAGCAACATGAGCGACCCTCGGAGCTGTTGACTTTACCCTGAGCAGGCGGCGACAGATGTGCAAATACCCTGACAGGCCATTTACAACCGCACCAACACATTCCCACAGACCTTGGCTCGATGTTGTTCATCCATTCATCCATTTTCTGATCCGCTTTATCCTCACAAGGGTCGCTGGGGGTGCTGGAGCCTATCCCAGCTGTCTTCGGGCAGTAGGCGGGGGACACCCTGAACCGGTTGCCCGCCAATCGCAGGGCACACACAGACGAACAACCATTCGCGCACACTCACACTCACACTCACACTCAGGGACAATTTAGAGTGTTCAATCAACCTGCCATTCATGTTTTTGGAATATGGGAGGAAACCGGAGTACCCGGAGAAAACCCACGCAGGCACAGTTAGAACAGAACTCCACACAGGAAGGTCGCAGCTGGAATCAAAACCTTGAAAACTGTCCCTAGGTGTGATTGTGAATGTCTGGCTACCAGTTCAGGGTGTACTCCGCCTACTGCCCGAAGAGACTTGGGATCGTCTCCAGCATGCCCGAGACCCTCGGGAGGATAAGCCGATTAGAAGGTTGATGGATGGATGGATATACACTGTGGCTATGGTCTTGGTATGGCCTGGCGGCACATCTGGGAACATCGTTTTTGATGTGAAAGCACATGATGCGACATGAAATTTTGAGGACTTGGGGGGGGGGGGGGTGGCTGTGACATTGCGATGCGGTTCATCCAGCCAAACTACTTGTACTGCTTGCAAGCTGGTTGCAGAACCGTGCACACTGCACGGGTCGGTGTGCGGCGAGCCGAAGCCCAAACTTGAAAACCCGACCTTAGCTTCAAACCGCAGGCCTAACTTAAAAGCCTAACTTGAAACTTGAAACGATCACAGACTTGAAATTCTAACCACTTCTGTGATGGTGGAAAGAAAGCAAATTTAACTACATGATTGGTAAATTGTGGGAAAAATATAGCTTGTGTTTATTCGTGTGTGTGCGCTCGCAAGGCTGCCTTCAGTTCACATGTGCGGCCCCACAGTGAGTCATGACAGCGTGACGTAGGCCAGCGCCGGTGAGTTGGACGTGGGGAATGTGAAACGAGGTGGGAACAATGGAGAAGTTGCATGGCAGTGGTGGAAAAGGAAAGCACTGAAGAGGAACTTCTAGTGCCGCCCCCCCCAACACTGCTGCACCAAATTAATTTCAACATTCACAAACTTTGAACATTCACAAACGTCCTTGGATCAGTTCTTTACAAAACGCCAGGCAAAAGCCACTTCTGAGAGAGAACAACTAAAGAGGGCAAAAACAATGAGGGGGCAGTTAAAAGTTAAATGACCATCATTTTTATTCTTTGTTCTATTCTTTGTTTGTTTTTTTTACATGATGCACAACTCTCATTTATTGTGCAATAATCTAATTGTAACGTATTTTTTTTACATTTCTTGATGCATTTTTATGCTTCATAAAACATTTATGTCAGAATTTTGGGTGAGGCGTGGAACGGATTAGGGCATTTACATGGAAAACGCGTCTCGATTTACAAATGTTTCTAGCAAAGAAAGGACTTGCTGCCTTTTAAGCGTTCGCTCCGCTAGCTTCACAAAATGCTACCAAACAAGTGTGGCGCAAACATCAATCAGTAAATCACAAGATTACAGATTCCACCAACAATGCAAACGAATCTGTGGCTTGATCACTTCAACTTCAACTACTACCTTGCGATGTCAATTGAAGTTTTGATTCATTGCTCAGCCCTGCTTGTAACATTACAAACGGGGATTGTTTGTATCGGCATTACCCGCTGTGCGTTTTCCCACGAACGAAACACGGTCTGTCGAGGGTCTAGTGAGTTGAGCATCGAGTCGAGATAATGTATCAGATGTGGTGGGGCTTTCTGGTGGTTTATCAGCGGAGCTCCTGGAGTCTTTAAGGGCACCAGGTGACCGCTTGTCTGGGGAACAGCTTTGCTGCATCTTTCAGATAACCTTTTTATCTGCACTCGGAATAACGCCATCAAAGCGTGCGCTAAAGGAAGGAAGGGAGAAAGGATGGATGACAGGAAGTCTTCTTGTTAGATGCAGTGGTCACTGTACTGAAAAACAGTTTCTCCACCTATGACCTGGGTGAAGATCTACTAGAGACTGCATGGATTCATTAACCTTTCAAATCCAAAAGCTAAGCGCCGTCTCAATGCTGTTGGATGCCCACATGAGGGTTAGCTAACAGCATTAGCTTCTATTAAACGCCATTTTAAATGAGGGTTAGCTAACAGCATTAGCTTCTATTAAACACCATTTTAACGCTCTCCATAACATTGATGGATTAGCACAGGAGAGTTAGCTAACAGCCTTAGCTTTGGATTAGCACAGGAGGGTTAGCTAACAGCCTTAGCTTCTGTTAAACGCCATTTTAATGCTCTCTATAACATTGGTGGATGCACACATGAGGGTTAGCTAACAGCGTTAGCTTTTTTTAAACACCATATTAACGCTATCTATAATGTTGGATGATAGCATTAATGCATCAAAAGTTCAGTTAGAAAGAGTTTGGGACTTTGGATGCTCCACCGGATTTTGAATGTGGTAGATTAAAGATCACTGTTGGAAGTAATTTCACATGAGCACTGATGGGAAAGGAGTTGAGAAGTTTTTGTCTCAAATGACGAAAGTCTGGTTTCTCAGCTTCAGTAATTTAAAAGGCATTTACTGTAACATCTGTGGGAAGAGGCCAGATCAGTGATGATGCAGAATTGTTGTCGACTGCCACGATTTAGGGCTTGGGAAGAAAACAAACGAGTGTGCTTCTAAACCTGCCCCAACTTCTGAATACTTCATCATAGCCCGGTTGACTCTCAAGCAATCACTCTGAAACTCAAGTCCACATCCACATGACATCATTTATTTTCTTTCTGATAGGAAAGCTAAATATGCCCGAGGAATATGATGGAAATAGATTGGACGAGTAAACATCCATCGCTTGTTTTCTCACAACTGCTTTTGTGACCTCTGGGGACATTTATAAAATATGTGTGAGTGTTTTTATGTGCCCGGCACGACCGGTCCGGATAGCAAACCTAAGGCTGAAGACAGTTTTTAGAAAGTGAGGGCATTTAAGACCTTTGTGTTACAATGGAGCTGTTGTTTTCATTTCAAAGGTGGATTGAAATTTTCAGGAATGGTGTTAGGCTTGCGCCGTGACACTGAATAGGAAAATACACATTCATGTGGTCTACTAGGAAGCTACTTCCAAAGGTATTGTGTATATTAGTTCCTGTCATTCAGCATGGTGGCTGAGAACCATTTGCCTGCCTCTCAGTTCTGAGGTTTGGGGGGCGTTTGAATCTGGGCTCAGGCCAACCTCTGTGGAGTTTTCACTTCACTCTGAATTATTGCAGCTACACATTCCTGCAAGTAGCGGGCGCCTATAAATCTCTTCAGGGCAGGACATTCTCAGCCATGCTCCGCCCACACGAAAAGATGGAAAATTAAGTCAGAGTATGTATATGAATGTATATGTATGTGTGTGTGTGTGTGTGTGTGTGTACATGTACATATGTATGCGCGTGTGTGTGTGTATATATATATGTGTGTGTATGTATGTATGTATGTATGTATGTATGTATGTATGTATGGATGTATGGATGTATGGATGTATGGATGGATGGATGGATGGATGGATGGATCGATCGATCGATCGACAGTCAGATTTAATTAATTAAATTAATTAAATTAATTATATATATATTTTTTCATATTTTGTCAACCAGAACATGTAAACTCCACACAGAAGGGCCTCAGTAGAGAGATTTAAACCCAGAACCCTTGATTATGAAGCCGACATGCTACCCACTACATCACTGTGTCGTATGTATTCTATCTTCTTTACACCACCACAATACTTTTATACTCCAAAGCCAGCAACGCGTGCAATGTATGATTTTATTGCAGCCCATTTAAGAATGCTGCTTCTTAGAAATGTCTAACCCTTCCATTTCCTCACATTTGTGAATCATTGCAACCACAGAGGAAAGACACGCACATGTCTTGGAATAAAACACATCATCAGCGGATCATTCCTCTCATGTCATCGCCCATTGTGTCACACAGATGGCACCATTTATGTCCCAACCGTTTATGAATGCCTTCTGTTCACTGCAAACTTTTCCCGTACATACATGACCCTGTTAAAGGAAATGTTGCTCATTTTTCCAATTTCATGTGAAAACAGTTTGCATGTTTGCATAAACCATTAGCTTCTCTCCTTCAGTGTAGCTCAGCTGCACCGCGACACACAAAACAACCATCCATCCATCCGGTTTCTTTACGAGTAGTTCTCAAACTGGGATTCCATGTCTACATAGGGTGAGAAATATATTAACCCAATTAGGAAAGGGAACCACCACATAGTCAGTGACGTACACAAAACATTCCTCAGCTGTGAGTCATCTTTTTTGGGAAGTTTGCATGGATGTCCGGCTGTGTCACTTCAGATGGACCCCGGCCGGCTGTGTCATCCCAAATGTCAAAGGGCGCGTATTGGATTGGATTGGATTGGATAAACTTTATTGTCAAATGTACTGTATGTGTAACATACAGCACAGATGAAATTATGTATGACAACCACGCTAGAAAAACTATTTTTTTCATAAATTCCCGCTCACACAGAGACGCAAAACTGACTGAAAACGCTGAATTATGTGTGACAATAACAATTCAGCATTTTGACTACTGCATTTTTTTTTCAATATGTGCAAAACATTTTTTTGTTGTTTTCACCATTTCCCTCATATTGAAAGTTTGTCTCTTTTTTATTTAATTGGAGGGATGTTTTTATGATACATTTGATTTTTATATACTGTGTTAGTTTAAAATGTGACTTTATGTACAGTACAGTAATCCCCCATCTATATTTTAAGTTTACCTATAATGATCGTGTTAGCAGATTTTTTTAAGCATACAAAAAAAGTTCAAATATGTTAAACTATGTTTAAAAAGTGAGTTTAAATAAAGAGATTACAGCATGCGGAAGGAGAATTTTCATGGTGAAAGGAGAATTGCCGGGGCTTCATTATGTCTTTTGATGGAAATATTCAGTTAGCTAACCAGAGGCCACTTTTTGAAAGAAACATGAATATCCTTGAGGAGAATAGTTGGATATTATTATTATTATAAATTTTTTTTTTTGCAAATACAGTACGTAAGTTCACTGACGAGTACCACACAAAAACAAACTCTTCCCTGCCCGCAACCACAAAATATTTTTCTTCCGATTGACCATACAAGATAGAGCCAGTTAGTGCTGTTTCCTGCACACAGAGCCACTTCATTCCAGTCTTTGTGCCAAGCTAAGCTAACCGGCGGCTGGCATTGGGAAGAGAGCAAACATACAGTATATCAAACGCGGACATGGGAAGTAACCAAGTACTTTGTTGCTTCAGATTTTTCACATATCCGTACTTGGGCATTTATCTTTTTAATGACTTGTTATTTTTTTACTCCCTACTTCGAATTTAATTCATTCGCTGACTTTACTTCTCCGCATCAACATTTAAGGCTTGAAATTGATGTCATTTGGTATCACGTCTTCCAGTTGGCCAATTTGCGGATGACTTTGGAGTTGACATAGCGCTATGTGGAGCCGTGAAATGTACTGCCATCTAACATCTACTGAGTCTAATACTACAAAAATGGTTGACAAGCAGCATAGCGGTTAGCCTCGCTAGCTTTGGCTAAGACAATCGTCGCACGTCCTAAAATATTCATATCAGTGGGACTGACAGCGAGTTGTCGCTCAAATGTTATGTCCAATAATGCACAGACAACAACTGTGCGCTCATTATTCTTTTTTTTCATCATTGAAGTTGTATGACACAACACCCACATCTCGTTGCTTTACACAATTGACGTCGGCGTATACACTCGCCATATGCTACAAGTCCATTGAAATATTTGACCAAAAATGAGAGCATGTAATATATGCAAGTCTATCCTCAAATAAAAAACTGTAAAACCATAAGTGAAATGGATAGAGACAGACAGAGAAACTAATATATGCTTATTTTTGGAGCCAGCCTTCAATTGCCATTTTGCTATACTACAGAACACAAGATGATTTTAGCCCATTTGTTTTGGTTAAGAACATCATGCGCAGGATTCCCAGTAAGTAAAATGCAATTCTCAAAATGGCGAGTTGTATTTTTAATGCCTGTCCATCTAAATGTCTTTCCGTGGAGAGTCCATCAGCAATTCATCAATTTTCATAAGTTGACTACATAAGTCATTCGTCGTTTAACTCCTGTTGGCTATGGGAATGATTCATGGGGCATGTGTTGTCTTGTGTCAGCCTAAAAACCGATCTGCTGTTCCCCCCCCAAACAATCTAAAAACATTCAAGTAAGGTGTATTTGCCCAATTTTGATCATTTACTAATAAACCATTTTTTTCATAAGATTATTGAACCATTTTTGCTTTTGTATTTAAATCTTAACTTTACAGGGATTGACTCAGTATTTTTACCAGTCATTTTTTCCTGCTTTCACCAAAGTTGAAGTACTTTTGCCACCCATCACTGCTTTGCAGAGTGATCAAACATCGTCTCTAAACTCGCTAGAGCTTTTGAAAAGATCTTGTGCTGACGTACGCAGGATCCGAGGCCAACATGTAACCCCAGCAACTGAGTCTGTGGTAAAGAGTAATGTGTGCTTATGAATGAAAATGACTGCTGAATGTGCACTCGTGAGCCAACAGCGTCAAACTAACCACCCCGTATGATGCGATGGTGCACATAAAGAAGTGGCTCGATAGAGATCTGCTGCACTGTGGTGAGCATTGAACCAGTAACAACAGTAAGACAGGGAGACTATCCTAAAAGCCGTTGGGCTCCAAACACACGTGGGCCCAAATAAAAGCTAAAAACACATACTTCACATCACATTAGACGCCGACACTTTGACAACTGGGCAAAACACGTCTACTCCACCAGAGTGAGTGGATGCATTAGAAATTAATGTGATCCCTGTACACCTGCGAAACACGTAATTCTTTTCCCAAACTTACAATCAGGTGATTAAAAAGCAGTTTCTACATTTTTAGTCTCTCAATTTCCACTGCAAAAAAAAGTAAAACTATCTCAAATCATCTTTCCCTAATGAAATGAATGAATATGCAATTAATCCGTTCCAGCCCGTGAAAAACGTTTTTGAATCGGTATTTTCATGAGTATGAGTACTAAAATAGTACTCGAGTATTATATGGTATGAAAACACTCAATAATAACAAACAAAAAAACTTGAATGTACCTAATATGTTGTCCGTCCTTGTTATTTTGGCATCTTTTGGCAGTTGGAAAGCCATCAACTGATATTGTGTCCACTGCAAGGAAACCATTGTGAATTGGTGGTGACCATGAAGTTTAAAAGCTTTACAACCAGTAATAAAATGTTCAACTAGCATCATACCACATTAGCAAAAGTCTATTTCAGCGCAGCTGAGGGGTTGCGCCACCAATGCTGGCGCAACCTGAATTTTGTATGAACGCAAGGCTTGCTGTGTGTGTAATCCCAATTTGGCTGACGATCTTCGCCATGATGGGCAGACCACTGCCGGAGAAGAATTTTGAGGATGCGTCTGACCAGGTGACAGAAAGTCAATTTAAACCTTACCCATGCTTACTGTGTCAACGTAGACCAACGCAAATTATTTCATTTAGAGATGTACTATGTGAACAGTGGGCAACTAGCTATGAGGGCACACAAATGATCGCTTTGATCGGCCATGATTGACATCAGCTGGGAACTCTCCCACAGCGGCCTGCGTGCATCTGCGAAATTACAAAATAAATCAGCTTTTAATTGGGCCAAAGCTAAGGTCGGCAGGAAAAGTTGGTTCATTATTGCCGAGTTCCTTTATGAAGGTACGGTATTCACATTTGAAATGACATCGTTTATCATCAATGAATTTTACACTGGTCTAGTGTGTCTGAACAGAGTCTCTGAGATGCTTTGAAATCTTCTTTTGAGGGCCATCTGTGTGACATATGCTGCGATGAACTCCACACCTCCTTTGGCACAAAAGAGTGAGCGAGGTGTGCACCACTGTTTATGACACCACCACATGATCGTGCGGTCCACGGTCAATTATTAAGATCACCGTGGCCCTTCTTCACCTCCCAACTCGCCCAGCCGCATGTGTCTTCCTGGCAGTGGGCGAAGGCCGTTGGATGCCACCCGTTGCCCGTGATGGTCGTGAGTGTTTACAGAGAAGGAAGTGAACAAGGGCGAGGGGAAAGGTCATAGCGCACGGGGTGAAAATGTGGCAGGAAAATAAACGGAGCCGACAACACCGCGTCAGATTCCAGGTCTCGCCAAGGTTTATGTGCCTTCTGTATAAACACTGAGCTATTGTCGTCACTTGTCGGCTATCCGTTTGTGATTGAGTGGGCATAATCTTTAAAAATGCTCCATCCGCACCTCCCTCCCCGGAAGTACTAACTATACTTCAGTAGGACAGATACTTATATAAAAAAAGACTGTGGTGAAAGTACAAATACTGATTTAATGCGTCACTAAAGTCAAAGTATAAGTACAGAATGATATGTACTTGAGTATTAAAGTCAAAATGAATTTCTCCTGTCGGTTATATTGTATACAATACCAGAGGGATCAGCAGTATTCACACTACAGTATGTACTTAAACAGTAAAAAAAAAAAAAAAAAAATGAAGTTTGGTCAGCATTACTCATTCAACCAATCAAAAACTGCGGTTGACTTCACCTCTCTATTTATTACATTTCCATCTCTTCCTCATCCACAAAGGTTGAAAAGATGTAGAAAGTCTATTTTGGCAAGGTAAAAAATAAAAAGTTGTCCAAAAATTAATTGCAGTCACAAAGTACGAGTATTTCGTGACTTCCCCGCCAGTGAGCAGACCTAACACCTACACTGCTACAACCTTGCCCTCGCCTTGGCCCATGAGCGCTTTTCCCTAGTGTCTAAGGCAAAACCGTCTAACAGGAAACTGAGCACATGTCTAAAATGCATTACTTTTAACAGCCGCTGCCAGCGCCGAGACACATGGTTCTAAAACAGAGTTACTGCCTCCATATAATCCGAGCAAGAACTGGCAAATGAGTTGGGCATTGTGCAGTTTTTGTGTGTGTTTTGGCTTCGCTACACTTTACTTCAACGTCAGCCCAACGCCATTGAGGTTGGCCAGAATAAAAATGCTGTAGATTAGAAATTTCCATAAAGGCTTACGGGGCTTTAGTGACTTTGTTTTCTCTGCAGAGCTCGCCCAAATGGAATTGTTTGAAATGGAAGAAGTCCAAAAGATAAAGATATGCCCTCTCGGTGGACTGAAGACAATCTACCGCAAAGGTACATTTTATGTTCATGTTCTGTGCTTAGCTTTTGGCTTTGAAACGATAGGGCGGGGGGGCAAATGCCAGATATTAGCCCTGGTAGCTGCTAAGCCATGGGTGGAGAAACTCAATGTTTGGGTGGTATTACAGTGTATAATAAAGGTTTATACACCCCTGTGGAAAACCCACAAAACCTCCCAAACACATGTGGGAAGAAAATGTGTTGTGGTCCGACTCAACCAAGGTTGACATTTTTGGGTTATTATTCCAGAAGGTATGTTTGGTGCAAAGACCACCAAAAGAACAGAGTGAGGCATGCTTTGGGGCTGTTTTTCACCATCTGGACCTGAGGCCTTAGTCAAGGTAGAGAAAATGATGAGAAGTTCAAAATGGCAGTCAATGTTAGCACAAATCTTCTGCTCCAAAGCAAAATAAAAAAATACAAATAATAAAGAGCCTACTAAAACACCTGAACTTTATCTGGGGTTGAGCACAGGAAATTTAAATGGTGTTAAGTGTTTGTTGACTTCCATTTAAAATGAGTTTCAATGTGATTGGTTAATTATGAATCCATACCACACTTATAAGAGGGTGTGCGCAATTATGCTCCCTGATTATTCCAGTTATATATTTGTTACTTCCAATTTGGAAAAGATGAGCAGAAATTAATTTGACTTGCACAGGTTCTAGGTTTCATTAATGCCGGAAAAAATGTAGAAAGTTATTTATCTTGCTGTCATGTCTCGATATCGCAGAAATCTGCATTTCAACAGGGCTGTGTAGACTTTTTGACATGTACATGTAGGAATTTTATTTTTTAAATTAATAACCAAAAGGCACACCAAAATTCCAAAATACTCAATCTTCATTAGTCACTTTTCCATAATAATGCTATTGCTAAACAAAACAGAAGCACAAGCAGTTTCTCCGAATTCAAGTATTATGACATATGACATGCTATAAACAATTTCCCCAATGGTGGTCTTCAAAATTCACGGAAATTTGAGCCTTTCGTATCAAATGCCCCAGTCATAGAAAAGCTTGCCAAGATGTTCACTAGGTGTTAAAATGATGAACGACAGTTTTGGAGGCCGAGCGACCGTCACAAGTAATGATGTAATGCCACCCGGCCGACCTCCGCTTGGGGTCATATGATAGCGACGATGGCGGGGGGTAAGGGGGGCTCGTGACGGTGGATTCAAACAGACGTGAGCTTGTGCGTAGTATCTATGGCACATGTGTGCGCGCGTGGCTGCTGAAAGGACCGAGTGTCTGGGGCGTGACCAACTTAATGACACGACTTACTGGCCTGATTCATGCACAGGTTTCTTGCACCTTTTTGAAAAAAATAACAACACGGCAGGAAATCCGAGCAAACAGAGATTCGGTTGTGTCGCCAAAATCGTCAGCCAACGTTTTTGGCATTGATGTTTTGGTCCGCTTTGATCATAAATAGAATTCGGCTATACAGAATCAACCCCCCCCCCCCTCCAAAAAAAAAGGGGGGGAAAAACGGTACACTTTTAAGCCAACACAGCTGCGTTTGAAGGGATCTAAGGCCAAAAATGGCAAATGTAGACCAGGAAAGAAGCGGTTGGCCCAGAGAACCACAGGGAAGAGGGTGATACAAGGGTTGGAAGGAGGAGAGTGCCTGAAAGTGGAGAGGGCAGTGCTGCATATAACTTTCCACCAGTGTACTTTTATGCAAGTGTCTCACAGGACGTGCCCTCTGCTGTTTCCATAAAGTCTGCTTGTTCTTCGAGGGTCGAAGCCAAAATGACTATTGCTAAATCAGGAGAACGTTGCAGAATGTCGCCGGGCATGAAGAAAAGTGACGTGAGACGTTTGTGACCCGTCACTTTTGGGTTTTTTTTAAACATTCTTACTGTTACACAAGAAAATAAATCTTATATATAGTATGTATGTACAACTTGATATAAGTGATATAAATGATACACATACTTTTATTTACATTTTATTTTATTTATTTATTTCATTGGGACAGTGCACATTCATCAACACAAGAATAAACAGTGGAAATGCGCCGGACTTAGCGTAAATGCTAACTTTTAGGCTTAGTCCCAAGGCAGGTTTCAAAAATAGCCCAGTGAGACACATAAAACTTTAAGACCACAATGACAGAAATAAAAAACAAATAGGTAAGGCATCATGAAAGAAACAATACAAACAGTTGCAGTACTCAATTAAAAGACAAAAGACCAGGACAGACAAATCACTTGGAGCTACAAAAACAAAAACAAAAAAAATACAACAAAGGGAAATACATATTGTGAATTTAAAGCAACTACAAAGCTTTGCGTCGCCAACGCTGTTTAGCTTCAGGCTAACAGTAATGCAAACCACCATAGACAGGCTAACAAACAGCATCGGGGTTGAGGCATTGTAACACTTAAAGCAACACAAATGGAGGAGCAACACATGTAGACAAAACAACAAAACTCACAGGCATATATTCTTTATCCTCTGTAATGAATGGCTAACATTACTGATTTTTTTAAACATTAATGCATTATAACATAAAACACAGATGATGACAATCAAACTATTATTCATCATATATATATATATATATATATATATATATATATATATATATATATATATATATATATATATATATATATATTTTTTTTTTTTTTTTTTACTTTGCCAAATATCAGGATCAGCATCAGAAAAGAAATAAATGTCGGTTGGGCCGTAGCACTCACTGTCTTGTAATTAACATGAGCACTTTTCTTGCCCGTGGATATTTAGAATAACCACGACCTGGCACAAACATAAATCTAAAAATGATCCACAGTAAAAGGCATTTTTTAAAGTCCATGTTATCCATTCCCACATTTCCTTTCACCAGTCATTCGCAACAACCGCCCCTTTGTACGATGGAAACACCCAAATCTGGTCAATTCTCTCTTGATTTCTCGTCTCATCCAATTAGCTTGTTTGAATGGGATCGTTTGCCTGAAGCAGCCGCTTGTTCTTTGGCTGACTCTAGAGCGACATTGTTATGCTATGAAACAATCTCCTGTCACGTTTAGATCCTGTGTTCCACAAACCACAGCCCAGGCATCTGATATTAAGTGTGGTGAGTTCAGCCACTTAATGCAGTACAATACATGGAAACCCAAATCTCCTGAGTCCTGTCATGTGGCCTTTAAATCCCGCTGTTGATTATTATTGCAGCAAAAACCTCAAGTCTGGCCAGGCCTGTGTCAGTGGTGATCAAGAGCTACCTTGTATATGTCTCGTTTTTTAGTAAGAGACATATTGTGCTTTTTCTCTTTTGTTTCTTTTACAATTTCTTACAATCCCGAGAAGTCGTAAGAACATGCTGGTCCAATGAGGGGTCTAGCTTTTGTTACCATGACGACCACGGGCACAGCCTGAGCTTTTGCCACTTGAGAGGCTATGCCGGCTGCCTCCCATCAGATGGTGGGGTACACTCAATCGTAGGGCACACATAGGCAAACAACCATCCGCGCTCACACTCACACCTTGGGACAATTTCGAGTGCTCCATTAACCCGCCGTGCTTGTTTTTGGAATGTGGGAGGAAACCGGAGTACCCGGAGAAAACCCACGCAGGCACAGGGGAGAACATGCAAACTCCACACATGAATTCTAATTAATGGAATGATGCATCAAGCTGTTTTTGTCCACTCCCACTTGAAGATTACTGCGAAACTAAACATCCAAAACACAAATTCATCTCTCACCCTTGACAAATAAATGCCACTGATGATCTCAAAAAACTGCGCCAAAAATGTTCTTGTACATGCACATCCAGTGAAGACTCTCCGTAACCTCTACAAACAATACAGACTAAACGTAGCTCCTCCTTGGCATAAAAAGATGGTTTCCATCACACCAGTACAACTTTCCTATCTGGGTGGGACTTTGGCGCCATCTTGAAGCAGGATATCATACGCTACACTGTGTGTATGTGGCATATGGACTTGTTTTCTCCATCCTCCCGCGTTGATTTAGCAGCGAGATCCGAGTGGAAGCCCCCCCCGCTTAAATCCCTGTTAATCTGTCACAGTGGCCGGAGCCTCGCTATCTCATCAGCTTTGTATTGGTGCGCTGCCCCGCCGAGACACAAACATCCTGTTTGCAGAGGGAGTGGGCAACAGAGAGAGCGAGAGAGAGAGAGAGCAGTGGAAATGCTCACTTAATGGAGCAGACTGGGAAGAGTGACTGGAATGTCCCAGCAAATAGGCAGTGAAAGTTTCAAAAGGGGGCTCGAAAAGTCACTCTCTGGTAGCGATATACTGTAGGTTAACATTATTCAAAGCGTATAAGCGACCTCAGTACGCATGCAGAATAATACGAGCGTATTGCAGCTGTCTGGGGATCGAAAGTGATCTTGAAATGGGCCACCACGGCAGTGGTTGTGATCCTTTTCCCCATTTGGGAGGTTTGGAACAAGTCATCAAATAACGAGTCAATCCTTCATATGATATTTTGCACATTTGATAGAAAATATTTGATGATGGAGACCATAGAGAATCGTCTTGTGCTGACTCACATTAACTCCTAGACAAAGCAGCATCGCCACCTTGTGGAAGGGGAACGAGCATTGGAGTGACATTTAAAAAAACAAAACAATAAATCAAGTATGCGCATTTGTATACTTTTATTTACATTTATTTACATTTGTATAAGAATAAATTTGTAATCCCCCAAGAATAAAGGTTGTAGTTGGTTTTTGGATAAAGATGATTTCTTTTTTAAGAATAAATGTATAATCTGACTAGAATAATATTGTGTAAAATATTTTTACCTTATTAAATTTCAACCTGATTCTCATATCATTGTGACTTGGAGAAAAAAAACCTCATTCTTGTATTTTTATATTTTTCTAGAAAAAAATAGTCTAGAAATATATTTGTTTAATCTTGTAAAATTATTAATTTGCTCAAATATACATAACTTTTTTGCCTTCAAAATACATATTTTTCATAACATTGTGATTTTATTTCTCGACTATTTCTACAACTTTATTCTTTTCGTGTCCTTTTTTTATTTTCCAGTGTGGCCTTAATACTGCAGTTGTTCAGTTAGGAACAATTCAGAATCAGTCGCTTTCATCTGTTTAAATAATCTCATTACAGACAATCGCATTCGTATCATTTAGTAATTTAAAATCCATTGCGGTTTTGTGTATACTACGGTGTTATGATGTCACAAGTTGGTCTCTCGTCGTCGGTGTGACTCAGCTGACGTCGCTCATGTGAAGTGGTCAATGTTGACCGGTCACAAAACACAAAATCAGGAAGTCAACAGAGAATGAGGAAATATGATACACTACGTACATAGCTACAGTATATATTTATCAATATAAAACTTCTTAACTTTTTGCTTCCCGAGTGAGTGTCAGCATTTGAACATGCCATTTACTATAAGCCCACTTGATTCCTCAACGGAATGTGATAGACATTAGTTGCCATGCATGAAAATTGTGACATAGGAGGTTCCGCCCAACGCCAGCAATATATGGAACCACAATTTTATCTCTTTGTGGTCGACTGCTGGAACTGATGAATGGTTTTGATGCCACTCAGTCTAGAACAGGGGTGGGCAAACTTTTTGGCTCGGGGGCCACATTGATTTCTAAATTTGACAGGTGGGCCGTGTCAGGACAAGATACGGTACATATAAAAAAAATGTATATGTTGACAGTCGATACCAAACATCAACAGAACAAAAGCATAAAAGTATTACCATACTTTTTTTTAATGTGAACAGTGAAACAACTATGGTATATGTCCTGTATGAAGGTTCAAGTATGTGAGCAACATACATGTGTGACAACACAAGCAACAAAGTGCAACAATATATTGGCCAAAAACTGCAGCATACAGTACAGGTATATGACAACATATAACAAAGTTAGGACTATTTGCTCCAAAATGAGACGTGTAAGAGACCTGGTTGCTTTTCTTTCCACTCACTCATTGTCTCTGACTTGACCTCCCCTCGATCACCACACATGACAACGTTGTACAGCTGATGTCGCGTAGCGAACTTTTGAAGCCAGACACGGGACGCTTCGAAGTCTTCTATGCTCATAGTTAGCGCGCTTGGACTGGCTTCCTCTCTTTTTAGCGGTCCAGTTTGTGGAAGGTTTTTAGCAAGCTAGCAGTCAAACCATTCCAGGAAACGTTTATTTACTCGACTGTCCGTCGAGCCGCAAGCAATTCACTCTGGGCATGGAAATAGCCAGAATCGGACTGAGCACAAATCACTTTCTCGTTTTTCAAAGTCTTGTAGATTTGAGTCTTTCAGACTCCAAGCGTCTCCTGAATGTTTCGGATTTTGTAATCCGCTTCGTTTAATCAGATACACTTCACTTTCTCTTCCGTGGCCATTACTGTACCTTTTCATTGATCATGCCATGATCCTCAGGACGTGAAAATGTTCGCAATTGCAGTAAAACTCACTGCAACAAAGAGTCACTTGCATGTCGCTGTTTTGGATCCAATGATAGAAAATAGCAGCGCGGACACACTTATTCCGTCGTATCGAGCGGGAGTTACTTGAGTTGGCGCTACTGCTGGCTTCCGTATCGTCTCCCCCTTCCTCCCTGTGCTCTGCAAATTCAAGTAACTGCGCCACCTGGCGTTGAAATGACTGTCATTACAAGTCCAAATGAAATTAATGCAATCATTTATATCGAACCTTAATTGTGTTGTGTAGCAACCTTTGGCGGGCCGAATTAAAAAGCCCAACGGGCCAGATCCGGCCCGCGGGCTGTAGTTTGCCCATCTCTGGTCTAGAAAAATATCATATCTCACAAGTATCGGCGGAAGGATCGATCCAAATATGGATCATATTGAAACAAGCGTTGATACAATAAACCCATTGTACTTTCATAAGATGAATACTCGCCAATCTTTTTGTGGCTGAGAGCTACGTCTGAGTACTGATTCATGCAAGGGCTACCAGTTTGAGACACACTTCTGAAATAACCAGCTTGCTCAAATTGCCTTTCATAATGTGATTACTACGTTTTTATTCATCATTAATGATATTTGTTCTTGAGCTTTCCCGGATAAATATCAATAGGCAACACTTATTTTTCTATAAATCTCGGAGAGTGTTCACATTTTCAAGTAATCATTTCATCAAGATTCGGAGGAAATCACAATGTCCCATCACTGGGGAAAACAGGCGCAGGAGTCACTTGGTGCCCGTGGATACCACTGACGCCTGATTTAGTGTAAGTTTCTCAACTGTATCACATTTTCCTATAGGTCAATATTTCTTTGAAAATTCAGGCTTTGGGCTTGTTTGTTCATGTTTTGTACAAACATACTGTATCAGTACCCTGACAAAGAAGTATCTTGTACCAGTACAGTTCATTTTTGGTGACAAACTTAATTGGAGACTAGTATGAACCATCACTCTTTCATCCGATATTCTCAAAAGGAGTGAAAGTAGAAGTAAATCAACCAGATATTTACATGATAAACCCAGGAGGAACTGTTTTATTTACTCAAGATAAAATGTGTGAAATGAGAAGTCAATCCTTTTCTCATGTGTGGCAATCTGATTCGTTTTGCAAGTGGTGCAGTCTCCACCTGCTGGCTATTTGAAATAATGTAGCAACATCCACTTTTCCATGATCGGGAGACATTTAAAAATCTTGATGCCTTAATCTAAGATGGGCCTCTGTTTTATGTGGTGACCTCGTTTGAGGCTTGGGGCATAACGGAGATGGAACAGTGAAGACGAGCGTTATGGTATGTGCTTTTTAATTGTCACGTTGCTTTACAATGCTCGCAGACGGCAATTTAAAGTTTACATGAGTGCAATGTGATACTGCTTGATTTGATGTGGCACAGATACCTTAAACTTGCTTCTTTTGGTGCTTGAGCAGGTTATGATTTTGTGCGCATTATTCCATGATGCACAGCAAAGTCTTGGTAAGCCTTAAAAAAAAAAAAAAGATTGCAGCTACTTTGGAAACTGGATTTTTTTTTCCTAATACAATTGATGAACTGGTGCCGCACGGTGGCCTAGTTGTTAGCATGTCTGCCTAACAGTTCAGATGTTTGAGGTTCGTATCCCTCCTAGCATACTGCATGAATCAGCAGTAGAAAATAACAATGTAATAAATACTTTTTAAACTTTTATTCTTCTAATGGAGTTGAATCAATACTTCTGCTAATACCAGAGTATTTCTTCTACTTCTTTACTACTCTGTAGTTACTCTACAAGTACAGAGCGTGAGGACTTTTAGCATCTCTGTCAAACATATATGTGTGAAGAGAGCAGCTTCTATCTTTATCTGCTTTGGCCATACTGTGCCCTGCCCCCTCCCTTCAACATACATAACCACACTATACTTATATGTTGAGTCGGACTCATTTAAAGTCATTGGGTCATTCAAATGGGAGGACAATTTAGGCACCAACATTTCTGAAAAATTAACAGTGGTTCAGCCTCCATTGAAGGAAGGGAAGATGCTGGTAGTAATAAGGCAGTTTCAGGAACACATGCAAAATGAATATGACTAAAATGACTCATTTTATCGAGAAAAACAAACACTTTTGCTCAATAAAGCCATTTCAAAGATTTTTTTTCATTCAACCTAATCACTAAAGCTGTCACGATACGCTTTTGAAAGGGGAAATCACGATGCATCCTTCCAAGTCTAAGATATTTTGCCTCCAATCAGTGACAGACGTTTGAGCACACAAGCTAGCAAAGTAAATTTACTCTAATATTGATTATTGTTTTAGGTTAATTTTAAAAAGTGTAAAACCTAGAAAGAAGATAAATACTTAAGAAAACCTCCTCCTCCTACTTGTACTACGTTTTTCAGTGACCGTCTTCTGACCGAAGTGAGCAAAACTGTGGTTCTGGCTAATGCTAATGCAGCTCGTGTAGGGAGAAGGAAAAAACATGACTATTTGTTACTATTAACCCTGACATTGCGGACACTCCAATTTGGTAAGCGCTTTGGGAGGACTTCGGCTAACTCATTGAGAACAGCGATGGAAATCGTGTGGTCAACAAGACTCAAACTAGTCGCTATTAGCGCTTCGAAGAACTTCAAAGGCAAACATGTTAATGCACCTTGAAAGACACCATGCTAAAATTATTTTGCTAATGTATGTACTGAGATTGACCGATATGGCTTTTTCAGGAACAATGCCAATTATGAGTAGTCACGAAAGCCGATAACCAATATTCATTTTCAGTAAAAGGGGAACTATTGTAAAATAGAAATACCAACTCCAACTCAAGGTTGTTGAAATGTTTTGTAAGTGTATGTTGTTGTTTTTTTAACAACTTTTAAGATCTGCAAAATGTTTTTTTAAAATCTTAGACAACAGACATCCGAACTTCTTATCTTCACGCGGGTCACAGGCATGCTGGAGCCTATCCCAGCTGTCTTCGAGCAGTAGGCAGGTACAGCCTAAACCGGTGCTTGCCAATCACAACAGTTTGTTTTAAAATTATAACAAAAGGTTACGGGAGTTCCCAGGGTAATCAGCATGTCTAAAAGTGTTTAATGATAACTTAAACAAGTAAATAGCTCCCTATAATGTTCTGCACTCAATACAGCCCCCCCCCCCAAAATGTCAAATTCATTGAAATGAAAAATGTTCACTTATCATTGTTTAAATTTCAGACAAAAACAAAATGTGCAGAGTTTGCAGGGACAGCGGCATTAGTAAATAAATAGTTCCTTGAAGTTAAAACGGTATTAAATTGATCTCTTATCACCCGTCAGATTTTTATGGAAGGCAGATGCCCATATTTGTTAAAATGCCATATATCTGTGCCAGTTGTCGGCCGCCTCGACCCTAGCCGATAATCACTGGTGAACAAATTTCTCAAAAATGTTTAAATCAGAGATGCAAGTTAACTTCTAGATTTTTGGTGCTGATTTCTAATCTGCCATTGTTTTTTCTCTCCCCTGGCACATCCGGTTTTCATAATAACATACCAGTAATAACAATAATATAATGCGTAATATACAGTAGTAATATTAAAGCCATCTCTGATTAGAATTTGCTGTTGACCAGTGTAATCAGTTTCTAAAATGTACTACTGTCTGGTTTACACTGAGAAGTCAAGTCAAAAATGTTCTTCACAATATGTTCCCCCCATTAGTCTAAACACAGTATTCTGTATAGTGCATTTGAGGATAAGGAATTACGCTGCAAATCCACATTTCTTTTCAACCGTCTCAGGGCGGCCATTTTGTCACTTGTCAACTGAAAATGACATCACAGTGGCTCAGGCCTCAGTTAACAACCAATCACGGCTCACCAGCTTTGTGATTGTGGTCAAGCGACATTCTCAAGATGAGGCATAGATGGTCATTGCCTCAGCCCTGACCAACTGTGCTGTCGTTTTCAGTCAGCAGCAAATGGCAAAATGGCCAACCTCTGAGATGGATAAAAACATGTGGATTTTGCCGCTAAATTCATTTTCCAAAAATGCAAGATTAATCACAATACTGTGTTCAGACTAGCGGGGCTGCATAGGACATATTGTAAAGAACCTTTTTGACTTCACTTCCCCTTTAACAAATAACAAAAAGTGATTTGGGGTGGAAAACTACATACTCCCCCACTGAAGTAAACATAGACACAGTTTGCTCTGGGAAATGTGTTTGATATATTAAGACAATTCAAATCTTTGTTGTGTCAATACAGCCGCACTTTCGGCACGCGTTAGCAGAACAGTATGTGATGTAAATCCAATGTAACAAAATTTAATCTGAAAAAAAAAACACAATTGAAGAAAAGTTTCATTGTTTTGTTTGTGCAAATGTTTGGCCTTCGAGTTTCATTATTTTTAAAATATTGCTCATATTTTGGTAATGTTTTTAATATACGTTCCAGTACTACAGTGTACAGTGGCAAATAACTACTGTATACTACTGTATGGGCGGAAGATTGCAGATGTAAACTGTTGGTGTGGGGGGAGAGGAAATAGTAGTTTTACAATAACTGAAACGACGTCTAAGGCTCGTCGGAGATGTAAAATATTACAAAGTCGATGATAAAAAGTTACGTGGCCACCAGTCGACAACAACTTGAGTGAGTAACACACGTCGCGTTGCACAGTGCTACACAGCAGACCTACAACATCCGGGCTAGTCGGCTCACGCAGGAACGGAATGGCGGCGGAGGTAAGTGGACGAAAACGAGGCTCTGGGTCGCCCAGACGACGGGCTAAACCGGGACCAAAGACGGCCGCGAGTCACGCTCCACGGTACGGCGTATGTGTCGGCTGTGTGACCGGCGAACTCACGCGGAAGGGCTGGAAGCGGGGAAACGTAGCAACGCGGGGGTTAAACATCGGGGAAGTGGAGATAGAGGGGGGAGGAATGGAGAAGCTCCCCGGCGTTTCGAGCCTTTCGCTCGGCGTTAAAGAGCCATTCCTCCCCCTCCTCCTCCCTTAGAGCCGTCGAAAGGACCCGAAACGACAACAAAGGAAGGAAAGCTAAAAACACGGCGATGGTCCGAGTGGTTTGGGGAAGTTTTTACACGCGGAAAAAGTTGTCCGCGTTAGTCTTTGTCGTCCCCTTTTTTTAGTGGGACATTTCGACTTTTTATTTCCTTCTCGCGCGATCCGCCGAGAAGGAAGAGGCGTTCAGCACCAAGTGGCAGGAAAGCGCCCCTGGTCACACAATCGCAAGTTCGCAACACAGGCAGCACAACTTTGTCAGGACGACGGGCCACGTTTAACAAATAACAAGAACCAGCGGATGGAACTTCTCAAACTTGTGTGCTTCTGTGTAAAAAATACTTTGTTTCCCTTTCCCTGTTGCTCCAGTGTCCTCTAACTTTGACGCCTGTGCCAGAAACATGCTAAAACGGATGCCACCCCCAAACGAAACTATGGTCCATGTCTAATATTGCAAAATGAAACAAAAGATAAGACATGGAATGTTATCAGGTTGTTTCAATGGCACATATACTGTGTGTCTTAATGTTATGTGCAATGAAACAATGTAAAAGACTAAATGTTCCTAGATACCTAATAACAATAGTTTCAACCTGAAGTATACATACCCCGTAGTAGACTACGATGTCCAAACACTGAGGCTACTATAATTTCATAATCTTATATCACCCTAAAAAAGATTGTTTTTTGGGGCCTTATTCCAGTTTTTAGTATTTTGCAGTAGAGTATACTGTAGTTGGTTTCACACAAATCAGCCGTTTTGCCCCCCCCCCACCCCAAAAAAAACCAAGAACACATAAATCAAGATTTTATGTTTTATGTACAGCAGTGGGCGGCCCGGTAGTCCAGTGGTTAGCACGTCGACTTCACAGTGCAGAGGTACCGGGTTCGATTCCAGCTCCGGCCTCCCTGTGTGGAGTTTGCATGTTCTCCCCGGGCTTGCGTGGGTTTTCTCCGGGTGCTCCGGTTTCCTCCCACATTCCAAAGACATGCATGGTAGGCTAATTGAGCACTCTAAATTGTCCCTTGGTATGAGTGTGGGCGTGGATGGTTGTGCGTCTCTGTGTGCCCTGCGATTGGCTGGCAACCGATTCAGGGTGTCCCCCGCCTACTGCCCGGAGACAGCTGGGATAGGCTCCAGCACCCCCCGTGACCCTAGTGAGGATCAAGCGGTTCGGAAGATGAATGAATGAATGAATGAATGAATGTACAGCAGTGTTTTTTATGTTTTAGTGATGCCTCAAACATCTGTCCTGTTCTGTAGGAACAATGAAAATGTGCTTTTGATGACAAAATGTATTTACAAGTAGTCACCAATGTAACAATTTTGCAAACTTTTACACACTATTGTTATGCTACATAGTAGTACAGCGAAACTCCTCTACAACGAAATCGTGTTTGCGGCAAGACATTTTTCACAACAGGGGGTTTTTCACTGTAGCAAATTTGGTCTCAGATGTAAGCACACACACACCCACATACACAAACGTATGTGTACTCTATTTGTATTCCAATAGTGCATAAGTATGAGCACACACTTATTTGACACTTCATATTGTCAGTGTAGAATGAAAAAAAGGGAAAGAAATAGCGAAATTTACAATCAGCATTCACTTTCACTTACATCAATTTCTTGGATAATGTATTTTATTTTGCTTGCTCCGTCGTTCATTTTGCTCACTTTTACCCTATCTTCCAGCATCAGAGCTCATCTTATCTTAGCTGCTTGACATCCAAAGGTCCGTTTTGTAGCCATTTTAGCATTATAACGTCCACGCTCGTCTGAATCTAACAATAACAAATACTTCTGGACCCGGTGGCTTTTCTTTCCACCATCTCACTGTCTCTACCTAACCCTAACCCTAACCCAAGACAGCGTTGCTCAGCTGATGTCATGCAATGAACTTTTAAGTCAGGCACGGGATGCTTCGTAGTCCTCGATGGCCACAGTTAGCTCTCGAAGGCTAAAAACCTTACGCTATTAGCGTATTCGCGTAAAAGCGCTATTAGCGTAAGGTTTTTAGCCTTCGAGAGATAACTAGGCCATCGAGGACTACGAAGCGTCCCGTGGCTCGACGGACATTCAAATAAACAAACGTTTCCTCAAATGCTTTACTTGTTATCATGCTAAAAACAGCCACGGGACGCTTCGTAGTCCTCGATGGCCTGGTTAGCTCTCGAAGGCTAAAACCCTTACGCTAATTAGCGCTCCAGTTAGCGTTAAACCAGTGTGGTGGTTGCTGTTGGATAAGACTTCGTTGTAGTGAATGTCTTCGCGAGGCTGGAGCAGAGAAAATTATTTCGTATAACGCAACAGGGGGTTTCTTTGTATGGGGGCAGGAGAATGGGAATTGTGTTAATGCATGAGCATTTTTTCACAAAAGGGGGTATTTTCGCCCATGTAGGTTTCGTTCTAGAGGAGTTTCACTGTAGTGGCTTTAGTTAGTAGTAGTAGTAGTGTGTGTGTGTGTGGGGGGGGGTAACCTTACATCGTCGCTTCTACTTCTAAATTCAACTATTTGTCATCTTGTCTCTCTTTTGCGATCCCCTTTGTAGTAGATTCAACATGCCAGACACTTTGATTAATCACAAGCTGCTTGTAATGTGGCATTTCAAAATCTTACACATTGTTGTGACACACGGTGGGCTAAGGCGTAGAAAAATAAGTAGTGTGTTTCCGGTAACATGACATTTCAGCATAGGGTCGGTAGGTCGGACAAAGTTTTTTTAAAATCTTTTTTTCTCCCTCCCTCCCCCATCAAAAACGTAAACAAAATAAACATAAAACATAAAACAAGGAGGCATTGAAACCAGTGCCGGATGCTCGTCTGTCAAAGAGGGGAAGCTCAATTTTGGTCGACATCATAAAATGTGTCCGTTTATTTATACGCGAATTCTACTCTAGCTCCGTTCCTTTTCAAGAAAATGATCTGTGACCCTGTCATACCAACAAGGCGTCTTTTCCCGGTACTTAATTAGTGTCCTACAACTATAGGAACTACAATAAAACCCACCAGAAATAAAAGATTAATTTGTCGCTAGTTGTTTGTTTACAACAAAAGCCCTGTTCACACGAGCAGATTTGTTTCGGCGCTGCACCGGAGTATTTTGTTGCGATATAATTTTGCACCGGAACAAATTTGTGGAGCGTTCACACGTGCAAAGCCGCTGAGCGTAACAGCACGAGAGCAGCATCGACGCAGCTCCACTTGCTTTCACACGGGCAGTTCCTGTTGCGGAACAAAACGACAGAAATGCGGAAGTAAAACATGCGCATGCGTAAAGAAAGAAGAAGGCGGGGAAAAGGAAGTACCATTTCCCCTCCTTCTTTGTGACAAAATGGCTTCTTCTCCGGAGAAATCAACGATGTGGTCGATAATCAGACGCCGCAGGAGAGAGAGAAAAGACCCGCCATGTTTTGAAGCGCAAAATACCCAGATGGACTCCTCTGACGCGTAGCGAGGTCACTCCCCCGTAAGCGAGCACTTGCTCTGGAGCAAATTTAACCCAGTTGCGTTCATACGTGCACATTTGCTTCGGTACTGCTTCGCAAACGAGCATTTGTTCCGGAGCTAATTTTTAAACCACCTCCCTGACTAGCTGTTTTCGGGCGCTACGCTGGAACAAAGTTGCACATATGAACGCTCGAGGGGAGCAGTTTCGGAGTAGGTCCGAAATAAATCTGCCCATGTGAACAGGGCTAAAGAGTGTCGCTAAAATGATTAGGAGAAGTCTCCAGCTCAACTCGGAACAGAATGCGAGTTGAAAAAAATGCTCGCACGGATGCCTACACTAAAAGCTCGGTGATTGGCTCATTTCAATGTCAATCACTAAAAGCTCGGTGATTGGCTCATTTCAATGTCAATCGAACTGGCACACAGGCTCAGACAGATCATCCAATCGGATGCAGAAAAGCCTGGTGTCCGGTACCCTCCGACTGGCATCCAGTCCCAGAAACGCAGAACTCCATGGGCGGGACAAAAAACAGTTTGTATCCAATGACTCGTCTCCGTTCAACGCATTGGGACAACCTACCCTGAACTCACTACCGTTTAAAGCACAGCGAAGCTGCTGGATGAATGAGAAGGGAGTCACGTCGTAACCAGTAAGAAGAAGCTGATTCGGAGCAAAAGTTGAGCACGTTATAGCGCATATTTAGTCAATGACATGTACACACAATGAAATTTACATTCATATATTTCATCACTTATTCTTTGACATTTTAGGGGAAGCTGAGCTTCCCTTGCAGTCCGAGAGCAATCGCCACTGATTGAAACCCCCGCTCGCCGCCAAAGGTGGCGAGAGAGTTGGATACCCAGCGGCTGGGTGTTACAGCCATCTCGTTACCTCTGCATCCCGCGTCCCAGACGGCCCGTGGTGTTCGTCATATAGTTTGTTGAAACTTTTCGATACAGCAGTGGATGCTATTTTCTCAATATTATGGTGCGAGCATGCGACTGCAACACACAAAACGCGGTTTAAACTGTTGTGGAGATCGTGGCCGCCGCCATGATTCAATGTTGTTGACAGACGACAGGGCAAATGACGCAATGTGAATATCGCAAGAGTTTGCACCAATGTAAACGCTCTAAATTCATCTTTCCTTTTATTATTTATAATTTTGTCTGTGGTTTTATTGTTCTTGTTTTGATTGTAAAGTGTCCTCGAGTGTTTTGAAAGGCGCTTATAAATGAAATGGACTATTATTATTATTACACAAAAATGTAGAAGGTTTGAAAAAAAATGCCGACCGTAAAGTTTTTCTTCGAGGTAGAAATTCTCGGTCGGTCGGTTTACGGAAACACACTACTTTTTTTTCTACGCCTAATCCAAAAGAGGTCTGGCGTTGCTATAGTTCGTGTGTTTTTGTTTTTTTAATCGTTAACATCTTAATGATCACACCAGAGCTGTGGAAACACAATTAATCAATGGGATAATCATTATAGTAATTGATTTTAAAATTTATCAATATCTGCAGCCCTAGTCTATTGTGAGATCCCATCCATGACTGACAAGTTTGACAACTACATGTGATGCTGGCCAAAGCCTTTTTTTTTCTAGCATTGTGTTGTGTCTATCCATAGGCGGGCCATGGGCCTGTGGACCTGGCCGCCGAGGTTTCATCCCATTTGAGATCGTGAGATACGGCCATGAAGACGCTGGGCAGGAGAAGTCGTCTTTTTTGGAGTTGAAGGAGATTCTCTCCTCTTCCCCAGAAGATGGCAGCCCAGTCCCAGACTGTACGCTCAAGTCTTGTTACGTTGCTCCCATTCAGCTAAACAAATCATATTGAGTAATCCCCCGCCCCACTATTCTGGTTTATTGTCGGACTTGGCTAGGCCAGTGAGCTACCCTTGGAGGAGCTGCTGGCTCTGTATGGCTACACAGTGACTGACCCGGCCAAGCAGAGCTGTCATGTCTCTGCCGCTCTGCCAGACCTGACTCTGGCCAAGGTGACAGCCCTCCTCAGGCCAACACAACTAAAACACACACACATGCACATCACTGTTGATATTGCAGTTCTAATATTTATTGTCCTCTCCAGAATCAGATCACTGAGGACATCTTTGCTGCAGCGGGGAGAGTGGAGTCATCAGCGGATGATCTCACCCCCTCGGTCACTTCCAGCACTTCAGATTTGCTCCAACAGCTGCCTCGTAAGTTAAACAGCAAAGTGCCCTTTGCCCAATGTTGTGCCGAAGAATGTAAAACAGTAAGGAGTACACACACATCTGTGTTTTCTTGGCTCAAATGAAGTCAAGAATGGGACCGCATCTGATGCTGCGCCATCCACTGGCTCAAACAAGCAGTTTTTAAAATGTGAAGTGTGTTAAAACTGTTTGGGGCCAATACCACAGATTATTGCAAAACAAAAACAAAAAAATCATATTAATCATATGTTTGCCCGCCTAGTGGTTTGCTGACTACTAGCTGAAAAAGTTCTTAAATAGATATGCAACAAAGCCTGCATGAAAATCACAGACGATCAGGTTAACTGAATTGTGGCAGCACAAATCGTGTTCACGATCAAAGTTCAATATATTATGCAGCCTTTGTTTGATGAATCCAGCGTTGTGCAAGTAATAATGCATCTGGCATACAGCCCAAAGAATGCTGTCCGTTTTTCTTGATGGGTTTACGTGGAGACTTTTTTGTCATTCCATTTGAAATCATTCCAGCTAAAGATCTCCGGTCAACTGTTTACACGTGGTGTGATCTATTCTGATCTGCACCATTAATACTGTATACAACATTCATCAGAACAGCTCATAAGGCTGAGAAACAGACTTTAACATTCACGATTGTCAGCCCAGACTGTTTTCTGAGCAGATTGGGAGAGAAAAATCACTGTTAACGCATCCCGCGCAAAAATAATCGCTCAAGATAATGTTGCGGCTGCTTTTTTTTTTTTTTTTTTTAATCTCAGCTGGAAACAAAGACACATCCGTCTGCTCATCTGACGAGTCCGACGATATCTCCTTTCCCGCCAATGAAGAACACAAGGTCAGTCATCATGCAATTTTTGGCATCATTCGAGTGGCCTGACAGATTTCTTTGACGTGCTTCACCAGGAGATCATGGTTGGTTCCACGTACCAGGCAATAATCCCACCCCTCAGTCCCTATACCTACCAGGAACTAGGTAGGAACCACTTACATGTGCCGTGCTCGCAAATCTTTCTTTCTACATCTCCGACGTCCCTGCGTCCAGCGTACAACGGTGAAGACCAGTTGTTGTGGAGACCAGGTACTCTGCCGCTGCTGGAAGTGGAGCATTTCTTGTTGAATGTACAGGGCCCAAGTGGCCAAGAAGGGGCGGTCTGCAAGCAAACGTGTGCGGACAATGTACGAGACAGCGAGCAGGTACTTTTTAGTCCACCCGATGCCCGCTTCCGACTGTTCATTCATAAACACGCATCATGTAAACATTTGTTTGGACGTTCACATTCGGGCTGGATGATTAAAATGAGGCGGGGCTCCAGACTAACTTTTTTTTTTTCTAGAAGCACAGTGGTCACGACTATAAAATGTTACGAGCACAAGGAGAAACCACAGGCGTAATCTCTATAAATTGACTTGCATAAAATTCATGTTTCCGTTGATTTCCACTGAATGATTGAAAATGCACAGCGATTCGTCCCAAAAGCAGAATTTTCCTTTCTTCTTCTTTTGAAGTTAATAATTTAATGTATTTATTATATGTGTTTGTTTGTTTGTTTATTTATTTATATTGCCCTTGCTTACAATACAATACAATACAATACATGCTGATTTATATAGCGCTTTCACAACAGCGGAAGCTGTAACAAAGCGCTTAACAAAACAGTTAACATAATAAACACAACACATAACATAAAACACAAACAGTCGTGCAGTCCTAACCACTTTTCCCCTCATACGCTTTGTTGTTAAAGCAGTTTTGAGATGAAAGAGGAGAGAATCAAAGTGTCCTTTCACCAGTGGATCAGAGACGTCATGCTCAAAATGTGCACACGTCGGCTACAAGCTAAGTTTCAAAGTCAACAAGAAGCTGTAGCATCCACTGACGAAAAAAGAGACTGGTTCACTTCTCCTGTCCCATGCAAATCCATTCCAATTCCAAGCGGTGACTCTCAGTTCCAAATGCGCATCGGCGTTCTGCGCCGACGCTCCTCTCTCCTCATCCTCAACTTCAGCAGACATCCATCCAGCCGCACCAACGCAGACTGTCCAAAAGCGCCGACATCTCCACTGAACAAAACGGGGCCGTGAAAAATGCCGCCCATTACAGGCGCAAAAAACACAAGCGCCCCGGGGCTGTCCAGCACCGACAGTCAATGGCGCCGACATTTCTCCCAATCAAAATCTGTGCTAGTACAGGAGTGCTGCCGAGAAGGCGCAACCACCAAGCACAGATTCTTCTCCTTTGACGAATGTCGTGGCCAAAAAAACGCTGAAAACAGTCCACATCAGGTCCACACGACGAAACAACAAACATGTGACAAAACAAAAAGACAAACACAACAAAAAAGAAGAAAAAAAGCAAGGCTCTTGAAGAGCACTTGCTGAAGGCTGCCTACTCGGGCGCCATCTTGGGAATCTTAGGGAAATCTTAGGGAAAAAGTTAACCCGCTTGTTGCTTTTGGAAAATTGTGTAAATATATTGACGACTGTAGTTTAAATGGGTAATAATCTGCCATTGCTTTTGTAAAATAGCTCCTCTCTATTAATAGCCATGTTGTTACTATAAGCCGTGCACATCAGCGGTTACACAGTTTGTACTACAGAAGCTGTTTAAAAAAAAAAAAATTAAGAAATCCTCCAGACAAGTCAACATGAATTAATCGATCAGATCGATTCACACACGCACAAAATTTCAACATCTGTCTGTCCAGAATCGCCATTATGTTGATTTGCATGATACACAAACCATCCTTTGAATGAGAAAAACCACAAAGAGATTTCAGAGAGTTGGCTTTCCCAAACACTCATTTAAATGTGTTGATTATCTATGGTAGAAGTTTCAATTCCTTTTTTTTTTCCTTTCCTTTTCGAAATAAGGAAAGCTTACTGAGAGACTGACGCACAGCATGTTGGTCAGCCTTTGTTGTTTTTTCTATGCTACCAGGCGCTGTATGAGCTTCTGAAATGCAACTTCAATGCGGAGGAGGCACTGCGAAGACTACACTTTAATGTGAAAGTGTTCACTGGTAAGACTTGCTGTTTGTCTCTATTTCGTATAGCTAGAAAGCAAGTTAATAATAATGTGAAGAAAACGTCACATTATGATGCCGAATGTTTTTGCTCGATCCAATTTTGCTGGTTGCCCATCCCCTTTGTGTAGAAGAGCTGTGTGGCTGGAATGAAGAGGAGTGTCGGAATTTTGAGCTCGGCTACAAAGTTTACGGGAAAAACTTCCACCTCATTCAGGCTAATAAGGTATGTGCTTCTCAAAGACAAGAAATGTTTATTCTTGGCTTCCCAGGCCATAGCGTTCACACAAATACATCTACAGAGCTCTCGTGCCGACATTTACTTGTCCTTTCACCTTTTGCACATAATGTAAAAGTGTCTGTGCATTCACTTAGAGCCTATGTTACGTCAAACAGAGCAGAATATAATGATAAATTAGATCTAAGTTGATAAATAGAGAAAGGTATGGAAATATCCACAAGAAAATTGACACAAGAATGCCAGGGTGTGTATGTATAAAATCCCGATACACACCAAAAGTTGTAAAAATATCATGGTTAAGGGTAAAGCATGAGCCTTAATGGAGACTTCTTTCTTCTTATTCACTTTCTTTTCTGATTGATATAAAAACTATTTATTAGATATAAACACATAACACGGGGTAGGACTAGATAAGTTCTTTACTTCTTCCTACTCCCTTGAACATAATAACTGCGTTTAATGATGACTGTGTTGAATGATGACTGATTTCTCTTACTTACCTTATTATTACTGTATATTTTTTATGTTGTGTTCAATAAATAAACCAAACCAAACCAAGAATAACTCATTGGCATTTTGCTCTAGTTTATTTTGGCATTTAGCCTCTAGTACCAAATGGCTGACAAAAAAACCCATAACAAACAAAACACCTACTCATCCTGACTATGCAAACTGGCTTCCTCCTTTGCAGGTAAGGACCCGCTCTGTGGGGGAGTGTGTGGAGTACTACTACATGTGGAAGAAGTCTGAGAGGCACGAGTACTTCACTCAACAAGCCACCAGGATCACTCGCAAGAAGTACACCTTGCAGTCAGGGAACATGTGAGTTGGGACGAAACAACTACTTGTCATCCTCATACAAAGTAACTTCGCCTTTATCTGAACTCTGAAATTCACTCCTGGATGAGACTAGTCAAAGCAGTCACAATGATGTTCTTAGCTTTTTGCTTTTTTTTTTGTCCAACAGGGAAGAGGGAGACCAGGACGACGGGTATGCTGGCGAGAGGGAGGGAAACAATAATTCCACTGCTTTGCTGTCTCGCAGTAGTCCCGCCGGCTCCGGAAAGCTGGCGTCGCCTTTACCTCGGCAGTCGAGCCTGGAACTGGACAAACAAGGTAAAACTCTGAAATTTCAAAAGTGGATTGATGGAAGTATTAATTAGTGTGGAAGTAAGGCAACATGATCAGCTGGCAGCAAATGAAAAGTGTTTCTTCTCTAGTTCAGGATGTGCCGTGCCCTGAAGCCGTTTACGATCATCTTTCAATCTGTTGGCCTCGAATTCTGCCATGATTTTGTTGTCAAAACCGTCAACTTTGCCAAATCGTAGTCTCGGCTGACCTTCGTCTAGGATGCGACCTATCGAACGTTGAGAGACAATTTCAGGAATCACAGACAGCGAGATTTGCTTCCGTTTACCAGACATGTTCTGAGACCATGTGCACCGCGCCTCCGGAAGTACAACGATGTACGAGTCGATCTGGAAGAGTTGCTAAGCAACGGAGGGGAATCCCGCGCTGTACATTTTGTTCATAGGCAAGGTTGCGGCGGCAGTTAGCTTCCCACGATTCGTTGTGACGAAGGCCTTTTCACTACTTCAATGTCATAATTAAAGTTGATCATAAAGGCGCTCGTTGGAAGCAAAATCAGCAAATGGAAAATGAATTACGTGAAATTGGGACTTTGAAACGTGAACGTTATCGGGGTGAAAACGTTGAAAAGAGGGTTTGCCTGGAACATTAAAACACTTCAGTATGTGATTTCGGAAACAAAAAAATGTCTGAAATTTTTTTGTCTCCACTCACTTTGTACAGTATGTAAACCGTTTACATATTGTTTTGTGTTTTTTGTTATTGTAAAGTGTCCTTGGGTGTCTTGAAAGGCGCTTATAAATAAAATGTATTATTATTATTATGTCAGATACATTGCATCAAATCGCTGTGCATCACACCGGTTTTTATTTGTTATTTCTTTACATCAAGCATTTGCTGTCTTCGTTTCTGAATCATTTAAGCATTTCTTTTCCCCCAATGTTGTTTTGTGTGTGTGTGTGCGTGCACGTGTGTGCGTGCATGGCTCACCCCTTTTTGACACGACGCTGCAGAGGAGGAAGGCCGCCCTCGGCGCAGACGGACGCCACGCTTTCTCTTAAAGCCGTGACCTCGGTGCGGCCTGGCCTACAGAAAGCAGGCTGCAGCCTGCAGGTAAAGAACAAGGAAGGCGTGTCGCTCTCGTCGCTAAAGTTCGAACGAGACTCCTGTTCATTTTCTTCTTCCTCCTCTTTATTCTCGCTTGGTGTGGGATGAGCTGCTCTAATATTGCATCTCAATACATTTTAATATTATGGAAAGCGACAAATATATTGGAACGTGTTATTTCAAAAGCTGGAACTGGCATATTATAGAGATTCACTACAGAGAGTTAAATTTGTCTGGATTTAATTTTTTTGTCACCATTTTCATCATAGATCTTATAGCTTGCAGCGAACAAAAACACAAGTTCACCCTATCAAGATATTAAAAGTTGAAGTCATACAACATGGCACAGTGCTGCATGTTGACCTTATTTTCAGTCTCGTTTTCCCATGGAGGTGAACATTCTCTGATGGACTAGAATTGTGTCTGTATCCCCTTTGGCACTGTTAGAGATGTATCGGCCATTGCCCGTGCCTCGCAGACAGAACTTGCCCAAGTGGGACAATCGCATGTCTGTAGTGTGTGCTCACACAGCTCGAGCAGCTTTCTCCATTTAGATCATGAGGTAACTGGCGCCAGCGTCAGGGCAATTGCTTTTCACGCAAAAGGGGGTGTGAGCGGTGAGTCTTGAGTATTACGTTTCATACTCGTGTCACGCCTTCACCCTTGTACATTTTTAATCAAGAACAGGAGCACTGGAGTCGTCTTCTCCATGCTCCTTGTGAGTGTCTTCATTTTACATTTGTGTGCTTGAATGTTCCGTTCACTAAAAAAGACTGAAAGTCCATCGGCGGCTGCCACTCTCCATTTTTCCCCCACATCACTCACATTTTGGTATCTTTCCTCCTCTGACATGTCAAGATGGAGAACTGCAGACACACGGTGACAGCTGTCCTCAGAACCTGTTTGCCCGCCCCTTCACTCTGCCTGCCTCGTCGGATCAGGGGGAGCGCTTCTCGGGCTGCGGCGCAGGTCCGGTCCGGCTCCAAGACTATCAGCGCCCACCAGGCGTCTTCCAGTTCCACATGCACGACAGTCCTTTTCTCCCCGAGGTCCGTGGCGCAGCAGGTGATATGACTGACTCCCCCGTCGCCTGCAGGTGGGACTTGACCTGCTGCATGCCTCCTCTTCCCCACCTCATGACCTCCTCTTCTGCTTCTCCGCATTTAACACCCTCTGCTCCCTTCAGTGAAAGCACTTGGGAACATCCTATTTGAGTAGAGATGCGTTCTTAGACTGATGAAAGCAAGCAGAACAAACGAAGACAAAAAAAAGACATTTCCAGAATACTCTCACGGCTCCTTTGAAGCCGGAAGAGTGACGCACGCTCAGCACTGCTTGTTGCTGCTCTACGTCCATTCACACAAAGATCACTTTATTTCAACACAAACGTCCTCTCGCCGCTCCGTCATCCACTCTCCGTTTGTCTTCTTTGTTCTTACGTAGACAACAGATACAACTGTAGATTCTTTTGTGATTATCATCAGGTCGTAGTCCACACACAACAAGGTGTTTTTTGTTTTTTTCCCACACCACTGAGTCATACATTAATTCTGGGTCCTTGGACATTCCCGCTGATCATGTTGAGAAAGTGTCGGGAAAAGTCACAAAGGAGCATTCAGAGTGCCACAATTACACATTAGTGGGTGTGTTTGGAGCTTATTTTCTTTCTTTTTTTTCTTCCTAACAAAAACATTAATTTATTGTTGTATCATCAATTTACGGGCACACTCTATTGTGGATTGGAAAATTATGACTTTGATTACCATAGTATTTAACTTGGTTAATAAACGGTTCTTGCCCAGAGAATATAACCCGCGGAAAATCTGCACAGATCCAGATTATGCTCTCCCAGGCAATAATCAGGGTTAAACCATACAAGGCCAGGTTATTAGTAGGATGGATGTTATGAATTTGACTGGCCCAGTTTATGACCTGAGTTAAAAGAGATTATCTCAATATATAACTCAGGGTATACATGTTCCTGGCCCAGACAATACCCAGGACAGCATTTTCCCAGGGTAAACAAGACTGTCCCAGAGCATACCCCTGGACATGGATAAACTCAGACTATCTCATGCATTCTCTGACCCAATACCAAGTGTTAAATTGCACTACCCTACATTGTAGTTACGTCATAAATTTGGCGAGCCAAATCGATGGCTTGGACTGAACTGGATTGGCTCAATTTATAACCCAGGATATAAACATAACTAGCGCAGACTACCGCCAGGATTGAACTGATCTGTCCCAGAACCTGCACTAGGGATTCATCTAGTTCAGAATATACCCCAAGGTGTAAACTGGACCCGTCGAGATTGTACCGAAGGTTAAAATTGACTGTGCAAGTAAATGCCCTGAGTTGAACTGGGTTGTCACAGAATATAACCCAAGGTATGAACATAGGTATCTCAGACTATACGCAGGGTTAAAACAGATTATAGTGACGTTACAAACTTCATCTGGCATCATCGATGATAGATGTGAGGACATTCATTGTGATTACCACACACCTGGGATTTTTTTTTTCCTCCACTTTTGGTCATTTGATGATTTGGTATTATGCTTTGCAAGAACAACTGACACTGATTTTAGTGATTTGTTCCTGTTTTATCTGACTCTCACGTTCATGTTTTATTTGACTTTGTTGGTTGTTAGCATGACCAACTGTCATCTTCTGTCTGTTTTTCTTCTATTTATTTGTTTTTCTTTGCTACGTGTGCATGTGTGAGCTCATTCCTGTGACAGCAGCGAAACAAGCCAGATGGATGGTTGCATTTACACAAAGGAGGTAACAGACAAGGCCCAATGTGAGCAGAACTGTTTCTTTTAATTTCACCCGTTGTTTTGCAATTTATGTATTGTACTGCTCAATGTGTTTGTTAATAATTATTATATTGTAAAAAAAAAAGAAGACAATAATAAATGATTAAATGATACAAGTGTGGAATATCATAATTTTTTGTTGTTGTCAAATAGCGAGAAGCTGGACAAAATGGAAGACAGCGCTCTTTACAGTGCATTCGTTTCATTGGAAAGGATATGCCAATTGTAATTCCAGATTTTTGGCAAGAAGACAGTTAATCTTAAAAAGACAAATGTGTCATTTAGAGGAAATGCGTTTATTCAGAGGAATTTTGCAAGTGGTGCGAGCCGGTCCGCATGCGAGTCAAGCAACTGGTAAGGGAGATGGTTCACAAATACATTTTAAATGCTACTATGAGCGAATTAGTTTCAGCATTTTTATCTCAAAATGACATTTGTGGATCTTGTTGTTACTCAAAAATCCCAGAAGGGGGCAGAACACAATAAATGAGAAACGCTTCCTCCGCTGAAATCCCTGAACTGAATGTAATATTTTCCTTGCCCGACATTATGTGTTTATCTACTTGATGTATTTTGCTTAAGTCTTGACAGAAATGTAATTGATATGAGTGATTAGAAGCTCGGGCTTCCTGAACTAAGCAAATTGCAAGCACATGTAGTTTTGCTGTGCAAAACAGGTTCCAGTAGCAACAAGTACGTATTTTGAACACTCCCTGTTTGGTGTATGTCTTTGTCATTTCACTGGTTTAATGTGCTGTTTTAGTGTCAGAAAGGTCCTGATGGGTTAAAAAAAAAAAAGTCTGGTGTATTGTCACCCATGAGAACTACTACACTAAACTTGGATCTAATACTGTGCACGTGATCAAAATGGACAAAACATTTTTTTTGTAATTTGACAACTCTTTTTAATAAAGATATACACTTTTGAGTCATTTTTTTCAGAGGTGGAATGTGCATTAAAATGTAAGTAAAAGTGAAAGAAAAAATTGCGTTCCCTCTTGCCCTCAACGCAACTGCCTGCATTTGTCATTTAAAATATAAAGCATACTGAACTTAAAAGAACAATTACAGATCACAAAAACGCAGTACTGTATACATACAGTATTGTTACATGTTTATATGATTTGCTACTCCACCTCTTTTTTTTCAAAAATAAACCATAAAAATGTTAATATTAAATATACAGCAAAGTGTGATTTGAGTAAAATTAAAAATTGAATTCAATTAATTTCTCACTTCAATCGAAAACGTCTCCTTTTGTTGGGTCTCCTTTTCTTGTCCTGACGTCATCTTTTTTGTCATGTGAAACGTATTCATAAAACAACAACCACCATTCAAAATGTGTTATTTATCAGCGAGTCCATTCTGTGACTAGTTATTACGTATTTGTAATTTAATTCTATTTATACTTTAATATTAGCAGCGCCCTTCTTCCGTCTTTTCTTCCTCGAGGAAGACAGGAAATAGGAAAATGGGAGGGAAAAGCGAGCATGATTAATGGGGAAGTAAAAGGGGAGGTGCCCAGTGTCGCCGTGTGGTTCTTCGGTGCGGTACGGTGCCTTCCCACAGTGGCTTGGACTCGAAAGACGCGTGGATGCTCTGTGTGGACTCTTTCTTGAAATATTCCAGAACGCCAACAGGAGTCCTTCTATATTTTCCACTTAATATTTTTTACGACTTTTTTTCACACTTTTTGACACAAACACGCGTTAGTGTTTGTGTACGTGCGTGCACGCGCACAGGTATACGCGAGACTACCCCGGAAGAACCCGTAGTGCAGGTTACGTTTTTTGTTGTTATGTAGCAAAGCCGAGCATAATGGATGTGTTTACGGGTGCCTTTTGAGCTTGTTTCTTCATCCCAATGCGCCGAAAGTGAATTTGAAACGACGGCGAAGCAACATGAAGAGTGTGAAGAAGAAGCTGTACGTGCTTATGGACGTGCTGTGCGTGCTTGTTGGTGAGTCTCCCTCAAACTCTCTTGACTGTAGGACGACGTTTTACGATGTGTGTGTTGTGACAGTTACTGTGGAATGTGTTTAATTATAATGCACACACACACGCACACGATGGTCCGGATTTGACTCGGCCATAGTAGTGCTGGTTGACCATTCTTGTGTAAGTGATCTACTTTCCCCCAAACGATTCCTCCATTCTGCTCCTCACCAGAGTGGACAGAGCAGGAAGCTGGAATGTTTGTTTATGGAAATGTGATATTGCATTTTTCTTTGCCGAAAATCCCACCAGGAATGTTCCACTTCCAGCTTGAGCACTGCACAACTCTTCCAAAATATCCATTATTGTATTATATCTATAATTATGGCTGCGGTTGACGTGTTTCTGCTTTCAAACAAATCCCTGGGTACCCGTGAGCCGTAATTTGTAATTAAATAATTTATCGAAATAAATTATGTCATATCATTAAAAACTAACAAACTGCTTAACACGTACCAAGCCACTTATTCCAACCTATACCCTAACTTTGGACGAATGAAACGTTCTGATATGATTGGGAATTATAATATAATTTCACATATGTGCCTTTGTGCAGCTCTTCTTGCTCTCTCACACTCTTTTCTCAGAGTTGTACAGCTGAGGCAATCTAACATGCAAAATATTTGTCCCTGGAAAGCACATACCTCAGGTCAAAAGTTTCCAACGTGGATCAATCACTTTGCAAAATATATGGGCGCCATATCTTTGCCAATGTTCAGTGCGATTTACTCAGTAATTGCCTTCCACCGGACTATCGCCAAACAGAATATACTGTGAAATTGGTTCTGCTCATGATGTTTGTTTCTTAATTTAACTTGCTTTTTATGGGGCGGTGGGGCGGACATTAAAGGGGGCTCAGAAATGTTGTGAGGTTTTCCACACATGTGCTTTTGTGCACCAGCTTCTCCTGTTCATGGACGATGGTTAAATAGTCCTTTCTAATAAACGGGCCATGAATATTTAAGCTGAAAATTTCCCCCCAAAATAATTCCAACAATAGTTATGTTCAATTGCCATTAGATTTATGAGGGTGTCCTTGGATAAAATTTTGTCCCTGTACGAGGTCCCTGGACCCACCTCAACAGTTTTAGAACTACTGTGTTAGACCAACTGTCAGAAAAGCAGAAGTGCTGCACTCTAGATGCCCAAGACAAATTTCTCATAAGGGACAAATACAGTATATTTTATTGATAATAACACTTGACATTATAGTCACCGGCATTTTTCTGTTTTGCGCACTAACGCTGATGATTGTCTACTTCTGAATGATCTGTGTCCATGCTTTATATTATTTATGTTGCGTTTTTTCTGACCGTATTTTTTGTTGTCTGTGCTTATACTTGGAATTTCACCGGAACCTGCCAAGGGCCTGCAAATGGAATCCAGCCAATTGCTATAATCTCTCCTATTTACATGCAAATGCTTTTTATTGTGCACTGTCCATTTTAAAAATAAAAATAAAATAGATAAATCATGAAGCAGTGCACTTATATTGTATTTCTGAATAGAGATATTGGGGGCGATGAGCTCGAATGTAAACAAATATAAATATATTTTTTTCACAGTTCCGACTTAGAAGGAAGAAAAATAGTAGGAAAGTTTTAGTAAATAGCAAGGGGACACTGTGTAATTATATATTGTCACTGTCGGATGAAAACCTCCAGTGCCCAAATTTGGTCAATTTCCCATTTTTTCCAAAAATCGTTCCTATTGATCATTTCCCACGTGGCTCTGTCATTTTTACAAAATCATGAGCAATGTAAAATGTTGAAAATTGATTGACTGGTGATCAGTACAGAGCACACGTGTCAAACTCAAGGCCAGATCTGGCCCGCCTAGTCATTTTATGTGCCCCGCGAAAGCAGATCATGTGTGGCAACTTCAATGATCCTTTCTAAAATCTGTACCGAAATGTCAAATCGTCCTGTCATAAATAATGCTGAGATCTTGCAATACGTTTTTTTGATCTTCCATTTACACTCACAGTAAGTGAACAAACAAACAAACAACACAAATAGTTGACTGATTTCAAAATGAGTAATTAATCAATTTGTTGTGTACAAGTCATAATACGATGATGATTAAACATTTATTCGGCCCTCTGAGGGGAGGACGTAACTCCAAAGTGGCCCGTGACAAAAATGAGTTTGACACCCCTGGTATGGAGTGTCGAGTAGACGTGCCACCTGATTATGAACAAGCGCTACAAAAGACGGATGGAGGGATGTACCAATTGAAGCGTCCAGTGGTTTTATTTCGGTTCTCACAATAGCTGTGTGTTATATAAATATCCTGCATCTGGTGTCCAGTTGGTCTGTTGCTGCATCCGGTCATCCAGTTGCTTCTGACCCTGCATGCCCCACCCCCTAACTCCATCATATAAACTGAAGTGAGGTTGACGGGGCTGCGCAATAAGGACTTGACAGAGCATGTAATTATACTGACCGTCGGCTCGTATGGGCACAAAATACTTTTCCGGTTTGGTTAGTAGTTTTGTTTGCATACGTTCTTTCCCTGTAAAATATTTCCATTTTACTTTGTTAGTCATTTTCTGGGAATGTATTTTTTGGAGCTCTAGATGTTCGCTTTTGCTGCATTTTGCTTTGTGAAGGGAATTATAGAGTGGAAAAAAGCAGCACTTTCAATCTGGGAGTGATTTCCTTTGTGTCATTCATTATCATAGCAGGACCTGCCCTTGTCAAACAGCCTCACCGCTGAATTAATATGCGTTGACTGTCTCGTAGCTTTTTTCTTTCGTTTTTGGTGTTGCAGTTTTTTTTTCAATACAATGTTGCCACCTGTTTATTATTTTCGAATTGCATTTTTTTCCCTCTCGTTCTGAAACACCCTAAGATGCTGCCGAAACCCTGGCTAATTAGGAAAGTAGTACAGTAATTGGTTCCAAGGGAACACAAAGTGGAGACGAGGTGCAACCAGCCTGAAAGACAAGCTTTGTGTGTCGGGGAGGAGCGCAATTTAGCCTGGGTTGTTGGAAGTTACAACATAAAACAAGGAGACATTGAAACCCCGCTCGCCGCGAAGGAAAACAAACAAACAAACAAACAAAAAACTACGGCAAGCCTGAGGATTTCACGTAACAATATTTACCGGTAGCGTGTCGTTTCCGTGGCGTCATTTTACGGTGCGAAACATAGTTTAACCATTAAAGTCATCGCACACGACTTGACTGTGTGATCAACGCGATTTCACTGTGCCTCTGTGTGTTTGTGGTGTGTGGGTGTGTTTCTTCGAATTTACTTTCGTTTTGAGTGTTGGGGGACGCAACAGATAGTTGCGTATGCGGGTTGCTATTTTAGTCCGCAAATTGAGGAATCGGCGGATGAAAGTTTGAGATGGCGGCGAAAAAACTCACAAAGGTCTACTAATTACGTCATTTAAGAAATGGCAATGCCAGTCTGATTTTTCGTATGAATCGTCCGAAGGGCGTATCACTAAACTCACCTGTGACGTATGCACAAAACACGAGAGCGAGTGACGGAAGAGAGTCTTCACCACAAAGAATCTGTTAGCCGTTTATTTTTCAGGATAGCATTGTCAAATGAGATTGAAAGTACTTTAGGATTTAAGTCTGTGATGTATTATTATTATTTAATCCATTAAAACAGGCAATTCCAAACGACTGCGCGTCCGGCCGACCGGTGCGTCGTGGCGCTCGGTGGTCAGTTGAAGGAGGGAACTGTGTTGCGTCGTTTTCTGGCTATTTGATAAAAACATGAAGTCCAAGTATCGTTCCAACATGACTAATCTTCACTGTGAGGTTTTCGCACAATAAATAAATGAGGTACAGTGGTTGCTCAACTTACGAACGTCTCTTCACACGAAATTTTCAAGTTACGAAACGCCTCAATGGGAAAATATTGCCTCTTGTTACGAAATAAATTTTAAGATATGAAAGGTAAAAATACAGTACAGTACAGTACAGTTTCCTGAATGCAACATACTTATAGCTAGCTGCTTTGCCATTGTCTATTACCTAGCACTTTCCTGGCATCCCATTGGCTAAGAGGGACCTTGACCGTATGTGTCTGTGTACAGATGAATCCAAATGTGTCTATGCAGCGTCCTCGTCATTTGCCCCTCGGGCCATGATGTGTTCCGATAGTTTTACATAAATGTGAATCACCCAGAAAAGTGTTCACCAGTCGGGCGATTGCTCACTATGCTGATGTTTGCCTTGGACATTTTCGAAGGATCGTTAAAAGCCGACAAAAGTCCTCTGATGTTTTGTCAAGAACTGATTCTTTACAAAACGTTTACATTTTTATGCTTTATAAAACATTTATGTCTAAATTTTGGAGGGGTCTGAAACGGATTAAGGTATTTACATGGAAAACGCGTCTCGACTTACAAAATCTTCGAGTGAAGAAATTTCTTCCAGAACCAATTTCGTAATTAGAGGTACCACTGCAGTCAGTTTGCACTCAGTCCACTTCTAAGTGTCTCACCTGTTCAAAAAGTGTGGGCGCCCCTGCTGTAGAGTGTCCACGGATTGAGGTGTTGAGTTCAACTCACCCAGGGTAATGTTGTCATTTATTCAGTACGGTCGTAGGCGTATCTTTGTTCATAAAAGAGACACAACATGTACACACCCACATTCCAAATGATTACACATGGAGTTGCACATCTTTTGTTGTGAACGCTGATCATGTCTCCTCCGTAAGCAGGATTGGTGTGTTAATTACTTTGACAGACTTGTGTATTTTTCTCTCCCCAAAGCCCTTTAGCAATAAAATGCAAACATGTCCTCGCGTTATTATCATGTTGTTGATGTTTTTCCTGTGTTGGGAAAATAGCTCTTGTAGTGTTCTCAGGGAGTCTTCTTGGTGGGAACAGTTTTTCCTCAGGGGAGCAGCGTCATGGAAATGGAACACCCGCTTATTCCTTTGGGGCCCAGACGTCGTTTTAGTTTATTTTTTTTTCCCTCACTCTTATACTTCCAATAGCGCACTCTCGTTTGGGTAGGAAGTATGAAGCCCTTGAAAGGGATTGGCATGCGATAATCAGACATCGATGACCTCGTGGAGGACGGCTCGGCGGAGCCGAGCTGCTGACGTACGCCTCAAAAATCAAGAAATAAGAACTGGAGCAGTTTTCAGTTCGTATGAAAGGCCAAGCAATTGGGAATTAAGAGATGCAATATGTAGATGCAGTGATTGCACAATAATGCTGAGAAAGGAGGGTGTTTGTTTTTTTGTTGTGGTTTTAACACAGCGTTGGCTTAATAGCAGCATGATACCGTGAGTCATATGGCAACACCACTGGGACAATCTACTCAGTGCCGTACTCAGATGACCTTATTACTCAGCAAGCATAACACTCATCAAAGGTGGAAATGTTTATGGCTCTTTTAATTGCAATCTATTCCTTAACCCTTACGGTGCACCCTGTAACCAGATTACATGATAAACTGTCCACTGTCCCTGAAAGGGTTAAATACAACAATATCTAACCTTTTGTATGGCATGTGGCTTCTTATCAATCCTGACAAAACATTTGATACTAAACAAAGCTGATTAATTATTATTATCATTAACTGTATTCAATATTGTGATGGTCGAATTAAAAGCAGTGATTGTGCGTTGTTGAATGCTGGAGATAACATTTGACCTCTAATGTCGAACAGCAAAAGTAAGTCAAATTTCTCCAAATCATTAGCATAATAGCATACTGTAATGACCTATTTAATCATTTTTGAAAATTTTTGTGAAAGTAGGAAGAAAAAAATCAACCATTCTTGCAAGAGTCTAGTTGCCTTGACATTACCTTTGCCAATTACTATGTCTTGGATGCCTGACAATCTACACAGGCCTAAAGAACAAAAACAAAAAAAAATTCTAGTGTACCATTTTTTTTGGGGGGGGGGGTGGATATTGTGACTCAGTGTCAGCCCGAGGCAATTATGCTCTCGGGCTGACAAAACGTTTCCATCCTCCTCTAGCTAAGTTACTTTGAAGTCATTCATTTGCATCAATAAGTGCTATTACTTGCAAGCATGTTGCATATTTATTTTCAGTCCAAATTATTACAACAAAATATTATGATCTAACATAAAGCCCCTGTCGTGACAGCGGGGCTAATTTGCAGGACACCATAACCACCCTCCCCACATAGTTTCTCTGCCCATAGCATTACTACCACGGCTGGGTGAAGATCCCCAGCCACTTTCAAGCGACTACAGTGTAGTCGCTATACTGTCAGGGGTTCACAGATTCACTTGTTTGGGGTCTCGCTAATTGGAACACAGTATTTTTTTGTCGAGGAAATATGCACAAATGATGCATGTTGAATTATCGATCGCAGTATGCGGTAGATTTACAGTTTCAGCAATTAATAAAAGCATGTGAGACTTAGTCACACATTTGCACTTCATCCCCTCAAGTTTATTGTGTATTACAGTCGTTCCATTGATTCCTAAAATGTGCCGCCCCCGCCGGGTTTTTTTGGGGTTTTTTTTTTGCTTTTGATCACCGCCAAGGAATAATAAGACCATGGTTATGACAGCGTTGAGAGCTCCGACAAACACACACTTGACTTGTCACATGCGCACGGATCCACAAGGCAGTACAGTGTGTGCGTCTTACGGATCTTTGAAGTCACATTCATTCATTCTGGCTGACTTGAACTCCCTCTGTGGACTTTTATGGTTTGGGTTGAAACCCGTGTGGCCCCGCTTCTTTCATTCCATCCCTCCGCTTTTTTTTTTCCCCAAGTCAACCCAGACGACTGATTGACTGGCAGCCCTCGGACGACCTCGTCACCACCCGCCACCTCCTTCTCACCCCCGCGGCTAAGCATGCGTGAATGATGACCCAGGCGAAGCAGCGGGGATTAAAAATAAAAGAATGGGCAGCAGCAGGATTTGGTGTGACTGTTGGAAGTTGGGCGTTCCTCCACTCAATAGGAATTCCAGAGGCCAGCAGTTAAGGCTCAGCACATACCTTCCCCCTGAGTCAGGGCGGCTCGGCCTGAGACTGTCAGAGAAGTGGCGGGGGTCAGGTTGTTTTGTTGCGCCACGTCACCTTTCGAATGTTTGCTCATGCTTTACCTTACGACATGCATGCGTGCAGGCGTGCTGGGATCAAGGCCAAACCGTGGAGGGGGCTTGACACACAGCACATGCTACCCTTTTGCAACACAAAATAGATGATGTGAGATAGATGTAGATACAGACAGGGTCAGGCAAAATGATCTGACACATTTGTCGGTTAAATAAAAGGCAAATAAAGTAAAGAAACAAAAAAGTGCTTTTATTTTCAAAAAGTACACATGATGCCATTCTGTTTCATTATGTTTGAAAAATTCAATCGGTCAAATGGGATCCATTATTGTCCACACGCTGTTGAAGGCGTTCACGAAAGTTGTCGATAACAAGATTCAGTCAAAATGATCTGACACATTTGTAGTTTAAATAAAAGGCAAAGTAAAGAAACTAAAAAGTGGGTTTTTTTGTATCTGGGGTCCGTACTTCTTTATTATATATATATATATATATATATATATATATATATATATATATATATATATATATATATATATGAGAGAGCTTTATTTTGAGGACGATAAATGCATATCAATGTAACGCGATCTCTGGAGGCTGTGACAAGTAGGACGACAGCGGGGAAAGAAAATGACTCGTCCCTCTCATTGACATCCTCCACTCTGTTTTTATCCCGTTCATCCCCCCCCCGGCCATCCGCCTGCCTGTTATTGTGTGCAGCAGCAGCATCCTCCCACACACGTCTCGCTCATGTAAATATAGAGACGGCTCCATTTAGAACGCACATGTGCAATTACGCCGGACCATGGGGACCGCAGTGACACGGCGCAGCCTGGATGTTTATTCCCACTTCCATCTGGACTTCCCGTCAAAGTGCCTCACACCTATTCGTCCAACCTGCTGCACCTGCACGATCATACTGAGGATTGTCGATTCCCCCTCAATCCCCCCCCCCCCCCAAAAAAAAAGCAGCTGTTGTTTTAATTGGTTCCATCGCTACACATATTTTCAAGCCGTGTTGAGAGAGGTGTTACTTCAAGGTCACATGCGTGGGAACGCTCTTTGCGCCAACTCTTATATTCCCGGCACCAGGCAGGGAGAAGGTCACATGCAGCGACCATGCGGGACATGCCAAGCCCATAACAAAGTTATTTTTCTGGTTGGTGGTTAGGCAAAATGTGCATGTCATGCCAATCACGCAGAATAACAAAACTCATGCGCAGAATAAAGCGTCAAATATCCCCACAGTGGCCTTTCTGCGATTTTAAAGAACTTGGATTGAATTAGCCCGGAAGTGGTTTGACGCAGACAGCACTCAATTTCAGTCCGGACAAGGCTGGGTGAACATTTACTTTGGAGAAAGTCACCACAAATCTCCATTAAGACCACAAAACATTTCTAGATTTGTTGCTCATTATATTTGTTTAAATACAGCAACTTACTTGCTAAAAACAAAAAAAAAACCTCATTTGTGATCTCTAGCTGGGTATTTTTGTGCTCTTTCTGTCACACTTGAAGATGCTGCCCAGCAGCCCAGCTCCTTCTAAGGTGCCATGTTGGTGGAAAAATTGTCAGGAATAGCCTACGAGAACAGCTGAACTTTATTTGGGGTTGAGCAATTTTAATTGAGTCACTTCATTCTCCTATGACCATTTTTATATGGACTTTATTTGTGTATTGTAAGCCTTTTTCCTCAAGTACTTAACATTGCTACTCTCGTGCAATATTCTGACTTGATTCATATAACTACCTGCCCCCCCCCAACACCACAAGCATCAAAATCCAGTACAAAATGAGTCTGCCTTTATCCAGGAAGGAAAGCCTTATCCCAACATCCTGCACCTTCCAACAGACCTCCCGTTTGCTGGAGATTAGCCTGGCCGCATTCCAGGCGACCCGCCCGTAGGATCCAGCTGTCCCATCCCGAGAGACGATTCTCCCTTTTCTGTCCGAAATCAAGTCAATCCACGCTGTCATCAAGATGTCTGAGTTAAGCATCCAATGAGACCAAGGGCTCGCTCTTTAAGTGGTGTCGCTCAGTCTTGCGGGTTTGTCTCGTGGTCTCTCGCAGGCCCAGTTTGTCTACAGACGGGTCTATTTTTTGACCCGCCGGCGCTCGGTGTCTGCTCGTGCTTTTCAGCAGTTTGGTTGAGTACACTCACGTCCGCTGTAGTGACCGATGTGGCATCAAGACTCATATATATATGTATATATATATATATATATATATATATATATATATATATATATATATATATATATATATATATATATATATATATATATATATATATATATACTTCCTCGTATAAAAAAATATATATATATATATATATATATATATATATATATATATATAAAACGGATACTTAAATAGTTTATGAATGGAAAGTTTACTTTTAAAAAGTTGCCAGATTGTTCCACTGACAAGACCAAAGTTACCTGTATGTTTTGCAGTCAGTAAACCGAGCTATCATCATAGCACGTCGAGTCTGAAATACCACTTAATGGCCAAGCACACAGCTGACGTGCGTACTCCGCCCCCTCGTCTCAGACAGACAGCTATGGATCATTTCAAAGCGAAGAAAATGGATGACACGACGAACAAATTTGCTGAAGCCATAGCTAAATATATGGCTACTGCATGCAAGCCTGTCAACATTGTCCACAGCTCCACTCAAGCTGAAATAATTCGCATTGCATCGAACGACTCCTGTTGGATTGACCTGGCGCTTTAAGAGGGGCGGGGCTGCCACTGACAGGTGACCGTTCGCGCGATGTATAAATAGCGTTTTGTTTTTCATGAGTGAATACACTCGCTTTGTCGTCGGCATGGCTCAATGTTAAGCTACGCGTGTGCTTCTTATCAAGTCAGATGTGTAAAGTTAGCTTTGCAATCTGACGTTTAAATGAAGTAAATTGCATTGCAGCTGGGGTTAATCATGCCGGCGCTCCACTTCCGCGATTGACTATTGGGACTTGTAGTTCTTTTGTTCGATTCGACTTGATATGTTTGTGTTGTATGGTTTCTTACGTTAAAAACAATGAATAATGATGACGATAATGATACATAGTGAAATCAGGGTTGATTACATTATTTATTAAACGTATTGTTAGATAAAGGTATTCATTAATGTCAATTATATACATATTTACATTGTGATGCAGAAAGATAGATATATTAATTTTTTACTGCATTTATGTGTAGTTTAGGTTATTACCTGCTTCTGATACTTCTGTTACAACTACTACTACTACTACTTCTGCTGCAAAGTGCTCCAATAAATGATCAAAAAAGTACAGAACGAGAGATCCTTCCATGCTGACCGACAATCCCTATTCCGGGGGGCCGTGAAAAACGGAATTAAATGAACAACTCCACTACGGATTGCCAGCGAGAGCCTCCATTACAAGCATCCGAAATGATGTCGACACAAAACCGTAGAGAGACTTCCGAGCAAGAAGGACCAACAGAATCAGCATAGCCTGACTGCTGTGTTCAAAGCAAATTTGAGAAAAACGAAGTATGCAACCATGGCTTAAATCCATTATAGGCTGAGTACTAGTTTACCTTAGATGTGCACTTTATATTGCGCTGTTTTGATTCCATAAAAAGAGCTGTTCAAGCAGCTGTTGTGTGACAAAATATTTTTTCACTGTTGTTGATGGACTACGTTAATGGAGTTCAGCGTTGCTGCGATGCATTTAACAGAAAACACATTAAACAACTTTTTTTTAGGTGTCATCATAACTCGTGCATGAAATAAAAGTGACGTTTACAACGCTCTAAAAAAAGCAAATAAACAGCTTTGGCCAACTTTTTCGTATGCACCTTTGAATAAATGTGTTAAAACAGTCAAGTTTAAAGCCAAACACTCCACATTAGTGTTGGCTGATGTCATATTTTGACACAGACAGTCCTAGAGTCAGCAGTCTGGAAATATCTGAAGTCATATTTGGAAGTAGGTGGACATGAAATATCGTTGGAAGCAAAAGCGTGCTGCTCTGGTATCATTTTTATGATATCCCACCAACACCCCCACTCTGCCTTCTCGCTAGCCAGCTGGAGACAGAGGATGCTGGGGGGAGGGGGGGGGGGTTGCCATCCAAAAGCTACAGTGTTAAATCCCTGGCATTTCCCCGCTGTGTACTGTATATTGTGCCACAAACAGGAAGCTGGCAGTGCTATAGCAAACATTTACGGAAAAAGGAGACGACTGATGGGTGCAGTCGATGTACGCTTGGCCATCCATAATAATCTTGTGGCTGCTGATGTGGGGGAAAAAAAAGCTTACATGGATGTTAATCATCCAAAACGGCATCAAAATAAATGCCAAAATTGGGAATGTGTGGTGCCTTGAGATCAACGTGACCTGGCTTGAAGGTTTTTCTATCAAACTAAACCTAAAACATTGAGAATTATTGTTCGTTCTCATTACAAACCGCACAACCTTGCCTGTGGAATATCCGCTCTTAATGCTAACGCACAACGCAAAGCGCCATAAGCTAGCGACTAGCATCGATGGTTGTAGCCTTATAAAACTTTAAGCTACGGTTAGTTGAACACAGCGTCGCCACATGTTAGAAGTCAGATCGATAGAAGTCTTGTGTTGTTATCTGTGGTCGCACGTCCCTGGAATGTTTGTATTTCAAACATTATTTTGGCTGACTGAATTATGCTGCTCTCAGAATGTATTTTCTCATCTGTACGAAATTACCGGTACTGCGTACTCCCAGTACTTGCCCTTTAAAGCATTTTGTGCCCGCTGTCTGCGAATCACGCTCTTTAAATCCCCTTCACTGACTTTATGTCTGACTTGTCGAGCAAGAGTGATGCGTCAAGGTAAAAACTCTGGGGGTTGTCTGCCTTGTTGGGCTGAAGTGCATCGCTTCAAGGTTGCCCGGTGACATGATCCTATAAAGGACTTATTGTCTTGCTCCCCTTAGCACACACAAAGCTTGTGTTTTGCTCTTTCGGTCTTGATAATGTCCGAGGGACACTCGTGCTACTTGTTGCGGCTGTGTTCCTAATCAAATGTCAGCACTCATCACCGTGGAAACGAGACAACACACAGACACGGCACGGCATTCAGGGCGTCGATGCTTTTAGTAGGTAGGAAGGCTGTTTAGGTAAAACACTTGGATTGTCAGGGCCATACTGACAAGAAAAGGAAATTGTACGACCAATCAAGTAGTCTTTTTGTTTAATATTTCAAAAAATGTCAAACGAAGTAGAAATATGACAAGAATAACTTTTTTCTTGTATTATTGTGACTTACTTCACATTCTTCCATGCCATTCGATCATATTCAAGAAAAAAATGCTTTTTGTGACATTATTTTGAATACCTGTACTGTTTTTGTGATCTATTGTTCTCAAAAGAATAAAACCATTCTCGTGATATTGCTCCTAATGTACTTCTTAGTGTAATATTTACATATACACGTTTCTCACAATATTATGTTTAATTGTATAAATGCCTTTAACTTTATATTTGGCTTTTAGTGTGATGATGTGATTGCAAATCTTCCGGTGGTTATCTTCTATCTATCTATCAATGCCAAAGTCATGTTCAAACTCAGCACTCTCCAGTTTGACTCTAACAGTTGCTATTTATTTATTTTTTTTCGTAAAGCGGCACTACCCTTCATCATCATGACCATCGTCTTCAAACCTTACCAGAGGGGCGTGTACTGCGACGACGAAAGCATCAAGTACCCGCTCAAAGCGGACACCATCACCCACAGCATGCTGGCCGCCGTCACCATCTCCTGCACAGTCGTCATTGTACGTTTTTCAGCTCCAAATGCTTTTGTTCTTCCCGTCGACTGCCGACAACCCGCTCTCACTCTCGTTTCCTCAGATCTCATCCGGAGAAGCATATCTGGTGTACAGCAAAAGGATTTACTCCAATTCCGACTTCAACCAGTACGTGGCCGCCCTCTACAAGGTTGTGGGCACCTTCCTGTTTGGAGCCGCGGTTAGCCAGTCGCTAACTGACCTGGCCAAGTTCACCATCGGCCGGCCCAGGCCTAACTTCATGGCCGTGTGCGCCCCTAAAGTGTGCACGGGCTACATGCAGATAATCAACTGCACGGGCAATCCTCAGGACGTCACAGAGTCCAGGTAGGATGCCCACACGTAGGTAGAGATAATTATTCCTCGGCCATATTAATCAACATTTTGATACCGTGCTGCCAGGTTCGTCCTTTTGACGTTTTGATCACTGGACTGACCCTAAAGAAACAGAAATGTGATCCTAAAACCAGTTTCACTGATTACGTAACTTGAAATTTGGTACGCATGGCTTTAATGAGCAGACCCACAAAAAAAGTCTCAAGAAGCCATACCAAGAAGCCGTTTTAGGATCATTTTGAGTTCTTGAGATTAAAAAAAAAAGAAAAATCAGCCCCTGATGCCAGATTTGTTCAACAGCATGAATTTTGATCGGCATGTCTATCAAGAGTAGCCCCACAAAAAAAGTGTCAAGAACGCATGTCCAAAAAGACATGGAAAGTCTGCCATTTTGGGTCAAAAGCTTCAAACCAAAATAACTGCTAGACCAAATTGATTAAAAAAATGCTCATATGATTCTTTCGTCTGTTTTCAGGTTGTCCTTCTACTCGGGTCACTCGTCTTTCGGCATGTACTGCATGCTCTTCCTCGCGGTAAGCAACATGAACGACACACTTGAATAATCTCCTTTAAAAGCACTTTTAAGTGCTTACAATGTTTACGTTTTTTTTTTCAATCTGTCACATCTGTTTTTTTAATTTAATAAATTGAATTTGAAAAATAAATAAAAATGAACCAAATGAAAACTCAAGAACTATTACCCAACCCCAGTTGTACCTAAATACAGTGGTACCATGACCTACTTATCTCTTATTACAATAAGGTGATGTTTTTTGCATTAACAAAATACAAGCAACTTTATTTTTCTGGGGAGGGAAATGGGGGTTGATAATTGACATTTCAACAGAGAATAGTGAACGAATTAAACTCACAAGTTACGGTACAACTCTTACAGTATGTCATTAACCACCGCTGTAAGATGTTGGAAACGCTTCAAATATCAATCTTAAAACGTACATGACCCCTGACAAACTTGTGACGAACACCACTCGTGTATTTGCTGGCAATCTCCATGTGATGCGATATGGTTCACATGATCACGCCTAATAGTCCCCAGATGGCGCGTGCGGAAGACCTACGCACCTTACGCTCATCGGGGCCCAAAAGCCTTATAAGGGCTTTTTTTTTTTAACATGGCAACAAGTTGAGTGGAAAAATGTGCAAGTTGTCAGCAATGACCGGCTTGCTTCCTTCCCGGCAGAGACGTGATGTTCCACTTGATTAGCCTTGGCATTATCCCTCACACATTAGCACACGCACACGCAAACTGTAGGCGTGTACATGTGGGGACACACACACACACACACACACACGGACACAAGCCTACACGCATACAAACACAGGCGGATATAAACCCACTGATAGACACACAAATACATCCACAGACACACAAATGCCGACACACACACACACACACACACACACACACACACCCGACAGGCACAGACAGACAGACGGCAGACATGCAGAGCAGCGCAATAGGAGGCCAAGCAAAGCAGCAGAGACCTTGTCCTTGCATTCACAGTGCTTCAATCCACACTAATAATAGTGTCCAGTGTTCTTTATCAATAGTGAGGCTGGACTTCTTGCCTGTGGACGCATGGAGGTGCCATGCCAAGTTTTGCACATTTACCGGCAGTCTTAATGTCTGGAGAGCTGCCAGCTTCAGATTTTTTTTCCCTCCCCCATTATTGCAACAAAAATGAAAGAAAAAAAAAAGTCATGGCTCAGACACAATTATTACTCTGTTTATTCAAAATGTTGAAGTGTGGCTCCATGTAGTGTAGTCCTATTTACTGTTTATGCAATAATTGAAAGGACTACAGTAGGTTAGCCAACATGCATGATTTAAATTAATTCAATAACATATGCAGTTTCAAGCATTTAGAATAAAAAAAAGCACAAAATATCTGCATGATTCATGACTGTATCTCAAATATAAAATACGAATGTGCACATTTAAATCAAAAATTTTTTAATGATTTTTAAAAAGTGTACAACCATGTAATACATTATTGAAAATATAAAATACAACAGTTTTAATTCAGTTGTATTTTATATTTATAATTTTTACATGTATTATACTCTTGGTAAACAAATTTGAATATAAAATTATAAATTAATTAAAATAAAATAAATGAAGTTGAGAAAAGTTTTTAAAGCACGATATTTCAAATACAAAATACAAATAAAAGAATAAAATACAAGTCATGGAAAAAAAACATGCATGACGAAACCATTAAAAGACCAACAAAAGAGTGTATGGAAAGAATATATTCATTAAAAAAGAAATGAAAGTAAGAAATTTACACTACTTTGCTGAATTAAAAAATATGGTTCAACTACAAATAAGAAACGTACACAAATGTAAACTAAAGTTGAATGATTTTTCATTTAAATTAGGTTCAACCACAATTAAAAATTATTCAAACTATAGAAATAAATCATTTTAAATAAAGGTGTTACCATGTTGGTTAGCTCTATTCCTACAATTATTTTTGCATTTGCATGTTTTGTGTCGATTATCAAGACGTAATTGTAAATGCGCAGCACCGACACGTCTCGGCTGCTTTTTCTGGCTGTAAATCGCTTTTCCGACATTGTCACTGCCAGTAGCCGCTGAGTTGGTCCACCGAGGCAACACATGACTTCAGGAGACTAAAAACCATGCCTTGATTTTTCATTATTAGTCTCTTCGTAATAGTTGATCGCGGTCGGCCGACTAACTCCAATTTGCTGTCCCCACCCCCCTCCCGCAGCTTTACGTGCAGGCCCGGCTGGTGGCCAAGTGGGCGCGACTCCTGCGGCCCACCGTGCAGTTCTTCCTGGTGGCCTTTGCCGTCTACGTAGGCTACACGCGCGTCTCCGATTACAAGCACCACTGGAGCGACGTGCTGGTGGGGCTGCTGCAGGGGGCGCTGGTCGCCACGCTCAACGTAAGTATGCAACATAATGTCGATAATGACAGCTGTTTATGAGTGTGTCATGGGTGTACTACTTGCTTGTATGTACAGTGGACCCATGCATACTCGTATGGTCCATGCAAACTCACCTATTCGCAGATTTTGAAGAGATATTATGAAAAAATGTTTTTCATTTTTCTTTCCGTTGCAAAGGGCTTTCTTGCATAAAAATGACTATTCATGGCAAGCAAAAACTGCTAATCAAGAAACCAGCATGAAGTGCAAAAATTATTTATTTATTTTTCACAAAAATCAACTCACTCAAAAATGTTATTTTGTTGAAGTAATATGTCCTGCATATCATTCCAAAGCCGCAAAAAAAAAAATATTAGGCCTACTCACATTATATTACAGCACAACATAAGACCCAATGTAAGCACAGCTATTAGACATCTCTGCCATCTAGTGGTAATTGGAGATATTACAACTTCAAAATACATCCCACCACGGTTTGGCACCTGGACGGGATTCTCATATTCACAGATTTTTTTTTTCATTGTTTTCCAGGATTTTCCCCATTTCCCTCCCTTGAGATGTTTTTAGTGTTTGTCAAAAAAAGAAGAAGAATTAATCAAGGGGCCGCTCAGAGTGCAGCCCGCGAGGTGCCATATCTGTTCTAGTAAATCAGGAGGGTGGTGGGGGGGCATATTGGAGCAATATCGTGAATTGCAGTGATGTGCTGTGATGTACTGAGTCCGCCGTTATTTTCTTTCCCTGCCCTTTTCGAAATTTTTAGTCAAAAGTGCCACATTTGCTTTTAATATCAGTTTAGTTTAAAGATGTGATGAAAATATCAGCCATCGTTCCAGAAAAAGCAAACGTTTGGGAGGGGTTGTCCACATCAAACCGTGTTTTACACATTTCTCACCACAGGAATATGTTGGCTTCATTTCTGCTTACTGTGATATTTCATCTAGACGGGAAGTGAGCAGGGATAGAAATGTGACTTGATACACACACGCACATGCACCCTAGACCGAATCCTCAAATCATTCTTTTCACTTCATCCAGCTAGAACTTTTTATTGTTTGGAATGAGACTCAGCACCATCCTGAGGAAATTACCAGAGTGTTTGTGTCTGATGGTGAAGGTCAATAAGTGAAGAAAAAAATAAAATTATATAACATTTTTAAAAATACATCAAAGATAATGAAAAATACATTAAACAAGAAAATGAACAGTGTGGATAAAAGGCGTGAATTTTACAAAAAGGAATCTGTAATTTTCTGAAAGCAAGTCGGAGTATTACAAGAAAAAAAAGATTGAAATTTTACATTATAAATAGGAGTAAACTAAATAATCTAAAAACACACAAAAAGTTACAAGTTAGGAAGAAAATATAATTTTCCAAGAAATACTGCAATTCTGTGAATAAAAAGTTTAAATGTTTTGAGAATGAAGTTTGTGTAAGTCAGTTTGCTGAAAATAAATTTGCACTATTACAGGAAAAAAATGCTGCATAAAAAAAGTAATGGGAAGAAATTTTAAGTTTCATGTGGAAAAGTTACTATTTTACAAAAAAAGAATTTATTAGCAATGTAATTTTGCATGAAATCTCAGAATTTTCGAAGACAAGTTGAAATATCTTAAATGTACATTTTTTTAAAATTATTAAAATCACTATATACTGTATATCTGTATTTTATTTTTCCTATTTTTATTACTATAGTATAGTACGTTTTTTTTTTCTTGTCTTAATTGTAGAAAAAAAACGCTTGGCACTTAACCAGAATGTGTGTGCATGTGCACACATCAGTTAAATGGTTTGAAAATGAGAGTCCACCTTTGACCTTCATGGTGCTGCATGCAATTAGATTCTCTCCTGGGCCTTGCGCTTTACGACCGCTGCTTTCTGTATGCGTGTGTGTGTTCCCCTCAGGTGTGCATGTGCTTTAACGTCTGCGCAGGGAGCGCAGCGCCCAGACACACTTGATCACACTTTGATCACATTTTACTAGCTTGCCCTCCTCACTCATACTTTTTCCCGCAAGATATTTTAAGACATAAAAGGATGAAGAAATAATTTTGCAAGAAATGAGAAAAAAAAAAAATTACAAGGGGAAATGTTCTAAAACTAGCGAGAAATAATGTCATGGTGGATGGAAGATATCGGATGACATGATTATTGTTGTTTGTGGTGAGTCCAAATGTTTCCCTCCGCTCTGCGTCACAGGTGCGCTTTGTGTCGGACTTTTTCAAGAAGCGTCCGCCGCGCCGCGCCAAGCCCGAGTGCGCCGACAGCGAGGAGCCCGAAAGGAAACCCAGCCTTCAATTTGTCGACTCTGAGCACACCAACCATTACAACTGTCATCCGGTGTGACCCCGCTCGCCGCCAATCACACGGTACCACCCCCCCACCCCCCACACCGACAGCCCCCACTTCATCCGGCGGGCGTGTCGTCTTCCCGTTTTGAGTCAACCACTCACCTCCCATCTGCTTCTCACTACCACTAGACTGAGCGAGAGGGTTCGTCCTCTCCGAAATGCCTCCTCGTCCTCTTGGAGGCAGCGTCCAAAACGCACGCGCCGCCGGTTCGCGTTGAAGGCAAAGACTCGGAAATGACGTGGCGGCGCAACGCCGGCTGAGCAATCGCTGACGATAAGCTCGTGTTCATTCACTCGGTTCTCATTTCGGCTTTTTGTACCAATGTCGCTTTTGTCGTGCGGATTTTCTCCGAGGCGCACCACTACAACCGCATGAGCTTTCCTCATCAGCTCCTTCTTGAGGTACATCTGCGCAATCCAGTAAAATATCAATTCTGCCTTAAACACAATCGTGCAGTTGGAGTATTAGGGGGACCAAAAAGCACGGCGGGGCCACTCAATTTTGAGATTTGAAAACAAATAGCTGAAGCTGAAAGAGAAAGTGTTAGCATATGCTCCCTCTTACGTGTTCCAATTTAGGGGTGAGTGGTATCATTTTGAACACGTTTTGTATTTTACAAGAAAAGATGCAAAATCGCAAGAAAAAAAGTTGAATATTTTGATGGTTGTTGTTGTTATAATGTTGCTTTTTGAGGGGGGGAAATGTTATATAAGAATTCGAGGCGTAACAAAAATTGATGTGAATCACACCATCAAATTGAATCGTTCCTCTTTAAAATGTGCCACCCTTGAATCAAGTAGCACCCCAACATATGTAAAAATCGTCTTTTATTAGTGAAATGCACACCCCTAAATTTTTATTGGACATTCTTTTATAATACTTTAGTCATACTTTTATAATAAGTTGAAATAAAATCTTGTAATACGATACAAGAAGAAAAAAATCTGACAAGAATGCATTTGTACTTCAATGATGTAAAAAAAAATATTTTAATATAAATGTAATTTTGCAAGAGAAAAGACCACTTGTAATTTTGCATTGAAACGGTACCGGTAGAACAAGACAAAAGTAAGAAAATGACTTGAATTGAAGTCATAAATTTGCAAGAAAATTTTGAGTGCAAGGAAAAGTAGCTATTTTGCAATCATGTCATTATAATTTCAAAACGCTGAATTTCCCTAAGTATGCGTGTAAAAAATAATTGTGTCAAAAAGTATTGGACTAATTGATCTATTCCACACAATTCCTGATGCTCGATTGATCTGTGTTGCGCTCTCATCTTATTTAGCCCCTTTTTTTGCATTATTACAATTGTAAAGGCAGGCTTGTCCATTCGGCTCTATCAGTAGACTGTGTGTGTGTGTGTGTGTGTGTGTGTGTGTGTGTGTGTGTGTGTGTGTGTGTGTGTGTGTGTGTGTGTGTGTGTGTGTGTGTGTGTGTGCGCGCACGCAGTTGACAATCTTTTTCTACTCAGTGACTTGTGGGTGTCATGTGAGTGAGGAAGGACTGCAATGTAGATTTGTAAAGCTATGTGCATATACCACTACCATGTTGCCCAATTAAAAAAAATCATTTTATCGTCAAATGTAAGGATGAGACACATTTTTTTTTAAAGGAAAACTGTGTTAATTTATTGAAAATCTTCTTTCTATTTTTATTGTGCAATCACCCTGCTTGCCACTTTGAGCCGTACACGCTCTATCTTAAGAATGCGAGAAAGAGAGAGGGAGAGACGGATCAATAGATAGAGATATACCTATAAACAATTGTAATTTTCACGTAATTGTGTTCGTGTAGAGCAAGGGTGGGTAAAGTTGTGCTCATGGGGCCACATTTGATTTGGAACACAGACAGATGGGCCGATGTGAAGATGTGGTTAAAAAAATGTTCATGTGTACCATACAATATTTTGACTACTGTTCGAGAATGTTTCACTTGGGAGATATCCTTTATTTTTGAAAGAAATGTACTAATGTAAATAAATAATAAATTAATAATAAAATAAACTGTCGCCTCGAGTTCAAGTTTAATTTTAAAATCATGTGTTCACATTAAAATGAATGTATATCTCATTCATTTGTTCTAGCACTCCCAAAACCAGCAACAAAAAGGTTTTCTTTTTTATGAGAAAAATTGTATTTTGCTTTCTTAAAACATATAGTGACAACATTTAATACGAGTAGACTGTAAATAAATCAACAATTTGTGCATCATGATAATCCAATGGGCATTGTGCTGCTCCTTCTGGTGGGCACATTCCATCAGAACTAAGATGCAATAATTTGGCATTTTTGGTAGTCGATAAGATGGCGGCAAAGCACTTTTTTGTATTCAACCATGCTTCCGGGCATGACAACATGAAGTTTCTCCCCCTCGTTGTTGTTGAACAAAGTTGCTTGGCACTAAGGTGCCACCAGATGGCACCAAAGCTGTTCTTTTGTATTTGGCATGGCTTTAGCCTGAGCACAAAAACTGACTAAAAATCACTGAAAAGGGAAAAATTGTGAATGCCGAATGTGGGGTTCACTGTATGGAAACATTTTTCTGTTCCAAAGTTTGAGTCATTAAAACTGTTATTATATTATGAATAAAATAACTTTTTAGGGGATCCCTTAATACGTGCAAGTGTAAAGATATGAATTACAGGCAGAACTTTTGACTGTTTGACAATACTTTGTCCTATACTAATTTTTAATATTACACAGCAAAAAATTGTCCGGTATTTTTTTCCCTCAAGTTATGTGCTAATTAGTGAAGAAAAATAACCTCTGATTTCTGCTGATTTTAAAATGGCTAACTGGCCAATCCGGTGGGCCATCACTGTCAATATAGTAAAAATTGAACAAATGAATACATTTTTAAAGTTTTTTTTCAAAGTATAAGACCCTAAATTTTATGTTTTTAAACATACAAAAAATATATCTTCATTTGTTTTATTCTCAATTTCATTCTAATTCTGAGAAATTAACTATTTTTAAATACAACATATACAAATTGTTCAATGTGTTTTTTATTTTACAAATATATGAACTTACAGTATATACAATAAAACAACTGACCATTTCTTAATGTAATAAAATACATTTTAATACCCAGATTTTAGTGAAAAAAATTAATGTACAAAACATCCCAGGACTCTTGATCGAGATCACCCCTATGTGGCCCCCAAGCCGTATTTTGCCCACCCATGTTGTCGCAATCTCAGTTTCCAAATGTAAGCCAGATGCCTCTGCGGGACAAAATGGCCACCGTAGTGAACAACCACATGTACAGCTCTGTTCTTATGAAGCCAAGGAATGAAGGGTAGTTATGCCATATGACGAAGGGCCAGATGAAGACCCGAAACGTGGCCGCTAATCATGTCAAATAAACAAAGAAGCACAAAGAGCTGCTCCAGATGAAGTGTCGTGCTAGACCCAGACTCCTCGCCAATGTTCTCAGCCTTATGTTTTATCTGTGTGTGCCTTCAAATAGGTGCTATTGAATGTGTGGCACCATGTAATTAGAAGCTCTATGTTGTAATTATGTGTACATTTTGGAATAAACATGTAATCTGCATTCACTTATGTTATATTTCTATTTCTGAACAAAAATGATCCGAATTTGGACATGACGCCCTGCAGTGACAACGCAGCCTGAATGACTGCAATATTTAACAACCGGGTTGAAAACTACACCGAATATTCTTTACCTCCCCGTTGTTCCCAAGGAGAGCTTTGAAATCCGTGGCAAAGTCCGCCAATCATGCCGCCAAAGATGAATCCACTGGTTTTCATCGAATATCAAGAGGCAGCCATTTTGAATCTCTATCGCCCTCTGTTAAGAAGACAAATCAACCGGCTTCCATTGACTCTCAAGAGGCAGCCATTTTTAGGTTTCTATCCCCTCTGCTGTCAGCGAGCCCAATCGCACTTTGGCTTCCAATTTTTCGTCGACAGTAGAGGGCGATAGAATCTCAAAATGGCCGCCCAGTTCCCCTTCAACCAGAAAGCTGCACTTAGACCAGTGAGGGCACATAGAACACATTTCAAAGAAAAAAAAATCCCCTTCAAGTGACCAAAATCTGCTTCCTTTCCTCATAAATGGCTGCAAATGATGAAAAGCAAAGTTGAATGAAGCTTTGTCTCTGAATCTGCCCTCCAAATCCTTCCTGAAGTACTACACTTTATAACACCAGAGAAAGAAGATGGTGAAAAGGAGCAGCCTTGGTCCAGCATTTCCCTGCCCTTGGCCTTGCGTGTCGCGGTGTGATTTATGTATTTACACTAGCGCGCCATTTCCCTCGCTTCACATCTTTCCATCTTGCCGTTGTGAGTCCTTTATGGATGGCAGAGGGAGAGGAAGAAAAACACTTGTGGAGCGGTGAGGTAAACGACACTGGGGTATGTCGCTCACAGGGTTCAAGGCCGGGGCGAGGCCGTACATCCAGTCCCCCTCCAAAAGTATTGGAATGGCAAGGTCAGTTCCGTTGTTTTTATTTTATGCTGAAGTCATTTGGGTTTCGAGAGATGAATATGAGACAAAAGATCGTAATTCCAGCTTTTATTTCACGGAATTTCACATGTGTTAAACGACTCAGAACAGAGCATCTTTTGTTTGAAGCCACCCACTTTTCAAGTGAACAAAAGTATTGAGGAAAGGACATTATTAAATTACCTTAAACTGAATAACATTTCATATTTGATGGCATAACCCGCACTTGGAATAACTGCATCAAGCCTGCAACCCATTGACTTCATCAGACTGTTGCACTCTTCATTTGAAATGCTTTTACAGGCCTTTACTGCAGCTTCTTTCGGTTCCTGTTTGTTTTTGGAGGTTTCTTCCTTCAGTCTCCTCTTCAGGAGGTGAAATGGATGCTCTATTGGGTTAAGATCCGGTGCTTGACTTTGCTCCTCGAACGCCTTCCAGTTCTGCCCCCCCAATGAAGTCCTTTGTTATGTTGGGACTGTGTTTTGGGTATTTGTCTTGTCACATGATGAAGCTTCTCCCAATGAGTTTGGATGCGTTTTTTTCTGAAAATTGCCACTCCAGAATTTATTCTGCTGCTACTATCACGAGTTAAAAGCTGTTATGCTTTATTTTTGTGTTTGAGGGCCTGTAGAACAGACTGTGAATGCCTCCGGGCAGACGTCTTTTTCTTTGACCCTGCCTGGCAACAAATTATGGCTGAAATGTGATTGGTGAAATCCTTTAATATGAAAACATGTCTGGAAGCAGTGTAACCATCGGACAAGCTCCGAAAGGAAGCGGACAGACCATCTTGAATCATATTATAAGTATTACAGAACAAACCGGAATTGACGTGTGATTCAGATCATGTGATTCACCGTAGTATTGCTACTCGAAGCACACTTGAAGATTCTCTGCTGTGGCGTTCTGAGCTGCCGAGCCGACCTGAGAAGTATTGAAGCCGTGTCGGAAAAGGAGGATGACTCAGGTTACTACGCCCTGAGCAACAAACAACTGGGTGCGGATGCTTGTCAGCCAACTTCAGTGTTCCAAAGAGTCCTTTAGATGTTTGTTTTTTTTCCAAGCGGCCATACGTAGTCGCTCCTCAGACACTGATTGGACTTTCTACCCACTTCAAAGTGTCCACTGTGCAGCTTTTTGGGCTTTTTGCCCTCACAACCATTCATGTGAATAACTGCACTGTTTGAAATTCTTGCACTGTCAGATGTATTTTAATGATCAGGGAGGGGCTGCTTGTGTACTACTGCTTGTGTACTACTTTCACCTACACTTTGTCAACACGTGTCTCCCACACACACCCAGTAAGTGATCAAATGTCTGCGAAAGAGGCAAAGGAGTTGGACTTCTTCATGTGGCTCCCCAAACATCTGGCAAGTCTTCAAGGTGAAACGCAATCAACCTGGAACCACAAAACCACACCAAAAAAAAAAGTAAAAGTAAAAGAAGAGAATAAAGGAACGGTGCTTTGAAATGGAAACTGGATTTTCTACCTTCCTTTTGGATTGGTGCTTTGCAGTAACTGCATTAAATGTTGACTTAAACCTATCTAAAATGTATAATAAAATAACATTGTTTTGTGTTAAGTCAGTGCTTTAAGGTTATTCTGATTGTAATACACATACATACAGTACATCATATTTCGATGTATCTCCTGACCGTCATCTCCAAATAATGGATTTTTTTACTTTTTGGAGGGTTGTTTTTCCTAAATCATTAATCGCTAAAAATGTATTGTATTGTATTGTAAAAAAATAATTACTTGACTCTCCAAGTCCTAGCCACAATCCTGACCCACATTCTTCCTTCTTGTCCTAGCCATTGCAATGTTATGCACAGTTCCAACATTAACGTTGCGTGTAAATATTAGAAAATACACACAAAAAATGTATTTCAATCATGATTCCATTAGAATTTATTGCGCATACAACTTCATTAAAAGAATTGTACCTTCCCAAATGAAGGGTTGAAAACATTACAAAAGTATTGTACTGAAAATACAATACAATGTTAAATACAACTGAATTCAACAAATTACAGTTGTCTCAATTTGGCTTAATGGTTTTGCTATGCCCTCACTGTGATTCCATTGAGCTCTACAGTCTCCTCTCTGCCAGTCAACCACGCCCACTTCATTAGCTCACCTGGGCGCACAGGTGCTTCAAATCAGCTACTCGCCACTTTTCAAGCTTCTCTCATCCACCCGCTTCTCACCAGTCTGTACGAGGGTACAGACTCTCTCTCTCTCTCTCTGTGTCTCTCTGTCTCTCTCTCTCTCTCTCTCTCTCTCACACACACTCTCACTGTCAGGTCAGTGTTGTGTGAAGTGCAGTTGATGCCCTTTAACACAGATTCCCAATGGAATTTTTGGGGGGAGATGGGGATTGGGAGGGAGATTGAATGTCCTCTTCCTCAGGTGGATTGCTGTGGCCCGCCCCCTTTGCACATCACTGCTCATCATTTTCCTGTTAATCACTTCAGCCTTCTGCTCTCCACCACGAGTTCTGCCTTAACACATCTTTTTTCTGTTTGCCTGTCCCCGTGGCTGTTTGCATATAGTCTTACAGGAATAAAGCATTTAAAATAGATTTTTGTAATCTTAGGAGGGTAATGCTTCATTTAAATAACATTTTCACTCAAAATACAGAATAAAAAGGTGTACTTACATGGATTTTTTTAGTGTAATCTTGCAAGAATAATGCATTTTTAAGATTCTTTTAAAAACTGAAATGTTCATTGTTGTGTATACAAAAACACAAGAATAAAGTTCAAACTTTTAAGACAAACGTTTGCATTTTTTGGGGGATGTCAAAAAGTAACCTAATACAAATTAAGTTGTGTTTTTCAAACATGGAAGCATTTATAGACTAAAGATTAACACGTGCGTTTTAATCTCATTTAAAACTGCATTTTTCAGGCTAAAAAATGTACTTTTTATTCTTCTGAAAATAGGCCCAAACAAGACTTAGTATGTGGAGTATATCATAAATACGAAGTTAAATATTGCAATACAATAAACAGAAAAGGATAGATTTATATCTTGATTAACCACATCAGCTACTGGTTTAAAAAAATCACAACGTAGTACAGTATAGCAATTATGGAGAACCTGAGCAAGCAAAACAGTGGTGGCTAATAGCAGATCTCTCTCGTTAGCACGCTTGCGCACACACACACACACACACACACACACACACACACACACACACACACACACACACACACACACACACACACACACACACACACGTACCGGCTCAAAAATTATGTATAAATGTGTTTGCATTAATTATGTTCTGTATTAAAATTCACTGAAGGTGCAAGTCAAGCTTTAATTTGCTTCTACGGCCATCACTGCTGAGCTATTTTCGTCCACGCGTCCCCTCGAGGTTTCACATGCGTGCGTGGGGTGGGCGGGTTATGCGGCTCACATCCTCTGAGCAACTCACAAATATACGCGTTCATCAATATGGTCATTCTTAAACGAGACAAGAAGTCATGCCACTGTTCAACTGTACTGTATGCTTTTTTGGACTGTGCTTTGGCGACGTTGTGTGGCGTTCGAGTGCAATTACAGTTTTATGCCGTAAAATAACATCCCCAGTGCTGTGAAATGTCGCAAAACAACTCCAGCAATGGTAAAACGCCCTCATGAGCAACAAAACAGCGGTTTTGGCTTTAAGTGTAAAGCCACAGCAACAAAAGCAACTCCCCTACCCCCTGACTTCAGCAGGTAAACGAACCATAAATCAGCAAACGGTTATTTAATCTTTCCTACTCTACATTCTTGCCTGTAACCCAACTTCCCTTCCTCTTCTTACATTCTGTCCTTCATCCTTCCTTTCACAATTCTTATTCCCTTCTTCCTTTCTGTTAATACTGTCAGACTATCCATATTTCCTTCCTTGTATCATTTTTTGTTCCTCCCTTCCTTCTTTCCCTTCTTCCTTTCACAGCGTCCTCCACCTCCTCTCTCCCTCCCTTCCTCCATTTTCTTCCTTTCCCTCCTTCCTTCCTCCCTTTCTTTTCATCCTTCCTTCCTAATAAGTCATTTTTAAAGTGTTGACCTACTTTTCGAATTTAACTAGTGGCCTCTGTATATTTCATACTTTTTAAAAGAAATCTCTTAGACCCCGTTTGTTTTTCCTTTGAGATGAGTGACAGCACCATCCAAGAGCTGTGAGATGCATTAGCAAGTCAATGCTTTCATGTAACCCGAAGTCAGTTTCACTTCGCAATATGAAACTTGGTCGGGGTGTCTGTTGTGGGTAGAAACACAAAAAAAGTTTTCAGCAGACACCGGAAGTCTGCCATTTTGTTGTGAAGCGGCCATTTTGGGTTCATTTCAGCATTTTCTATACTAGATATATGGTAAATTGCTAATTTTTTGCGTTGCATGTGGACACAACCTGGTGGCAACCATACAAAAAAAGTAAAGAAAAAGAAGAATTGAATAAATGAATTTTGTTGTAACTTTCCTCTTGGTGGCTTATATTATTGCTAGGACGCAGCTTTGACGCTCAAGGCCAACTTTGCCATTGGAAGACTGCAGCGTGTCATTCACTCCATTGTTCCGTTTGATGAAAGAAATTCATCTCACCCTTTGCGACGACGAGTCTCGTTCTGGAGAAGGCAAAAAAAGAGAATTAAGCTATGAATAAGTGTTGTCATTGAAATGAAGTGTCTCTGGAGCGTAGAAAACAACGTTAGGGGGCCTTCGCACTGGAATTCCTGAGGACCTTCATTCACATGGCCGTGGGCGTATATGCGTCTGTTTCGTGTGTGTGTGTGTGTGTGAGTGTGTGTGTGTGTGTGTGTGTGTGTGTGTGTGCGCGGGTATTTATTTGTGTTTGTCTGTGTGTGTGCATGTGTACGAGCTGCTGCTGATGTGGGTCATTACCCCCTTCTTTTCCCCAAGGGTCCATGCAATGGGAGAGGGGAGGAGGCGGATGCTGCATGATGTGTGTGTGCGTGTGAGTGGGGGTGTGTATGATCTTGCATAAGGGTGGGGTTGAGGTTGTGTCCCCGAGGATCTGAGACCAATAAATCACTGCGCCGTCTCTGCTCTGACACCCAGCTTGTCTGATGAGGGACAGCGCGGAAGGGGGAATGTGGGAGGTGGAGGGTTCGATGAGTGTGGGGCAGTGGGCAGAGGAGGGGTGCAGCGGGTGGGATTGTGGGGGGCACCACGCAACAGCACGGTGGCCTTGTCTTCCTGCCATTCTTGACCCTATCTTAAAGGCACTGGGGAAATGGGGCAGCAGCGCCGGAGTCGCTACTAAGTGCAGTGCCGAAACTGCAACAGCTTTATTACACTGCCATCAACAGCATTTCAAAACGGGGCAGTGCAGCCAAGTTGAGGCTGTGGAGTCTAGGGCTGCAGTATCCAGAGCTAAGGATCAGCTATAGTTTAAGCTAATGTGAGCATATGTGTTTATTTTGGGCATTTCCAACAATGTTTTGCAACAACAAATCTGCAAATCAAAAAACAAAAATATCACCAACTTCACTTTTAAGTACAGTTTGGTTATATTTAACTTTTTTGGACAATACTTAAAACTAATAAATTAAAACTACATTTTTCAGCCCTAGAATGACATGTTTTTTTTCATTCTAAAATATTATTTTTTCTCACTCTGTGCTTCTTTTTTAGACTTTTGTTTCTCTTTTGGAGTGAAGAATCAACTTGAAATTCCTGGTTAAATTGGGAAACATCCCGACCGAGTGTCTCCGGCTAATTCAAGAGACTGTTGGGAGAAGATGTCATGTCGTGGCCGCGAGAACCACCTAGCCAGTAATTAAGTCCAATGGATTTTTTGTTTGTTGGCTTCACAGTTCTGAGGTTCTGGGTTTGAATCTTGGCTCTGGCCTTTCTGCTCAGTGTTTGTTCGTACGTATTTATACAGTGGAACTTTGATTTCACCGACCAATTAGTTGATTTTACTTTATTCCATGAAGTCATAACTGCAGATGGTATTATAAACAATGGTTTCTCAGCCATGTTGTTTGCTTGCTATGGTGTGAAGATAATGGATGGACTGGACAATGAATCAAATGTTCTTTTTAAAGACACTGAAAATTTGTATTTGCTCCTGGCTGCCACATAACTCAGCCACTGATGTTGATTACGTTTTCTGAATGGATTTAATAGGCTGCTCTCTCTGGATTGTCGACTGGTCTGTTGGGATCAAATGGAGGAAAATAATAATTAAACTGCACCACATCTGCCCCAAAAGACGCCAGCCCACCGGGCATCTGCCCTGTGTACCCGATGGCCAGTCCAGCCATGGTTCTATGGATGTGACTTGTAAATTAGTGTCAGGCGAAAACGCTATAGAAAATGGACAGGTGGTTTCAATTTTTTTTTTTGCTTCATGTTTGTGCCACCTCCAGCAGTGTGCTGCACAGAAGCTTCAAAAAAGGAACGCAGAGCGAGAAGTGAACAATGCAGCGCTATTTCTTGACTGTCACACCTCATGTGCGCTTCTGCAACGGCACCATCCAGGGTTCAAATGACGAAGCCACTCATTGAGTCAATCCCGCCGTGATACCTTCATGTTTATTGTTCATATCACACTGGATGAAGTCATCTGCCGAGGTCGGTGGGAGTCCAACTGGCCTTGTTCAAAGCCTCCCCGTGTGCTCCCCGCATTCCTACGCTTCAAGTTGTGATTATGAAGATATGCAGGCCTCTCCTCCTCCTCCTCTTCCTCCTCTTCTCCCTCCTCCTTTCCATTGTTTTGGCCAGCATGCGGCTGAACATGCGTTTACTCACACTCGGCATACGTGCGCGGCAAAGACCCTCACGCCTTGACGCTCTTCCAACTAAAACCAAAACTCTCCTTTCATTGTTGGCTTGACTCTGATGTCCCGTCCCTTGTGCGGATGAGAGAAACTATTTAACCGCTGAAGCCTGGCCAACACACACACGCACACACGCACACACACACACACGGACACACCTTCAACTGACCTGCCAATAGCAATATACAGTGTGTGTCCTTCACTTATCTTTTTCTATTATCTATATTGTTTTAACCCCCACTGTTGCCATATTCCGACCCTTCCTGTGCACCCTGCTGCTTGCACACAACATGAAGCTACTTCACATGTGTCACATTTCTCCTCTATGACTGTATTCTAATAAATGTGATGCCGCAATTGGAGATGTAGTGCATTCAAATTCAGCAGGGCAGTAAAAAAATGGCAATAAAATGTGTCCTCTTCTCCATCTTTTCCTTCCACAGTCACCTCTCTTGCTCTTCCATTCCCTCACACACGCGGACCAAGTACACGCACACACACATTTTTCATCACTCGTGCACTACCCCCACTGACTCGTCTTTCTCAGCATCCCCCTGCTGTCCTTCATCCTTTATTCTCCCCCTTCGCCCCCGCCCCCGTCTTTCTCTTTTTCTCACACACATAGTTGTAGCTGCACACAAACACATGCACACACACATCTATATTTTCCAACTCCACCTCTGGCAGGTTGTGATTTCCACTGTCAGAAATTGCTTTTTCAATATCTCTCTCTAATTATGAGCCGCGCTAAAGGGGTCTTGCCACCAGAATACCAATTTTCTACAATTTATTTCCTTCTTGGCTGGAATAATTCTCGTGTTCCAGCCTGCAACAATGAAGACATCGCGGGTGTTCGTGTGTGTGCGTGTGTGTGTGTGTGTGTTTGCTACATTATCACCAGTGGGCCCTTCCAATCCTTCCCCTGAGGTGGTGATTAGCAAAATACAAGGAAAGGGGGGTGGGCGGTGATGATGTTTGATGATGATGATGATGCACATCTTTCAGGTTTATCTCCACGCCAACAAGGACAAAATGCAAGATGTTCAACAAAGCACTGTCGAGCTTGTGGCGAGAAAAGCGGAAAACCGCCGAATCTCAATCGACAAGCAGCCACACCACCAAGCACCTCCCCTCGCCGCCAACAGGGGGTTAACTCAAGCGCTCCCCCACACCTCCTTGTCCTCTTTGATTGACGTGTGGGAGTCCTGCGCTCCAATCAGCGAAGGAGCAGCCTGTTGCCCACGTGGGCACGCCCGACGCCGATTGGCTTGTTCCACCAGCTCCGAGGACGAGCCCCACGTGGAGATTTTCATTCAATCACTACTGAGAACGATTCCACGGAGCCTCGCCCCCTACTCTTTTTAAATAAACGTGTTTTTTAATTACGTGGACTAATCTAAATCGCGTTTATGTAAAACCAATTAAATAAAAAGATCAACCTTTTTTAGGGTTGAAATAGTGGCATTGAACAGCACGTGTAGCTTTATTTAAAACAAACTGGATGCGTGAGTGTGGGGGGTGTATTTAACCCCCCCCCCCCCACCCCCCGCGCACACACACACACACACATCTCTCCTTCCTTGAAGAACTCGTATGTTGTGGCCCATTGAGGATGAGCGAGGGGGGACAGAGAGGGTGAGGGAGTGTTGTGTGAAAGGAGTGCAGGCCAACGAGGGAGACAAAAGAGGCTGCGGCTGCATTCAATGTGCTGCTGTTGTGTTGTGTGTCCGTCTGCGAACCGCTCCTCCTCTTCGCCAAGAAAGAAAGAAAAGGCGAGGAAGAGAGAGAGAGGGAGAGAGAGACGCCACCTGATATCGCACTAGCTGCCGGACCTATCCTCAAGTTTGGGAGACTTTAGTGGATAGGGACAAGGTGGAAGGCTTCCAAGCGGGACCGGTTCCTTGCTCTTCCTGCCCCGGCCCTCACGCGTCGAGAGCGGGGCGGCGGTGTTTCGGGAGAGCCGCGGTAGGCAGAACAAAGGAAAAGCGAGGAATGCGCGAGCCGTAAGAACAGCTTCCGAGCCAAATGTCCCACTGAGAAAATATATCATTAGAAGAAATACCCTCCTCGTATTCCTCGACGCAGCTTTTTCGACTCGCCGCGGGACAAGAAGGACAATAATCGCACGGAGACGCACGTTTGACGGGCAGAATGTTCCCTCAAAACCGAGCACCGGTGAGTAGGAAGTGTCCATGAAACGCTTATCGTACCATTTCCGGGTACTCGTTTTTTGTTGAGGTGCCCGATAATGGTCGGGCTCGATTGTTATCCGTAGACCGGTGGATGAGTGGGTCGAACTTTCCAGACTTGGGTGCCTTCTCCACCACAAACATGAACCGTAATTTGGATTCCACGCTCATGGTGTGTGAAGTAAAGTGAAGTGGAGTGGAGGGATGGATGATGGGGATGAAGAGAGTATGTGTTTGTCCTTTTGCTCTGATAGCTGAGAGCAAGGGAAGTGACTCAACTTTGCTTGTTGACACATTTGCAAGTGCCATTCTTCTGTGTTCCCCACTTTAAATTACATCACTGTATATTCGGTCTGTTGGCCCTGTCCGGAAACCCAAAATACGAAAACAATCGCTTTACAAGGTGTCAAAAAGCATAGTAAAGTCATCCCTCTACATTTCGCGCTTCGTTTTTTGCAGTCTGCCTGTAATGTGAATTTATAAATTGTACATACCAGCATTTTGCGGCGATGGTTTTACGGCATGAACTCGTTTTATTGCAGACTTGCGTAGCAATAAGAACAAGCCAGAAGCAAAGAGAAGTAGAATGTCCAAAATGACACAGGGATTATTTCACCCTTTAAAAAAGAATCTAAAAGTCACTGTGTCTCCTGTGAATCAGAGCTAGCTTGCAGAAGAACACATCTACAAGCTGACACAATTACAAAAAATCTAATTCAATATAATTCATCCTCACTAGTTATAGCATAACTGGTCGCACAATCATACAGCCACAATTACTTTATTGAACAAACGCTAACAAAATAAACATTCATACACTTCGGCCTCAACCCTTCAGACTGGCTAACCTAAGCTAACAACATCCTCGTTCACTTACTCCCATGTCATTCAACTGCTTTGAAAGCAAGTCACAGACTCTCCAGTATAGATTGTAGAATCTATCGATAGTGACTCCAAACGAACAAAAAATATGTGAACCTCAAATGCCTATTTTGTGTTTGTATAATGCATAAAGCCTTTAAATAGATGAAAAATAATGTTGTTGCTTCTTTGTCGATCATTGTCTCTCCCTGGGAGTTTCATTCACATAATGCGCTCTTTTTGTTTTTCTAACTGTAAAACACTACCATGTTAAAAACACATCAACACTGCCCCAGAAAGCCATAAAATATTGATACAACCTTTTTACAAGATGTTCAAAAGGATTGCGGCATGCTATTTTTACCATCACTCGACTGAGTGATCGAGTCATATTTAGCTCTTGCCATCTTATTGTCACCCTCTTGCTGTGTGTAAGTACCTATAGCGCTTACTGGGACTTAACTGTTGAGCGTCATATCTTATCTTGGGCGTAGGTTTGATTGTAACTGCCTAGCAACAACAGGAAGTCAAGATGATCAGGGATTAAAATCCAAACCGTGGCCATTTAAGCCGCTTTTGTCTATTCGATGCGGTCACAGTAGTAACGCCAAACATGTTTTTGAAGATCAGCGTTTATACTGGACGGTTATATTTCCCAAAGTCTTCGGCGTACAAAAGGCAAGTTGTCATCAAAGTTGCCCTGTCATGTAGCCTTTTTTAGGTTTTCTCGCTCAGGTGTGACCACAGTAATTGTCGTCAACCACATGAACCGGTGTGTCAGTATGTTCCCGGTATTGTTCGGATGTGTTAGTGGTTAGCACGTCAGCTACACAGTTCTGATGTTCCGGGTTTGCTCGTTTGTGTGGGCTTTGTCCTTGCTGTCGCATTCCCACGACATGCACTAAAGTTTCATTGAAGATATTTCATTCTTTATAGAATGGTTGTTTGTTTGTATATACAGTATGCCCTGCAATTCGCTGGTGACCATTCCAGTTTTTGCCCCAAAGTCGTCTTGGATAGACTCCAGCTCACATGTGACCCCTTACTGAGGACAAACATTTTGGTTGTGTTTGGATTTATTTCTTCTTTGTTTTTTTTTTTTGACCATGATAAAATAAATCAATCGTCATCTGATCTGGAGAGAAAGCAAAGTCATAATGCGAAAGCATTCTGGATGTTTGTTTGGAAGATAAGAGTTCAAGTCCACTTGTCGTTTGGGGTTTCGCAAAAGAATTTACAAAAAGTCACGTTTTGTCATTAAAAAAAAAAAACAATTTCTTCCTCCCTAATCCTAATTTGACTTTGGGTCAGTTCAAAACTCTGGTAATGATTGTGACACAAGCAATTTCAATGTATAGGTTGAAACATTTAAAAAAAAAACCCTTAATATAAAATAATCTTACTCGTAAGGGGTTTGAGAACCCCTCATCTACAATATTGTCCCCCATAAGTACCACTTTTCCATGGCCAATCCATAAATCGAGTGTCATGGGTACAAGGAAGTAATTTTGATGGTACCACCATCTCATGACAATGTTTTTTTTCTCCCCTGAGAGATGTACCCAGGTTTTAATTTGCGTCAATCAAGTTAGGTGGAGGGCTTTTGAGCTGACTGAAATACATAAACACTGGTCCTCTAACTGCGTGAAGTATCAATTAAGGACTCGCTCATTTGCCTAACCCTCATCTCCATGCCTCAGCCACGCCGCGCCCCCCGCCCCCACACGCTGTTTTGACATTCACGTCCCGTGCTACGGAAATAGATTAGACATGCAAATGTGAATTTACTCGCGATTCTTCCACAGGTGGGAAAACAAAACATCCTTTTTTTTTTCAGCGAATAGATTTGACGCAGCATCGTGTCCTTATCGGCCTTCGTGGGCCCCCCCCCCTGCACTTCCTTTGCTGTGATCTTGTGACCACCGGCAGCTGTGTGTGTAGTAAGAGGGCCCGCAGGAAAGGCAGGGCAGGAGGCAGACTGTGGCTCTGCGGTTTACACCGTAAACCCAATCCCTCTCATCCAGCCTCTCCTCGCTGTGTTCCTGCGAGAGGCTCCAAACCACATCTTAAACGAATGGGCAGGCATCCCAGGGTGAGAGGCGCAGTCTGCCGCAGCGGCGCTTGTTGGGGGGGGGGGGCGATGACCCCGTTTCTTTTTCGGTACACACACACAAGCGCGCAAAGCCAGGCAATAGCTCCGATTCTCACCTCAGAGTGAAGGGCCCGTCAACTTGGCAAACGGTTTCATCCGTGAAAGGCGAAGTGGCCGGTAACTCGTTGGTGTGCCGTGTACTGGTCTGAAATATGATTTTTTTCCTCAGGAAAGAACTTAGCGTTCAATTTTCACCATGTAGGTTCCTAAAGAATTGAGCATTTCTATGTTTATCGCATTTAGCTCATTCACTCCCAAAGACGTTTTTATGTCATTTCAGACTTGGTTTAGAATTGGCTGGTACTGAATGAGTTAAGGATAGAATTTAGTTTATTTTTTTTTGTCCCCCCCCCTCCAAATGGTACATATACAATACTCATAGCATAGTACTTTGTAGTTCGACAGTGTGACAAGTGTAACGGTGTCGATGCTTGTTGTGATGCGAATACAGTATTTGTTAGCACCCAGAAATTGCGTATTATTGGACAGCACATTGTGGCGAAGAAAATAAAGTTTGACTTGGTGCTACTGCCCTCATTCTTCACCAGCAGTCCCGTGGTCTTGCTGCTCTGAATATTTTAAGACTCGCAGCGATCGGAATAGCCGAAGCTAGCAAGGCTAACCGCTATTCTCGACCACAACCAACTTATTTTCGTACTTGGGGAACCACACAGATCTATAAAGACTGTGTCTCCTTGTTGGCCAGACATTTCAGTGCTCCACAGAGTGTCGGGAGCAGACGGGTGAGTTGAAAGCCCACTGTGAATTGGCCCATTGGGAAAAACAAGGTGATTGGCAATAAATCAACTTCAGGCTTCAAATGTTGATATAAAGTTGTAAAATGGACTTTTACCATGTTTTTTTAGACTAATGCCTGTATGGATATTTATTCTTTTTGTACTACAGAGTATTGATTCTTCTACTACGATTAAGGCATGTGTAAAATGTACATTTACACAATAGCCAAAAAAAAATATGAATTATGGACAAAGACCTTTCTTTTTGACACAGATGCGGATTTGCCATTTTATTTTATTTCATATCGGCAGCTTCCATGATCCTACACCTTGTATCAGTACCCACTCATCCCTACACAAAAGTAAGAATTATTCCCCCAAAAAGAGCTCATGTGTACCTAATGCTCCAGATCGTGAGCGTCACACACTCCCTAAATTAATCATGTACTCTGTTCATGAGAGTCCATGTTAAATGGGTTTTAGAATTAATAGCACAATATCAAATGTTCCCCGCACATATTTGCTTTGACAGGACGTGGAATTAAATGACCTTTTTCGTGGCCTTTGTTCCGTCACCACAAAGCATTGCTAATCTTGTATCTATCCAAATGATCATCCCCGCCGTCTTGTAATAATCCCAACTGCCCTTTTCCTCCATTTTCTACAGGACAATGCCCTCGTTTGGTGGTGGTGGTGGTGGTGGGGGGTTTGCTAATGGCCACTCCTGTGAGTACTCGTGTCGTCTGTTTCGTTAGCGCTTTTGCCCTGCTCAACAGCAGTCGGTGCGCGACAACAGATGCCCACTCTACAATGAAACGTACCGTTTCTGTACTTTTAAGACACCACGAAAGACTGCCTTGGATTTGGTTACCTAAGCTAGTTCTCGCAAAATTATGGACACCAGAACCCTGCTTCCGTCTGGTTCCGCTTCAACCGCCGTTGTCTGCGTTTTATCGTGATGGAGTCTCGTAGGAGACATTCTCGTCTTTGTCTCAAGTTCCTCTTATGAAACTGATGCAGTTAAAATGGATTTGCGAACGACCTTTTGCCCAACACTTGCTTTGTCTCAGTGGATTACGGTATGTTGAAAAGATCATTTTGTCAATTTGCCCATACATGCGCCTCAGGCTTTGGACGCAAACTCTGCCTCCGATGGGGGTTTGGAGTTCATTCAGTAAGCCCGGAGATTGAGGATGTCCAGTATTGTCACAATGTACGTTGGGAAGAGACTTGGCTGAAGATCTGCGTTCTTGTTGACCGGAAAAGTCCGATTGGTTGAAATACTCATAAAGGTTTGAAGTTTGTGTGCCCAACAACACACTCGTCTGTTTCTGGCTGGTATACGGTGGCACTGTATCGTAAGTAATTGCGTTCTGTGGATTCCTTAACCGCTGATATTTCACACATTTATTTTCTAGGAGCAATAAAAACCGCTTTACAGCAAATGACTTAATAAAGACACACCACAAATAGCCATAAACAGAAGACACGCTGTAATAGCTTCCTATGTACCCTGGTTGCAAATCTGGTCATGTTACTCGTCGTCAAAAGCGTTTGTTGCATTGCTGTTTTACGTTGACGTCGGTGTCGTTGAATGGACATTTTTGTCAACAGCTTCAGAGTCAGTGGAAGAATTTCAGCATCCAAGGTTGTCAGCGAGTTGCTCAATAATACAAAGTGTGGCCAATTGGCTCAGTGTTGACCGACTGGGTCTTTAAATCGAAGTGAATGAGGAAGCGGTAGTCTGATAAGGTTTTGAAGGCTTCCGGAGTTCTGGCAGCAAACGTGGGCCCCGCCGCGATTAACGAAAACACGTAATTGACGAGCCCTCTAAATGTTTGAAATTGCCCTTAATCGTAGGCGTCAAACACAAGAGATCCAGCCCGCCACGTCCTTTTATGCGGCCAGCGTAAACGAATCATGTGTCAACTCCGATGATCCCTGCGAAAATTTGGATCCAAATTTCATGTGTGATAAATAATCTTGAGATTTCGCAATAATTTCTGGGACCCTTTTGACAGTAACTCGATCGATGGTTGAACAAACTATCCATAACTTTCAATTTCCAAACTACTAAGCCATCAATTTGTTGTGCATAGTTAATACAATGAGATGAGTTCAACATTTATTTGATTTAAGTTTTAATGGCTGAGGAGCCTTAACGACAACGTGGCCCACCGTAAAATACAGTTTAATATTATTTCAACTTCCACTAAAACCCAGATAAAATTTAGCTCCTCCCCGAAATATAAACATCTTATTCTCTTGTATGTGCTATTGAGATGTCAGACTGGAATGTACCATCTTGACCCCAGTTCCTATTTCGACAGGGCTTGTGTGGCATCTTATGTCCACCGAGTTACGACAGTCTCGTTCTTTTTTCTTCATTGTTTCTCTCCAAAATAGGTCACAGCGAAGCTCATAAAAATTGTCGAGGTCACCCTCAGACTTCTGCAGCCTTTTGCGGACACTGTTCCTCCAGCTCCAGAAGCGCTTCTTTCCACGTTTGCTTCACTCCAATATCGAGCTGGTTAGCGGGTTAGTTGCCGCAGCACTCGTGCATTGCCTTTAGGCCGCTCGACTTGAGCTATTTCTCATCGCGGCCGCCCACGTGTGAGCGTGGCTATCGATCAAGCAGCTCGCCTCCTATTTTTTATTATTTTTTATTTTTTTGCTCAGCCAGTGGTTGGTTAGAGGGCAAAGAGAGAGCGCAGGAGAAAATGAAGGAAACGAGGCTGCGGGGATCGCCGGTTTACACGCGCGCCGCTGTTGGAGGTGCGTCTCGGTGGAATTGGCAAACGAGCTGAGGGGAGGGGCGAGGGTTACCTAATAAAAGAAGCCACCTCTAGCAATTAAGGCGGCTGACAGGCAAACCGTGGCTATCTGCTAATGTGGGCTGACAGCGGGGAAATTTGAATAAGGAGGCTTGCGGGAGAAATGAGGCTTCGGAAAGGAGCGGCGGGGAAGGCGGGAGTGGGAGTGGCGGGGGGGGGGCGGTTGAGAAGGAAGAGATGTATGGTGCTAATGAAACAGGTGCCTGGCTGCCTGCCCCTCCCCTCTAAGTGGCGGAGTCAGTGAGAGATTAGCAGCACGTTTCTCCAGCTCGGAGCCAAGTTGAGTGATGCTGTTGCGCTGGTTTGACTTTTTGTCTTCTCTGGAGGGAGACAATTTAAAACACTGCAAATGAGGCTGTTGCCTCTCAGTGAGGCGTTTTAAGAAACGGTTTACTGACACGCCGTCCCTTCGTTCCAGATGGTAGTTGGGTATAAATGGGCTGAGGAGTACAAGTGTGCCTGACGCCACCTCATTCGCTGTTATTCAAAGAAATTGTACTTTTGAAATACAGTCAAGCTATTTGCCCAAGTTAGGGAGAGAACCTGGCCAGAAAAAGTGAAAACGCAAGTAACCGACAACCCCTAAAATGTAGAGTGAGAATTGCCTATACTTTGAATCGGAACTATGACTTTAATTTTTAACCCTTGTTACCATAGAGACCAAGTCTTTGGCGTCCTATCATGGGACAAAAATACAAAAATGGGTGTTTTTTGTTTTCTTTCCCACGGCCAGCAAAAGATAGGATCCACAGGAAACAATTCAAAGAGGTAAATTTTAAATAGCGAACCGCAGATGAGATGAGCAGAATTAGGAACATCACTAATATGCACAATCAAAACTATGTTTTTATATGGGGGTGCTTGTGTACTAAGCACTCATGCCACTTAAACGACCTGGTACTATTTCTAGTACCTGTTCTGCTGCCGTTCCAACCTTGCTGAGCCAATATCCTTTGGGTGACGTAATCCACTTGGGGTCGCTCATGAATCGAGCAGATTCAGCAATGTGTCGACACAAGGCTACGAATGATAAATGCTCTCATATACAGCATTTCCCACCGTTTAGTGAGCCAAGGCGCTTCGAATATGCCACACAGAAATCACAAAAATGTGAATGAATCCTGAAATCCTGATGCTCCTTTGACACATGTACGTCTGTCGGCCTGTTGAGTTGAACACAAAGCTGTGATTGTGTTTGAGGAATGTCTCTATATGTTCCCGTCATAGATGAAACACATTTACACTATTTCTAGTGATTCATTTTTAAACCAATTAAGGGAGGTTGTATAAAACTGCAATTGGGAAGCACTGCGCTCACATTAGCTTACCACGCCGCTTTGCTGATGACGCTGCAGTATTATACTCCACAGTCTCCTCTTGAATCAAATGTCTCCTGAACATGTACACAGCCACACACTATTGTTTAATGCATATCGTTTAGCTGATACATTCAGCGCACTGCGGTTTCAGTTTCCTGTGGCGCTATATTGAAGTGGAAAACCAACCAGAACTTAAATGGGGAAGCTGCACATACAGAAACTGTTTTGGCGGAATTTGGCAGGTGTTTAGGGTGTTCTGTGGGTGAAGGAGTGTAATTAGTGGCCTGACGAATGAGCCGAGCGCCGCAAAAGTCAAGCGGCGGCGCAATTTGCGCACAAGAAAGGCTCGATTAAAATCTTTCTTGATGCAGGGTGTAGTAAAAGTTGGCAAGGCTGAGCGCACTGCAGAAAAGACAAAAGTAGTCAAGCAAGCTGTGATTGCCAAAGAAGTGCTGCGGTTACGGGCGGTCTTTGATCGGGGGGGTTTTTTTGGGTGCTGAGCAAGCATGTCAAAGTGCATTTGCATGTGTGAAAAGAATGTGATGGCTTTTAACACAAAGTTTCTCTTCGATGGGCTTTAGAAGAAAATACAATAACGGACTCTGTTTTGTTTTTCCCCTGCACGCATCCGATTGCAGCCATCACGCCCATGCGATAACGGCCGCGGCCCCATTTTACATCCGTGCACAAACCGTATTCCGACGTGACGGTCGAGATGCTTGATTGTGGATTTTCACTTCGTCCGTGCGGAGGCCGCTCATGAGAAGGCAATAAAGTGCACATGTGCTCGTAAATACTTGCGGAAAAGCGGCATCTTGTACGCATCCGCTGTCTGAGGTGGCGTGTGTGGGCGTGTTGTCTACTCCCATGGTGTGTGTGTGTGTGTGTGTGTGTGTGTGTGTGTGTGTGTGTGTGTGTGTGTGTGTGTGTGAGCGTGCACACACACATGGTTGGCGAGCAAGGATGTGAGGTCATGGTGGTTTTGTTGCCTGCGGTATGAAGGCAACTCAAATGAAAACAGCGGGCACGGCCACATTGTTGGCAGACTCCACAAGTGCTTTCGTTTGAATGTCTGCTCTTTTGTTTTCCCCGAGCTCAAGAGTCGTACAGCAATGCATTTGTGTATTGTACGGATTCTTTTTTTTTCTTTGACCATAATAACTTTGTTATTGTCACGCAACGTTGGGTGTTAACCTCAGTCATAAGGAGCCGCGCGTTGTTCCTATCGTGATATAGTTATCAACAAATGCTACTTTTGGCTCTGTTTTTCTGTTGATCATTTTATGCTGGCCTGTTTTATTCACTGATCCACACAACAAACCTTCCAGTTTACATTTCGGTGACAAGTAAGAGACCGGCGAGCGTCTTTGCGTTGTTGGTAAACCTTGTTGGCGGCCTGTTGCTTTGAATATTCACGTCGCGAAGGATTATTATTTTAAAAAAGTTAATCATCTTAACCCATGGCAAGAGGGAGTCAAAAGTTGCATTGGGCCACCAGTGCCGTCATTATTTTAGGAGGGCGCCGATATGTAGAAAATAAACAAAAATAGAAATCGTTTCGCATCAGGGAGACAAAAAAGAGCCAAGACGACATACAAATATTATTAATGTTGGCTGTGAAAGAAGAGGCACTTGAAAAATGTGTTTAAAAAAAAAAGAGAAAAAAAACAAAAAAACAATCGCAATCGGACCAAAAATCAGACAAGAAAACGCAGTGTCCTGTGGTGCAAGGACAGATTGTCTACGCTAAGCATTTTTAAAATGTTATTTTTACTGATGAATGAAAATAACATCTCTGGCATAATTTCATTTAAAAAACCCAGTTCTTTTATTCATTTATTTAATTGTATCTATTAATTTTGTATACCCATAACTCTCCAACATGTCAAGGATGCGCTCTCTCTCCTCTCGCTCAAGTGAGAAAAAAAAAACGTAGAAAGGAGGGTATTTCTTGAAATGAGAGTAAGACGAGATTTTACGCTTCATCCTTCGCCCTCCACGTAGCCTCCCTTGAAAAGGCCGAAGTGACTCTGTAGGTTAATTGGTGTGCATGTGTCTGTGTGTGTGTGTGTGTGCGTGCTCATCTTGGTGGGGATGGGGCCATCACATTGACAGCGCTTCGTTAGCGCCTTTCTCTTTTCCGAGCAGTTGCAACTTTCTGGGTCGCCAGTCCCTCGGCCCTTGTATCTTACATCTGTTATCTCTTCTCCTTTTCCTTTCATGACCTCCTTCAAACTCTTTGGCGTGCATCTTATCCGCACTCGCATGGTCGTCATTTTGTAAGATAAGGCTCGCTTCCGTCTCGCTCCCCGGGCCTGCAGCATGAAGAAAGCGGAAGATTGTTGTCACATGTACTTGTCAGAAATCTCCGCGGCTGCTTTGTTGAGCTTGGCCTCTTGGCAGCTTGCCTGACTTGTTTTCGTTTCATGTTTTCATTAAATTTGGAGGGGCATCCAAATCTTGGTAATGTCACTGTTGTGCCTTTTGTGTGTGTGTGTGGGGGGGGGGGGGGGTTCTCCACTTGATGATTATGGTCTTCACTGTGTCCCATGTTGTATTTAATGCCTTGGACATTCTTTTTTCTTCTGATTGATAACGATGAGATCTTATGAAATCCCTTTTCACACTGCACTTAGCAGGGCGCGGTGTGCTGTTGACGAACTCGTTCATTTCAAATCGAATCAGAAAAGTCAGGGTTTTCTTTTCCTACGATAAAAGATAGCTCTTGTCAAGGTGTGGTAAACCTCTTTTTTAAACCAGCACCAAAAGTCTCCAATTTTACTTCCTGGTGCTCTTGTGTCAGCACTTCCAAATATGGTCGTATTGGGAACCAGGGGGTGTTGTCGTCGTTCCATGAGGTCACGCTACCCTTTCGCAATGAAAATGGCGTAAGGTTATGGAAGCTCCTTGCGGACCACAGCTTGAAGAAAAATTTGAATATGATAATTGCTTCGTTGTAACCATAGCAACATCCCCAGTTAGAAGAGGGTGTGCACACTTGTGTAGCCACATCATCTTGTTTGTCTTTGCTTCTTAGCTTTCAATTTTTTTTCAATGAAGTTGTACAGGTTAGGCGGCCCGGTGGTCCAGTAGTTAGCGTGTAATTCAATTCCAGCTCCGGCCTTCCTGTGTGGGGTTTGCATGTTCTCCCCGGGCCTGCGTGGGTTTTCTCCGGGTACTCCAGTTTCCTCCCACATTCCAAAAACACGCATGGCAGACTGATTGAACACACTAAATTGTCCCTAGGTGTGAGTGTGAGCGCGGATGGTTGTTCGTCTCTGCGATTGACTGGCAACCAGTTCAGGGTGTCCCCCGCCTACTGCCTGAAGACGGCTGGGATAGGCTCCAGCACTCGCCGCGATCCTTGTGAGGATAAACGGATCGGAAAATGGATGGATGGATTGTACAGGTTATGGGTCGCATTAAAGGTGAAAAAAGTTTTGAAATGATTGGGCTTTTTCCCGTTTATAAATGGGTGTTATCTAACTATCTCAAATGGCGCTAAAACCCGGGCTGTGTAGACTTTCAACATCCGCCGCACCGTGTAGACTGTCATTGGCACGTTGTGCCGCTGTCATGTCAACATGCGAGTTTGATTTTCACAGCTTTCATCCCTACCCCTGCCCCACCGCTCGCCAGCCAAGCGCCGCCGTGCTTTTTTGGCATCCCGGCTGAGTGATGTTGGCGTTAATTAAAGCTAATGGTTTGCTGATGTGCGCGACACTCAGATGTGTGAAGAACACGTTTTCAAAGGCGCCGCCGTCATTAGTCGACTCGCCCGTCGATATTCTGATGCTATAATGGGGACGGCGATACGACTTGAGCGTTTCTGGGCTGCAGCGTCTATTGGCCACATCTGAAGGGGATCTGGCAGGGATAGTGACAGGGATCTTTTCATGTGACCGGACAAACATGTCTGCTGGATGATTCATGTTTCACAAGGACGTTAAGGACACCGAACAAATGCCCGTGCGGGGCGTGCCTGGCCACGTGGATAAAGCTAGGAAAAGGCTGGATAAAGTGAGCGCTGGATAAAGTGAGGGGAACGCCTGTAAAACAAACACACTCCCTGTCTTAAAACTACAAAAAAAAGCAATCAGAACAATCAATAGGTCTAAATATATAGAACCCACAAATCCACTATTCATCAAATTAAACACAATGAAATTTTACCACCTGGTTGACTTCAAAATCGCCCAATTAATGTATAAAGCACATAACAATTTCCTTTGTCTAAATATCCAGAAGCTTTTTGAAATTAGAGAAAGCAGTTATAATCTAAGGGGTACTAATCAATACAAAAAATACAGAACAAGAACAAACATTAAGCAATGGTGTGTATCAGTAACAGGTGTCAACCTGTGGAATAAGCTTGAAACGGACCTGAAAATGAGTAAATCGCTGGAGGAGTTCAAAAACAAATTCAAAAGATTAGTACAAAAAAACTATAAGAATCACAATTAAGAAGATACATTTGATACATTTATAAAATTAGTATTACAGCTCTTTGTTCGTTTTGGATTTTGATCAATTTATCATTTGTACTCAAGAAATGCAGTAATTACAATGAATATGAGAAATTGAAACAAAAAGGTCAAAGAATAATTATAAATACACAAACCGAAAGGTGTATAAATAGAAAAGTAAAGTACCACAATGGTAAAAGTATTTGATGATATGTAGACTTTTCTTCTTCTTCTTTGTTTTGAAAATGATCAATTTATATTCTACACAATAAGGGGTAGGACTAGATAAGTTGTTTACTTCTTCCTACTCCTTTGAGCATACAACTGTGATGATGAGTGTTTTTTTCTTTTACATACTTTTAAATTTTCCTTTCATAAATTTTGCCTACCTTTTGTCAATCTGTTACTGTGTGTAATATATATGCTCAATAAACAATAAACAAACAAAAGACCTCCAAGATACATTTGAGAGGAAACGTGTACAGTGCAGGGAAAGTATGTGGCACACACAAAAAAAAAAGATGCAAGTCAAATGTATAATTCCGCAGTGGTGATGAGCATGAATAATTCTCGGCAGTTGATAAAAAATTCTTCTGCGCTTTGGTGTGTTAAGTAAAAGGCTACACATTTAAGGGCTCCAGGCAGAATTAATTTGTACTACCAATTAATTTTAAACCTCCAGTCATTTACAACTTCAACAGTTGGACTAGAAATGGAAAGTAATCCTCAAGAAGGCATGTCATGCTTGGGGCCAGGGAGTCTAATTTTGTTTGGGCAAAATTCACACCATATTCTGTTCAGAGAACTTTTAACGTCCGTTTCTGTCCAGTTGCAAACATTTCTCCTGTTGATCCATTCACGAGTGCTAATAAACTATTTTTGCTTTGGTAGTTATAGTACACAACTATTGAATTGGTAGAATGTTATTACTGCGTTGTATATTACCGATTTGAATACATTTTTGTCACATTTTTCTCTTATTTCTGTTGGAAATTTGCTTGCGCTCATCCCCCCGCCCCCCCGACTTTGGAGACATTTTGTTCTTTGCCGTTTCAAAACTTTGTTCTGGATATTGCTTCATTTTCACACCTGGCATAGGACTCCACTCAGAATCAGTAAGCTGACTTAATTTGTTGAATACAAAGCGTTTTTTTGTAGGCTGTAAGCAGAAGGCTATTCCCTTTTCCCCACTAGACACCAATCTAAAACTATTTGAGGAAATGCACATTTAATTTCAAATAAATATAAATACAAGTCATAATCATTGTTGAGTGTGGAATCATTTCAGTCCCCCTTTTTTTTTTTTAATTCATGGCGGTGTTCTTGAATAGTCAAGTGTTCCATAACTTCACTGTCTTACTTGACCGCCTGTGAGCTTGAGAACTCTCCGTCCCCGTGGGCCAGTGAGCCCTATGATGTTGACACAGAGCCAGATAGACCGACAGACGGGGAGTCCCCCCCCCCCCCCTCACTTCCCCGCCACCCTCGCAGTCCGGCCCTCAGTCTTCTTTTGTCTGCTTGTCCTGCAGCATTACACTTATGCTTGTAGCCTCCTAATTGCTCTGGACCCTGCAGAGAAGGAAGCCAAAAGCACTGGGGTTCCAAAGCCTCTTCAGCCTTTATGAGGTCCCCTCCCCACCCGCTAGGCTTTCTTTTTCTTTTTTCTTTTTTTCCCCTCCCCATAGCTGCAATGAAACAATGAGTGCTCATTTGGCTAAGAATCTCATGCGCTCCATGACCCCCGCTCCCCCATCCCGCCCACTCCTTCCCCAAGTCTTTGTGACCCATTCACATCTGGCAGCGTTGCCGATGACACTTGGTAACAGACTGCCCGCCACCCGCCATGCAAGTGCCCCCACCATGCCCCCATGCCGCCCCTTGTTGAGCAAGTGTCACATGTCAATACTCCTTGTGTGTGTTTTCGTTGTCCTCAGGCACCTCTCCAGCCACCCCCAGGGTCTTCGGCTTCCGTGGTGGCAGCCGCCGCGGCCGCCGCCGCCGCATCGGGGACCCCCCAGTCGCTGAAGCTGACGTACCCAGAGACTCTGGACCGCATCAAGGAGGAGTTTCAGTTCCTGCAGACTCAGTATCACAGGTGCGTATCACATTTTAAGTGATAATAATTTGAACGTTTCACATTCCATGATCGATCTCCCACATCGATCCGATTCTTTGATTCCGATCAGGTGATGGAATCAAATAATGCCAATTGGGTTTATTTGCGTTAACTCTTTAATATCTTTGGAGAGAAGATGCAGCATTTCCAATATGCTCTCATAATCTGCATGGAAAGGAGGATTTTTTTTTTTCTGAACGTGTGTCAAGAGACCAAAAAGCTTAATATGACAAGATATCAGATTGCATGGAGAAAAAAAAATGTCTAGATCCACTCTGATTGGTCCAGAGAAAATAGTGTTTTGAGTTTTTGGGATGCGAATTGATACGATTTCAGGCAAGGCACGCCAACTTTATTTATACAGCACATTTCATACACAAGGCAACTCAATATGCTTCACACAAGCAAAGACAGAGCATTTAGAAACACAACAGCTAAGGATAATACCGTGTTATTTTTCACGCAACAAAAAAAAAAATGGCCCATTCGTCACCATTGCGTTAGACTTCAAGAGTGTACATACACACAAGCCAATGTGTGCGATGTTTATTACGAGGTTGGTGTGTAGGAATACACAGTCTTTGAATGAAGGATTTGGGCTTAGCTGCGGTGCCCCTCTCCCCCTCCTTACTCTTGGCACACCTTCGTGACCCTTCCCCACTCACTCCCCCATTCTTATCCTCCTCTCATCCTGCTTTGAATTAGCTGACCAGTATCCCGTCCTCACCCTCCTCTTTTCTGTCCCACTTCAAACTTCTTTTGTACACTCTCCCATTTACAGTCCTCTAACCCCTGTGGCTACTGCAGCTTCCCTCAAAACCGTGTGTGTGTGTGTGTGTGTGTGTGTGTGTGTGTGTGTGTGTGTGTGTGTTTGAGAGTCCTATGGTGCAATGAATTGTGGCGGGGATGCTGTGAGAGTGAGTACTGTTTGATGTGTCCCCATACGGAATGGGCCTGGTAATCCACGAGTCGATGAATTGTTAAAAAATAAAAGAAAGAAAAAACGACGAGGACGCAGTTAAAAGTGAAATTACCATTATTTTTATTCTTATTAAAAAAAAAAAATTTACATTATGCACAACTCTCATTTATTGTTCAGTAATCTAATTGTAACATGTATTTGTTACATATTTTGATGCATTTTTCTGCTCTAGCAAACGTTAGTGTCTCAATTTTGGGGGGGCTTGGAACGAATTAGGGTTTTTACATGTGAAACGCGTCTCTACTTACAAAATGTTCTAGTTAAGAAATTTCGTCCAGAAACAATTAATTTCGTACATAGAGGTACCACTGTAATAATATTTCAAGGTGTATATTTGGACACACTTTTGGCACTCTGTTGACAGTGCACATTGAGTATGTTAGCGCCAAAAGATAACTCACATTTTTCCGTCGCAGCGTTGGTGAACGTCGGAAAAATAGTTCCCCAAAGATACAAAGGGTAAGCTCCAGTTATTGCCACGTTGCTATGTAAAATACCAAAATATCTGCGGGGAATGTGTGAAGCACCCATTGGATGGATCTTGACAAATCAAGGCATTCATGGCGGGTGAGTCACCCCTCCCTGGCGTTGATTGCTCTCCTGGCATCATTTCAGTGCCTTCCTCTTGTGTTAGGAAACAACAGGAGCGGTGCCCTTGTGCCAAACACACCTTGCTAAATACACAATAATTGAATAGGAAAGAATTTGATTGGGTGTGCTGCAGATTTCTTCTTAAGCAACTTGGGGTATGATTTCCCAGAAAAATATGCAATGGAAAAACCTAAACCGTGTCTGACTGTCAGCATACTTGTTGCCAGTGAACATGGCAACAGATTGAGCCATGCGGATTCCTTTCTCTGATGGATTGGATGCTTTGTTTTTTTCTGGCGGGTGGTTCGGAACCTATTCCTTTGGCTCGCATATGAAGCTTTTGATCATTTTGACACACATGCCTTAATATATGGGACTCATTTTGTCAAAGTAGCATGGCCATGTACGTGGAGCCCTCATTTTACGAGGGAGTTCTGTTTGTACGGCAGTGACATAACCAGAATTTGTACACCAGTCGGAACGCGCCGCAGTTTATCGCTAGCCGATGTTAACGCCATTGTGAGGTCATAATGACGGTACACATTGGTGTGAAAAAACTTTTGGGCTATAAATAGAAAACAGTGACACGTTAGTTCCCCGCCGCGCAAATTAGTTTATTGCGTGATACAGGTTACCGAGTAGTTTAGTAGCGTAACCCAAGCATCCTCTTTAATCATGCATGGGGTCCCGTTGGCATCACGAACGGTACGTAATTTGCGGAGAGGCACGAGAATACATGCCCAATTTATCTTTATATATATTAATATTTATGGCCTACAAGTGTTTTTCAAACTCTCTTTAACTTCTTCGCGAGCAACCCTCGGCTAAAACTCAGCTCCTCAACGGCATAGAAAAGTGTGTTGACATACTGTACTTCAACACCAACTACTACCTTCCTATTTACTAGTGATTTGACGCCACCTAGGTGTTCTCAAAAGAGTACAATAAAAGCAAATACCTGACGATAGATTCCAGAGAAGAGAGTTCACTTGTTGACGAGTGATAGGTTCTGACACGTCGCAACAGATTGGCGCCATAGGAACAAAAACTCCCTCGTAAACGGAGGAATCCCTCATAGTTCCACTTTCAGAGCTTTTAAGTTAGGCTGATTTGGTTGTACACACCCATTTAAAATGTGATTAATCCAGATTCATTCATTACAAAGTCTCCCAGTCCCTTATTCTCAGCCGAGTTATCTTTTGATGCGGTAAGCAATACGTAAAAGCCCTGAGTCGGTCCCCAGTGACGAAAGTTGATGTTTTGCTGATGTCATTATGACCACAAATCCTCATGCGGTTGCATGCAGGACGGGCCTCGCGATGAAAAGAAAAACACTAGTAGACTTCTTCACCGCCGCCGTGTTTGCCTGCATACACAAACACACTGGGTGATGATATATGTGCTCTAAACACACACACACGTGCAGGGCTCCTCAATTATCGGCGCACACAAATAGATGCCGCCTCGAAATAGCAGAAGCTTACGTGTGTATTCTGGCTGCAGCGACGGTAGCTGGATTCTGATAGATGTTGGATTAGACAGCGGCAAAGAGACTGAGGGGAAGGGATTAGCACTGATGAGCTCCAACTGCTTGTGTAGCGGGTCGGCGTATGTGTGTGTCGTGGCGGGCCGCGTGCACAAACGCAAAAATGTTGGTCGGGTTTCGGCGGAGTGGTCGGTAGGTCGCGGTGAGGAAACGAGAAGGAGGGAACGGCTGATTAAAGATTTTGGCGGGTCTGATTTTTGGTGTGTGCGTGCTTCTGCACGCTAACAAAACAGCCTGTAATCAAGAGACTGAGGCAAGGGAGTTTTAATTACTTCAATTCCTTTTCTACACATTTGCATGCACACGCATAGGCCGCTCACAGTGGCTGTCGGTCAGTGTGTGTGTGGTGAGGAGGAGGGGGCTGGGCTTCATTCACCACTAACACGCTTCATGTTTGAAGCTCTTCTACTCTACTTTTGGCGCGCACTAGACCGCTGTTACATGCGCACACACCAATGCTGCGTAAGTATGTCATGCGACCATGACAATTAATGTGAAGCACAAAAAAAAAGGACTCTTGAGGTTGCATTAAATCCCTGTCCGTCTAGGGTTATGTTTCACAATGGTAATCAACTCGAGTCAGAAAGGGAAGGTACAAACTGACTGTCAGTGGGCATGCAAAAAGGATTTTTTTTTTTTTTTAGCTGTGACTGACCCAACATATTCCCGATTTATTTATTTATTTTTTAATCAGGCATGTAACAGTTTTGGTTGTATTGTGATCGGTGTGCTCTGAGCATCACACACATGAAGATTCTGTTCCAGCACCAATCTTGCCACGTCGGCCTTCGAAGCAAAAATCTTCGGCGATCACATATGCCAATGTTACACATGAGTTTTCGAAAAGGAATTGGAAGTGGGAGCTTTGAAAAATGGCCTTGTCGTCAACATTAGACTTGCTTTGGAAAAATAAATTCTTGCCATCTGGGGAACCCACTTTTTTAGGCAACAATAAAACGACATCAGCTAGGACATTTTTTTAATTTTTTTAATACACTGCTGCTTCATTGTTCGTCAGTCAAACCAACCCATTTCGAACCTTATTATTGGGACAAATCCACTCTTAACACATCTTGGACAAGTGTGGCCAATTGATTTTGTGAAGGGGCCACATGAGAAACGGGAACGCTTGCCAGAATTGTTCTCCCACCATCAACTCATATTAGCCATTTCGAGTCAGGACTCCCAAATATATTGATAATTGTCAAGTATAATGTTGTTGGCGGTGATGTATGATGATAAAGGGATAACTTATCGTACACCCAATACATACAGTTTGGAACTGTCGATGTCTTGGTGTCACAGAACTATGTTGAACTGAATCAAGGCGCCAGAGGTAGCTAAAAGTAGTGTTTCGCCGGCAACTTGGTGCAAATGAACAGCTGAAGTGAATTGAGGTGCTTCAGTTAGACAAAAGTAGTACTTTGCTGCCACCTTGCGGCATATTGGTGCCAAGGAATTATGGTGACGATGTGGTTTCCTTTTGACAAACGTAGGGCCTCGCCGCCGTCTTGTAGCCATTATAAACAATCACTTTTTGCTTTTTGGTGGGAGGTCACAGAGAGCTGGAGCGTAACCATTTCATGCACCCCTGATAACATGATAAACTGTCGTCCACTGTAGTAACCATTGCCCCTGAAAGGGTGTAGCCAAGGAACACTGTATTGCGATTGGATGGATGGAAGTATTTTTTTTAATCATCTATCTGTGCCATCGATGTATAGGGACAGACAGAAGAATAAAATGTTCTTCTGCGAGCTGGCAGAAGGTACACTTATTAAAAACAAGAAGAAAGCAATGCCTCCTATACAATCGAATGCAGGCTTATATGCTTTGTGTTCAACGAAACAAGGCCAGATTTTACACTGAGTCCATTTGCCATCGTCATTATTTTGGTGTTTTGTGCCATTTCTGTGTGGTGGTGTGATGTGAGATTTTTTTCCAATGTAAAACTAAAGGATGTGCCTTGGCTCAGTTAAAGGTTGGGAAACACCAGTGTACAGTGTATATACACACACGCGCATGCACACACACAAGTGTGTAAACATTTGATTTAATCGACTCTCTATGGTGACATTGTATTTGCAAGAAGGATGCTTCATGGTTTCTGCTTTGTGTGTGTGTGTGGTCAAGCAGTGAATGCGATGACAGATATGAGTTCACTTGGCCTGCTGCTGCACAACAAGATCCAATCCTTTGTTTTGTGTGTGTGTGTGTGTGTGTGTGTGTGTGTGTGTGTGTGTGTGTGTGTGTGTGTGTGTGTGTGTGTGTGTGTGTGTGTGTGTGTGTGTGTGTGTGTGTGTGTGTGTGTGTGTGTGTGTGTGCGCGTGTATACACTCTTGAAAGATGATGAAAGTATACACAAGCAAGTTGGGTGGGCTCCTGTTCTTAGTGCGTGTATGTGAGCTTTTTTTCCTCCCCCCAGTGGATTTGCAAGGAATGCTTGATCAATACTTAATGAGATGTAAAGTGAACAGTCACAGACCTGGAGGCCGGCAGCCTAAACGCTTCTAACGCGTGCGTGTGTGATTGCGGTGATGTCACGATCAATAGGACTTAGTGCCGACTGATATCTTTTTAACCAGCAACGATGGTTTACATCCTTTTAAATGTGTCACGGAAACCATTAAAAAAAAAAAGCGTTTTAGTAGCGTCGCCAAAAGCATCCGTCAAGCTAAAACTATTTACGAGTCGTATCATTGCCATAATTATGAAGTGAAATGAGATGATGCTTATTTGTAAATTCAGCGTCTTTGTGTCGTTGCCAGGTGACGATTCAGAGACCTAATTGAGAGTGAGTTATTGAAGAGACTAAACATTAGTCGAAGGGCTATCCATTTTTAAGTCATTACACACTCGGGGAACCTCCCAGAGCCTCTCCACAGTCGAGGAGTGTGTTTATTTAAAACTAAACAAGCAGTAAAGGTTGCAAAATCACATTTTATGATGGGGGTTGGCATTGTTTGTCGGATGAGGACGCAAAATTACCAAAAACACAGGAGCAAAAAATAAAAAAATAAAAGACAAGAAGTGGATCACAGCAGGCATTGCTTCGTTTTAGTTTTTGGTCGATTGCGTGCAGCAGAGTGTTGGTTTAAATCGTTTCCTTTGCAATCAAGGGAAAATGGATTGCGCTGCTTGGCTGCAACCAGTGCGCGCACCTTTACAATTCCACCCCGTAGAAGAGGAACAACCTGAACACGGCATGGAAGTGGAGCTGCTTTTAAAACTCCATGTGAATGAAAATGAAAGTCTCGTCTTTTCCGGATTATAAATTGCACCAGCCATAAAAGGTACAATATAGAAGAAGAAGAAGAAGAAGAAATAAGTCACACTGCAGTATAAATCGCATTTGGGAGGGAAATGTATTTGATAAAATCCAACACCAAGTCAGACATGTCATCTTGAAAGCTGATTAAAAATAAAATTGAGAACAACAGGCTGAATACGTGTACGACATGTTCACGCATAACCAACGAACTGAGAACGTGCCTGGTATGTTCACGTCACATATTACGAGTTATTCATATAACTATAGCATGCTAACGAGTTTACCAAACCATCAGTGTCAGTCCAAATCACAAAATCCAATGAAATCTTCATCCTCGATGTCACTTTTAAACAACAACGCCAGCTCCGGAGCTAGAAGATGCTGCACTTCGACGTCGCTTACGTCAGACTCCTCGTGAATTTACCAACATATGCTAAGAGCGCCCTCTTGTGGTTAAATGTGAAAATAACATGTGAATTGATATAATGTGTTAATAATTTCACACATAAATCGCTCCAGAGTATACCATGCACTTCCGGCCAGACTATGGGGAAAAATGCGACTTTAATCCGGAAAATAGGGGAAGCAAAACGATGGCTGGAGCCGTTAACGACACCTGGGACATTTCTGAAAGTGCAGCATCTTAATTAGACTCTTCAGCTGACTTCCTTTTGACCCTCTTGTGTGTGTGTGTGTGTGTGTGTGTGTGTGTGTGTGTGTGTGTGTGTGTGTGTGTGTGTGTGTGTGTGTGTGTGTTCATCCAGCAGGTTTGGGCTCATGCGTGGGTGTGTGTTGCTGAATAAATGCAGTGTTGTCGCTAATGTGATACAGGTTTACACGCTTCTTAGCTTTGAGTGATGTGTGCGCGCGCACGCGTGCGAGTGTGTTCATCAGCCATGCAACACGGACAGAGCTGTCGGGAAAACCGACAGGCTGCAGATTTGTAGCGCGTTCAGCTGATCACCTTATCTTCTGTCACCGCCAGGGAGAGATTTGAGACAAACACACACACACACATGCGCGTTTCCTCCCCCTTTCATGCTTCTCGCCCTCCCACCATCTCTAAATGGCACCCAGCTCAAGCCTAATTATGACAGCCAATCTTTCCCCATTTCCTCCCCACCAGTCTCCATTTTTTCTTTCTTTCTCTTCGTTTTTTCTTTTGTTTTTCCAGTTTTTCTGTCTGGTTTTTCTACGCATCCCATACTCCGGCTCCGTCAGTCGCATAATGATGAGCACGTACTAGTTTTCAACCTTGAAAGCCATTATTTGTAGCAAATGTGTGTGGAGGAAAAAAAAAGATCAACAGACGGTAGACTTGTGCTTGTGGTTATGATCAAATGTTCATCATACCAAAAAAAAATGAAGTACTAGTATAAAACAAAATAGTAAAGTCATTCAAACATCACAATGTCTTGAAATACACGGTCAGGGTGTCCGTAGGTCTTTAAAGTCTGAAATAGGATTTTGGAAAATTAATTCCATAATTAAATTATCCTTAAAAGTTGCTCTTTAATCTGCCGGTCTTAAAATAACGCCATGTTGTTTTTGAAAAGGAATAATTAAAATCAATATTTATTTTTTTGGGAATGGCAATAAGGTGGGGTAGCACGGTGCACACATGGTTAACAACGGGCTTGAATCTCTGGCCAACTTCCTTCAACAATCCTAAAATATGCATGTTAGGTCCACTGGAAATAAATATTAATTGGCATTTGGCAGACAGGAGGTAGAGTTTTATTCCCTTGTTGCACAGTCAACGTAATGTTTTTCAATGAGGAATTGACCACTGACCCGTATGAGAACATGCATGACGTTAGTCCTCATGGCTGCAGGCTAAGTTTGAATGTAAACAAACAACTACAGTTTTTAATTGCACACATACATTGTGTGCAATTAACACACATACAATGCAGACCTGGGTGAATTTGTGACGAACAAATCGCGATGATGTCAGGCATCAGCCAATCATCCCATAATGTCTCCTAAATGTTGTGATCACGATAGTGAATCTGAAGAGCGAGCTCTGACTGATCATATTTCATAAATGATGGGTCTGTATTTGTATTTGCCATTGTATGTCTGTCATAGCCTGACATGCGGGGTCTCTAATTTGACCGCAGGATCGTGTTTGAAGCAGGTCCACCATGTTGGTCGATGTTTCTTGCAGCCACTTTACAGTCTTTTTTTTTTTAAACAATTTTTAACTCCTGAAGAGCAAGCTGAGACCTTCCAGTCCAGTGCATGTCATCATAAATTCTCTGTAAAACTTCAAACTTTACAGGGGTTATTTTTCTCTGTCAAAGCAAGAACACCATTGATTCTTATAATGTATCCAACACAAGAGGATGAGGTAGCTGACAGGCACACGCACACACACACACACACACACACACACACACACACACACACACACACACACACACACGGCGTGCGCACACTGCACACTTGAGCCGAGAGGCAATTGCACTGTAATAAAATCTATAAGGTTAAAGGGGGGTGGCGTTGGAGGGCTTTAATCCTTAACTCCCCTCCACCTTTTGGACGCCACTGCCTCTTCTTTCTTTCTGCCCGCCCTGGCCTCCCTTACTTCCCCTTCTCCCGCGCACGGGCTGGCAATGATAAATGAGTCAATTATATGTGTGCAGTGTGTGTGCGCGTGTGCGTGAAAAGGGAGCTGATGGGGCTGTTATTACCTGTTGCGGCCGGGGGGGTAATGTTGCCGTATTAATCATATTCTAATTTTCCTCCGCCCGTGCAACCCACCCACAAGACACACATCTTCAGCACACACACACACTCAGAGCAACAACCCACCGCTGCTCCCCCTATCAATCTATTTGCCGCCTGCAAACAAATCAGCGTAAACTGGGCCCAAAATACTGCCTCTCTGGGGAGGAGGGAAGCTGCTCTTTGCGACATGAGATACCAGGTGCGTGTGTGCGTGTATGCGTGTGTGCGTAGGCGCGCTTGTTACACGCGGCACAGAAGAGAATTGTGTGTGTCTTTTTGCAAATTTGGCCAAAAGCATTATCCGATGTTAGGGGACAGGGGGGACCTGTTGGCCAGAGTGGTGAGACAGACACAGAGAGATATGGGACACATGGGAGAGGTCTTTGGCCACCTCATCTGTGCTGTGTGTGCGTGTTTGTGCATGTGTTTGTGTGTGTTTCCTCCATTCAGGGGCACATGTTCAACAGAAGAGTGGTAATTAGAGACATGGGCACCTTTTGCAGTCTTTTTTGAGGGTGGAAGGGAAATGCAGATTGTATATTGTTTTCTAAATTATATGACATAGGCTCTCTCATAGAAAGGATTATTAGGGCCACACATGGGAAGAGAAATACTGCATATGCTATGATGGTAAATAAGTGTACAAGAAAAAAATTGAAATGTGCCTTTTTGTGGGGGGAAGTCTATCTTTTATGAAGATAGAAAAATAATCTTTTTAAGAGTGATTTGGGTTATTTTTTGTATTTGTAATATTTATATTTGTTTCGGGCGGGACCATAATTTATTAACATTTTTAGCATTCTAAGACATTCTAATTTTTAGAAAATTTGTTTTTATAATTATTCTAAAACAGCATTACAAACCATAGTCTTTTAAAGTGATGTTTTAAAATATACAGAATAAAACAAAGTGCAAATGCAACACTTTCTCCTGGTAACATTTTAACGTCCGACGACATGTTTATCTAAAAGTCTTGCCACAGATTTCACTCGACTGCAGCCTCCACAACAAGGCATTTCAGTTATGTGGTGTCTGAGTCTGAACACTTGGGGCGCTATATAAACGCTTACGTAGATGAGGGACAAAGAAATAAGAGATGAAGAATGTCGAGTCGGCTTGTTATACAGTATACAAACAAACCGGAAGACGGATGAAAATGAAGTCGAAAAGAAATACAAATCGGCTTCTTGAGAGAAGTCCACAACTTGTAAAATGAAAACGACAGGACAACTGAAGTGGTGCTTTATCACACCATCACTTACTTTACTCACCGCGCCAAGCCTCAATGGCTTTGTGACGAGAAGTCCGGCCCGGTCAGAATGGAGCCGGCGACTGAGTGCAAAGCTCAGTGCTTACCGGATGACCCTCTGCTGCCATTTGCGAGGGGGCAGCGTCCCTCGCCGCCGCCCGAGCGGAGCCAAATTTGAAGTCGGCTAAAAATGTTGCCATCTTTTTACCTTCAAGTGCGGAACGAGATGGCTCCTACCGAGAAGGTATATGTTAGCCTGGTAAGGTGCTATCGGTCGCATAGATTCGTTACAGTTTTCGAAACACGAGTGCAGACGTACAGTATCGACACGTTGCTTTCCTAATTTGTTTTGGCCTCTTTTTTCAACGCACTAATTATAAGTTGGTGGCAAAAGAAAAACAAACAATGTGACAAATAGGTCACTTAGAGCCCAAAAGAGAGCGACACATTGCATACATGTCAGGATCAAAGTGTGACCGTTTCCTCTGCTGCGAGCGGCTAATTGTTTGTCATCACCTAACGCTGACTCCCCCATCCCCCAACATCCCCTCCCCGTTAGTGTTGCATGATGAAGAGGCAAGCGGGACCTTTGTCGCCAATCTAGACGTTAAAAAAAAAAAAAAATATATATATATATATATATATATATATATATTCATTTGGAGTCAAATTCAACTATAGATATTTAACAGCGGCTTCGGCCACCTTGTGTCGTTTCCTCTCTCTGCAGTTTGAAGCTGGAATGTGAGAAACTGGCCACCGAGAAGACTGAGATCCAGAGACACTATGTTATGGTGAGCCAAGTCGTCTGGGTCTTTTTCATCTGCAAACAGCTGCTAAACACCCACCAGGAACCACATGCAAGACCACACACACTCACGCGCACACACACGAACACTTTCTACCAGGGAGTAAGCAGCATTTACAGTACGTGCGTGTGCAACGTGGACACCTGGGCTAAAGGCAATTGTGTGAAATGGTCAGACCGTTAAGGCAGCACTCAAGAAGGGACCAATCAGATGGCTGTGATGTCAACCCGATGCTGCTCATCACATTGTGGTATTTGTGCACCTGTGATTCCCAAGCAGTGTGTTAATGTTTCTCAAAACAAAAAAAACCAAAATCTTTTTCCATCTATCTATGCCAACAACATATAGTGACAGGCACAGGAGTGAAATGACCTTCCATTCGTTAGCAGAATCCACCTGTTGTCGTCATGCAAGAGAATAATAACTGCTTTGTGTTCGACTAAACAGGCCCTGCTTCCACTCCAAGCACATTTATGACATAATTGAGGGTGTACCCGAATGTGAAATGCAGCCTGTACCTTGCGTCAATGGAAGTTGCAGAACACTCATTTATATGGCACCGGTGACATATGAATCTGTTCATTCCTTTCTTTGGTAATTTGGGCTTGGCAATAGCTTCTCAAACGGTCACGCGAAGGATCGGCTTCGTCATAATTGGCTATTCGATCAGCCGGGCAAAATTGATTGTTGATGAATCGTGCCTTGAGGCCAAATGAAGTGCTGAACTGGTTTCAATTGGGGGGGGGGGGGGGTCACAGCCACGAATGGTCAAAGAACTAGCAAAGTATGGAAATGTTGCGCCGAAAACAAATGAGGCGCGCACAAGTTTTGAGGTTAATGTGTGTTTCCACTTGGCTGTGCTGCGGCGGTACCATGAGGGTGGCGTTCTGTGAATACTCGGGTCCGTTCAGTCGGCGGAAATTCTCCCTGCCATCTGAACCCCTCGCCACCAGAGCTGAACCCGTGCCGTCTGCCAAGAACCCACTTGAGCCCTGCCAAAAAAATGCTATGTGGCATTCTTGGCACCAGGCTTGGAATTGTGTATCGATGTGTGGAGGTGGAGGGGATGGGGCTTGAAGTTTTGGCTCTTGCTAAAGAAAATCGGGGCTGGAGGGTGGGGGGGCGGTTGGGGGTTTGGCGAGGTCTCCTCTCCTGGCGGCTGATTTTGGGGGTGGGGGGTGAGTGTTGCTAAGCAACAGGCGAAACTTGGCACACCAACTGTCAAGCAGAGCTGCCAGCTGCCAGGAAACGCATTTTTTATGGAGGCGCAGACAAACAGCAACACATGCACATACACACCTGCATGCGCGCGCACACTTGCCAAGAAAAGATGTCTGCAGAGAGACAACCCCTGCCCATCTCCTCTCCTGCCATCCTGCCAGAATGTTCTGGCGCGCCAACTTGCCAATCTCCTCTCTGAAAAGCAAATGTCAGCCTGTCACTGTGCGAAGCATCCGACTTTAAAATGCTTTAGAGAGAGAGAGAGAGAGAGAGAGAGAGAGAGAGAGAGAGAGAGAGAGAGAGAGAAGTGCCGCCTGTCTCTCGTTGGCTCTCCACTCTCTTCTGTGCTCCTCACCGCTCTTCTTAGGAGTCAATAGGTTCAAATCGCTCAAATTAGACGTGATTATTGCGGCGGTCCGACTAAATTCTTTCCTCGCTCATGCTCACTCGGAGCCCTCGTGGATACCCTTCAGGCCCCGTTTTTTTTCCGAGCGCTGATGGCTTTCTGAGGTCATATTGCAGGCTGCCGTCACCAAATTGTAGAAAACGCCCAAAATTGAGATAAGAGTAATATCATATGGTGCAACCAATTTTTCATTTCTTCAATGTCGACACACTGGCAACATGCAGAAGGGTCCATTGTAGCGGTTGATGCACATCGGTGACATTAAGATTAATATTTGAGAAAACAACATTTGAATATCTGTCCACGCTCGTCACCGCTGACCCTCAAAGGGTTAATTTAGAAAACACTGATCATCGATTTTGCCAATGTTCTGACGAATGTTAGGGACCAAACTAGGAATTGAATCCTCATCAATTCATGTCAGTGCATTTTCTGCACTGCCAATTTAAAATAATGTCCTGCTTTTAAAATGAAGGGATGCGTATACATAAGAAGTAAGATCATTCCTGTGATTTAACAGTTTGTTTGCGTGTGTTGCAGTATTACGAGATGTCCTACGGTTTGAACATCGAAATGCACAAACAGGTGAGCAACATTTCTTTCTTTCTTTTTTCCTTTTTCATTCTCATTCAATGTCACTTTCAACCGTTTTCCTCCCTGACGTTCTTTCTCCCTCAAATATGTGTCCTTCCTCAAATATCCACCAAGGCGCTGAAACAGGATCTCCATGCAGAATTCCGATGAAGAACTCGATGAGAAATTTTCTTCTTATCATTTTTGCTCCCGTCTGTCTGTCACGACTCCTCCTTTTATTATTTCTTTTGTCTTCTGCTGGTTTTTTTTTTTTTTTGGCTTTTCATTCTCCGTTTCTTCTGCATCCCGCGCCTCTCTTTTGATTTCCTCTTTATCTTTGCTCTCCCCCGTCTTCCTCGCGGACATAAACAGTCCATGCTGGATTTCACTTTCAATCAGGTCACTGCCTTCTTGCTGTCTTCTCGCTCCCTTGCTTCCCCCCCACCCCCCCTGTTCATTTCGCCATCTCAATCGTTTCACTTTTGACGCGTCACAGGACTCTCCCCCTCCCCCGCCCCTACACTCTTCACAACAATGTCGATTTTCCTCCCCCACCTTTCTCCGTCCGTTTCTCCTCGCCTCATTGTCACACTTCCTCACCACCCAGTCCTCTCCTCTCCTGTTCCATCACCCCCTCATCTCTTCTTCTCCTCCTTCTGCCCCCCCTTCTTCCCCTTTCTCTCTGTTGCCCCTTTTCCTTTCCTCCCTCCTGAAGATGTCATTTAGTAGTTGGAGTTCTCTAACAAGAAATCATTGTGTCTCCCCTGGGCAGGCGGGGCCGAGGGATGGTGGGGGCTGATGGATTGGGAGGAGGATGGGGGGGGTGTATGTGGCCAAGCAAGAGGAATGAGGGAGAGTGGAGGAAGAAAAAAGGAGGGGGTGGAAGTTCAGTCCGGCGTCAATAAATCACTTAGGAGGGAATGGGGTTGTGTGTACGCATGCACACACATACACACACCTCAGCACAGGCTGGCTGTCAACTAGACAAACAGCCTGCAGCCATAATGATGTTGTCATGATCTCTGCATGCATATCATTACTGGCCCGACCGGCCTTGTGTGTGTGTGTGTGTGTGTGTGTGTGTGTGTGCGCGCGCTTGTGTGTGTGCGCGCTTGTGAGTGTGCTTGGATGCACCGAAGCATGTAACACTAATCAATAATATCGGCAAGGGAGGTATGGAAGAAGGGCGACTTGGAATAAACACAGTGGTTTTTTTATTTTTATTTTTTTGTAGCAAGACTATTTTTAACTAAAAGCCAAACCAAGGCAATGTTTGCTGGTTTCCATGGCAACAGTGCTTTTGGAGCTTAAACACCAGCATGGGGGAATGGCAGACATACATCGCCATTACAATATGGAAAATGGAATTTATTTCAGTTGTTCAATTAGAAAACAAGTTATTCAGTATCCACAGAGTGAAATACATATATTTTTAACGATGCTGTTGATATGCCTAATTTCTATTGTCGAAATTAGGTGGGAATTGGCTTTCTGAAAAGTATGTTCATTCAAATCGTTGGCATTGAGCTGAAAGGAATTCTAGAACGTAATTAGCTTTGATTTAGGTTTGGTTTGGTTTATTTATTAAACATAACATGAAACATATACAGGTAAGTAAGAGAAATCAGTCATCATTCAACACAGTCATCATTAAACAGTTATGTTCAAGGGAGTAGGAAGAAGTAAAGAACTTATCTAGTCCTACCCCGTGTTATGTGTTTATATCTAATAAATAGTTTTTATATCAATCAGAAAAGAATGTGAATAAGAAGAAAGAAGTCTTCATTAAGGCTCATGCTTTACCCTTAACCATGATATTTTTACAACTTTTGGTGTGTATCGGGATTTTATACATACACACCCTGGCATTCTTGTGTCAATTTTCTCTTGTATTCATAATGGCTATTTCCATACCTTTCTCTATTTATCAACTTAGTTCTAATTTATCATTATATTTAATGTTTAGAACTTATCATTTTAACTCTGATTGATGTAGGTTGTTTGTACTATTTTTTTGAATTTGTTTTCGAACTCAGCAAGCGATTTACTCATTTTCAGGTCCGCTTCGAAATTATTCCACATATTAACACCTTTGATAGATACACTTCTTTGCTTGATGTTTGTTCTTGTTTTTAGTTTTTTGAATAAGTTGGTACCTCTTAAATCATAGCTGCTTTCTCGAATTTCGGAGAACTTTAGAATGCTTTGGCAGAGCAGGTTATTGTGTGCTTTGTACATTAATTGTGCAATTTTGAAGTCAACCAGGTCATAAAATTTCATCGTATTTAATTTGATAAATAATGGATTTGTGGGTTCCGTATATTTTGATCTATTAATAATTCGAATTGCTTTTTTTTGTAGTTTTAGAATCGGGAGTGTGTTTGTTTTGCAGGCATTTCCCCATTTATGTTGACATTAGTTAATGGCTAAAAAAGAAAAAAACTAATAAGGATAAAAATATTTGGCATTTTAAAAGAGCAAATCTCAACTGGCCAATGAATCAGTCTGGGCCCATTGACAGAATTAGGCAAATATCGTATTTCAAATCAGTTTATATTTATGAATGAGAATACTTTTTGGTGCATTATCATAACCTATGCTGGCATATCAACATTGCAGATAACAATGCGTATGTCGTTTTTTGTTGTTGTCCAACTCTAATTAAAAAAGACAAGCATTTCAAAATAAGTTTTAGTTTTCAAAATGAGGGCATCACAATGATGTTACTGTGCAGTCGCTAAAAAAATGACTGTTAAAAAAAAAGGAAGACATGTTTCCTGTGGTCAACGGGCACGCGCCAAAGTACAAACATCAAAACTATTGCCTGCTTATGTAGCACATCGCTGACACCACAGTGCAGGTACACCATCAAATATTGATATTCTGACTAAAATCCTCCTCCGTGCATTGTCAGCGCTGCCAAACGACCAATAGAAACACATTTCGTCCAACATATGGATTATCGCCAATCTTGATATATTTGGTGATGAAATCTATTTGATTCCCACCCCTACTTTTGTTGTTGTGGCATAAACACATTCGATGAGACGGGAGGAAGAGGAGTTGGCTGTGCCGTAGAGTGGTGGGAAACGCACGCTCAGTAAGCGCAATTGACCCCTGGCGCGAAACACACACACGCACATGCACGCAAACAAGCAGAAAGTGAACGCATATGCAAACATCTGAGGAGCGCACACACAAAAGATCTTTTTCTCAAACCACCACAACACACACCCACTGTTAGTGTGTGTGTGTGTGTGTGTGTGTGTGTGTGTGTGTGTGTGTGTGTGTGTGTGTGTGTGTGTGTGTGTGTGTGTGTGTGTGTGTGTGTGTGCGTGTGTGTGTGTGTGTGCGTGTGTGGGCTGGCTGTGGCCACAGCAGATGCTCACCATGAATATTTTAGTCCAACTCCCTGGCAAAGATTCCATTTGCATGGACCAGATGTAAGCGGCTGAAATATTTACCACGCGGGGGGGATCTGGGGGAGAAGCGGGTCAGCGACGGAGTGCAAGTGCTGCTGCGTGTGTGTGTGTGTGTGTGCGCGTGTGTGTGCATCTTTGTGTGTCTGTTTATTCATCAAATATCTTTTTTTCCCCCTCCCCCGCTTTCAGACGGAGATTGCCAAACGCCTGAATGTGATATGTGCTCAACTCATCCCATTCCTGTCACAGGAGGTGGGCTGCGCGACACGCACACACACACAGTATCAGTATCTGATAGGGCAAAGTTTGTCCCATAGCGTTTTCCAGCCCAAATATCCAGCCAGAGATAAGTCCTAAAAAGGTGTAAATGTCTAGGGTTGTGCCGCAAAAAGATAAATGACAAGCGCCCGCGCTCACACGCTCTAATAGGGTGAATGAAGCTCACCCAAGCATTTTACCAGGCCACAATGTACAGCCAAAGACAAATGTCCACACAATAAAGGTGTAAATGCCAAGGGCTGTGCCACACAAAGATAGAGACAAAACACACACACACACACACACACACACACATTTAGGTACACATTCACGGACAGAATGTAATGGGGCAAAACTGCTCATCCAAGCATTTTTACAGGCAAAATGTCTCAGCAAAGACAAATGCACACGCAAGAGCGTAAATGTCAAGGGTTGTGCCACACACACACACACGCACACAGAAGAACTTGGAAGCACACTCCTTCCCCTCGATAGCCAACTGGCCACACGCATTCCTACATGCTAAATAGGTTTTCATGCTAATCAATCCGCTTTCCACACAATGAATATTAATGGCCGTGAACACGGCGTGTCCTTCAAGTGACCTCTGCCTTTTTCTCCCCCCCGCCCCTGCAGCACCAGCAACAGGTGGTCCAAGCTATGGAGCGCGCCAAACAGGTGACCATGGGGGAGTTAAATGCTTCCATAGGGGTACGTGGGCTCCCCCCTCTGCCTCATAGCGTGTGTACCTTATCCTCACGTTTATTTTTCCCTCCTTTTTCTCCACTTTTTAAAAGTAACTCATGAGGCACCCTTTTAGGCCCACTGCACATTAATTTGGTAGGATTGGACTTGAAATTGTCCCATTGGCATTTTACACATGCAAATATGATTCCCACATTCGGCCCACTGCCCTGACTTGTGCATTTCTCCCACTGCAATTCCTGCTTTCCTGCTCTGCACTTCACCCCCCTAGAAGCACCTATAAGTCACCCGTGTCTTCCCCCCTCTCCCCACCCTCCATGCAGCAGCAGCTTCAGGCGCAGCACCTCTCGCAGCATACGCAGGGTCTGCCGGTGGGCCCGCACCCGTCAGGACTGCCCCATCCCGGCTTGGCGCTGGGCGGGGGCTCGGGGCTGCTGGCTTTGTCGGGGGCTCTGGGGGCTCAGCTGGCCGCCAAGGACGAAAGGGCTCACCTCGAGGCCGCCGCTGCCGCCGCCGCCGCTGCCGAGCATCACAGAGGTATAAGACTGCAGAATTTCAACATGAATGAGACATTGAGAGTGAATGAAAAGTGCTACCTTGACTTTAGTGGTGAGGTCATCATTTAAATGAATGCTAATGCCTTTCACCCATTCACAAAATTAAATATAAATTTAAGAAAACTTTTGCTTTAATTCAATAGACATTGTGCTACTCCTGGTTTGTGTGCCTTGCCACCATGCGGCAGTATCATACGGCACCGACCGCATATAGAAATTTGATGCCGAAACACGATGGATACGGTCACAATTCTGGATACGACATTTTCCAAGAAGCATTTAAAGTTTCGTTATTCATATCCTCACTGCTTTTTGTATATTTTGTTGATCGACTGTGAAGTTTTTGTAGGAATTCGTTGATTAGGTAGATACAACAGGAAAGCGGAAATATCAATGATACACAATAGCAGGAAATTACCATACCGCCACGTGGAAGTTTAGTGGCACTTAAATCATTAGTTGTTTCGTGAATTGTAACAAAAAGTATTAAAAAAACACATCTAAAAACTGCAAGGCATACATTTTGGCTTGAAGTGGCCATTTTGTCTATTTTCCTGGATTATTTCCTAAATAAACCTCTCAGAGATTTAGTCCACTCGCTACTAAATTGGAACCATGTTCACTATACAGAGTGGTGATACAAAATTGCAAAGCATTTATCTTTTGGTAATGGCGGTGAAGTTTGAGTCCTCACCAAAGAACAAAGAACTCAGTCGGGCAAGCTAAATGGCTCCACAAGATTAAAGCTGGACCGAGCGTCTTGTGTATGATGGTTACAATGACGACCGAAGACGTTGCAGGTAGTTAACGTCTTGGCACAGCTGTTTTAAAGGAAATACAGTAGATTATTGTTCTCTAATGGCAAATGTTTTCTTCATTTTTGGGGGACCCATCAACACCTCCTGCCTGGAAACAGACCGCGAAGCAGGACCAGTGAGTACAAAGCATTTCACCACATAGAAATATACACTGTGGTATGTGGAGCCTCTTTTCCTTTCAGGATCGTAGCTAGTTTTTGGTCCGAAGAATTTCTGAATATTTCAAGATGTTAGCCTTCCCTACAAGGAATCAGATTCAGTGTGCATAGAACAGTTTTTGTAATATAGCTTGTCCCAAAATGTTGTCTTGTGGCACAGCTGGCGTAAATTGAGTATCGGGCTGGGCGGGGTAAATTGAGCTGTCTGACCCCGCCCCCTCTCCCCTCCGACATTTCGAAGACAATCCACATTCACCTCGCCACTCCTTCCATCCCCTCCTGGATTTTGGTAGACAGACACTCATTTTTGTTATCGCTTAAAAATGGCTCTGGATCTTTGCCCGGACTTCCGATTATGTCATAGGTGGGAAAACTCCGTCAAGGGGCAGTTATTATGTCAATCAGCCCCACTGTTCTATGGACTGCGCATTTTCCCAAACCGCAAAGTGAGTGGCTGCAACAAAAAGATGAACTTTGTTGTTTAATTTCACGCTTGATGACTGGGCCGACACTCAACTATTTTTGTACAAGCCATTAAAAGTACATTTTCAATCTTATGAAATACCCTGTTGTCTAAAGTCTAGTCATTTAAAGGCTTTTAAGACATTGTTTGGTCAGCTCAGGATAGCAACACGGCGAGAAAAAACAAAAACAAGTCATTAATGAGTAAGTGATGCCGCGTGATATATTTGTAGGGTTCTATTTTTTTCCCCCGCGTTTGTCTTCAGTTTATGAGTCTTTTTTGATGATTCATTGCGGTCACTCTCACCTCGTCGTCGCCCTCTTAACGTCCTGTCCTCTTCTTTTGCTTCCGTCCCTCTGCCGTCCCTCTGCCTCTCCCTCCCCGCAGAGCTCCCTCTCCAATGGGGACAAAGGTCGCTCCGCAGCAGACTACCTCAGCAACGGCAAGAAGAGGAAAGCTGACGAGAAGGAGTTCATGACGGACTATGTGAGCTCGCCCGCGCGCCATTCCACTCGACTTCTGAATTCCTTTTAGTTGCATGACTAGATTTAACTGCCCGATACGTACACGATAGTGCAATTGTGGGAATATGATTTCAGCGTCATTTTGAGCTGTCTCTGTCTCAAAATCTTAACATGACCTTTTATGAAATAAAAACTAGTTGGTGTGCAACAAAGTATAATGTAGCAAAGTATAATGTACAACGTTTATTTTGTAACATACAAGCGGTTTCGCGGCACCATCTTTGCCGTCGGACTTTTTGTCGAAAATCTAAATGATTCTTAGTGAACTTATTGTCACGCATTTCTTTCTCTACTTTCCTTTTGCAGGGCAGTGATGCGGATAAAAGCGATGATAACTTGGTGGTTGACGAGGTGTGTGTATGCCATGTCACAGTTTTAAATTTGGGTTATTTGAAGTATGCTAAATGTCTCCGCTCTCTGACAACCCAGGACCCGTCATCACCCCGCAGTGTTCAGTCCTACTCATCCAGGGAGAACGGCCTGGACAAGATGCCGCCCTCTCGCAAGGAAGTTCCCCCGCAGGCCAGCCCCACCTCGCTGGCGTCCTCCAGTAGCGCCACGTCACCGTCTCGTGGGAAGGAGCCTACGCAGGTAGCACGTTGATTCGGATGGGTTCTCTTTAGATGCAGATGTTGGGGGGAATGGCGTAGGAGCAGGAAAATAGTAATTATTACATTTTTGGTTCAGTGTTGCATTAATAAACTCATTTTAAAACAGCGCTGTGAAAAAGAGCAATCATTTTTAATCTCACAAAGATGATTAAACATCAAAAGCAATTTCTAAATCGTGATTCTTTTTCGGGGCAAAACCTTTGATAACAATAACAATCAAGCATTTGCAATAAATTGTGCCTGAGAAGCAATTTTGCCCTATTTTCGTCTTGTTTTAAGTCAAGACATATTACGGCGTTTTTGAGCACTCAGCATGGATTCAAATCTGGACTTTGACGCAGTAATTGCGAACACAGCAAAGTCACCCAGGTCCTGAAGGAGCAAAGCAGGTCCACACCATCATACTGCCACCTTCACGTTTGACGGTTGGCACATTGTTCTTTTTATCGAGTGTTTTATTTTTATTCTGGATTTAACGGGCTGCAAATCTTCTGAAACATTCATCTTTTGTCTCCTTAGTCCATAGAATATTTCCCACCCTAGAATGTGACATAAAAATAGTAAAGAGAAAGGGAAAAACAATTGTTGAGTTTTCCATCGCCGCTTGGGTGGCGGCTGAGCTGGAGCCTATCACAGCTGACTTTGGGCGAGTGCTGTGGTACACCCTGCACTGGTCGACAGCGAGTTGCAGGGCTCCGAACTAAAACTATTACTTTATTTTCTTTCTCTGCAGAGAGAGAAGTCCAGCACTCCAGGTATGAAGCCAGGCACTCCCATGTCGCAAGAATCAAATACCCCTGGACCGAGTGGACCGCCACAATTCAGACCCATCCCTGGCAAGCCTGGTGTTGACCCACTAGGTGAGACACCATGACAAGTCTTTTTCTTTCCGAATCGGTCCTATAAAAAAATTAACTTGTTGAGATTTTGTCGGATTGCTCCCTACATTTGAATGTAGCACATTATTCACACAGATATACGTTGGTGTGTGATCAAGGTGCCGCCCCCGAAGAGACTCTTAGGCGGACAAATTCATGTCACGTTGCCGCCATAGAAATGAAACTCGGTCGTAAACGGAGTGCCCTCGTTCCTTCCACCTCAGTCCTGCTTTTTCATTTACTGCCTCCTGACCTCTTTCCTCCCTTCTTCTCCCAGCCCCACTTTTATCTTGCGTCCTTCCTTCCTTGGCTTAAAATCACTTTTCTGCTCTTCTTCCTGCAGTCCAAAATGCTTGGATGCTTTTGCCCTTATCCCTTGGCCGTCCGTATTTAAAAAAAAAAAAGTTTTAAAAAGCATTGAAAGGTGTAGACCTGCTTTTGGCCCACCCTTGTATAATTTGCCAGCACGATGATCCATGACGTGTAGATGCCAAAACGGCAGTGATTAGTATGGGCGGCGGCCATCTCTCGCTCGTTCCCCCTTCGCAAGCCAGCGGCCGACCAGACCCTTTTAATAAGCGACCGCGGGCCACGATAGAATAAATGGGAAGATTAGCAGACTTGAGTGACTTCTTCATAATGAGCACGCATCGATGGCGTGCGTCGCTCTTTCCTCCTGTCATCTCCTGTCAGCACTTTTGAACACGTGCACACACTTGGCACTGCTGCTGTCAACTGTCTCTGTAGGGAGGTACGGTCCGACAGCCAGCAGGGGGCACTAGTGTTCCGGCACTGCGGGCGTCTCTCATTCAGTAGAAAGCTGGAGCGGCAACATGAACGCACGTGAGATAACCCGCAGCTCTTCTCCACAGCCCTGGGTCTGAGGAACCCCTTGGTCGTGCAGGGACCGTACCCCCCGGGGGCGTTTGGCCTGCCCCATCCCGGGGTCAACGGCGACTTGCCCGCGGCGGCGGCCTATGGCGCCGGCCTCCACCTGGTCTCCCCGCAGATGAACGGAGCGGCGGCGGCGGCTGTTGCTGCGGCGGCGGCGGCGGCAGCGGGCTATGGACGCTCCCCAGTGGTGAGCACCTGCAATAAGTCAGCAGAAGAGAGTTTGGATGCATGACGGTGTTCCCCTTGCACTGTAAATCCGCTTGCCACAAGCGGCTTTTAATGGCTCATATATGCGACAAGAGGGGGGCAAAGCATTACTATTGTCAAATGAAGCGCCTCAACTCACCCCACCGGACAGTAAATAGTCCCTTGGCACAAAGGTTGTGTTTTTTGTTATTGTAAAGTGTCCTTGGGTGTCTTGAAAGGCGCTTATAAATAAAATGTATTAATAATAATAATAATACATTTTATTTATAAGCGCCTTTCAAGACACAGGACACTACAATAAAAAACACAAAATATCTGAGTTGAGCAGCGGCAATAAATCGCCTATTATTATTATTATTATAAAGGTGGGGCCATCTATAGAAAAACTGCATCAATCATCAAGAATACTGCAATTAGCTGTGCTTGTTAAAGTCATTTCAGCTCTCTCACTTGTTTTGATGCACAGGTGGGGTACGAGTCTCCACACCCACACATGAGAGTGCCCGGCTTGCCTGCCAGCCTGCAGTCAGCCGCCTCTGGGAAACCGTAAGTTTGAGTTTATGACACTCATTTCTTGTTTTCATGGCTGGGCAATATGGTCTCATAATAACATTTCAGAAATACTGTTAAACACAAAATTCCAGTTTTAATGGCCCCTCCCTCCTTTTTTCTTGTTAAAATCAAAGTAAATGACAATGCCATTTCTTCCCCACATTTCCTCCCGGGTGTTTTGTTGCCCCGCACAGGGCTTACTCGTTCCACGTGAGCGCGGACGGGCAGATGCAGCCAGTGCCCTTCCCCCCGGACGCCCTGCTGGTCCGGGCATCCCTCGCCACGCGCGGCAGATCCACAGCCTGAGCCACGGCGAGGTGGTGTGCGCCGTCACCATCAGCACGTCCACGCGCCATGTCTACACGGGGGGCAAAGGTTGCGTCAAGGTCTGGGACATCAGCCAGCCGGGCAGCAAGAGTCCCATGGCGCAGCTCGACTGCCTGGTTCGTCCTCTTTCCGTGTCTTTACGATACATAAATATAATGCACATTTTCTTGTCTTTTTAAAATGATATCATCTGTATATAACATGTACCAAAGGTATACAAATGGATTGTCCTTAAATTTGTACATTTATTTTGATTATTTCCACTGATCATGCTCAAATGAGGTTTCCTAAAATATCAGTAACATACATGTTCCTTCCTTACATTTTATGATTCTTCCCTTCTATTTAATTTCTATTTGTGTAAAAACAAAGCACAGACTGATCTTTCTATGTAATATCAATCCAAAACAAGCGTTGTATTTCATTTTATCAAACAAAATCTCCCCGTCTGTCATCCAATCAGAACCGCGATAACTACATCCGCTCGTGCAAACTTCTGTCGGACGGGCGCACGCTGATCGTGGGCGGCGAGGCCAGCACGCTGTCCATCTGGGACCTGGCCACGCCCACCCCTCGCATCAAAGCCGAGCTGACGTCCTCGGCGCCCGCCTGCTACGCGTTGGCCATCTCGCCCGACAACAAGGTGTGCTTCTCCTGCTGCAGCGACGGCAACATCGTCGTCTGGGACCTGCACAACCAGACGCTCGTCAGGTAACCGCGCCCATGCCTCGCCTCTGAAACGAGAACATGAGAAAGTATTTTGAGACGAGGATGAATTAGCTATAGCGCTTCAATACGGTGATCCCGCCGCTATCGTGAAGGTTGTTAGGCAGTCATTTTGAAATCATACTTAAGTACTGTCATACCCCCTCGCATGTGTGGAAAGGAGAGCCGCGGATGCTGACGAAGCTCTCGTCTATTGTTGGAAGCCGACAGAAGCCCAGAATGTATTGCGCTTATTTTTTGCCCGTATTGAATGTGTTTGTCGTTGCCACAGACAGTTCCAGGGCCACACGGACGGAGCGAGCTGCATCGACATTTCCAACGACGGCACCAAGCTGTGGACGGGGACTGGACAACACGGTGCGCTGCTGGGACCTGAGGGAAGGGCGGCAGCTGCAGCAGCACGACTTCACCTCACAGGTGCGCCATCGCTTGTCGCTAGGCAGACTTCGTTTCAAGTCTTAACCCTTTGTCAAAATGTCCACGTCGCCGTCGGCAGATCTTCTCGCTGGGTTACTGTCCGACGGGCGAGTGGCTGGCGGTGGGGATGGAGAGCAGCAACGTGGAAGTGCTCCACGTGTCCAAGCCCGACAAGTACCAGCTGCACCTTCATGAGAGCTGCGTGCTCTCGCTCAAGTTCGCCTACTGCGGTGAGCACAAGCCTTACTAGAAACCCTAATGCAGGCTTGAGGCCCATATTCCAAACTCGATAACTTTATGGACAGTCTCTCTCCCTCTCTCCCAAACTCCATTCCTCGGTCCGCTTACCTGCATGTTTTAGATGTTTCAAATGATCAGGACCTTTATCAGGCTCCTGCAGAGCTAGATGAGGATCTGATCATTTGAATCACGTGTGTTGGAGGAATTAGAAAACATTTAAAATATGCACTGGAGGTACCTACCCTTTACAGCACAGGTGTCAGGGCCCAGGGGCCAAATCTGGCCCCGCCACATCATTTTACATGGCCCGCGAAAGCAAATCAAGCATGTCAAGTTCCATGATGCTTGCTAAAGTCTGAACCAAAATGTCAAATTGTCATTATTCTTGACTTTTGATTTTAAAACTGGTTATTCATCAATTTGTTGTGCGCTGTGTATGTACTATGTGGAGGTGATTAAACATTTATATGGTCTCCCAAAATTTGTTACGGCACTCCAAGGGAAACCGTAACTACAATGTGGCCCGCGACAAAAATGAGTTTGACACCCCTGCTTTACCGTTTATGTCTGTCTAAATATCGCTATGGATATCTCTATGTATCTAAATATTATTTTTTAAAGTTTACACTTTTTCTTTGTGACCAGAATAAATTATTTGTACACTTGGTTCGCCGTCTTGGACATTCTCCAACCGCACTACGTTCTGAAGGCAACGGTTAGCTTGTACCCGCACCTAATGTTGTGCTCGTGCACGCCCCTCTGCAGGTAAATGGTTTGTGAGCACCGGCAAAGACAACCTGCTGAACGCGTGGCGGACACCTTACGGCTCCAGCATATTCCAGGTGACCCTTCACGCAACCGTTCCTTTCAACAGCCTCCCACTGTTTCAGGTGAAATTTCCAAAAAGACTTACTCTGTGTGTGGGTGTGTTTGTGGGTTTTTCCTTTTTTTCAGTCCAAGGAGTCATCGTCCGTGCTGAGCTGCGACATCTCCCCTGACGACCAGTTCATTGTGACGGGCTCAGGGGACAAGAAGGCCACAGTGTACGAAGTCATATACTGAACCAGGTCATCAATGCGCCTGTGGAAAACAGACACTCGACTACTTTTTTTGTTTGTTTTGGTTGGCAAAGAATGACCAGAAAAGACTCCAAACTGTTTTTTAACGCTGCGAGAAAGTCGTTTAGTGGATAGCTGAGCAAGTGTGGGATTCCTCCAAAGATCTTTCCTTTTTTTTTTTTTTTTTACTTTGTGGACCACAAGGAGATGGGACGAAAAGCAACATGGAAAGGCGGCTTTGGAACCTGCTCAAGTCGGCTGCGTTTTCTTGGGGGTTGATCTACAGCATTAAACCTGATCTCCGAAAAAGACACAACAATGGGTGGCATCAAATGTTGCTAGGGTTTTTTTTGGTTTGGTGTTTTTGTTTGTTTTGTTTTCTAGAAAACATGACTAAGCGGTTCCACCAGAGACGTGACAACAGAGCAACATTTGCTGCTTCGTGTTCAAGGTTACTTGTTGTTTGCTGGCTTCTAAATGGCTGTAAATAAAGTTCTCTAAAGGCAACTGTGGGGACTTCATTCGACCCTTTGTGTAGCTAGTTGAATTTATGTTATTTGTTCAATTAGTGGCTGGTTTACGATATAACTATACCAGAATCATTTGGGTCACTCAAAACTAGACTTTTTCTTGGAAGAAAAAAAAAGGTAATCTTAAAAAAAAAATGCAATTTGGGAGAAAGTTTGTATATAAAAAGAAAAAAAAGCGAGAAAAAAAAGTGATAGAATAAAAAGAGAAAGAAAGAAAAAAGCGATACATTAAAAAGAAAGAAAAGCGATAGAATGAAAAAAGAAGAGAGAAAAAAGTGATGGAATAAAAAGAAAAGAAAGAGAAAAAGTGATGGAAAAAATGAAAAAAGGGAGAAAAAAGTGATAGAATGAAAAGGAGAGAAAGAAAAAAGCAATAGAATAAAAAAAGAAAAGCAATAGAATAAAAAAAGAAAAAAAGCGATTGAATAAAAAAAAAGGCGTTTTTAGCCGAAAAAAAACGACATAGTATAGTAAGGCGTTTTTAGCCGAAAAAAAAAGCGACATAGTATAGTAAGGCAATTTTAGACAAAACCCGTCAAAAGCGACATAGTTTAGTAAGGCGTTTTTAGCTGAAGAAAACGACTATAGTAAGGCGTTTTTAGCCGAAAAAAACAGACAAAAATGACATAGTATAGTAAGGCGTTTTTAGCCCAAAAGCGACATAGTATAGTAAGGCGTTTTTAGCGAAAAAACCGACATAAGACATAGTATAGGAAGGCGTTTTTAGCGAAAAAACCGTCAAAAGCGACATAGTATAGTAAGGCGTTTTTAGCGAAAAAACCGTCGACATAGTATAGTAAGGCGTTTTTAGCTGAAAAAGCGACATAGTTTAGTAAGGCGTTTTTAGCTGAAAAAAACAGACAAAAACGACATAGTATAGTAAGGCGTTTTTAGCCGAAAAAAACCGACAAAAACGACATAGTATAGGAAGGCGTTTTTAGCAGAAAAAAACGACATAGAATAGTAAGGCGTTTTGAGCCGAAAAAAATGACCATGTATATAGTAAGGCGTTTTTAGCCGAAAAAAACGACATAGTATAGTAAGGCGTTTTTAGTCGAAAAAACCCGTCAAAAACGACATAGTATAGTAAGGCATTTTTAGCCCAAAAAAACGACCATGTATATATAGTAAGGCGTTTTTAGCCGAAAAAACCCGACAAAAACGACATAGTATAGGAAGGCGTTTTTAGCAGAAAAAAACGACATAGTATAGGAAGGCGTTTTTAGCCGAAAAAAACAACAAAAACGACATAGTATAGTAAGGCGTTTTTAGCCGAAAAAAACCGTCAAAAACGACATAGTATAGTAAGGCGTTTTTAGCCGAAAAAAAACCGACATATTTAGTAAGGCGTTTTTACCCGAAAAAAAAAACATAGTATAGTAAGGCGTTTTTAGCCGAAAAAAACGACATTGTATAATAGTAAGGCGTTTTTAGCTGAAAAAATCGACATAGTATAGTAAGGCGTTTTTAGCCGGAAAAAAACCATCAAAATCGACATAGTATAGTAAGGCGTTTTTAGCCGAAAAAAACGACATAGTATAGTAAGGCGTTTTTAGCCGAAAAAAATGACCATGTATAGTAAGGCGTTTTTAGCCGAAAAAAACGACATAGTATAGTAAGGCGTTTTTAGTCGAAAAAAACCCGACAAAAACGACATAGTATAGTAAGACGTTTTTTGCCAAAAAAACCCGACATATTTAGTAAGGCGTTTTTACCCAAAAAAACGACATAGTATAGTAAGGCGTTTTTATCCGAAAAAAACGACATAGTATAGTGAGGCGTTTTTAGCGAAAAAAACGACATAGTATAGTAAGGCGTTTTTAGCGAAAAAAACGACATAGTATAGTAAGGCGTTTTTAGCCGAAAAAAACGACATAGTATAGTAAGGAATTTTTGGCGGAAAAAAAACGAAAAAACCGACATAGTATAGAAAGGAATTTTTAGCCGAAAAAAAGGACCATGTATAGTAAGGCGTTTTTAGCCGAAAAAACCCGAAAAAAACGACATAGTATAGTAAGGCATTTTTAGCCGAAAAAACCCGTCAAAAACGACATAGTATAGTAAGGCGTTTTTAGCCGAAGAAAACGACATAGTATAGTAAGGCAATTTTAGACAAAAAAAAACGACATAGTTTAGTAAGGCGTTTTTAGCTGAAAAAAACAGAAAAAAACGACATAGTATAGTAAGGCGTTTTTAGCCGAAAAAAACGACATAGTATAGTAAGGCGTTTTTAGCCGAAAAAACCGACATAGTATAGTAAGGCGTTTTTAGCTGAAAAAAACGACATAGTATAGTAAGGCATTTTTAGCCCAAAAAAACGACATAGTATAGTAAGGCGTTTTTAGCCAAAAAAAACGACATAGTATAGTAAGGCGTTTTTAGCGAAAAAACGACATAGTATAGTAAGGCGTTTTTAGCGAAAAAATGAAAAAGCGACATAGTATAGTAAGGCGTTTTTAGTCGAAAAAACCAACAAAAGCGACATAATATAGTAAGGCGTTTTTAGCGAAAAAACGACATAATATAGTAAGGCGTTTTTAGCGAAAAAACAGACAAAAGCGACATAGTATAGTAAGGCGTTTTTACCGAAAAAACAACAAAAGCGACATAGTATAGTAAGGCGTTTTTAGCGAAAAAACCGACAAAAGCGACATAGTATAGTAAGGCGTTTTTAGCCAAAAACCGAAAAAAGCGACATAGTATAGTAAGGCGTTTTAGCGAAAAAACCGACATATTATAGTAAGGCGTTTTAGCGAAAAAACCAACAAAAGCGACATAGTATAGTAAGGCGTTTTATCCGAAAAAAGCGACATAGTATAGTAAGGCGTTTTTAGCGAAAAAAAGCAAAAGACATAGTATAGTAAGGCGTTTTAAGCGAAAAAACCGACAAAAGCGACATAGTATAGTAAGGCGTTTTTAGCCAAAAAAACAAAAGCGACATAATATAGTAAGGCGTTTTTAGCCGAAAAAACAGACAAAAGCGACATAGTATAGAAAGGCGTTTTTAGCGAAAAAAGGACCATGTATAGTAAGGCGTTTTTAGCGAAAAACCCGACAAAAGCGACAAAGTATAGTAAGGCGTTTTTAGCGAAAAAAGCGACATAGTATAGTAAGGCATTTTTAGCCAAAAAAACCCGTCAAAAACGACATAGTATAGTAAGGCGTTTAAGGCGAAAAAACCCGACAAAAACAACAGTATAGTAAGGCGTTTTTAGCCAAAAAAAACCAACAAAAACGACATAATATAGTAAGGCGTTTTTAGCGGAAAAAACAAAAGCGACATAGTATAGGAAGGCGTTTTTAGCGAAAAACGACCATAGTATAGTAAGGCGTTTTTAGCGAAAAAACCGACAAAAGCGACATAGTATAGGAAGGCGTTTTAGCGAAAAAAGCGACATAGTATAGGAAGGCATTTTTAGCGGAAAAAACAACAAAAGCGAATAGTATAGCGACATAGTATAGTAAGGCGTTTTTAGCGAAAAAACAGACAAAAGCGACAGTATAGTAAGGCGTTTTAGCGGAAAAAACAATCAAAATCGACATAGTATAGTAAGGCGTTTTTAGCGAAAAAGCGACATAGTATAGTAAGGCGTTTTTAGCGATAAAAGCGACATAGTATAGGCGTTTTTAGCGAAAAAACGACATAGTATAGTAAGGCGTTTTAGCTTAAAAACCAACAAAAGCGACATAGTATAGTAAGGCGTTTTTAGCGAAAAAACCGTCAAAAGCGACATAGTATAGGAAGGCGTTTTTAGCGAAAAAACAACAAAAGCGACATAGTATAGTAAGGCGTTTTTAGCGAAAAACGACATAGTATAGTAAGGCGTTTTTAGCTGAAAAAACGACATAGTATAGTAAGGCGTTTTTAGCCCAAAAAGCGACCATAGTATAGTAAGGCGTTTTTAGCGAAAAAACCGACAAAAGCGACATAGTATAGTAAGGCGTTTTAGCGAAAAAAAAAGACATAGTATAGTAAGGCGTTTTTAGCGAAAAAATGAAAAAAGCGACATAGTATAGTAAGGCGTTTTAGTCGAAAAAACCAACAAAAGCGACATAATATAGTAAGGCGTTTTTAGCGAAAAAACGACATAGTATAGTAAGGCGTTTTAGCGAAAAAAGCGACATAGTATAGTAAGGCGTTTTTAGCGAAAAAACCAACAAAAGCGACATAATATAGTAAGGCGTTTTTAGCGAAAAAAGCGACAGTATAGTAAGGCGTTTTTAGCGAAAAAACCAGACAAAAACGACATAGTATAGTAAGGCGTTTTTAGCCAAAAAACCGTCAAAAGCGACATAGTATAGTAAGGCGTTTTTAGCGGAAAAAAACGACATAGTATAGTAAGGCGTTTTTAGCCGAAAAAAACGACATAGTATAGTAAGGCGTTTTTAGCCGAAAAAAACCAACAAAAACGACAAAGTATAGTGAGGCGTTTTTAGCCGAAAAAAACGACATAGTATAGTAAGGCATTTTTAGCCGAAAAAACCCGTCAAAAACGACATAGTATAGTAAGGCGTTTTAAGCCGAAAAAACCCGACAAAAACAACAGTATAGTAAGGCGTTTTTAGCCAAAAAAACCCAACAAAAACGACATAATATAGTAAGGCGTTTTTAGCCGGAAAAAAGCCGACAAAAACGACATAGTATAGTAAGGCGTTTTTAGCCGAAAAAAACGACATAGTATAGTAAGGCGTTTTTAGCCGAAAAAAACGACATAGTATAGTAAGGCGTTTTTAGCTGAAAAAACCCAACAAAAACGACATAGTATATTAAGGCGTTTTAGCGAAAAAACCGTCAAAAGCGACATAGTATAGGAAGGCGTTTTAGCGAAAAAACAACAAAAGCGACATAGTATAGTAAGGCGTTTTTAGCGAAAAAACCGACAAAAGCGACATAGTATAGTAAGGCGTTTTTAGCGAAAAACGACATAGTATAGTAAGGCGTTTTAGCGAAAAAAGCGACATAGTATAGTAAGGCGTTTTTAGCGAAAAAGCGACATAGTATAGTAAGGCGTTTTTAGCGAAAAAAGCGACATAGTATAGTAAGGCGTTTTTAGCTGAAAAAACCAACAAAAGCGACATAGTATAGTAAGGCGTTTTTAGCGAAAAAACCGACAAAAGCGACATAGTATAGTAAGGCGTTTTTAGCGAAAAAACAACAAAAGCGACATAGTATAGTAAAGCGTTTTTAGCGAAAAAGCGACATAGTATAGTAAGGCGTTTTTAGCTGAAAAAACGACATAGTATAGTAAGGCGTTTTTAGCCCAAAAACGACATAGTATAGTAAGGCGTTTTTAGCGAAAAAACCGACAAAAGCGACATAGTATAGTAAGGCGTTTTAGCGAAAAAACGACATAGTATAGTAAGGCGTTTTAGCGAAAAAATGAAAAAAGCGACATAGTATAGTAAGGCGTTTTAGCGAAAAAACAACAAAAGCGACATAATAGTAAGGCGTTTTTAGCGAAAAAACGACATAGTATAGTAAGGCGTTTTTAGCGAAAAAACCAACAAAAGCGACATAGTATAGTAAGGCGTTTTAGCGAAAAAAGCGACATAGTATAGTAAGGCGTTTTTAGCGAAAAAACCGACAAAAGCGACATAGTATAGTAAGGCGTTTTTAGCGAAAAAACCGACAAAAGCGACATAGTATAGTAAGGCGTTTTAGCGAAAAAACGACATAGTATAGTAAGGCGTTTTAGCCAAAAAAGCGACATAGTATAGTAAGGCGTTTTAGCCGAAAAAAGCGACATAGTATAGTAAGGCGTTTTTAGCGAAAAAACGACATAGTATAGTAAGGCGTTTTAGCGAAAAAAGCGACATAGTATAGTAAGGCGTTTTTAGCGAAAAAACCAACAAAAGCGACATAGTATAGTAAGGCGTTTTAGCGAAAAAAAACGACATAGTATAGTAAGGCGTTTTTAGCGAAAAAACAGACAAAAGCGACATAGTATAGTAAGGCGTTTTTAGCGAAAAAACGACATAGTATAGTAAGGCGTTTTTAGCGAAAAAAGCGACATAGTATAGTAAGGCGTTTTTAGCGAAAAAACCGAAAAACGACATAGTATAGTAAGGCGTTTTAGCCGAAAAAGCGACCATAGTATAGTAAGGCGTTTTTAGCGAAAAAAACGACAAAAGCGACATAGTATAGTAAGGCGTTTTTAGCGAAAAAACGACATAGTATAGTAAGGCGTTTTTAGCGAAAAAACCGTCAAAAGCGACATAGTATAGTAAGGCGTTTTTAGCGAAAAAACCGACAAAAACAACATAGTATAGTAAGGCGTTTTTAGCCAAAAAACCAACAAAAGCGACATAGTATAGTAAGGCGTTTTTAGCGGAAAAAACCGACAAAAGCGACATAGTATAGTAAGGCGTTTTTAGCGAAAAAACGACATAGTATAGTAAGGCGTTTTTAGCCGAAAAAACCGACAAAAGCGACATAGTATAGTAAGGCGTTTTTAGCGAAAAACGACATAGTATAGTAAGGCGTTTTTAGCGAAAAAACAACAAAAGCGACATAGTATAGTAAGGCGTTTTTAGCGAAAAAAACAAAAGCGACATAGTATAGTAAGGCGTTTTTAGCGAAAAAACAGACAAAAGACATAGTATAGTAAGGCGTTTTTAGCGGAAAAAACAACAAAATCGACATAGTATAGTAAGGCGTTTTTAGCGAAAAAAACGACATAGTATAGTAAGGCGTTTTAGCGAAAAAACGACATAGTATAGTAAGGCGTTTTAGCGAAAAAACCAACAAAAGCGACATAGTATAGTAAGGCGTTTTTAGCGAAAAAACCGACAAAAGCGACATAGTATAGTAAGGCGTTTTTAGCGAAAAAACGACATAGTATAGTAAGGCGTTTTTAGCGAAAAAAAAAAAGCGACATAGTATAGTAAGGCGTTTTTAGCGAAAAAACATAGTATAGTAAGGCAAGCCCAAAAAACGACATAGTATAGTAAGGCGTTTTTAGCGAAAAAACCGACAAAAGCGACATAGTATAGTAAGGCGTTTTAGCGAAAAAAAAAAACGACATAGTATAGTAAGGCGTTTTAGCGAAAAAATGAAAAAAGCGACATAGTATAGTAAGGCGTTTTTAGCGAAAAAAACGACATAGTATAGTAAGGCGTTTTAGCGAAAAAATGACCATAGTATAGTAAGGCGTTTTTAGCGAAAAAACGACATAGTATAGTAAGGCGTTTTTAGCTGAAAAACCAAAAAACGACATAGTATAGTAAGGCGTTTTTAGCCAAAAAACCGTCAAAAGCGACATAGTATAGTAAGGCGTTTTTAGCGAAAAAACGACATAGTATAGTAAGGCGTTTTTAGCGAAAAAACAACAAAAGCGACATAGTATAGTAAGGCGTTTTTAGCGAAAAACGACATAGTATAGTAAGGCGTTTTAGCGAAAAAAAAAAAAGCGACCATAGTATAGTAAGGCGTTTTTAGCGAAAAAACCGACAAAAGCGACATAGTATAGTAAGGCGTTTTTAGCGAAAAAACGACATAGTATAGTAAGGCGTTTTAGCGAAAAAACAAAAAAGCGACATAGTATAGTAAGGCGTTTTAGCGAAAAAAAAGCGACATAGTATAGTAAGGCGTTTTAGCGAAAAAGCGACATAGTATAGTAAGGCGTTTTAGCGAAAAAAACCCATCAAAAGCGACATAGTATAGTAAGGCGTTTTAGCGAAAAAACGACATAGTATAGTAAGGCGTTTTTAGCGAAAAAACGACATAGTATAGTAAGGCGTTTTAGCTGAAAAAACCAAAAAAGCGACATAGTATAGTAAGGCGTTTTAGCGAAAAAACCGACAAAAGCGACATAGTATAGTAAGGCGTTTTAGCGAAAAAACAACAAAAGCGACATAGTATAGTAAGGCGTTTTAGCGAAAAAACGACATAGTATAGTAAGGCGTTTTTAGCGAAAAAACGACATAGTATAGTAAGGCGTTTTTAGCGAAAAAACCGACAAAAGCGACATAGTATAGTAAGGCGTTTTTAGCGAAAAAACGACATAGTATAGTAAGGCGTTTTAGCGAAAAAAACGACATAGTATAGTAAGGCGTTTTTAGCTGAAAAAACGACATAGTATAGTAAGGCGTTTTTAGCGAAAAAACGACATAGTATAGTAAGGCGTTTTTAGCGAAAAAACCGACAAAAGCGACATAGTATAGTAAGGCGTTTTTAGCGAAAAAACCGACATAGTATAGTAAGGCGTTTTTAGCGAAAAAACGACATAGTATAGTAAGGCGTTTTTAGCGAAAAAAACGACATAGTATAGTAAGGCGTTTTTAGCGAAAAAACGACATAGTATAGTAAGGCGTTTTTAGCCGAAAAAACGACATAGTATAGTAAGGCGTTTTTAGCGAAAAAAACGACATAGTATAGTAAGGCGTTTTTAGCGAAAAAACCGAAAAAGCGACATAGTATAGTAAGGCGTTTTAGCGAAAAAACGACATAGTATAGTAAGGCGTTTTTAGCGAAAAAACAACGTCAAAGCGACATAGTATAGTAAGGCGTTTTTAGCGAAAAAACGACATAGTATAGTAAGGCGTTTTTAGCGAAAAAACCGACAAAAGCGACATAGTATAGTAAGGCGTTTTTAGCGAAAAAACCGACAAAAGCGACATAGTATAGTAAGGCGTTTTAGCGAAAAAACGACATAGTATAGTAAGGCGTTTTAGCCGAAAAAAACATAGTATAGTAAGGCGTTTTTAGCGAAAAAACGACATAGTATAGTAAGGCGTTTTTAGCGAAAAAACGACATAGTATAATAGTAAGGCGTTTTTAGCTGAAAAAAAAAAAGCGACATAGTATAGTAAGGCGTTTTTAGCGAAAAAACGTCAAAAGCGACATAGTATAGTAAGGCGTTTTTAGCGAAAAAACGACATAGTATAGTAAGGCGTTTTTAGCGAAAAAACAAAAAAGCGACATAGTATAGTAAGGCGTTTTTAGCGGAAAAAACAGACAAAAGCGACATAGTATAGTAAGGCGTTTTTAGCGAAAAAACGACATAGTATAGTAAGGCGTTTTAGCGAAAAAACGACATAGTATAGTAAGGCGTTTTAGCGAAAAAACGACATAGTATAGTAAGGCGTTTTAGCGAAAAAACGACATAGTATAGTAAGGCGTTTTTAGCGAAAAAACCGACAAAAGCGACATAGTATAGTAAGGCGTTTTTAGCGAAAAAACGACATAGTATAGTAAGGCGTTTTAGCGAAAAAAAAAAAGCGACATAGTATAGTAAGGCGTTTTTAGCGAAAAAACGACATAGTATAGTAAGGCGTTTTTAGCGAAAAAACGACATAGTATAGTAAGGCGTTTTAGCGAAAAAACGACAAAAAAGGCGACATAGTATAGTAAGGCGTTTTTAGCGAAAAAACCGACAAAAGCGACATAGTATAGTAAGGCGTTTTTAGCGAAAAAACGACATAGTATAGTAAGGCGTTTTTAGCGAAAAAAATGAAAAAGCGACATAGTATAGTAAGGCGTTTTTAGCGAAAAAACAACAAAAGCGACATAGTATAGTAAGGCGTTTTTAGCGAAAAAACGACATAGTATAGTAAGGCGTTTTAGCGAAAAAACGACATAGTATAGTAAGGCGTTTTAGCGAAAAAACAACAAAAGCGACATAGTATAGTAAGGCGTTTTTAGCGAAAAAACGACATAGTATAGTAAGGCGTTTTTAGCGAAAAAATGAAAAAAGCGACATAGTATAGTAAGGCGTTTTTAGCGAAAAAACCCGACAAAAACGACATAGTATAGTAAGACGTTTTTTGCCAAAAAAACCGACAAAAGCGACATAGTATATATAGTAAGGCGTTTTTAGCGAAAAAACGACATAGTATAGTAAGGCGTTTTTAGCGAAAAAACGACATAGTATAGTAAGGCGTTTTTAGCGAAAAAACGACATAGTATAGTAAGGCGTTTTAGCGAAAAAACAGACAAAAGCGACAGTATAGTAAGGCGTTTTAGCGGAAAAAAACCCATCAAAATCGACATAGTATAGTAAGGCGTTTTTAGCAGAAAAAAACGACATAGTATAGGAAGGCGTTTTTAGCGGAAAAAAATGAAAAAAGCGACATAGTATAGTAAGGCGTTTTAGCGAAAAAAAACAAAAACGACATAGTATAGGAAGGCGTTTTTAGCGGAAAAAAACAGACAAAAACGACAGTATAGTAAGGCATTTTTAGCCGGAAAAAAACCATCAAAATCGACATAGTATAGTAAGGCGTTTTTAGCGGAAAAAAACGACATAGTATAGTAAGGCGTTTTAGCGAAAAAACGACATAGTATAGTAAGGCGTTTTTAGCCCAAAAACGACATAGTATAGTAAGGCGTTTTTAGCGAAAAAACCGACAAAAGCGACATAGTATAGTAAGGCGTTTTTAGCGAAAAAAAACGACATAGTATAGTAAGGCGTTTTAGCCGAAAAAATGAAAAAACGACATAGTATAGTAAGGCGTTTTTAGCGAAAAAACAACAAAAGCGACATAGTATAGTAAGGCGTTTTTAGCGAAAAACGACATAGTATAGTAAGGCGTTTTAGCGAAAAAACGACATAGTATAGTAAGGCGTTTTTAGCGAAAAAACAACAAAAGCGACATAGTATAGTAAGGCGTTTTAGCGAAAAACGACATAGTATAGTAAGGCGTTTTTAGCGAAAAAACCGACAAAAACGACATAGTATAGTAAGGCGTTTTTAGCCAAAAACCGTCAAAAACGACATAGTATAGTAAGGCGTTTTTAGCGAAAAAACCGACGACATAGTATAGTAAGGCGTTTTTAGCCAAAAAACCGACATAGTATAGTAAGGCGTTTTTAGCGAAAAAACGACATAGTATAGTAAGGCGTTTTTAGCGAAAAAACGACATAGTATAGTAAGGCGTTTTTAGCGAAAAAACCAACAAAAGCGACATAGTATAGTAAGGCGTTTTAGCGAAAAAAACGACATAGTATAGTAAGGCGTTTTTAGCCGAAAAACAGACAAAAGCGACATAGTATAGTAAGGCGTTTTTAGCAAAAAAACCGACATAGTATAGTAAGGCGTTTTAGCGAAAAAACGACATAGTATAGTAAGGCGTTTTTAGCGAAAAAAAAAAAAGCGACATAGTATAGTAAGGCGTTTTTAGCGAAAAAAGCGACATAGTATAGTAAGGCGTTTTTAGCGAAAAAAACGACATAGTATAGTAAGGCGTTTTAGCGAAAAAACCGACAAAACGACATAGTATAGTAAGGCGTTTTTAGCGAAAAAACGACATAGTATAGTAAGGCGTTTTTAGCGAAAAAACAACAAAACGACATAGTATAGTAAGGCGTTTTAGCGAAAAAAACGACATAGTATAGTAAGGCGTTTTAGCGAAAAAACGACATAGTATAGTAAGGCGTTTTTAGCGAAAAACCGACAAAAGCGACATAGTATAGTAAGGCGTTTTTAGCGAAAAAACGACATAGTATAGTAAGGCGTTTTTAGCGAAAAAACAACAAAAGCGACATAGTATAGTAAGGCGTTTTTAGCGAAAAAAACGTCAAAAGCGACATAGTATAGTAAGGCGTTTTTAGCGAAAAAACGACATAGTATAGTAAGGCGTTTTAGCTGAAAAACGACATAGTATAGTAAGGCGTTTTAGCGAAAAAACAGACAAAAGCGACATAGTATAGTAAGGCGTTTTTAGCGAAAAACGTCAAAAGCGACATAGTATAGTAAGGCGTTTTTAGCGAAAAAAGACAAAAAACGACATAGTATAGTAAGGCGTTTTTAGCGAAAAAACCATCAAAATCGACATAGTATAGTAAGGCGTTTTAGCGAAAAAAAAACGACATAGTATAGTAAGGCGTTTTAGCGAAAAAACGACCATAGTATAGTAAGGCGTTTTTAGCGAAAAAACGACATAGTATAGTAAGGCGTTTTAGCTGAAAAAACCAACAAAACGACATAGTATAGTAAGGCGTTTTTAGCGAAAAAACGACAAAAACGACATAGTATAGTAAGGCGTTTTAGCGAAAAAACGACATAGTATAGTAAGGCGTTTTAGCAAAAAAAAACGACATAGTATAGTAAGGCGTTTTTAGCTGAAAAAACAGACAAAACGACATAGTATAGTAAGGCGTTTTTAGCCGAAGAAAACGACATAGTATAATAAGGCGATTTTAGACAAAAAAAAACGACATAGTTTAGTAAGGCGTTTTTAGCTGAAAAAAACAGACAAAAACGACATAGTATAGTAAGGCGTTTTAGCGAAAAAACGACATAGTATAGTAAGGCGTTTTTAGCGAAAAACGACATAGTATAGTAAGGCGTTTTAGCGAAAAAACGACATAGTATAGTAAGGCGTTTTTAGCCCAAAAACGACATAGTATAGTAAGGCGTTTTTAGCGAAAAAACCGACAAAAGCGACATAGTATAGTAAGGCGTTTTTAGCGAAAAAACGACATAGTATAGTAAGGCGTTTTTAGCGAAAAAACGACATAGTATAGTAAGGCGTTTTTAGCGAAAAAAACGACATAGTATAGTAAGGCGTTTTTAGCTGAAAAAACGACATAGTATAGTAAGGCGTTTTAGCCCAAAAACGACCATAGTATAGTAAGGCGTTTTAGCCAAAAAAACCGACAAAACGACATAGTATAGTAAGGCCTTTTTAGCGAGAAAAACGACATAGTATAGTAAGGCGTTTTTAGCGAAAAAATGAAAAAACGACATAGTATAGTAAGGCGTTTTTAGCGAAAAACCCAACAAAACGACATAGTATAGTAAGGCGTTTTTAGCGAAAAAACGACATAGTATAGTAAGGCGTTTTTAGCGAAAAAACGACATAGTATAGTAAGGCGTTTTAGCGAAAAAACAACAAAACGACATAATATAGTAAGGCGTTTTAGCGAAAAAACGACATAGTATAGTAAGGCGTTTTTAGCGAAAAAATGAAAAAACGACATAGTATAGTAAGGCGTTTTTAGCGAAAAAACCGACAAAACGACATAGTATAGTAAGGCGTTTTTAGCCAAAAAAACCCGACAAAAACGACATAGTATATATAGTAAGGCGTTTTTAGCCGAAAAAAACGACATAGTATAGTAAGGCGTTTTTAGCGAAAAAACGACATAGTATAGTAAGGCGTTTTTAGCGAAAAACGACATAGTATAGTAAGGCGTTTTAGCGAAAAAACAGACAAAAGCGACAGTATAGTAAGGCATTTTAGCGGAAAAAACCCATCAAAATCGACATAGTATAGTAAGGCGTTTTAGCGAAAAAACGACATAGTATAGTAAGGCGTTTTAGCCGAAAAAAATGAAAAAAAACGACATACTATAGTAAGGCGTTTTTAGTCGAAAAAAACCAACAAAAACGACATAATATAGTAAGGCGTTTTTAGCCGAAAAAAACGACATAGTATAGGAAGGCATTTTTAGCCGAAAAAAAACAACAAAAACGACATAGTATAGTAAGGCGTTTTTAGCCGAAAAAAACAGACAAAAACGACAGTATAGTAAGGCATTTTTAGCCGGAAAAAACCCATCAAAATCGACATAGTATAGTAAGGCGTTTTTAGCCGAAAAAAACGACATAGTATAGTAAGGCGTTTTTAGCTGAAAAAAACGACATAGTATAGTAAGGCGTTTTAGCCCAAAAAACGACATAGTATAGTAAGGCGTTTTAGCGAAAAAACCGACAAAAGCGACATAGTATAGTAAGGCGTTTTAGCAGAAAAAACGACATAGTATAGTAAGGCGTTTTTAGCGAAAAAATGAAAAAACGACATAGTATAGTAAGGCGTTTTTAGCGAAAAACAACAAAACGACATAGTATAGTAAGGCGTTTTTAGCGAAAAACGACATAGTATAGTAAGGCGTTTTAGCGAAAAAACGACATAGTATAGTAAGGCGTTTTTAGCCGAAAAAACAAAAAAACGACATAGTATAGTAAGGCGTTTTAGCGAAAAAACGACATAGTATAGTAAGGCGTTTTTAGTCGAAAAAACCGACAAAACGACATAGTATAGTAAGGCGTTTTTAGCGAAAAAACATAGTATAGTAAGGCGTTTTAGCGAAAAAACGACATAGTATAGTAAGGCGTTTTTAGCCGAAAAAAACAACAAAAACGACATAGTATAGTAAGGCGTTTTTAGCAAAAAAACGACATAGTATAGTAAGGCGTTTTTAGCGTAAAAACAGACAAAACGACATAGTATAGTAAGGCGTTTTAGCAAAAAAAAAACGACATAGTATAGTAAGGCGTTTTAGCGAAAAACGACATAGTATAGTAAGGAATTTTTTATGAAAAAACGAAAAAACCGACATAGTATAGTAAGGCGTTTTTAGCGAAAAAAGGACCATAGTATAGTAAGGCGTTTTAGCGAAAAAACGACATAGTATAGTAAGGCGTTTTTAGCGAAAAAACCGAAAAAACGACATAGTATAGTAAGGCGTTTTAGCGAAAAAAAAAACGACATAGTATAGTAAGGCGTTTTTAGCAAAAAAACGACATAGTATAGTAAGGCGTTTTAGCGAAAAAACAACAAAACGACATAGTATAGTAAGGCGTTTTAGCGAAAAAAGACATAGTATAGTAAGGCGTTTTTAGCAAAAACGACATAGTATAGTAAGGCGTTTTAGCGAAAAAACCGACAACATAGTATAGTAAGGCGTTTTTAGACATAGTATAGTAAGGCGTTTTTAGCGAAAAAACGACATAGTATAGTAAGGCGTTTTTAGCGAAAAAACGACAAAATCGACATAGTATAGTAAGGCGTTTTTAGCCGAAAAAACCACATAGTATAGTAAGGCGTTTTAGCGAAAAAACGACATAGTATAGTAAGGCGTTTTAGCGAAAAAACGACATAGTATAGTAAGGCGTTTTAGCTGAAAAAAAAAACGACATAGTATAGTAAGGCGTTTTAGCGAAAAAAACGACATAGTAAAAGCGACAAAAAACGACATAGTATAGTAAGGCGTTTTTAGCAGAAAAAACGACATAGTATAGTAAGGCGTTTTAGCGAAAAAACAAAAAACGACATAGTATAAACGACATAGTATAGTAAGGCGTTTTAGCGAAAAAACGACATAGTATAGTAAGGCGTTTTTAGCCAAAAACGACATAGTATAGTAAGGCGTTTTTAGCCGACATAAAAAACGACATAGTATAGTAAGGCGTTTTAGCGAAAAAACGACATAGTATAGTAAGGCGGCGTTTTAAGCCTAAAAACGACATAGTATAGTAAGGCGTTTTTAGCGAAAAAACCGACAAAACGACATAGTATAGTAAGGCGTTTTTAGCAGAAAAAACGACATAGTATAGTAAGGCGTTTTAGCGAAAAAACCAACAAAACGACATAGTATAGTAAGGCGTTTTTAGCCGAAAAAAACGACATAGTATAGTAAGGCGTTTTTAGCTGAAAAAACCCGTCAAAAACGACATAGTATAGTAAGGCGTTTTAGCGAAAAAACGACATAGTATAGTAAGGCGTTTTTAGCCGAAAAAAACGACATAGTATAGTAAGGCGTTTTTACCCAAAAAACGACATAGTATAGTAAGGCGTTTTTAGCCGAAAAAAACGACATAGTATAGTAAGGCGTTTTTAGCTGAAAAACGACATAGTATAGTAAGGCGTTTTTAGCCGAAAAAAACGACATAGTATAGTAAGGCGTTTTTAGCCGAAAAAACCCGACAAAAACGACATAGTATAGTAAGGCGTTTTTAGCAGAAAAAAACGACATAGTATAGTAAGGCGTTTTAGCGAAAAAAAAACAAAAACGACATAGTATAGTAAGGCGTTTTTAGCCGAAAAAAACGACATAGTATAGTAAGGCGTTTTTAGCCGAAAAAACCCGTCAAAACGACGTAGTATAGTAAGGCGTTTTTAGCCGAAAAAACCCGACAAAAACGACATAGTATAGTAAGGCGTTTTTAGCCGAAAAAAAAACGACATATTTAGTAAGGCGTTTTTACCCGAAAAAAAAACATAGTATAGTAAGGCGTTTTTAGCCGAAAAAAAACTACAAAAACGACATAATATAGTAAGGCGTTTTTAGCCGAAAAAAACGACATTGTATAATAGTAAGGCGTTTTTAGCTGAAAAAAACGACATAGTATAGTAAGGCGTTTTTAGACGAAAAAAACAGACAAAAACGACATAGTATAGTAAGGCGTTTTTAGCCGAAAAAAACCGTCAAAAACGACATAGTATAGTAAGGCGTTTTTAGCCGAAAAAAACAGACAAAAACGACATAGTATAGTAAGGCATTTTTAGCCGGAAAAAAACCATCAAAATCGACATAGTATAGTAAGGCGTTTTTAGCCGAAAAAAACGACATAGTATAGTAAGGCGTTTTTAGCCGAAAAAAATGACCATGTATAGTAAGGCGTTTTTAGCCGAAAAAAACGACATAGTATAGTAAGGCGTTTTTAGCTGAAAAAACCCAACAAAAACGACATAGTATATTAAGGCGTTTTTAGCCGAAAAAACCCGTCAAAAACGACATAGTATAGTAAGGCGTTTTTAGCCGAAGAAAACGACATAGTATAGTAAGGCAATTTTAGACAAAAAAAACGACATAGTTTAGTAAGGCGTTTTTAGCTGAAAAAAACAGACAAAAACGACATAGTATAGTAAGGCGTTTTTAGCCGAAAAAAACGACATAGTATAGTAAGGCGTTTTTAGCCGAAAAAAACGACATAGTATAGTAAGGCGTTTTTAGCTGAAAAAAACGACATAGTATAGTAAGGCATTTTTAGCCCAAAAAAACGACCATGTATAGTAAGGCGTTTTTAGCCGAAAAAACCCGACAAAAACGACATAGTATAGGAAGGCGTTTTTAGCAGAAAAAAACGACATAGTATAGTAAGGCGTTTTTAGCCGAAAAAAACGACATAGTATAGTAAGGCGTTTTAGCGAAAAACGACATAGTATAGTAAGGCGTTTTTAGCTGAAAAAACGACATAGTATAGTAAGGCGTTTTTAGCCCAAAAACGACCATAGTATAGTAAGGCGTTTTAGCGAAAAAACCGACAAAACGACATAGTATAGGAAGGCGTTTTTAGCGAAAAACGACATAGTATAGTAAGGCGTTTTTAGCGAAAAAATGAAAAAACGACATAGTATAGTAAGGCGTTTTAGTCGAAAAACCAACAAAACGACATAGTATAGTAAGGCGTTTTTAGCGAAAAAACGACATAGTATAGTAAGGCGTTTTTAGCGGAAAAAAAACGACAAAAACGACATAATATAGTAAGGCGTTTTTAGCCGAAAAAAACGACAGTATAGTAAGGCGTTTTTAGCCGAAAAAAATGAAAAAAACGACATACTATAGTAAGGCGTTTTTAGTCGAAAAAACCCCGACAAAAACGACATAGTATAGTAAGACGTTTTTTGCCAAAAAAACCCATCAAAAACGACATGGTATATATAGTAAGGCGTTTTTAGCCGAAAAAAACGACATAGTATAGTGAGGCGTTTTTAGCCGAAAAAAACGACATAGTATAGTAAGGCGTTTTTAGCCGAAAAAAACGACATAGTATAGTAAGGCGTTCTTAGCCGAAAAAAACAGACAAAAACGACAGTATAGTAAGGCATTTTTAGCCGGAAAAAAACCCATCAAAATCGACATAGTATAGTAAGGCGTTTTTAGCAGAAAAAAACGACATAGTATAGGAAGGCGTTTTTAGCCGAAAAAAATGAAAAAAACGACATACTATAGTAAGGCGGTTTTAGTCGAAAAAAACCAACAAAAACGACATAATATAGTAAGGCGTTTTTAGCGGAAAAAAACGACATAGTATAGGAAGGCATTTTTAGCCGAAAAAAAACAACAAAAACGACATAGTATAGTAAGGCGTTTTTAGCCGAAAAAAACAGACAAAAACGACAGTATAGTAAGGCATTTTTAGCCGGAAAAAACCCATCAAAATCGACATAGTATAGTAAGGCGTTTTTAGCCGAAAAAAACGACATAGTATAGTAAGGCGTTTTTAGCCGAAAAAAACGACATAGTATAGTAAGGCGTTTTTAGCTGAAAAAAACGACATAGTATAGTAAGGCATTTTTAGCCCAAAAAAACGACCATGTATAGTAAGGCGTTTTTAGCCGAAAAAACCCGACAAAAACGACATAGTATAGGAAGGCGTTTTTAGCAGAAAAAAACGACATAGTATAGGAAGGCGTTTTTAGCCGAAAAAAATGAAAAAAACGACATACTATAGTAAGGCGTTTTTAGTCGAAAACCAACAAAAACGACATAATATAGTAAGGCGTTTTTAGCCGAAAAAAACGACATAGTATAGTAAGGCGTTTTTACCCGAAAAAAACCAACAAAAACGACATAATATAGTAAGGCGTTTTTAGCCGAAAAAAACGACAGTATAGTAAGGCGTTTTTAGTCGAAAAAAACCCGACAAAAACGACATAGTATAGTAAGACGTTTTTTGCCAAAAAAACCCGTCAAAAACGACATGGTATAGTAAGGCGTTTTTAGCCGAAAAAACCCGACATATTTAGTAAGGCGTTTTTACCCAAAAAAACCGACATAGTATAGTAAGGCGTTTTTATCCGAAAAAAACGACATAGTATAGTAAGGCGTTTTTAGCCGAAAAAAACGACATAGTATAGTAAGGCGTTTTTAGCCGAAAAAAACGACATAGTATAGTAAGGAATTTTTTGCGGAAAAAAACGAAAAAACCGACATAGTATAGAAAGGCATTTTTAGCCGAAAAAAAGGACCATGTATAGTAAGGCGTTTTTAGCCGAAAAAACCCGACAAAAACGACAAAGTATAGTGAGGCGTTTTTAGCCGAAAAAAACGACATAGTATAGTAAGGCATTTTTAGCCGAAAAAACCCGTCAAAAACGACATAGTATAGTAAGGCGTTTTAAGCCGAAAAAACCCGACAAAAACAACAGTATAGTAAGGCGTTTTTAGCCAAAAAAACCCAACAAAAACGACATAATATAGTAAGGCGTTTTTAGCCGGAAAAAAGCCGACAAAAACGACATAGTATAGGAAGGCGTTTTTAGCCGAAAAAAACGACCATGTATAGTAAGGCGTTTTTAGCCGAAAAAACCCGACAAAAACGACATAGTATAGGAGGGCGTTTTTAGCCGAAAAAAACGACATAGTATAGGAAGGCATTTTTAGCCGAAAAAAACCAACAAAAACGACATAGTATAGTAAGGCGTTTTTAGCCGAAAAAAAACGTCAAAAACGACATAGTATAGTAAGGCGTTTTTAGCCGAAAAAAACGACATAGTATAGTAAGGCGTTTTTAGCCGAAAAAAACAGACAAAAACGACAGTATAGTAAGGCATTTTTAGCCGGAAAAAAACCATCAAAATCGACATAGTATAGTAAGGCGTTTTTAGCCGAAAAAAACGACATAGTATAGTAAGGCGTTTTTAGCCGAAAAAAATGACCATGTATAGTAAGGCGTTTTTAGCCGAAAAAAACGACATAGTATAGTAAGGCGTTTTTAGCTGAAAAAACCCAAAAACGACATAGTATATTAAGGCGTTTTTAGCCGAAAAAACCCGTCAAAAACGACATAGTATAGGAAGGCGTTTTTAGCAGAAAAAAACGACATAGTATAGGAAGGCGTTTTTAGCCGAAAAAAACAACAAAAACGACATAGTATAGTAAGGCGTTTTTAGCCGAAAAAAACGACATAGTATAGTAAGGCGTTTTTAGCCGAAAAAAAGGACCATGTATAGTAAGGCGTTTTTAGCCGAAAAAACCCGACAAAAACGACAAAGTATAGTAAGGCGTTTTTAGCCGAAGAAAACGACATAGTATAGTAAGGCAATTTTAGACAAAAAAAACGACATAGTTTAGTAAGGCGTTTTTAGCTGAAAAAAACGACATAGTATAGTAAGGCGTTTTTAGCCGAAAAAACGACATAGTATAGTAAGGCGTTTTTAGCCGAAAAAACCCGTCAAAAACAACATAGTATAGTAAGGCGTTTTTAGCGAAAAAAAACGACATATTTAGTAAGGCGTTTTTACCCGAAAAAAACGACATAGTATAGTAAGGCGTTTTTATCCGAAAAAAACGACATAGTATAGTAAGGCGTTTTTACCCGAAAAAAACCAACAAAAATGACATAATATAGTAAGGCGTTTTTAGCCGAAAAAAACGACATAGTATAGTAAGGCGTTTTTAGCCGAAAAAAACGACATAGTATAGTAACGCGGTTTTAGCTGAAAAAAAACGAAAAAAACGACATAGTATAGTAAGGCGTTTTTAGCCGAAAAAACCCCAACAAAAACGACATAGTATAGTAAGGCGTTTTTAGCCGAAAAAACCCGACAAAAACGACATAGTGTAGGAAGGCGTTTTTAGCCGAAAAAAACGACATCGTATAGGAAGGCGTTTTTAGCCAAAAAAAAACAACAAAAACGACATAATATAGTAAGGCGTTTTTAGCCGAAAAAAACGACATAGTATAGTAAGGCGTTTTTAGCCGAAAAAAACGACATAGTATAGTAAGGCGTTTTTAGCCGAAAACCCGCCAAAACGACATAGTGTAGTAGTAAGGCGTTTTTAGCAGAAAAAAACGACATAGTATAGTAAGGCATTTTTAGCCGAAAAAAACGACCATGTATAGTAAGGCGTTTTTACCCGAAAACCCCCGACAAAAACGACATAGTATAGGAAGGCGTTTTTCGCCGAAAAAAACGACATAGTATAGTAAGACGTTTTTAGCCGAAAAAACCCGTCAAAAACAACATAGTATAGTAAGGCGTTTTTAGCCGAAAAAAACCGACATATTTAGTAAGGCGTTTTTACCCGAAAAAAACGACATAGTATAGTAAGGCGTTTTTATCCGAAAAAAACGACATAGTATAGTAAGGCGTTTTTACCCGAAAAAACCAACAAAAACGACATAATATAGTAAGGCGTTTTTAGCCGAAAAAAACGACATAGTATAGTAAGGCGTTTTTAGCCGAAAAAAACGACATAGTATAGTAAGGCGTTTTAGCCGAAAAAAACGACATAGTATAGTAAGGCATTTTTTGCCCCCAAAAAACGAAAAAACCGACATAGTATAGTAAGGCATTTTTAGCCGAAAAAAACGACATAGTATAGTAAGGCGTTTTTAGCCGAAAAAACCCGTCAAAAACGACATAGTATAGTAAGGCGTTTTTAGCCGAAAAAAACCCGACATAATATAGTAAGGCGTTTTTAGCCGAAAAAAACGACATAGTATAGTGAGGCGTTTTTAGCCGAAAAAAACGACATAGTCGTTTTTAGCTGAAAAAAAACGACATAGTATAGTAAGGCGTTTTTAGCCCAAAAAAATATGTAGATCAGGGTTCCCACTCTTCCACTTGCTTTTATTTAAGGCATGTAGCCCGACAGCGGGGTTTGAGGGGAAGGGCGCCAGGAGCATTTTCCGACAAAACTATTCATTGGAATTCACCCACAGGTTAATTTAATTAATTTTTAAGGATTTTTTTTTTAACAGCTTTCCCTGAAAATTAAGAACTTTACAACTTTTTATGGATTTTGATGAACTTTAAGGACCCGTGGGAACCCTGTTGACATTATTTCTAACTTTCATTATTTCCCTCGGTAAACTTGGTCACGTCAAAAGTGGTTCTGCCTTCAGCCATTTTGTACAAAGTCTGGCCAGATTTTCGTGAAAGAAATGAAGACGATGAAGCACACTGGAAAACACTTTAAGGGCAAGTGGCTTTTTTGATGCTGCCTGTCACCCTTTATTAGGGGGCTTAAAAAAGTCACATTGCATTTTGACACATTTGTTACAGGCATCCTTGAATACATTTTACACATTCAAAATGAATGGATAGAAGAGCTTGGAAAGAAATACAACATTGGCAATGGTATGGATGCAAAATCGACACGTTGTGCAACATTTGAAAGGAGGCGTGTGGAGGGGGTGTACGAATTGGGGGAGGGCAAACCAGTGAGGCCCTCTGTTGGCTGTCAGAAGAAGACAGTGTTGCTCATTAGACGACGTCAGAAGGAAATAAAAGAATAATAAGCAGGGAAGCCGGGTAGTCGTTTACCCACGTTGCATCCCTCCCTGGGTGACGTGGGAGCTTCCCTGAGCTCGTGACACCTCTCGGCGGGTAGAGCGTGCGGCAGCGTGGCGTGGGCCTCATTACAGCCTCCCGTGAGTATGCGTGCGCCTAATGAATCGACAGTCTGCGCTATCAGTGCTCGTCTTGGGGGAGCCGGTAAGGGGAGGGGCTTCGCTTCCTCTGCTGAGCTCTTAATTAGGAAACAGTCCTCATTAGGCAGCCGACTCCTTTTCATTTACATCCCCCCCCCTCCCCTCCCCCTCTCTCGTTCAGCCTGCACACACACATTAGTGGACACAATCCTGACAAAAAGTTTGTTCATGTTGGGCTTTCGGGTAAAATTTTAATATGAAGCTAAAATGCATCATAACCTTTTCAGGTCAACTTCAAAAAAAGATGAGATGAAATCACACAATAGTTCATACTGTAGTATTTGTGTTGGATGCATGCCTGTCAGGTGTGTGGTCTGGTGGGTATGGTCCACGAGCACAAATTGAGTATGTTAGCTCTTTGAATTATTTATTTATTTTTAACATAAGATCCCCCCCAAAAAATCACCCCTCCCAATCCCATTTTTTTTTTCATGAGCAGTGTCCTTCTCTGCCCGCTCTTGCTGTTAAAAGTATGGTACGGAGACAGACTTCCACGGTATGGGATGGGTGATCGGTTGTCAAGGCAACCAAATTTGTCCGCCCTCTCAGTAGACCACCTCGTACACGGTGGCCTTCTTGTCCCCCGAGCCTGTCACGATGTACTTGTCGTCTGGGGATACGTCGCAGCTCAGCACTGATGACGACTCCTTGGACTGGATGATGACAAGAAACCCCCACAGAGAGAGAGAGAGAGAGAGACTGTGACTCATCAATTACACAAGATGCATTTGCAATTCAATCACATGAGAAACACATGCTGACTCATCACACACACACACACACACACACACACACACACACACACACACACACACACACACACACACACACACACACACACACACACACCCCACACCCCCACACCCCCACACACACACACACACACACACACACACACACACACACACACACACACACACACACACACACACACACACACACACACACACACACACACACACACACACACACACACACACACACACACACACACAGTACCAGCACTCGTCTTGCTTTCCCGCTTGGAGGAATTGGATAGTCACCTGAAAGATGCTGGCACCATAAGGAGTCCTCCACGCATTCAGCAGGTTGTCTTTGCCCGTGCTCACAAACCACTTGCCTGGAAGCAACCAGACACAGACGCACGCGACTCAAGGTAAAACACAGGTACTCAGCTGGATGTAAGATGAGGGTTTCGAAGTAGGGTGACAGTTTGAATTTAGGGTTTTAGAGTAGGATTGGGTTTCAAATTAGAGTAACGTATTTTCACGACCATTCGGCGCACCGTGTTGTAGGGCGCAGTCTCAGTAACGGTTGCTATTTCTGTATTTTACACATACACAAAACGCACTGTATTATTGGGCGCAGCCAGGGGTGGTAAAACATACGCCAGTTTAAACATACGGCATGCATGCACGCACACTAAAAACACGTTAGCTTGAAGCATAGCATAGCATGCTAAGACATGCTAAAAACACGTTTTTAACAAGACAACGGAAGCAAAACTGAGATCGGTTGTACTTTATATAGCCATCTTACAATGTACTCATGTTTTTCGATCAATGATCACCCAGAAATCCATCAAAGTCCTCATCTTCTGTATCCGAATTGAACAATTGTGCAAGTACCGGTAGTCCATAAAAAACGCTGCTCTCGTTGTCAGAGTCACTCTCGTTGCCGTGTGGCTCCACAGAAATGATGCGCGGCGACTTACACGCCCACCCTTTACTGCTTTCCCGCACTGTTGGTCTCACTCGCAGCCACTTACACACCCACCCTTCACTGATTGGCGGGCTGCTTTCCCGCATGCGTGGGCGTCACATCCTCATTCGCGGCCACTTACACGCCCACCCTTCACTGATTGGCTGGCTGCTTTCCCGCATGCCTGTTCACGCCCACTTCCGCCTTTTCTCTATATAAACAGCGTGTCGGCTCTCAGTCAGGATTTGGAACTCGGCTCATACACTAGACGCTCCGCATTATAAGGCGTCCTGTCCATCTTGGAGAAAATTTAAGACTTTTAATGGCGCCTTATGGTCGTGAAAATACGGTAAGTGTTTACAAGTAGGGTCTCAAAGTAGGGTTCAGGTTTAGATGTATGGTTTCAGACTAGGTAAGAGTAAAGAAGTCGGGTTTCAAACTCGGTTTAGCATTTACGAGTAGAGTTCCAAACTAGTGTTAGGGTTGAGAAGTGCAGTTTTAAGCCTGGAGAACCCAACTAACCCCAACTCTACCCCCGACCCCTAACCCTAACCTCCTTGCCCCTAACCAAACTCAGGTTAGGGTTTAGATGTAGGTTTTCAAACTCGGGTTAGGGTTTAGAAAAAGGGTTTCAAACCAGGGGTACAGTTTAGACGTAGGTTTTCAAGATAAAGATTCTAAATTGTCTACTATTTTGCCAATTTGATTGTAACATTGCTAACAGTTGAGTGCACGCGACAACCCCAAACCCTTTTTTTTCAAGATTGGCCGTCATTTGACGAATACGAAGAGGACATCAACAGATGATTTGATTTGTGGAGAACGTTTGCGCTGCATGCACGGGCTCGGCGGAGGCGCTCACCGCAGTAGGCGAACTTGAGCGAGAGCACGCAGCTCTCGTGAAGGTGCAGCTGGTACTTGTCGGGCTTGGACACGTGGAGCACTTCCACGTTGCTGCTCTCCATCCCCACCGCCAGCCACTCGCCCGTCGGACAGTAACCCAGCGAGAAGATCTGAAAACGGTTCAAACGCAGCACCCACAGCCTTGCCTGTGACTTTGCCATCCATTGTGTGGAACATTCTTATCGTGTTCATTCCTTTATCTTGGCGCAATCGCCCATATTTCTCTCTTCCCTGGCCCGTCTTTCATCCAGCTTATCTTGGTCTCACCCTCGTCCCTCATTTCCTGACATCTGCCGTTTCGGCCTTTTGTCTTCGTATCGACGCACTTTGCTTCTTTGCCCGCTTATTGCGTGCGAGGTAACGTTATAGCTCGGTGTGTTTGGGCGTTGCTTGAGCTCAGGGGAAACATTTGATCATCAAAATTCTATTTTTCTTGGATTATGAGGGAAAAAAACTTTCCAAAAATATATATTTTAAGAATGAAATGTCTAAACGTGATGAAGCAATAGGTGGCTGATTTAGCACTCTCTCTCTCTCATTTGTGTGTTCGTAGTGACTGGCGTGATCAAGATGATCTTCCTGCATTTGGGTTTGCTACTCTGCTATCTGCAATTTCTCCCCTTCTTTCAAGAATAATTTCGTTTTTTTTCCAATCTTTGATCACGTGAATATAAAAAATATTTGGCGGCCATCTGTTCCGTGGTATGACAGACAACCATGTACAATATAATACTGCCAGAGCAAAGCAGCGTGGGACACACCGCTAGATAGTTGACAGATATGCACGGCGTATGCGCTCGTGAGTGGTTACCTGCGAGGTGAAGTCGTGCTGCTGCAGCTGCCGCCCTTCCCTCAGGTCCCAGCAGCGCACCGTGTTGTCCAGTCCCCCCGTCCACAGCTTGGTGCCGTCGTTGGAAATGTCGATGCAGCTCGCTCCGTCCGTGTGGCCCTGGAACTGTCTGTGGCAACGACAAACACATTCAATACGGGCAAAAAATAAGCGCGATACATTCTGGGCTTCTGTCGGCTTCCAACAATAGACGAGAGCTTCGTCAGCAACCGCGGCTCTCCTTTCCACACATGCGAGGGGGGATGACAGTACTTAAGTATGATTTCAAAATGACTGCCTAACAACCTTCACGATAGCGGCGGGATCACCGCATTGAAGCGCTATAGCTAATTCATCCTCGTCTCGAAATACTTTCTCATGTTCTCGTTTCAGAGGCGAGGCATGGGCGCGGTTACCTGACGAGCGTCTGGTTGTGCAGGTCCCAGACGACGATGTTGCCGTCGCTGCAGCAGGAGAAGCACACCTTGTTGTCGGGCGAGATGGCCAACGCGTAGCAGGCGGGCGCCGAGGACGTCAGCTCGGCTTTGATGCGAGGGGTGGGCGTGGCCAGGTCCCAGATGGACAGCGTGCTGGCCTCGCCGCCCACGATCAGCGTGCGCCCGTCGGGTAGGATTTTACAGGAGCGGATGTAGTTGTCGCGGTTCTGAAGGGACAAACGAAGGACGTAACATCACGTGATCCAACTTTTTCTCCATCATATTTTATTTACACACACACACACACACACACACACACACACACACACACACACACACACACACACACACACACACACACACACACACACACACACACACACACACAATAAATGTACTGGTACACCTTTTTTAAGTATTCATCTTCAGAAGGAAGGTAATTGCAATCACTTAACATTTCTTAATATGATTTGTTTTGTAAAGACGCGGAAAAAGGGACGAACCAGGCAGTCGAGCTGCGCCATGGGACTCTTGCTGCCCGGCTGGCTGATGTCCCAGACCTTGACGCAACCTTTGCCCCCCGTGTAGACGTGGCGCGTGGACGTGCTGATGGTGACGGCGCACACCACCTCGCCGTGGCTCAGGCTGTGGATCTGCCGCGCGTGGCGAGGGATGCCCGGACCCAGCAGGGCGTCCGGGGGGAAGGGCACCGGCTGCATCTGCCCGTCCGCGCTCACGTGGAACGAGTAAGCCCTGTTGCGGGGCAACAAAACACCCGGGAGGAAATGAGGAAACGTTGAAATAGCAGTGATATTTGTAGCAAGATTAAATATTATAAATCCATAAATGAGAAATTAGAGAGGCTGTGGGGTTTTGCGGCAACATGCACACACATCGTCACTGCAATGGGCGTGCTAGTATAATGTCACAAGAGAGATTACGAATCTTAGATAGATGCAATGGGATCTTCAACGGTACCTTGATTTATAGCTCAAAACAGTTTTTTGACCAGGCATTAAACAGCTTGAAGCCTTTCCGGGCCCACATAATGCTACTTGTTGGGAAGTGAGTGATTACAGTAATGTGACGGAGGGGACGTCATTTTGATTGAACTCTTCACGACTGTGTAGGTGTGTAAAAAAAAAAAAAAAAAAACTAGAAAAAACAACTCACGGTTTGCCCCCAGATGAGCCAGGCAGAGAGGTCGACAGGCTTGGGGCCCTCAGGTGAGACCGAGAGTCATAAGCCATCTGGTGGGCGGAAGGATAAAAAAAAAAAAACAAAGAATTCGAGTGACTAAATTGTGTGGAAAGACGCGTTATGTTTTTATAGGAGCTATTAATGGAACATTAGCATTCCGTCATGCAGGAGAGCAACAACAGAGTATAAAAAGGGACTTATTGATGAACGCCGTCAACCTTTGAGAGGCTAACATCAGATATTCTAAATCAAAAGAAATGACGCGGCTCACCATGGGGCTTCGGGCGTAGGCGCTGGCCGCTGCGCTGATTTGGGGCGAGAGAGTCAGAGCCCCGCCGAAGCCTCCGGGACTGGCCAGCTCGCCGTTGAGCCCTGCGTGGGACACCACGCCAAAATGAGCCGGGTATGAACCGGGGGGCACAGATATGGGGCTGCGGAGTGCTGGCAAAGTGAGGAGAAGAAGGAGAGGAGAGGAAAAAAAGAGGGAGGACAACAACAACACAGAACACACAAGCACGGTCACAGCGGGGCTGAGAGGAACACAAACTGCCTGTTTATTGTTCCAACCGAAAATATACGTCCCAATATGATATCAAACATTTTGCAACATTTGAAACGTCATTTTTTGATATTGTCCTTAAATTTAACCATACTTCCTCAACACCTCAACACCATTTACTACTTTCCCGTGAGGCAGGGTTTTGCATCTTAGTCCGTTATAAAATAAGCAGAAAAAAACCTAACATCGAATAAGCAGGGGGTTCACTATATTCATTTTTAATATAATTTAAGATTGGAAATTATAATGACATTTAACAGCATAACTGAGTAATGATGTGGGAAAAAAGGCAGTCTCGTTTAGGCCTTTACTTTTATTTAATATATTTCATTTTTGATTCGATATTTTTCAATGCATGTAAAAAAGATCCACTATCCCAAAAAAGGGGTTCACAAAAACAACAAAGTAACGACCAATAGTACTTTTTTTTTCCCAGTGCAAAGGGATTTCTTGCAAAAAAAACATTCAAGGACGGCACAAAACTGCTAAACAAGAAACCGACAAAGTGCAAGAACTACATTTTATTCTCTCACAAAAATCAACTCAATCAAAATACTAATAGTATCGAGGCACTATGTTTGTTCTGCATATCATTCCAAAGAAATTATGAGGCCTGCTTACACTGTCGTATCAGGCACCCAGCGTAAGTACAACTAAAACATGTCGGCCATCTTCCACCATGTTATTATTTATCGAGTTACACAATTCAACACGGAGGGCAAGGAAGTCTCACCGAGGGGGTCCGCAGCAGATGCGGCTTTGCTGACCAGGCGAAGGCAGGAAGTGCTGGGACCGGGCGCTCCGGGAGTGAGGGCCTCGCGGTGAGATGGTGACGGGGTACTGGACTTGGACAAGGGCGACTGCGACTTATCCATCTGTGGATGTCAAAATGTCATATTAAGGCTTTGAGGGACAGCGGTTACTACAGTGGACAGCTGTTATCAGGTTATCATGATTGGTGCATGAAAGGGTTAACTGGAATATGTGAGGAATGTTGTAGTATACAGGTAGCATCTTGATACGAGCTATCCGGGAATGGACAACGCACAAGGTCTCCTGACTTTAAAAGAAAATGAAATCTGATATATTCCTTCGGGTGATGATTTCATTCAACGCTTATATTGTTTGGAATATGAAAGTGGAACTACTGTCACAAGTGAGTGAGGTTTGACAGTCAGGATGTCGTATCTTGCCTGCGTAGGGTCCTTTGCCTTGCCTGGAGCGGGACTACATGGGTTCGGGGTAGGGGGGGCCTCTGCAGGGCCCGAGGATCCGGGGAGCTCTTTCTTTAAGGCGGGGCCCCGGTCCAAACCGTTCCCACGGGGAGAATGAGGTGGACTGCCTCCAGGGGAGTTGGGCTCCTGAATCAGAACAATAGAAAGACTGAATTACTGGTACAAGCGAGTATTGAACCCATTCGTACACAAATAATAATAATCTACATCAGGATTTTTTACTCAAGTGTTTTTTATTAGTCTTCTGGCATGAAATAAAAACCCAACAATGCCAGTGGATGGCAACAGATATAAGGGTCCATTTGTAGTTGTTGATGCACAACTGCGACATTAAGATTAATGAATTTGAGAGAAGACAACATGTGAATCGATGTCTACTCTAGTAACCGCTGTCCCTGAAAGGGTTAACACGCTTGGTTACACAAGTTGATTGGATCCAACTTTCAATTTTTTTTCCCCCCCAAGATATGAGCTACAGCTTGGCTGATTTGTGTCTTGACTTGGGAAAAAATGGCGGCATTTCTGATTAAAAACATTCTAAATACCGGTAATGTTGTAAATAGCGGGAAAAAATGGTGACCGGCGTTATTAACCCAACGTAGATAAAGTTGAACAACGAATGGTACAAAATAGGGCTTGATTTCAACACCTACATAAAGCTGCAGAACTAGCCAATCAATCAATCGATAAATAAAATGAAATAAAATAACACCACGGTGACCAAAATAAGATTTCAGGTGACTCGGCATATATGAAGATGTATGGCGACTCGGATGCACACAACAGGACATATTGTCCTTGTGTCCAAAATAGAAGACGATGATGACGAGGATGATGATGTTGGCTATTCCAGGAAGCGTTCATCACTTTTGCTGAAAATGCTGCTGGCTCCCCTAGACCGCCTTGTGCTTGACTTAGCACTTCTCACCGGGTCAGCAATTACAGTGCATGCACACGCACACACACACACGCACACGCACACGCACACACGCACGCACACGCACACGCACACGCACACGCACACGCACACACGCACACACGCACGCCGCGGAGCAGAGAAGCCCCCTCCCTCTCCCTGTTATTACACACAATTGTCTGCTTCTGTGCCGGATGCCAACAAGGGAGCACTTGTGCTTTATTGAGTCAAATGAAAATTCAGAGGTTTTAGATAAAAACACAACATTTTGCTCGCTGGAGGATGCGTTTTAAGGATTAGTTGGATGAAGCAGAATGTAATGAGAAGGGGAGGAGGGACTGATGGGAGTGAGAGGAAATATAAGGAAGCAAGAGAAGATGCAGACGCATGCGCCGTCAACAGTCAGCAGGGAAGGATGTGAAGGGAAAACAGTCAAAGGCGAGAATTCTGCTGCATTGTTTGGATGGTGAAGAAGAAGCACCATTTGGTGGACGAATACAAAATACTCAAAAGAAAAACAAAAAAACTAAATCAGTAAGGGATTAAATTGCTTTGGATTAAAACGGATCCGGGAGCAAAAATCACCTCTTCAATGGGATTTGTTTTGTTTTTTGTAGCTTTGCTATTTTAAGTTAATTAGAGGAAGAGAGGTGATGCCCAGTTCACATTTTCTTCCTAACAACTTTGTTGTGTTTTAGGTTTTTTTTAAGTCCCCCCTAAAGGGCGACTTAGTAATAGGAAATGGTCGCAATTTCAAAAGGAATCCTGGCGCACGCATTAAAAAGGTGTGACGAGGAGCACGCAAATGGTCCACAAGGCAAACACTGCGCTTGTTGATAACGGCCTGACAGAGGAGCTCTCACCAGACTTGCAAGGAAAAAGCAGCGGCACGCTGAATGTGCAGCAGACCCGCTCATTTGTTCACACACACACACACACACACACACACACACACACACACACACACACACACACACACACACACACACACACACACACACACACACACACACACACACACACACACACACACACACACACACGTGAAAGATGAAATATGAAGCTGGCCAAAGAGAAATCAATGCTTTTTTTTTTTTTGCACAAAAGAACCGCACGCAGGGATCGAACGCTTGTAATTTCACGGAACAACAAATGTCATTTTGCGTCACATGAATTCATGATGGAATTAATTAGCGGCGTCAGAAATGTATTCGAGTGCCGTTATGGAAAAACACCAATTGGGATAAATGACGAATACGGCGACGCCGATGAATTCCATTACACCCTAAGCAGGCTTATTTGTCATGCCATCACAAAATATTGATGGAATTTTTGGCGTCTGCTTGAACAAAGTCACACGTGTGATGACATTTCACATTTAGACGTCTGAAGGTCAAACAAAGGGTGAGCGTGCAACTGTAAGCTTGAGGCACCGCGATGATTGACGGCCGAGGCTGCTCGATCCAATCGGGGCATCCGTGTTTATTCCCCCCGTCCCCGCTCGCGCCATCATTGTGTTATTCATGTTTGTGGCCTGCCAACGCAGGTTGATGCGCACGGATCCCGTCCTGTGACTTGTGTCCTTGTTACGGTCAAAACTCACACCGCACGCGATTTGATTATGTGCCCAGTTTTACAATTACAAGAGGAAGCAAAGAGCTCACTGTGGAGTTAATATCGCTTGTTGGGCATGAACTCATCGAAAAGTTGCCCTGGAAACAGACATTCGCCTACCAAATGATGACCTTCCATATTCCGACAAAAGTCTTCAGTAAAGGGAAAAGTGATCTGAGATGTTCACGTATCCCTTTCGTCAGTCATTTATATTTATTTCATATTGTTCTGTGTTTGTTGTGTATTTGAGCGGATGTAGCAATTTGCTTTGGTAAACGTAAGCGAGAGTGCGCATCATTATCGTCTTACATGACTACGACATACGCTATACAATTTGGTCTTGTTTTGTGATTTAACTTGTTGACGCAAGATATTCGAATCTATAGTTACTTTTATCTCCACTACACTTTCTGTGTGGATATTAGATATGGTTCTCCTTTTTTGTTGTTTTATTTATCATTAATTTACCACGGTACTTTGTTAAAACCTGTGATGGACTTTCTGGTTTGGAATCTATGAAGCCCGCCGTTGCATTTCAAAAGTATTTTCATGTAGATGGAGGATTGCCACACTTTTAAGTGCTGTAAAATAGCTACCATATTTTCCGCACTAAAAGACTTCCATTTTCTTAAAAGCTCACAGCGCCTTAAAATCCTATGCGCCTTGTGTGTGGCCATTACGGTAATATTTTGACCCCAAAATGGCTCCTTGCTCGAGACATGCTGACAACGCAGTTCAAATTTAAGGCGATCGGTTACGCAGTTGAACACGGAAATCGAGCAGCGGCAAGAGAGTTCAACGTTCACGAGTCAAAGTTATAACTTGCTGTTGGTTAAGTGAACTGTGTCGCTGCTTTTAAAACAAGTTTGACTGACATCTGATCGTTCTGTTGGCTTTACCTTGAGCGTAGCTCCATCTCGTGGATGCATTGTAAATTGCGTCTTATAAAGCGGTGCCCCAATGTATGGAAAAAAACAAAATAGGCCAATCATTGAAGGTGCGCCTCATAATCCAGTGCGCCTTTTAGTGTGGAAAATACGGTACATACTTTTTTTCTGGCATTTTTCTTCCTGATGTAAAATGTGTTACTTGGCTCAATAAAAGTTAGTAAACACCGAGACGGGGAACTGACCTCATTGGATACGTCCACGACCAGATTGTCCTCGCTTTTGTCTCCGTCGCTGTCCTGCAAGCAAGAAAATACACCAATATTTGCTATTAGTTTTCCGCGTAGACACACGAGAGACTTCTGCGTTCACAGAAAGCTTTAATCACACCGAATGAGCTTTTATTTATTTATTTGTTATTTTTTTGCACACACAGTCACACACACACCGATCGATATGTCAATATCTCTGTACACTCTCTGATTCCCTCCACTGCCAGTCCACCACTTGGACACGGAGACACTCTGCACCAAACATCTGCTGTCACACAAGCACTCTATTGATTGCACGCACACACAAGTTGCTCTTTCTCCATCAGCCCCCCCCCTTTTCTTTTTTTTTGGTCTACTTTCCACGAGACATCTTCCTCTCTCTCTTTCCGTTTCTGTCCCTACTTTCTGGGGCGAGAATGATGGCACTTAGTTGCCATGGCAACAGAGCTTTGATACCATCGGCGGCCCATGAGAGAGTCCTCATTGACATCAGTGACGAGTGACATCATCGCCTAATTAATGCAGAGGCGAATTCTGCAGCCATGTCCTCAAATTGAAACAGAAAAACAGGGAGCTGTAGGGGAATGGGAAAAAAAAATGTGAGGATGAAGAAATGAGGGAGAAAAATGAAAAGGAGAAGTGATGAAAGGAGTACAAGCAATGGAGATGCACTTAGGTCACCGTGGTAGTAGCACGATAAGTGTCAATCAGCCCTGCATACTGAACACACGCAACCTTGGATAGTTCATCCACCCAAAACACAGCTCTAATTGGCCGTCAGGCCCCCTGACACTACCCCCATGTGGACTACGCTGTCAAGGGAAATGTTTCACTCACAAACACGCACACACACACACACACACACACACACACACACACACACACACACACACACCTCACTCTGAAAGAGTTTTACGATTTTGTATAGCTGCCACAAGAAGTACCGAAACCAGAAATGATTATAAAGCACCAACATTACTTATGTAGCATGTACACAATCATGACCCCATGTTACATAAACGGCGGCATTCCTTTTCATGAGGCTCATCGATAGGACTCGCTTAAATGAAACGGTCGTGACATCACTGAGTGGGCAAACAAATATGCACGTGACACAAGCGAGTCATTAAAATGACCTTCGAGCATTTACGCACAGTACACAGGAAAATAAGCACGTACGTATGAGTGCGGCGCGAGGGGTTCTTTGTCGTCGCAGCGTCTCCTCTTGGCCTCCGCTCCCCCCTGCGAGGAGGCGTAGCCGCCCGATGGCCCCTGACGCTCTTCCGGGGGCTGGCTGTCGGTTGACGACTCAGACTTACTCTGGAGTGGAAAATAACAAGAAATTGAAGGTGCAACGCAGTCTTCGACAGAAGTTTTGCAGTGATGAGCGGGCGGAACGAGGACAGTTACGGGATAAACGCCGCCTTTTTGACGTTGTTTGAAGTTACAAGCCGCAAGGCGACTCATCAAAGGCCCCCTTCATATTTTGCAGTCAGCTCAAATTTGGCACAACTCATCAATTCTATCTCGGGCTCAATCAGCTGAAATTCCTTGGAGGAGTTGGTTCAAGTGTGTATCTTGGGGCTGGCCCAAAATCACTTTGAACCAAACTGGACGACATCCTGTTCATACAAGTCCTTGAGATTTTTTAGTTTTTAATGATTCCAAAGTTTTGGGGGTATGTTAAATCCCCTGCGCAGCCCCACATCCCCCTCAAGTTGTGTGGCCTTTACATGTCAAACCTTGCGTGAAATACAGCTCTCAAGACGATGCCATTAGAGTCCACGCAGGCGTATTTACAATACAGCACACTCAGAAGAGCCGATCAAAGCGTCGGGTTGTTTGGGCAGCCGGGGTTCATTAAGTGAGGGGGCCTTCTATCTCTGCCCCCACCCCCGTGGGGAGGTGCATCACAGTAAAGGAAGGAGCTCACTGGGAGGACAGGAGGAATAACACAATGGAGCGCAACTGCCCTCCATGTTCAACTCAAATGTTAATTGATCTCCTCATTCTGGGTTTCCTGAGAGGATTGTCTCCATCGTTGCTTTAAAGTCAACACTGTGTATTTGGCAATTAACTTATGCTCAGAGTTAGACTGCGGCTCCGTGTCAAGGGAGCTGAAGGCGTTCCTGTTTTGATATGAAAAGCGTTGCGGAGGGTCGGCCTACGCAACGCTGCGCTCTTGAAATTGTTTTGATCTTCTTTGCCCAAAATAAACGGCCATTTTGAGGGATTTTACAAACCGATAAACACACCTTTGCAAGCCCAGCATTATTTATAACCAAAACCTGAAATGAAACATTGTGGTGCCTTGAGATATGACTGACCCAAGTTTTTTTTCAACATACAAGCTGTCACTTTTTTTTTTTTTTGCTTTGACTGTTGAGCAAAAATATGAGATATGAGCACGAGATAGTGGCAGCAAACTCAAGTCAAAAAACAATGCACATGTACAAATGTAGACAAAACAATCATACAATACCTGCAAGCATATATTCTTTATCCTCTCGAAGTGATTAATATTACTGCACTGAGAGTCAGAGTGGTTGTGACACTTTTCTTATTTTTTCTGCATGCCTGTTTGATACTGCCCCCCTGTGGCCAACTCACATAAAACCAAAAGGAGGTGCAATGAATTCATGATTAATGATTCTTTACAGTCTACTGAATTATCTTGTTGCTATATGTAAATTATGGAGTGCATTTTTTCCCCTTATTTATAACCCTTTCATGCACCCTGTAACCTGATAAGCTGCCCACTTGTGGTAACTGCTGTCCCTGAAAGGGTTAAAAAAAAAGTGTTTTCTGGGGAGAATGAATGAGATACACTTGTATCTCACCTCCCTTGTCTCTCTCCCTCTCTCTCTCCCTCTCTCATTTTATCTAAATTTGATGGTATATAAACATCTGACCATGAGAATGCAATCAGAAAAAAAGAAAAGAAAAACTGCAGCGGGTGAGCACACCATTGGAAACGGTTCATCCTGGACAAAATGTACATTGGGTTGGACTCGTCGGCGTGGAGGAATGATGAACATCTGTTACAACACACACTTTGCTGTGCTTGTAGATTTCACTTGCTTTATTAATCACACACACACGCGCGCGCACAACTACTTACCCGGCTGGGTGCTCCTTCTGGGATTGGGTGGGGACAGCATGAAAAGAAGAGAAAAAAAAAGTAAGATAAGAGGGATGAGGAGAAAAAAGCTTGACGTCAGCGCTGATGTTGGCAACAGCATTCAGCCAAGGTTATGACAGCGCCTCTTGTTAAAAACGGCCTCGCTATCTCCAGTCTTTCTGACCGCACAACATTGGCAAAGATGCGTAATCTGCAAATACTGAATGAACGCAAACAGCTCTCTTTCTCCTCCTTTTTTCCCCAATACATCTTTCTAGCCCTGCCTTTATTCATGAGTCTCTTGGCGCTGTGCCTGAAACAGATAAGCTGTGCTGGGGAGGTGAAGGAAAGTTCATGCGTACAAGCTTCTGTCCGCGCAATGCCAGCAATCTATAATAGTTCAAATGAGGTCCGCATGGCAGCCATAGCGCACTCCCTTCAATTTTGATCATTGACAGTTGAAGTGTTCTGTCTAACTTAACATGAAGAACATGATAATGAAAGGTCGTGTATTTCAAACAACCGCAGAAGTTTGGCCTAGGCATGCTCATTCATCTTAATGCTAACAAACAATACCAAACATTAAAGACGGCTATTGAATAGCATTGGCGTTGTGGTATTATAACCCTTTAAGTGCAGGATATCCAAATGCCAACTGTGGAGCAACACTTGTAGACAGATAATGTAACAATACTCGCAGGTGTACATTCTTTATCCTCTGCACAGATCAGCTAACATTATCGTGTACCACTGAGTCGCTGTGACTGTCTCCATGTATATCTGTTTGTCTGTATCAGACTGCCCCGAGGTGGCCAAGACGCACGCCGCAGAAGAAGCAGAGCAATTGAATTGAAGCTTGGCACGTTCATATTATTACATGTTTATACTGTAGCAAATAAAGACTATCACATGCATGCTGCACTGCTTCAATACCTCTGAGATGTTCCGGGTCAAGGTGATTGCGCTCGTCCTTGGCAGCGAGGTGGGCAGACACCCCTAAGGCCCCAGTCAGCGCCAGGAGCCCGGAGCCCCCCGCGCCCAAAGACAAACCGGACGGGTGCGGCGTGAGGGGGATACCCGGGGCGTGGTGCGACAGGTGCTGGAGCTGCTGCTGCTGTGGCCACAGGGGAAAGAAAAGGGGGGCGGGGGAGGCGGGTGGTGGTGCGGGGAGATTATTAGGAAGGAAGAAAAGAAGGTGGTCACAATGAAGTGTGAGAGAGGAAATCATAAAAAGGGAAGTTGATAGCATAGTGGAGAGATTAGGGGATTAGGAGGTCGACATGGTGGATAAAAAAGTCGAGACGGAAAAGTAGGAAATTGAATCATCAGCAAACATGAGGGAAGGCAAAAGAGGAGGAAATGACCATCAGGCCGGGCGAGATTTGACAATATAAGATCAGAAAACAATTAATGTGTTCAGAATAAAACAGCCGAAGGCAGACAAGAGTGGGGAAATTATACGATTGATGGTGTGGGGGGAGGAATGTGACGGAGGGATGTCGATTAAGGGCAGAAAAAGGAGAAAATTACAGGTACAGAAGAATGATGGAAGAGTAGAAGAAAAAACAACAGCGATCCCTGCAAAAACCTCACTTCAAAAACAAGGGAAAAAAAGAAACGAGGACTGTATTACTGAAGTCCTGGTAAAGCCTTCTTAATTTAACATACCACAGAGGAGAATTGTTAACAAACATCATGATCGAATCCAAACGCTAACTTTAGATCGACGAAGCGAGTGTATTCACTAACGAAACAAAATGCGATGCTGCTTTTTATACGTCGCGCGAACGATCACCTGTCAGTGGCAGCCCCGCCCCTCTTAAAGCGCCAGGTGAATCCAACACTCCGTCAAAGTGCACACGTGGCAAGTGCAAGCACAGATGTTGCAATAATTTGCTTTATTTGGCATTTCCGGACTATTTTGTGTTAATTTTGACTTGCTGTAGAGCGCCCACTAAATGAGGTAACTGCATGACACGAGTTGGTATGAAGTGAACTGATCGTCCAACTCACTCCGTGAACGCGAATCAGTAAAATAAGTTCCTTTTTTTTTTCTTTGCATGTATTGAAGCTGACACACTTAACCTGTTAGCACGTCACGTTAATGGCGAACGCCACCGTGTGCCGCTACAGCCGACCTCCTTAAAATCAAGAAATAGCCATGAATAATTGAAGCTTCCTTATAACCGTCATGGGGAAAAATAAATAGGAAGGAAAAAAATGAATACATGGAGATCAGGTTAAAAAAATTTAATAAGATTTGGATGTGAAGAGAGACCATGCCACCTTCTTCAATGTGATACTTTTATAAGAGCATTAGTTGTCAAATAGCATACCAGCAAAATTACAGCAGGAGGACAAATTGCTCCTCCACTGAAACACTCTCCATCTAGCATTATGTCGCGGAAAATGGCGCAGAAATGGTTAGAAAACCACATGCATCAAAATGTCTTTACTCAGAACCCCCCCCCCCAAAAAAAAAATTGAAACATCCTTGAATGTCATTGTGTTTGCGTGTGGAGGTGACTCACCCCGATGATGGCATTGAGTTCAGCCATGGTGACCTGCTTGGCCCGCTCCACTGCTTGCACCACCTGTTGCTGGTGCTGCACACACACACACACACAATGTCACATCATTCCAGACAAGTATGTTTTGATGCTTTTTTATTATGTTGCCACACTTCATTAACAGGGAATTGCCCAGGAACCAGAAACCTTTGACAGTTTTTATTTCTTTCAGGATTTTACTTTCAATTGGCTTTACAGGCTTCTCAACATTTTGTGAATAAGGGACTTTCATTCCGACAGGCGTGCTGCCATTGAGTTTGAAGATGGAACACTTGAGTGACGATTGACTGGTCTATTAGCTTCTGATGCTACATAGCTAGCTGCTCACGAGTGAAGCTCGCCGCACACTGGAACTATCGCATAGTTTTCATCAGCCGACTGTTGGCCACTTGTTTTGTAATTTGAACTGTGGAGGAACGCCATTGCAACGTTGCAGATGTAACAGCCAATCAAAAATGCCATGTTGGATCATGTGAGCATTCACAACAAAAACAAATGTTTCCGGGTATGAAGTGACAATCAGCTATCCCAAGGAATTATATACAGTACATGTACTGTATTGTATTGTGTTTTACAATAATACTTAACTCCATCTATAATTTCATATGTATCTGTGGTTGAAAAAGCAAAGCGTGGATAGTCTGTTACCGAAATGTACGCTTCTGGTCCTCGCTGTTTAATTTTTTTATTGCCTTCCGACTGATTCCATCTCTCATTAATGTCAACTGAAAACTATCACTGCATCTCAATTATCAGATAAGTACTTCAATAAGGTGTAGAAAAATAAGTAGTGTGTTTCCGGTAACATGAAATTTCAGCATAGGGTCGGTAGGTCGGACAAAGTTTTTTTTAAAATCTTTTTTTCTCCCTCCCTCCCCCATCAAAAACGTAAACAAAATAACCATAAAACATAAAACAAGGAGACATTGAAACCAGTGCCGGATGCTTGTCTGTCAAAGAGGGGAAGCTCAATTTTGGTCGACATCATAAAATGTGTCCGTTTATTTATACGCGAATTCTACTCTAGCTCCGTTCCTTTTCAAGAAAATGATCTGTGACCTTGTCATACCAACAAGGCGTCTTTCCCCGGTACTTAATTAGTGTCCTACAACTATAGGAAGTACAATAAAACCCACCAGAAATAAAAGATTAATTTGTTGCTAGTTGTTTGTTTACAACAAAGAGTGTCGCTAAAATGATTAGGAGAAGTCTCCAGCTCAACTCGGAACAGAATGCGAATTGAAAAAAATGCTCGCACGGACGCCTACACTAAAAGCTCGGTGATTGGCTCATTTCAATGTCAATCGAACTGGCACACAGGCTCAGACAGATCATCCAATCGGATGCAGAAAAGCCTGGCGTCCGGTACCCTCCCACTGCCATCCAGTCCCAGAGACGCCGAACTCCGTGGGCGGGACAAAAAACAGTTTGTATCCAATGACTCGTCTCCGTTCAACGCATTGGGACAACCTACCCTGAACTCACTACCGTTTAAAGCACAGCGAAGCTGCAGCATGAAGGAGAAGGGACTCGCGTCGTACGTCGTAACCAGTAATAAGAAGAAGCTGATTCGAGGCAAAAGTTGAGCACGTTGTAGCGCATATTTAGTCAATGACATGTACACACAATGAAATTTACATTCATATATTTCATCACTTATTCTTTGACATTCTAGGTGAAGCCGAGCTTCCCTTGCAGTCCAAGAGCAATCGCCACTGATTGAAACCCCCGCTCGCCGCCAAAGGCGGCGAGAGAGTTGGTTCCCAGCGGCTGGGTGTTACAGCCATCTCGTTACCTCTGCGTCCCGCGTCTTAGACGGCCCGTGGTGTTCGTCAAATAGTTCGTTGAATCTTTTCGATACAGCAGTAGATGCTATTTTCTTAATATTATGGTGCGAGCATGCGACTGCAACACACAAAACGCGGTTTAAACTGTTGTCGGAGATCGTGGCCGCCGCCATGATTCCATGTTGTTGACAGACGACAGGGCAAACGACGCAACGTGAATATAGCGAGAGTTTGCACCAATGTAAACGCTCTAAATTCATCTTTCCTTTTATTATTTATAATTTTGTCTGTGGTTTTATTGTTCTTGTTTTGATTGTAAAGCGTCCTTGAGTGTTTTGAAAGGCGCTTAGAAATGAAATGTACTATTATTATTATTACACAAAAATGTAGAAGGTTTGAAAAAAAATGCCGACCGTAAAGTTTTTCTTCGAGGTAGAAATTCTCGGTCGGTCGGGTTACCGGAAACACACTACTTTTTTTTCCACGCCTAAATATACACCCAGCTAGGTGCTGGTATAAATGCTCCAAAACGCACAAGACTCAAATCCAGCATGTTTATACAATGTCCCAATGTAATAAGTCACACACATGCACACACACGCGCGCGCACGCGGTGTCAATATTGATCAAACTGACAGAGCCATGACCTCCCTGTCTGCAGGATGCACATTCATCAGTGCACGCTCACACCAGGACCATAAGAAACACTGCAGATTTGTATTCCGAGCACGCGCGCACACGCATAAACACACACACACACACACACACTTTCATTTCACATCGTTTGCGGCGTCACACATGCCTCAAGCAGATTGCTAAATGCCAGCGCTTTTTTTTTTACCCTAACAAGGCTAATTTGTGATCAAATCCCCTCGCGATGGCGAGGTTCGGGTGCCCCCTTTTGGTTGTAGTGTGCAAACTCAGATGTAAAGTTCTTCGGTCAGATTCTTGAAAAGTCCAAGTAGGATTACTAACTCACATATGTTTTCACCGAGATCCATGTGCTTGCCGCGATTGCTGATGTTTCAGGCATGTCGCGGCATCCTAAAAGGCGATTCATTGGTCAGAAACGTAATAGGATAAAGACAGCGATCCCAAGAGGGCCTTCACCACTGCCTGGTGCCTTCCTGATGACTTCCAAATTGTGTGAAGTGATTGATGTGGGATCTGCATTTTGTTTAGAAATGGTTCCAAAAGAAGTGGCCAACAATTATCCTCTCTGTGAGTTGCTTTGATTTTCTCCCTTTGTTGAGGAGTGTTGTGCGATCCAATGAGGATTGTCAAACAAAACATTTTTAACTATCAGCTGCAGGCAATTGGACTCTAATGGGTAATTAATGAGACATTCCATTTATGGAAAAATTCAGATGAAAGTACAGATTTATTTGTGTGCATAAGAGAATCCATCATCGGTTCTAACATGTGCACCCAATTTTCATTTTTCGAAAATCTTTGAAGATCTATACTACTGTTCACAAGTGTTCCATCATAACACAAGTCTTTGAAAGTTTGGGGGTCACTTAGAGCCGCCCCCCGCCCTTTTTTTTTTTTTAAAGATTTGTTTTTACCACATTAACATTGTATAGACACTGATTATTTTTATGTTATTTTTATTTGGTGCTTGTACGGTACTCTATGTTCTTGAATAGTTTGAGGGTTATTTAAGTAGAGCTGGACTAGCAGGAGGGAAATTGGAATGCACCAATATTTTGAAAAATGCTCCGATGTTATGACACCGATACTAAACAAGGATTCTAACACTTTGTTAATCGCCTGAAAATTGTGCTCTGCAAAATGGAAGCACTGTTTTTTAAAACCACCCTTTCATACACCCTGTAACCTGATAACACGATAAGCTGTCCACTGTAGTAACCGCTGTCCCAGAAAGGGTTAACATTGTTTTTCTGATTTATTAAATGCTATCACCGTAGGAGAAAAAAATCTTCAAAAAGAATAAAGATAACAGCTGCACGCATTGTATATTAATTCCAATATGGAAAAGGAACAGTTTGAGTAAATTAAAAGCCCAAATTCACTTCAATGCCCATGATCAGTGTATATAAACTTCTGACCTGAACGGTATACACTTTTTTTGCAATGTGCCAAAAAATAACAAGGGCAGAGAGTTCACATTTTCACCCTGTATAATTTGTCAAATAGGACCATTTATTTTTTTTTTTTGCTTAGGAAGTAAAACCTAAGAAAAGTGGAATCCGTCTCTGATTACACTGTGGCTTTGAGGCCGTTGCCAGCCACCTGTAGTTTTGGACGGCGCTAGTCTCCAGAGATCGCTTAGTGGGTGGACCGCGTTCTGAACTTGCGGTCTGAATATGATCCCAATCGTTTTTCAGGGCCAAGAATACAACAAACGTTTTCCCAACGCCGTGAATCTCAGCAGGAGAAGTGTTTTTCCTTTCTCCGTAAAGGGCAGGAGAAGGAGACGTTTTCCTTGTAGTTATTGCAACGTTCCCTCGGCTTGGATTGCCAAGAGCATCCAAAGTTAATGTCGCACCGGGGAACAAGAGCGAGGGTACGCCGCGGAAGTCACTCGCGTGTTGTCCAAGGTTGCAGACCTGCTCTAATTGCACAGAAGCATGTGAAGAAGCCACAGCTGAAGTGGAAAAGGCTTTTCATGCTACAACGGGTGCAAAAACGCGGGAAGTGAGCAGGTGATACGACACTACCGGCGAATGCTGGTCTTCGGCCTAAATCCTCACAAAGCCTCACACAAAGCAAACTGTATGCACTTGAAGAAGGCCAAGGAAGAAAAGGTGTTGAACAAGTTGGAGAATGTAGGAGTGCATTTATAACCGAGGACTAAAGATCGGTCCGCGCTATACTTGACCTTTGTGCAATCTTCTCTCAGCCGCCGTTTGAGAAAGAGAAATATTTAACTCGCTTGTCATTTGCTATTTGAAGGTCAAGTGACTACATACTACGGAGGAAAAAATGCCAGAAGGATGAAATGTTGGTCTTCAAAAAAAAAAAGTGAAATCGACTGACTTTCAAATTTCAGAAGAAATTAATATTAATTTGTTGTATTCCCACTCACTTGCCACCATATTGGGCACACATTCAGGATGCTACATGTGGTCAAATAATGTCATTTTCATCAGCATCTGGCTCAGTGCTAAATGTTACCATGGTGTCTTCAGACGTAAGTGCCGTGATTTAAGTTTTTTGAGACAAGCCATGCCTTAGCTGATGTTTTGTCTTAAGGGCCCCAAAATTGAGATAGAGTATTAGTGTGCTTTACATTCCCACTGCGATGTGGTGGCAGCAAACTTCACGATATGCGCTCATCATCAAGTTATATCGGTTTTCTTGCAGTGATAGGGTGCTATCAGTTGGTGTAAGAAAAACAAAGGACAATACAATAGGAACAGAATAGTGCAGGCATGCTTTGTGCCAGATCTTCTGTGTTCGCAGTTTATGAGGAGAACAAATATTTCTATTGTGTGTTTTTATGTCACACAATATGATGTACAATACCGCTGAGTGTAATTTTTTGAATCAAAAACATGCCAACAAAATAACGCATTTTGTTATTTTGGGGGGGTTTGGAACGGATTTGTTGCATTTCCATTCATTTCAATGGGGAAGGATGATTTGAGTTGGTTAAAACTTATATCTCAAGGCACCATTGTACTGTATGCCTTGTTCCAAGTACTGTAAGTGTCCACAGTTGCAATTGTTTGTGATGCAGAGGTGGCTTTAATGTTTACTACAAGAGTGGCAGTAGATGTTAGGGTTGAATGAACGAAACCAGGTAAAATGTGCACGTGTGTCTGTCGAGGACCGTACTCACCTCTTGAGAGAGGAAAGGGATGATCTGAGCGCAGATGGCACTGAGACGCTTCACAATCTCCGCCTGTGATGGAAGGAAATGGAGGGAACGAGTGAGAGAGCGAGCGGCTACTCAATCACATCGCATATGGCAAAGTGCACAATGAACACAGAGCATATGAGACGCATTTACAGCACATTAAGCCTTCGCCGCATCAAAGAAACATGCTTCTAATGAGGTTGTGTCGGGAGGAAGAATGCGCAAGGTGGAACAGAGGCAGCTGAGAGCGCCTTTCAGCAACCTCACTCTGTTTTTTTGTTTGTTTTTTGTCTCCATACTCGTGCACCACCTTCATATTTTTCTTATCCACTGACTAAACACTCCTACACACTGTAAAGCAGGGCTGCGGATAGTATCTCTCGTTTGTTTATTTAATTTATTGTAAAAAAAAATACATAAATAAAAATATACATTTTTATTTATATTTAACCCTTTTATGCACCCTGTAACCTGATCACATGATAATCTGTCCACTGTAGTAACCGCTGTCCCGAAAGGATTAATCATAATATTTTGACATCTACATGTAGCAGTAATCAGTGGTTAAATGATTACAATTTCATGAAATATGCATTTGAACAATCTAATGGACTCTTATTTAATTAAAATAAGCAGTTTCATACAGACATTGTGTGGTTGTGGTATGTTGCGGTGTACACGGCTCTCGGGATTGTATACAGTGGGTATAAAAAGTCTACACACCCTGTATTTCATTTACCCTCTCAAAAAGGTTCTTAAAAACACGAAACAATGCAATTGAATTGATTGAGTACAGATTATAGGTCTCATGAAGGCCGGGAAAAGTTTTGAAATGATTTGCTCTCATTTTACATTTTCGCGAATGTGTAATTTACAAAATGTGTAATTTACAAAAATCCGGCGTTTGAACACGGGTGTGTAGACCTTTTTTTTTACCTCCACCGTAGTTAGAGATTATGAAGGTGTTCCCAATAAGGTACGTGCCACTCCTAGTCACTTCCTTTGGTGATAATATAACCGACCGTATCCGAGAAAGCCTATGAAAATGCACTCCGCTGTCCTAAAAACATTTTAACATTGTGTTCCTGCACATACACAAACGTAGTTAGCATCCGGCGGCGCACACACGCACACAAAGCCTCTGCTGTATGTCTAATTCTATCTGTCTGAGTGCCCTTAGCCTCATTTTGTTGCTTTCCTCACTCAGCCGTTCTCTCTTTTTCCAACAACAGCTCTCACACGGAGCCATTATTACGCCATTCACCCTCCTCTTCCTCACTGCTCTCCCTTTCCCTCGCCTGCTGCTGCTGCTGCTCTCTCTCTCTCTCTCTCTCTCTCTCTCTCTCTCTCTCTCTCTCTCTCTCTCTCTCTCTCTCTCTCTCTCTCTCTCTCTCTCTCTCTCTCTCTCTCTCTCTCTCTCTCTCTCTCTCTCTCTCTCTCTCTCTCTCTCTCTCTCTCTCTCTCTCTCTCTCTCTCTCTCTCTCTCTCTCTCTCTCTCTCTCTCTCTCTCTCTCTCTCTCTCTCTCTCTCTCTCTCTCTCTCTCTCTCTCTCTCTCTCTCTCTCTCTCTCTCTCTCTCTCTCTCTCTCTCTCTCTCTCACCCACCCCCCCCCGCCCCTTGCTGCTCTTATTTTTAAATTTTCCATTATCGGCCTCTCTCTTCATTGCTTTCGCACTTTAATTTTCAAGATCCGCCTTCTTCCCGCCGCTGGGGGATGCCGGGCGGAGGATGGGGAGGACACGAAAAGGCGGGTGATAAAGAGCAGCAAAGCTGAGGTTGGAAACACGTCGTCGCCACCCCAAACACGCTCATCTGTATGATGAGCCGGCCTGTCAGTCACAGCCAGCGTAGTCGTGGCCGTCATCGCACATAGTTGCAAGGGCACAGCCTAATTACATTATACATTTAGGGGTGTGTCTCGACCCCCCCGCCCCCATCTCCCGGGTTATGTTACATCTTATACCGTAGTGTGTCTTTAAGGAATGAAATGGGTGATGAAAAATGCGATGGAAAAAAAAAAGTGTGGCAGCATCACATGACCAAACTGAAAGAAAAGAATCATGTCGGGATGGATGTTTTGCTTGATGTGTGGAGAAGCCTATGGGGATGTGAAAATTAGACCGTCGCTTTTTTCAGACTCGCTCGCCTCTTTGTGCTTCTGAGGCGAGACTTTTTTTTGTGTCTGTTTTAACTGCAATACAGTAAGAAATGAACCAAGGCACAAGAGACTGACTTGGTTGCAATTGTGTACCGTCCACGTAGTTTAGTTCTTGATAATCATCTGAACAGAGGCTAACAAAGAGTGCGTGTGTTTGAATCATGACCAAACTGAAAGAAAAGAATCATGTCGGGATGGATGTTTTGCTTGATGTGTGGAGAAGCCTATGGGGATGTGAAAATTAGACCGTCGCTTTTTCAGACTCGCCGCCTCTTTGTGCTTCTGAGGCGAGACTTTTTTTTGTGTCTGTTTTAACTGCAATACAGTAAGAAATGAACCAAGGCACAAGAGACTGACTTGGTTGCAATTGTGTACCGTCCACGTAGTTTAGTTCTTGATAATCATCTGAACAGAGGCTAACAAAGAGTGCGTGTGTTTGAATCATGACCAAACTGAAAGAAAAGAATCATGTCGGGATGGATGTTTTGCTTGATGTGTGGAGAAGCCTATGGGGATGTGAAAATTAGACCGTCGCTTTTTTCAGACTCGCTCGCCTCTTTGTGCTTCTGAGGCGAGACTTTTTTTTGTGTCTGTTTTAACTGCAATACAGTAAGAAATGAACCAAGGCACAAGAGACTGACTTGGTTGCAATTGTGTACCGTCCACGTAGTTTAGTTCTTGATAATCATCTGAACAGAGGCTAACAAAGAGTGCGTGTGTTTGAATCAACAACATCTGCGAACGAGGAAGCCTTCTCCGATTTGGCAAAGGCTCTCGCAATCTGGAAACAATTCAATCAGCCACTATCCAAACTCTGATTGAAGACACAATAATGGGGCTGGAGCTACGTCATGTTAGCAACGGTGAGGACTTTAGCTTTGGCAAGTCAAGGCGGGTTTATTTATACACAGTGCTAAATGCACAAAAGTATTTCTATGAGCTTTACCTAAATACAGAAATAACCTGAAGTAAAATTGAAAACTGATGGTGGTAGGAATGGTTCTTTGTTTTCCATAAAGACTCTACATTGCGTTACCGTAGTTCATCCCAAATGTGCGTAAAATATGCACATTTGGGATGCCAAGTAGCAATAATGACATTTAAAAATCAAAACAAAACCTCAAAGTTCGTCATTTTCGTTAACACAGAGCTTGTCACGAGGGCCCGACCACAGCATATTTTTTTTTAGGCTGGTGATGATTCCAAGATTTGGCAGAGTGAAATTCCGCAAACCCATTAATTAAAAAAATGTTTTTGGGGTTCCTTAACGCTTACAACCATAAAGATCTGAATGAAATTGGGTGGGGTGTTTTTTTCATTGTCTTGTTTGGGGGAACATTTTTTTTTATGATTTTTTTTTCATTTTTAATGATTTTAAGAGATTTTCAAACTGCTAATATCGGCTGGCCGTTTCGAGCCCTACTTGACAGTTCCCTAATTTCTAGGACACAAGATTTTAGTTCAAGATACTGAAAAATGAAAATGATTTCACTCAGCCAAGTGTCTCTGGCGATTTCTTTGTGCGACACTTCTTTCAGACCATGCGCCACTGCCCCACACAAGACAAAAAAGTTCTCAAACGTTATCATCGGGGCAGTCACAGCAGCAATAGATTAAAACGTTTTCTTTTTTTCTTTTCCAGGGTTGGGTATGAATACTGGAGGAGCAGCGCGGTGGAGTGAAAGCAGCCAAAAAAGCCAGCGGGGCTTTGCCCTATAATAAAAGTCGGCTGGGCTGCAACCGAGTGTGCACCAAGCCAGGTGTCACAAACATGAACAGAGATGCCCATCCACGGGGCTGCCAAAGCACAGCCATCAGGGAGTTCTGGCACAGGCTGGACAGGATGGAGGGATGAGCGGATGGAGGTAGGAACAGATACAAAGAAGAGAAAGACAAGGGGAAGCAAAGAGGGGTGGGGGGGGTCGATAAACACCTGAGGGCAGATAAGCTGCCAACTGCAGAGAGGCAGAGAGAGAGAGAGAGAGAGAGAGAGAGAGAGAGAGAGCAGCTTGATGTCAATTTCAGATTTTCAAAAAGTGCCGGTGAGGAAACAAAGAGTACAGCATCTTCCCATTGAATAACTATTCCGTTTCGGTTCATTTCTTGAAAAAAAATAAGATGGGAAGGACATAAGCTTGTAAGGAACTCAAGGAGGTGAGGAGAAAGCAAGAATGAGCTCCAGGACAAGGACACAGTGTTCTTGAGGCCACGGTACATGTTGGCGTGTCACAGCCTGCAACGCACAAGTTCCACAATGACAGGCAGACAACACGCTCGCACTTATCTTGTTTGCTCACAGTTATAATGATCTGTGAGCAAACAATGATCACACCCAGAAAGTAAGTTTTTTTGTGAAAGCATGATGATACAACCTGGAATGTGTGCAAGGGTAACGCACGCACGCACGCACGCACGCACGCCGGCGTTTCAAACGTGCAATGTCTCAGTTCATTTTCAAACGGCACATCCAAAGATTTAAGCTGCGGTTTTAGCACAAGTGTGGTTGCGAAAAAGAACAGCGAGGATGTGAAACAACTTGTCACCATTAAGAATGTAAACTATTTGCGCCAGCAGCAATGCACACCCCCCCCAAAAAAGGAGCTTCCAATGTGCTTTGTTTCCTACTCATTCTTATAAAACAAAACAATCTTCAACTTGTTAGGTTTCGCATCGCATTCTCAGGAGTTCCGTCAGTGGTTTGCATGCAGTGCCATTGACTTCAGGGTCATTTGAAATACATAAAAAGACAACCTTTGCGGTGCAATTTGAATGAATGCTGCCTTTTGTTGTCAACCGTGGGCTGGAAAAGTAGAAAATAGATTGATTTTCTTTTGGGGGTGGGGGCACATGAATTAGGTAGTAAATACGAATGTGCTGAGTTTGTTTACAAAGCAGATGAGATTTGGATGCTTAATTGTAATTTTAACAACCACCTGTTCCATGATGCCGGTTGACTTCCAAGTTGTAATTTTCACATTGCAATAATGGAATGTGAATGAATGTATCCAACAACTCACCCACCCATTTTGTTATACCTCTTATTCTCTTCAGGGAGGCAGGAATGAAGCCTGACCTCAGGCTGATTTCGGGCACCGCTCAACATTTCAAAACCACTGAAACGTGCTACAATAGTTGCTATCAACATTTTCTTTTATTAAAGGTATAGCAAATGGCGTCGGTATTAAAAAAAATTAAAAAAACAAAACACCTTGGCAAATTAGCGATATCCATTTGTCTGAGATCAAAGCTTCTGATTGGGACTCATTTGGGGGAATTTCCTACTTTAAAATACCAGCCCTGGAATTCACTCAAAATGGCTGTTCTTGAGATTTTGTTTTTTTTGAGATTTTTTTTTGGGGGGGGGGGCTGTTAACATAGACATGTGCACCCAATTTTGCATTTTAGTGTTCTTTTTTTTGTGTGTGTGGAACTTTTCATGGGGGAACTCTTCAGGGAGTTTTTTTATTTGAGGCCGTGTTTGGTACCCCCCCCCCAAAAGTACTTAATTTATGATGAGAATCATTATAAATACAGCACATGGTGAACTTTTGGTTCATTTCAAAATGAACACCACTTTTGGGGTGTTCCATTGTAATTGCGATTGTCTGTCTGTCAATTTCCTTAAGCACACGAGACTTTTCCAGAACAGTCACCGCGCTATTATGCTGTGTTTGAAAGGTCATGCGCAGCTGCGGAAAGCCATGATTTTGTCAAACAAGGAGAGGGATTCTACAGGAGGAGGTCCGTTTTCACACCAGCACCTGGCTCGGTGGACCAAAATCACACCCAGAGTGGAAAAGCTCTGCAGAGCTTACTTCGCGATCTCTCGTATTTCCCCTTCCTTCCTCCTCTGCCCGCGTGGTAAAAACCCTGAATGCAAATTTTACATATGCCTGTCAGCTTTGCAACGGCTGTCAAAATGCTTTCGAGGAAAAGTTGGGCGGGTGGGGAGAAAGAAAAAAGAAAGTAAGACAGGTGGGAAGGAAAGACACACTTGTGGGTATATCTGGAAAAGTCGACAACAGCTGCATATAATGACATCTGTATAGTTCATGGTCACGTGGGAAAAAAAGGCGCTGGTTATAGGGAAAAAAAACAGAGGGTGTCTTCTTGGATGTGTCACATGAAAATATACTAAAATATTACAAATAAAACAAAAGGTACTGAAACACTTGAACAAAAAGTAATTAACTCTAAATAGTATTGTAGAGGAGTTCCTTTCTTGGAATAATGTTCGCACCATTTCTTGTTCAATAAATATAACTCAACTTTTCCAGCCCGCCGTGTTTAAAATGAGGGTTGTGAAATTTTGAGGGGGGTGGGGGGCGGAGGATGTTACCCGATACAGAAATCCCCGCTATATCGCAAAATCTTTAATGCCCTGCCATTTGGGGAAAGGAGAGTCACAGTTGCCGCTGCACTTCTTGGAAGGGAGTACGGGAAAAGACAAACACAAAGAGCATACTGGCGCAGGAGCTGCTGTGGGCAAAAGCTAACGCCCAGAAACTCGCGCAGACTCGCAGTCAAGTCAAACCAGTCACACATTGCCGGAAGAAGAAAGGCGGAACAAGTTCTAGATTGGAGAAAACCCATTCGAAGATGTCACGAGAGTGACTTCCTGTGAAAAATCAGCTTTGTGTTTGGCCTTCCGGTCCGACAGCGGCTAACAGCGCTCGCATTCATTCATCTTGCCAATAAAGCTTGCTCAGTTTGAACGTAATTAGCGTCCGGGTGCCAGCAGCTCGGAGCCCAGTGGGCTGAGGGGGCCTGCCATCAACGACGGCCCGTCGACTCACTCAAAGTGTACGGGAAGGAAAGGTGGGCGGTTTCATCCCGCTCGCTGACTGAAAAATCGCTCACATCTCTTCTATTTTCTGCCACAAGCTGCTCTCCTCCTCGTGATCGACTGCTGCAGCTAACACTGCCGACCCTGCGGGAGCTGAGGCTAGTTCTCGACGGCCACCTTTTACTTGCCCGAGAAAAAGGCAGGGGGGGGGGGGGGCTATCAAATAAATGCCAGAAAATGTCAAATCAATCTGAAGAATTGAATTCACACAAGTCTGTGAATAGACTGCGGCGTGGAGGAAGAAAAGAAGTCTGCGGAAGAGATTTTTTTTTTTTGCATCGGTGCTCGTATAGCATGATGAGTTGGCAATTACCTATGATTGTGCTCATTGTCATTATGTGTGATGGTTGGCTGGCTATGACCCATCACCATGATATCTTGATGACATTAAACTACTGCTACACACCCTAGGCTTCTAGGTTTTTTTTTTTAAACCACCCCCCAGAGGACTTCAGCTTCCTCTCACCCTCATGTAAGATTCTAAACTGTCCATCGGTGTGAGTGTGAACGTTTGTTTGAACGTGCCCTGTGATTAGCTAGCGACCAGTCCAGGATGTGCCGCTGAATCTTGCCAAAAGTCATTTGGGATAGGCTCCAGCTTACCGCCGATCCAAATGAGGACAAGCGCGAAAGAAAATGGATGGATGGATTCTGTGTAAACATTGAAATTGGCTGTCCTTCAAAAGCAGAGGACCTTCATGTTTAGCGGGAGTGTAACACTGCATGTATTTGGATTTGGATTCACTGGCTATGGTAGGTCGGTCCTAATTTCCCAAACAGAACATATTCGAAAAGGGAAAGGGAGTCTAGACAGACGTCTACTCCAACAAATGAATGCGAGTGAAAATGATGCCTCGCCAGGATGCATTTGGAAGTGTGTCACACGTGGCCATGTGCAAATGTCCTGCTCCTCCTAAAGCTTCTGCCAAACAGCCGAAGCACCAGAAGGTCTCGGAGAGAAATCGACTGGCGAAGCATCAAGGAGGAACAAGTTGGGCCATAGTAGTTAACAACCTTTCAAAATTTGGGTTGTGTAAGAAATGTGGGAGAAAGAAAACTGGAAATAGTATTTTTAGAATCATAGCTTGGGGTGGGTGGGGGTCCCGGTGGTCGACGGGTTAGCGTGTCGGTCTCACGGTGCAGAGTTTCAGAGATCGATTTCGGCTTTCCCGTGTGGAGTTTGCATGTTCTCCCAGTGCATGCGTGGGTTTTCTCCGGGTACTCCGGCTTCCGCCCACATTCCAAAAACATGCGTGGCAGGTTAACGGAACACTCGAAATTGTCTCGAGATGTGAGTGTGAGCGCGGATGGTTGTTTGTCTATGTGTGCCCTGCGATTGGCTGGCGACCAATTCAGCGTGTACCCCGCCTACTTGCCTGAGGATAGCCGGGATGGGCCCCAGCACACCCGCGACCCATATGAGGATAAGCACATCATAAAATGGATGAAGGGATGGATGGATAGTTTGGGGTATGTTTTGTGTTTAAATGATCATTCGCAAATTGTTTGCTATTGGCGGCAGGTCTTGGACCCCCTCCCCCGGCAAATAGTGAGGTGCTGACGACACCACAGCCAAACGACAACAATGGCAGAACACAGTACGGTTGTTGCATTCATTCAATGGGCAGACGTAATGTTTACAGCATTTTTTTTGTGTGTTTAAAAAAAAAAACGGCCCCTTTTTTTTTATGAGCGGTGGTATAACTATCCCCTAAGCTGTTGTGAGAATAGTCTCTATGCAAACAGACAGTGAATCTTATCTAATCCCCCTGCTTGCAAACTGGACCACATTCGCCCTGCGCGAATAAAGGAAAGGTCAATGTTTGTCGCCAGTTACGCTCTAATCAGACACTGATTGGTGTTTGTGGCTCACCGCAGTTCAGTGACATCGGCTCCTTCTTCCTCTCCTTTCCTTTTCCCTCTCATCTTTCTCTTCTGCCGGTTCATTTTTAAATCGCGCTCTGTTTCTTTTCCCCCAGCACACTTGGGCTTGCTCCTTACTCTCTCCCTGCCCTCTTTCTGGTTCTCTCTCATCTTCTACCCCCTCCCCTGCCTCGTTTTCCCCTCTCTCTTCTGGGCAGCGTGCCAGCTCGTCTTCCCTGGCATGACGCCAGCTTCTCATCCTCCAAACCCTCCGACTCTACCCCCCCTGCACCACCACCACCATCGCTTGCTTCTGATTGATGGCCCTGCTGTTATGGAGGGAGAAGAAGGGGAATAGGGGGGGAAGAAAAAAAAATGCAAACGCCAAAACACACACACCACACACACACCAAAGCACTAACAATCAGACACACGCAGCACGTATAAATACAGCTAAACACACAAAAAGCGGCGCACACACACACAGCAGCCAAGAAGGGCGCGCACAGAAAAGCAATCCAAACAGAGCCGAGAAGTGCACACACACAGTACAAAGAGCTGTGTGCAGAGCAAGCAAAGCCTCCCAGCATGAAAGCGACGAATGCGCGCACACACACACACACACACACACACACACACACACACACACACACACACACACACACACACACACACACACACACACACACACACACACACACACACACACACCATTGCTCACGCACGTACACAAAAAGACTTGTCTCACCGTCGAACTACGAGAACACAGGGAGACGAGCAGGCAGGAGAAAGAAACATTTAGACAAGAAAATAGTTGCAGACAAAGTGTACCGAGTTTGAAAGAAGTTGAGCGTGTGATGAGGGAACTTCTGTAAACGGGAGACTTTCATGTCATCTAGAGACTCTTCTAATGTAGCTGCCTTTATCTGCCCAAAACAAACAAAGTAATTTCGTTGGTATCTGGTGAACGGGCCTACAAAACGTGATTCGTCGTTGAATATGAAGCTAGCCTCAAAACGGCCGAAGAGAAAGAACGCAACTTGAAGAGGGCCGCATGATGAATACGGAATGAAAATTCGGACGCGCACATTATGTTGGATGTTACGTTCCTTAATCTTTCATCCAGAATTGCATCATGGAAGAGGCGGAAGACACACGCGCAGCACTTTCAAGACATCAAGGTGGTGTTATCAAGTGTTGCCCTGACAATGACGACAATGCCAGATTGAGCCGGGCATGTAACGGCCACGGCTGAAGATGCCTCTAAAAATACAGTGTTGTAAACACCAGGAAATTTTTCTAGGGCATGTGTGTGTGAGACCCAAATGTTGCGGTTCGCCGTTCTCAAGCTTGCTTGCTTTCCCCTCTCTCTCTCTCTCTCTCGCTGTATTATAACTCCAGCTATTAGTCATAGCCGCACGGTGCCAACTCACCAGCTTGCACAGACAGCCTGCATACGTCCCCTCTGCAACGCAATGAAATACAATGCAGCACTTTGCATGCGTTGTATTTTTGTCAGCCCTCGTCGGTGCAAGATGAGACTGTGCGTCGCTTTTGCTTTTCTGATGCTTCAGTGGGAGTCGGAGTCCACGGCTCGTCGTGCTTCAATGAGATGTTCCTTAATTAGGTTCGTTTAATTTCCGACATTGATCTAATGGTGTTTGCAGAAGAGAAGTAAATGTGAAATTCTGGAAATTGAAAGTATAATAGAGACTTATTCTCTCTCTCTCTGTCTCACACACACGCACACACACACACACAGATCCACACAACATCTCCTCTAGCAGAGTGACAAAGCCATTATGTTAAAAGGCTAGCGCGACGGGAATCCCACTTTCCCATCAGTTAATTTCTCTCGCATCACATTTTTCGCTTCCCTTTTTCTTTCTCTCATTGCTTTTGCCCACCACGTTAATTTGTCTCACCTCTAAAGGGTTCCATCCTGCTCCATCTCTCTATGCCTCATTATTCACCAATGAGCTCTTTGCATGCACGTGTGTGCGAGCAGCAGGACACACACACGCACATATGCACAATAGAGAGAGCGAGAGATCAAAGCTGCACACAACTCGAGCACACAGACGCTGCAACATGTGCAAAGAGAGTCGTCACACATCAGTGATCAGAGAGAGTGCAAATAAACGGCAGAAACACAACGCAGTCATCTGACCGCTCCGCAGCTTACATGACCCACATACGCAGGCTGGTGCTCATCTTGCTTTTTGAATGCAGGCGGTAAAATCATGTGAAAATAATGTTAACCCTTTCAGGGACAGCGGTTACTACAGTGGACGGCGGCTTATCATGTTATCAGGTTACGGGGAGCATGAAAGGGTGAATAACAATAAATGAGGTATTATTAAGTGGCTGGGTGGGGGAAGTGACACAGGAAGTGAGAAGGGAGTGAGACTGAGGAGGGGGGGGGAAGAAACGTAGAAAAAGCCAGAGATAGAAAAAGTCCAATCCTATTATGAAGAGATGTCTCGAGTGGAAATTGAAGGCATCTCTCACTCCCTCCTCCTTATCCGTTCTCCTCGTCACTCTCTCGCTTGCTCGCTCTCTTCTCTCTCACTCTCCTCCTTTCCGAAAGAGCTGAGGATTCGGGTCACAGCTCAAGCCAAATTCTACCCAACACACACACGCACACAAATGCATACACAGCATTTATTGTGGAAAAAAGAAAGTGCCCAAAAAAACAGGCATGGCTGAGTGACTCTGGACACACAAAGACACAGTGATTGGAGAATGAAAGAGGGGAGCAGGAAGGAAGGACAGGCAGCTGCTTCGCGTGTCCTCGGGAGTACACCAAGGAAAAGGCCTGGCTGCAGAGCTGGAGAGCATCCCGACTGTCCTGTCCTCTTCTTTGGAGCGCTCTGTACACAAAGGCACAGAGCACGCCAAGGAAGCGTGTACACAGGGATGCTGATTCTGCGTCGGTGTAGACGCTGCGCGTGGTGTGGACACATTTCCAACATTATGGCCACTTGCACAACGTAATGGCATCTAAATAAAAACTATTGTGCTGTTGTTTTGTTTGAAATGTTGTTTCGGGGCAGTTTGACTTGACAGTCAGCATGTGGACAGGTTCTTTGGCTGGCGTGGCCACTTAAGAGCGCCTCGTTGTTGATCGGAAATGCACGCATGTAATGTTACAGCAAGGTACAAAGGGGGGATTTTTTTTTTAAGTCAGGTTTGGCAGCTGGCGTAGAGACATGGGTTTTAAGAGGGGCTCAAACATGTGGAGGGATAAGGAATGATGCAGCAAAGCAGCATTCATTATTGCATGTTGTAGTCGTTAGATTTGATTGACAGTTGCTATCCAAGCAAGGTGTGGATTCAGCTGACACGACTACAGCATTTGGGAGCAGAGAGAATAGATTAATTTAATTTAAAGTTTTAATGTCTTATGTTATATAATTGGCTTTTTTTGTTTGTTTTTCAATATTGCCATCTCCCAATTTGAACAACATTACAATTGTACAGAATGACGTGGTGAATTTGCATGTTACCAACGTTGTGAAAGTATCCCGAATGCAACATGATACGTGTACGTCATGGGTGTCAAACTCATTTTTGTGGCGGACCACTTTGAGGTTATGTCTTCCCTCGGAGGGCCGTTACGACAGTGAAAATAAATCAGTGTTTGTATATTATTACTTGTACACAACAAATTGATGGATTACCAGTTTTGAAATCAGTCACATCAACTACAATAGTTTGTTCAAAAATCTTTTGAATGAGTGTTAATAGAGTAACAAAATAACATTATTTATTACAAATGACAATTTGGTGCAGATTTCAGCAAGGATCATGGAAATTGACACACGAGTTGCTTTCGCGGGCCACATAAAATGATGTGGTGTATGTGATTCTGCTATCCCTGAGCGTGCTTGAAGCTGTTTAATGAGGTTCCCTCGTAGTTATTGTCTAGCGTGGTTGTCGCTGCCATTGGCCAGCTGAGGACATTCTATTCACCATACGTCCCCTTGAAGGCAGCTTCTGATGACAAGTAGGAAAGATCTTATTCCCTGTCGTACCACTTGTCCCCCCGCCCTCTCCCCCCTCCCAGGCTGCACTTCAGCAGGCTATGAGTACTTTAGACCAGTCCAGCAAAGCCTTCCACCTCATTCATGCATTCACCACACTCCTCAGGGCGGAACAACACGCACAGCGGGCCATTCGAGCAACTCGGTGGAGCCGCGCAGGATACTGTATGTTTGAATTTCAAAGTCTGAGCGCATAGAAAGTGGGGGCGGAGGTGGGGTGGGGGTGGGGGGCGAGCGATGACTTGTCGGGAGAGAGTCGCATCACTGCATGCGGAAGCGGCAGCAGAGAAGGACATCCATAGCGTCATCGGAATAAATATGAGACAGACGGCATGGCTTGTTATTTATCCTGTGTCGTTCAAATCTTAAAGTGGAAAAAGAGAAGAGGAAGAAGCGAGAGCACCGAGTGAGAAAGATGGGGGAGAGGGGGAGGATGTTACAGCTCAATTAATGCTGGCACACGCGACGGCCACGCCGCTCATGATGATGACGATGATGATGATGATGATGAGCAAGAGGAAGACAGAGACTGATAACGGGATGGTAAAGAGGAAGCTGGAAGCGGGAGAAAGGGAGGAGGAGAGGAAATAAGAGCAGATACTGTTAAATCTATTCATGAATCATTATATCTCAGTGCAGCTCCTTGAAGTCTCTCTCTCACTCTGCCCCCTCCGTTTCTCCACCCTCCACCGCTTTCTTTTCCAGCTTCATCTCATTTCATCTCTTCTCAGAGGTCTTTATCAATCGCTCCTTCATCTCTATCCTTCCTGTTTACGCTCCCCCCTCTTTCATCCGTCCAATTTATCTCGATCCTTTACACATTTCTTCGATATCGGCTTTATTTCCCCAGATAAACTGGGTAACTTCAAAGTCTGCTTTTTTTTTTCTTCTGACGCTTACATGATGTGAAAATGGAACAAAATGCAGGGACCTCTGTTCACCACGCCCCCGGCATTCATTTCTGTAATTTTACAACACTAAAGTCTTTCCTTTTCCAGAACAAAGACAGAATCTCACGAGAAAAAAAGCAAATAATTTTGACTAGGCGGCACGGTGGTCGACCGGTTAGCACGTCGGCCTCACAATGCAGAGGTGCAGCGTTCGATTGCGGCTCCGTCTTTCCTGTGTGGCGTTCGCATGTTCTCCCCTGTGTCTGTGTGGGTTTTCTCCGACTACTCCGGTTTCCTCCCACAATTCAAAATCGACAAAAGACAATTTCATCACAATAAAGTAGTCATCTCGCAAGAATAAAGATGCTATTTTCAATAATATTGTTGCCGTTTTCAGGGGGGGGTAAAAAAGTGAACAATCCTTATTTGACAGTGATTTATTTTGAAGCAGTAATAATCTTCAAAAAAACTGACCACTCATTCTGTTTTCTTTCAGCTGCGGTGTGTGTTTTTTTGGAGGTCTATTTTCAATTTGCAACCACACAAATCAATGCCAGATGAGGGAAAAAATGGTCATAACTTACTCTACTTGGCAACAAGAGGAACAATATGTGACTGTTTCAATCCCTAAAGTGCGTGTGTGTGTGTGTGTGTGTTTTAAATGCGGTTTGACAATTCAAAGTTATTCTCCCGTCTCCCCATTTGAGAGTTTCATTCCCTTGTGTTTCTCTGTCAATACTCATGTCTGGTGTCAGCTTTTGGAATCGATGCGACCTATCCATCTGTCACCGGAATCGCGCATGTGTCTCGCTTTACTAGTGCAACGAAGCGATCATAAAAAGTAATTCATGGCTTTCCTGTTTCCAAAACGTGGCCCACGTCTGTGGCTGCAGACCAGAGAGGAACTTGTTTTTGGTGAGAATACAGTGCAGAGAGAAGAACTTCAAACACTAGAATCGAAGGGAAACGCGTAATGGATTTTTTTTTTCTTGTTTACAGCCTTTTGTCCATGTGCGCACACTGCATTTTAGGTCAAATTGAAAACCACTTTTTTATTTTTTAAATGCCCCACCTTACAGGTTTTTCAATAAACAAGCTGTTGATTTTTTTTTTTTTGCAACGTAGGTTCACTATTAACCCTTTGAGGGACAGCGGTCACTACAGTGGACAGCCTATCATGTTATCAGGTTATCATTATTGCCGCTTGAAAGGCTGACGTGGTCACTTGTGCTTTCTCCTTCCACAACGTAGACGTCATTCGCTCTGTGCGTCACATATCAGTCTTTTTTTTTTGGCTGGAAATTAGTCCCTCAGTATGGCTCCCAAGAAAGTCAACCGTGATTGATTGCGCTATTAGGAAACCCTGATGTCAGCTGAGTGCTGCGCTGGTTAGGTAAGCCCTCCTCAATCCCTGCTGCCAGAGCTGCCGTACAGGAGTGAGAGTGAGATGACAACGACAAGGCACTCGGTAGGCCACAACATTTCAAGGCAGCACATCTATGTTGTTGTTGGTAAGAACAATGGGTTATTGGAATTGTATTCTGCCAAATATCAGGATTTGCATCAGCCTAAAAAAAATTTAAAAGGCAGTCTGGCCCTAATTTTATGTACTATATTAACTAACTATATGCGAGACGGTGAATAAAAAACGCAGCCTTGAAAGTTGTGATAGATAAACTGCTGCATTCAAGTGAGCGTTACTACATCGCGCAGATGGAAAGCCACTCTTTAGATGTTGGCGCGCTGTAATTACCTTAACTGACAAATGACACCGTGATTGCGGGGTAATAGCTGAGCGCCGAAGCGCTCGTTTGACTGCATTCAAATTTTACAAACACTCAGCTGCTTTTGGAACGTCGAGCGTGCTGGAACAGTACATGCAGTAACTAAATTGTGTTCATGTTTTTTGGGGTTTTTTTCCTTTAAGGTGACTTCATTTAGGTTTGAAACTAAACCAAGCACTAATTACAACTGACTGTATTTGTTTGGAAAAAAATGTGTTGGCTAATTTGCCAACCTTGTTTAAATATGTGGAGGCGGAGCAGTCATTGAGGGAACAAGAATCACTAAAATAACCCCCCCGCCCACACGAAATGACAAAGTGGCATTCGGTGTTTTGAGTGTGTAAAATAAAAACAATTAACTCCTACCGCCTACTCGGTAAATGCACGCACACGCTGATGCACGCATCCCCCGTACCAATGTTCCAGCTGCACAGTGTGAAAAAGAAAAAAAGAAAAAAGTCTCTCTTACCTGTTTGTGCATCTCTATGTTGAGTCCGTAGGACATTTCGTAGTACTGCGGAGACAAACAAAAATGACACGCATTGGTCAGAACGTTTTTACGGAACGCTTGAAATCTGTTGCTTTGCAAAGCTCCAAAATAGGAGTGAACCTGATGCAAACCATCTCAGAATCCGATTTGGGACCAAGCCCTGACATGAGCAGCGAACCTTTGTTAACCCTTTTCATGCACTCTGTGTCACGTTGCGTGGTGGTGGTGGACCCCAAAAAGCAGGCAGGAGGGAGGAGCAGGTTGTACTTGAAGAATAATATTAAAATACTAAGGAAACGAAATCCAGAACACACAGTCTGGAAAACAAAACGAATCCAAAGCAGCAACCAAAAACATGACTGAAGCAAAAACTATCAATAACCGAAACATGACCGCAACAGACCTGACAGCAACAAACAAACAATGACCCGACAATGAGTGGTCGGGCTGGGAGTCCTTTTAAAGCAACAATTACAGAACAACCAACAGGTTGGCAGCTGCAGGGAGAGCCCTACAGTGCCACCTGTTGGTCCCAAACAGAATCATGACACTATGATGAGCTGTCCACTGTAGTGACCCTGAAAGGGTTAATAGTAGCCGCCACCCCTGAAAATGTTCATTATTCCCTATATTAATATCCATCCATCCATCCATCCATTTTCTGATCTGCTTTATCCTCACAAGGGTCGTGGGGGTGCTGGAGCCTATCCCAGCTGTCTTCGGGCAGCCAATCGCAGGGCACACAGAGACGAACAACCATCCGCGCTCACACCTCGGGACAATTTTAGAGCGTTCAATCATCCTGCCATGCATGTTTTTTGGAATGTGGGAGGAAACCGGAGTACCCGGAGAAAACCCACGCAGGCCTGGAGAGAGCATGTTAACTCCTCACAGGAAGGCCGGGGCTGGGATCGAACCCACGACCTCTGCGCTGTGAGGTTGATACGCTAACCACTCGTCCACCGGGCCGCCATAATTACCGTACATTGGATTTAAATGGCATTAATTTCATTTAACACGTCACAGTCACCTTGCAACACGAAAGCATTTATTACAGTAATACAGAAAAAAGGCTGGCAACGGTCATTCCGGCGTTGCGTGTTGGTTGCAACAGAAAATGTGTCCTTGCCCATCCTGACTGCGCGTGTCAATACCAGTAAACATGAGCAGGGTTTTGTGCGTGCTGACTAAATACCTCCCGCCCCACGTAGCATGTACACGTGCTCGCCGACGAAACATCTGAGTGACATAATGCGCCATGATGGGGCGCGATGGAGAGACGACGGCACGCAGCCAGCGAGGATCCGTCGCCATGACAAAGTCAGCATCGGGCCTCCGCTGCAGGATGAACAATGTCTGACTGATGAGAGCGACGTATGACTCTCTCCATTTCCTCCTCGCCTCAGCCATCCTCTCCTCTGTATTCGCATCTCGCTACTCAGTTGGGTCTTGACTATTCACGTCAATCTATGGGCCTTGGAGTCTTTTGAAGCAAGAAGAGCTTCGTTCTATAACCCTCAAGATTAACATAACCAGCCAAAAAGTGTCAAGTTGAAAATGGGAAAAGTAGAGGAAATCATTTAGTGATGCCCGAACTATTCAAAGACTTTTGACAATCTCAAACATTCTTCAGACAAATAAATCACCATTTTTGAGGGCTTTACGATGCCACAAAAAAGGCCCCATATTTGGTGGTCATCTTGATAAAAATGCGCATTTGGTAGAAGTCGCGGCCATAACCTCCGATTATGGTCTAAGATGCTCCTCTTGTAACAACATAAAATTTGGTTCACATCTACCATGTTGAGACCCACAAAAAAAGTCTTAAAAATGCACACCTGAAAAGCAATTTTGGCTTGATGCAGCCATTTTAGGGTCCTTTCCAGGTCCCAATTTGTTGCGTACACAAACTTTTGTGCAACATTTTGCTTTTCAGCCAGAGATGCATTTAAAATTTGAGCGAGAAAGTAAATTAACTGTGCTATATATGGTTTCAATTCTGGAAGATCTTGGCTGTCAAACAGAACAAACTCGAGTCGAAACCTGAGCCAGCTGAAGATTTGTGTTGCTCTTCAAAATCTCCATTTCCTTGCCTCTTGCCAATTATCCTTTCACTTTTTTTTTGCATCACTCTCCTTTCCATATACCTCTCTTGAGTCATCATCCTCAGGTGTTTTTCGTTTTTTAGTTCACGGCACTCTGTCATGTCTGTCAATTTTTTCCCCTTAGCTTTAGATGTGTTCTCTCCCTCTCTCATCCTCGCGCAGTGCCGTTGCCTACTTAACTCTGTCTTCCTATCACTTTAGTCGATGCGAATGTACAAAAAAAAAACCACCGCGAGCCATCTCGGAATGTCTTTCACGTATGGAAACACACACTTCACACATTGCACCTGACAACTCGAAGCTATTAAAGCTCTCCATGAGTCGCGTCAACATAAAAGGCACGTGACGTCTCACTTCGTACAGTCACTTTCACCCTGGCGACATCTTTCATCGGCCTCTCCTTCACCTTGCCATCATTACCGCCAACTCTCTCTTTAACCCAATTCCTCTCCGTCCATGCTTATTAATTCTCTCTCCATCTACTCCGTCAGCCTCTTCACTTGTACTATTATGCTACGCTCAACTCTCACTCAGGCCATCTAGCCAATTGCAGTAAAACCTGTGTAACGTACCACAACAGCATGTCTACAATCACCAACAAATGTAACCCTTTCAGGGACAGTGGTTACTCCAGTGGACAGCTTATCATGTTATCAGGTTACAGGGTGGACGAAAGGGTGAGCATAGCCTATCAACGCAATTTAGAATCAAATGGTCACCACAAACATGTAATAAGCATATTCCGACACGAGCTGTTACAGCCACAATTGATGCAGAAGAATTTAACACACAGACTGGTTAACAGTTAGCGGCCAGCCAAACATGAGCTCCCAACAGGCATCTCAACATTGTCATTCATTGACACCCACGTCACTCACCAGGTCAGACGCCGCCTTGCAAATCCACACACATACTCAAAATCACCCAAGTGGACAACAATAACTGCACCTCATGTGCATATTTTATTGTTTTATGCAATTATTCCACAGGATATGTAGCACGATAATCAATGATAAAAATATTTGATAGCTCAGCATTAGTCGGAACCTTATATTTGGGCTTGGATTGGTGGCTGCGACATTCAAGAAGCGTCGACAGACATGCACATGCGAAACTGAAAAGCAGGATGTTCATCTCATTTCTGTTACGTTCGCCTTGAGACTGTTTAATTAAAATGCCATCCCCTGCATTCCGCAACCACTGCGAGGGATGTTTCTGCGACTCTCATGAAAATAGAATCAAGGCAAACGGAAGTGAAGTAACACGTAGTTTTATCCTGAAGTGTTTATTAGCCGAAACACCCGAGTAAATGACCATGAATTACAAAAATTACCAGTACCCAGAATTTCAAAAAGAAAAAGAACTAAACATGGAGAGAATTAACTCCAATGCCTATTCAGCACCTAGCATTCGTGCGCCAGTAGGAATGCTTCGATATAAAGATTTATAAGGTAACTGAAATCACAGAGCCAAACTCTTTGTTTTTTCAACCCTTTCCACGCACCCTGTAACCTGCTAACATGATAAGCTGTCCACTGTAGTAACCGCTGTCCCTGAAAGGGTTAATAAGTTTGTCCTCACCATCGTTACAGTATGGATGTGACCCCAATAGCACGACAACAGGCAGGTAGAGTTGAAGCCAACACTTGGGTAGTTTATTAAAGAGTCTTAGCAAAGTCACTCAGGAAGAAGCACGAAGAAGCCACAGGGAAAAATGTCCACAGGAAACGAAACCCTCACTCAGGGAGAAAACTGGGACTTACACACTCAGGGGGAAACACGAGGAGTCCACAAGGGAATGTCCACACATGGAACAAGAAACTGCAGGTGATGCCAACAGAGCTCACTGAGGTGGTGACGGCACGAACTTGCACTGAGGAATGGTTTGTGAGCCAATTTATACCAGTCCAAACGAGCAGATTGGCAACAGGTGGGTGATGACCTGACGAGTATCAGGTGTGAGGTGCAGAGCACCCTGGCTGAGGAGGCTGCCTGGCTGGCCCCTCCCTAACAACCATCACCCAGCATGTCCCATGATAGAATCCCTGTGGCGAGTCGCTGCGCTCTGCACTGCATAAGAACACGGCGAGTTTTTGTTCCTCCCGATTATCAATGTACAGCTCTATGACCGTTGTCTTCGCTTGTGGGGTGGGTGGGAGATCAGAATTGACACCTATTTCAAATTGTATTTCCAAATGCCCCTGTCAGTCATAGGCCCATAGTATTAGCGTCACTTTTCTCCTCATTTGCCCCCTGAAGGCAAGTTTGCGCAAGCAATTGGACATTCATTCATCTTAAAAAGCTCTGACCTGTAACGTTCTCCTGATTACAACCGAGGTTTATTTGGTTTCACTTTCTGTTTGCGGTCTCGAGGGAGCGTTTGCTCATTTGTCCCTGTAACCGGCAGTTACACCCTCGGGGCATTGAAAAAAAAAAATTTTTTTTTTTTTGCTCTCACTTTCATATATTCTGCGGGGAAAGCCAGCACGCAAAAAAGGATCCTTCTAAGTGTTAAAGCGGTTTATCGAAAGGGGACGACGATGTGTGTACACCACAAACCTCTGGTGCGAGTGGCGCGTCTGGATTCATAAAACATGGTGTGTGGGAGTGCATGCACACATGTGTGAATGCAACTTGAACCACTGTGTGTTAAGCCTTTGCAAATGCATTGTTCTTTGGTGTCTCTTGGGTGAGCTTGTCTCGCTCATCTACCCGCCCACGCGTGCGCGCACACACACACACACACACACACACACACGCACACACACACACACACACACACACACACACACACACACACACAGACAGTATGTTAAATCATTTATTAGAGGGCTGGTCAAATGCGCAGCAGAGGTCAGGTTAGCAAGCTACGAGTGAGGACTCCATCTGCACCTCTTGCAGGCAGTTTCGTCAGAGCGAGAGTCAACACAACCAGACACGGAGAAAAGCGTGACTTTTAAGAGCGACCTGTGTCCGTTTTTTTTTTCCCTTCTTCTTAATCCTTTACTCCCGCCTTGTTTTGAGACTCATCAGACTGTTTTAAGGCTCTTAAACAACAATCCCTCCTTTGCATCTGGACCCTCTTAAATCCAGAGAACCTCAAAATCCGACGCTTGAACGGCAACGACAATCCTCACAAATCTCATCCAAACTGTTGGGAAGCAATTTTACACGAGTCTCCTGCGTCGTTTTCGAAACATCGAAAAGTTGTGAAGAATAATTATCAACAAGAGTTTCACGTTTCTTGTTGCATCTTCTAATCACGCCCTTCAAAACTTTGGCAGTAAAGTCTCGTCCATCTGTTGGGTGTACCGGGTTCAAATTTGGTGGCATTCCGCTACGATCCCAAATGACTCCAAAAACAGCAACTTTAGACCAAAATAGCAACCTTACTTTGCATTTCACAGCATAGGTTCAACGTCAGTTCCAGTTTATTTATCAAGATGGACATGTATGCTTGGAATTGTGCCAATCACAGGCATTGATTGGGGGTTACGTCCAATACAGCTATAGATACTTGTCAGGGTGCCGATGTTAGCAAAATTTCTTGACTGATGTTAAAAGCTCGCAGAGGATGACCGCAATCTTTATAATCTTAATGGCCTTTTTGTAATAGAAGTCATGGTGCGGAAAAATGCTAACTACAGTCAGCAGGATTACATGAATAATATCTATATTTTTTTTAAAATTTTAAAGACTCGGAATTGAGAATTGTTCGGAATCCAAATTGGGTGGCCCGGTTTGCATGTTCTCCCCATGTCTGCGTGGGTTTTCTCCGGGTACTCCGGTTTCCTCCCGCATTCCAAAAACATGCATGGCTGATTGAACACTCGAAATCGTCCCTAGGCGTGAGTGTGAGTGCGGATGGTTGTCTGTCTCTGTGTGCCCTGCGATTGGTTGGCAACCGGTTGAGGGTGTCCCCCGCCTACTGCCCGAAGACGGTTGGGATAGGCTACAGCCCCTCCCCACCCCCCGCGACTCTTGTGAGGATAAAGCGGGTCAGAAAATGGATGGATGGATGGACAGATAGGAACCAAACTCGGAATCGTAAATCATCCAAATTCAAAACAATGCTCAACCCTAATGAGGGCCCTTGACTTTTGGACAAAACCGAATCTGTCTTTGAAAATCAAATCAAATGAGGTGTGTTAGATCACTTTCAGTCAAATTCACAGATGCAAAGGCTAACAACAAGAAAGGTGTCCTGGCTGGTCCAGCGCCTCTTTTATGCTCTGTCTCCATTTTATATTCCCAGCTGACATGCACAAGCCTTTTACGGTCTCGTGCACCTCCGTCATTACTCTTATCGTTTCTGCCGCCTTATCCTCAGCTCCTTCCTTGCTTTGCTATTACCCGTTTTGATGGAAGGGGGAAAGAAAGAAAAAAAGTTGCCGAACTGTTGAACAAAGCGTGTCATTCTAAATCTGAAAGGGGAGCTGCATGAGGAGAAGGAGGCAGAGAGAAATGCGATAATAGACACACATTGTCCAGAGTTGCTGACACAAGCGGAGAGCCGCAACTTCGGATGACCCAGTAGTGCACTGAAGAATCACGACCAGTCTAATCGCACGAATGGATTTCAGGCCCAGACACAAGCTACTTTTAAACATTGAGTTGATTTATTTGTTTTCATTTATTTAAAATTACAAGCGAACCGAGAAAAAGAGAGCAGCTTTTGGACACCAACGGTTTTATGTGCTCATCAGGGAACATTCCGTTTGTTTGGTGTCTTTTTACAAACACGAGTAAAGGCAACTCGGTTTGATCGAGTCACTCTTTTGCATTCTGAATTTTGATGAAGCGATATTTTGTCTCTGCAGCACGGCCGATTAATAACAGCGGACTCCTGCAGAGCCTTTGGTTCTCTACGACACACACACACACACACGCACACGCACTTGCACACACCTAATATTATTCTGCACTGTGAGTTGTCAGCTATTGATGCTTGTTTTTGGGAGGGAACTTTTTAACTCAAGCCATTAGTTTTGCAATATTTATCAGAGCAACGGTGTCATTTTTTTTCCGTCTTCATTTTCTTTCTTAATTGACAGAAAGAAATGGCGTGGTAGTACTGCCTCATATTTAAAGGGTATTCATAGCACTACAGTTGCTGTTATTCCACTCTCTCACCCTTTTTAACAGCTGTCCCTCAAAGGGTTAATAAGTACAGCCTTCTTCCCAGATGCTGGAGGTTTTTTGTTTTGTTTTTTTCCGTAAATCTGATGGATTTGCGAGGAATGGGCAAAATTGTGCCAAGACAGGTAAGCCAAGCTGGTGTCATCAGTTTTGAAAAAGGCTGTAATTGCTGCCAAGTATTGAGAAAAGGCCATGAATACTAATGTAATATATTCTTTTTTTCCCCCCAAAAGACATTTCCCAAATTCTCAACAACAAAAACATACGGTGTTGCGTGAAAAATTTAACAAATCCACTTTGGAACATGGCTGTACAGTAACAAAAATATGGAAAAAGCAAAGCGTTGGGACTATGAGTGTGCAGAAAATCACAAAGTATTCTTTCTCCCATTGGAGACAATAAGTCAAAAAGAACTGTTAATGCCAATCTAGGTCAAGGATCATAAGACTACAACCATATAGTGCTCCATGTGCTAGGACTCTCGTTTAGACATAGTGCCGGGTCTGTTCAAATTCAAAACCTGCGACAAGCAAGATCACTTCATGAGCACCGCCCCAGGTTTACAACTTCATCTCTCCAGGGAGGACTTTCGCGCTCGACGTGAGTGTGATTAGCCACAATGAATCCTTAACTGACACACAAGAACACAAACACACGCTGGAGTTCCATGAAAGCAGTGAAATCTGAGAGTCATGAATTATCAACGCAACAAACAACACAGACCCTTGCACGCTGCCTGTTTGATGCAAGCGCCTTGACGCTTGTGTGTCTTTGTGCCAGCCTGTGACATGACATACTGCCAATAATTCACGGTGCAAAGACAGAAAATAGTGAGTATATTTAGTTCAAGGTGGGGGGAAAAAGAAAATCTTTCAAACTCTAAAAATATATATACTGTATATTCAAAATACAAAAAGGTAAGCTAGGAATGGGGCACAGTTGGGTGATGGTTCACTCTTCTATCATGTTACTGACTACTATTTTAGAAAAGTACTCATATTTGTGACAAAATCCCTCCTTTCGACCGCTTCCATGTCAAAAACACACCTTTGCCTTATACGCACAAAAAAATGAAAATAATAATTCTCGTACAAAACAGGGTACGATTTAACACGCAGCTCATTACTAGGCATGGTTGGTTTAATTTTTTACATTTCACATTTTTGCTTTCATGGAGTCACAATTCAAACTATATGAATAAATAAAGCCACCTTTTCGTAACATCTTGTTCATATGCGGGACGTGCATGTCGTAAGTGCGGGGTTGATTATGATCTTGGGCTTTTTTGCTTTCTGAAAACCTTGACAGCCTTTCTCACTTGTAAACATCAATTGCCCTTGAGGAAAAACGCACAACTCAGAGCAGTTTATCTCCCCTCGGTGGCAACAGTTTATTTTGGAGATGTATGGACGACTACGAACCAGCACGAGAAAGAAGAACGCGCAGACGACATAATCCTCGCGTGTGCCATCGAAGATAAAGACATCAGTGACAGCGTTTGAGCACTGAAATTTAGTGATGTGCAAACACGACGGCGGACGTTCACAGCGGTTGCGCAATAATGCGTGAGGTCATCCAGCTTGTCGCGCCTCTGCCTGGTATATGGAGATCCTAAAACTGATGAATGGTAACGGGAGGAGCAGTGCGGCGTGGCGAGCAGAGCAGGGAAAAAAACCACAGAGCCACGCGCGTACACACACACCTTAGTGTGGATGACCAGGCCAAACAAGCTAAATATAGCCTCCTGGGTTATCTCCTCTGTGGGCTCAGTCAGTCCGTGGTTGCTTCACATTATTTACGTGTCTGTGTGTGTGTGTGTGTGTGTGTGTGTGCTTATATATATATATATATATATATATATATATATATATATATATATATATATATATATATATATATATACATACACATCCATTTTCTGAGCTGCTTTATCCTCACAAGAGTCGCGGGGGATGCTGGAGCCTATCCCAGCCGTCTTCGGCTTCGGGCAGTAGGCCGGGGACACCCTGAACCGGTTGCCAGCCAATCACAGGGCACACACAGACGAACAACCATCCGCACTCACACTCACACTGAGGGACCATTTAGAGCAGGGGTGTCAAACTCATTTCACATGGTGGGCCACATACGGCCTCGGTAGATGTCAAGTGGGCCGTACCATTAAAATGATACCATATTTTGCTAGAAATAACCAAAACAATATGTCTTTCCTTTGTTTTGGTATAAAGAAGCACAAGAACATTAGGAAAATGTTGAAATTTAATGAACATATCTTTTACAAAACATTTCATGAAGCACCTTACATTTCCATCGACAAATGTGCAATTTACTTTTATCATTCACATATATGCATTGCAACTGATCCCACTGATTGTACAAACTTTAACAAGTAATTGGTATTGAAAAATATAGGAATGGACTTTAAGATTAAACGAGATTTATAAAGAAACAAAGTTTTAAACCATTTACACGTGCATATAAAATCTAAATGTAATCCCTGCCTACACCTTACAAACTAAGGAGAGTGCTATTAAATGTGTAAATGTGAGAGTGCTATTGATAGCGTCTGCCCTCCATCCTTAATTGTCTAAACAACCTTAATTGACTAATCATAAACACGTCTGCTGCACACGGAGAGATCCTGGCCGCGTGTGTGTGTGTTCGTGCGCTCTGCTCAACCGCAAAGGCCCACGTGGGGCAATTAAAAAAAAATTGTTAATTGGTCGCTACTTCACGGATTTTCGTTTTTCGCGGGTGGTTTGGTCCCCATTTTGCAAAAACGAGGATTACTGTACTGTTTTACATGATCATCTCGCGGGCGGATTAAACCCCTTTGCGGGCGGATCCGGCCAGCGGGCCGTCGTTTGACACCACTGATTTAGAGCATTCAATCAGCCTGCCGTGCATGTTTTTGGATTGTGGGAGGAAACCGGAGTACCCGGACAAAACCCACGCAGGCCCAGGGAGAACATGCAAATTCCACACAGGAAAGGCGGAGGTGGAATTGAATCCGGTACCTCTGTAATTTTGCACTGTGAGGTCGACGCGCTGACCACTGGCCCACGGGCCGACATATATATATATATATATATATATATATATATATATATATATATATATATATATATATATATATATATATATATATATATATATATATATATATATATATATATATATATATATATATATAAAACCCGTGTATATATATATATATATATACATATACGCACACGCACGCACACACTATGCATGAGTTCGCTATCTTTCTCCCATTCCTTCCCACCACAACATTCTCAACTCTTCTCTCGTCTTCAGTCATTTCCACTTTTCTCTCCCTCCCGTATCAGTCATCCATCTGTCTCCTGCTCTCACCGGTCCCCACTTTTTCTTTCCACCCGTCCGTCTCTTCATCCACGAGTCACTTTTTTTCCTCCAGTCCGACACAGAGCGATTTTTTTTTTCTCTCAACCTATCTTTGCCTTTGAGCCTCAATATCCCTGCGCTGACCGCGCCTCCTCCTCCTCCTCCTCCTCTTCACACTGACTGTCATCTCTGAACCCTGACTGAGAAGCATAGTGTCACGGTAGCCGCCCAGTGTACAACGGTGAGTCGGTGTTAGAATTCAAACAGCCTACCGAGCTAACCTGTATGGACAGGAACTGCATGCATAGCTATTGTAGTATCCAGGGAACAGAATGGGCGGAGTGTGGATTATTTGTTGTGGTTCCATCGACTCCTGTGCTTATGTTCTATTGTGCAAGGTGACTATCGGCAAGAGAGAGTGTGCGCGTTTATTATGACATGTACATTAGTGGCGGAACAGCTTCAGTTTTTTTCCTGTCTTTGACGCAAAGGTGACGATAGTCAAGTCACCAGTGGTTAAGCAGCGACATTACTGATATCTTCGTGCCACCCCTCTCGGCTTTCCGTTCGTTCAAGGCGCAACTGCTGGTTTGCGGTGCCAAGCAACCACCTGCTGATTGATGTGAAGCGTCTGCGTTGTGAATGCCACAAAACGCAATTGGCGATTTATCAACTCAATCCCTAAAGTAACATGCATGGCGGAAGTGTAAATTCGAGTTGTACCGCGTATTTATTTTGTGCGTATGTGGCAGTTAGCATAAATAAAGGGCAAAGAGCGACAGTATGTTAAGCACACATTTCTACAAGAAAAACAAAAACCAACTAAAGTTAGCTAGTTCAGCCAAGCGTATATTGTTAAGTTTATCATTATCATTATTATTATTATTGATTTTGCTCAGAGCCTCACACTGGAGTGGTGGTTAGCATGTCTGCTTTGCATGTTCTTTGCGTGCATCGTGTGGGTTTTCTTCAACGACTCTGGCTTCCTCCCACATTCCAAAAAACATCCATGTTCGATTCGCTGAAGACTCTAAATTGTACATAGGTGTTCATGTCACAGCAACCAGTCCAAGATGTACCCTGCCTCTTGCCCAAAGTCAGCTAGGCTAGGACCCGATTCAACCAGGACCCAAATGAGGATAAGCACGAGCGAAAATGGATGGAGTTCGCTGCCATTTCTTTTTTATGTCTGCATTATTTGTTTGTAAATGCATCACACCATCTCTCACTCTCCATCCTTCTATTTTTAAATTCCTGCCATCCCATCTGTGCGTCTATCCAGCTTAAAGTCCTGATCCGGCCAGCCCTCCCAGGTTTATGAAAGGCGGGCAGCTTTGTAGACGGTGCATATCAAATTCTGCTCAGCTCTGCGTGGATTTTGTACCACAGACAAAGGCTTACAATACATGTGAGCCTTTAGTCGCACATAGACACCGACAAAGAGGAGCTCAGGCTGCAAGAGGGGGGAGGGGGGTGGAACAGAACAGGGAAAAATGACTGTGGGACGGGAATGGAGAAATATACTTTTGAAAAATACATTTTGAGAAGTATGCAAGCGATAACGCAAGATCTGATCCTTTTCCCACTGCCATGACCACGACAACCATTGCTCACCTTATAAGTGGTTTAGAATGACCAGCGATGTCTGCCATCAAGTGATGAATGAGGGAAATAGGGAATGGGCAAGCCCGTGAATGGCGATAATCCAGCTGTGATGAACCCCCAACAAAACCAACCCCCCCTCCCAAAAAAGCCCAAAAAATAAATAAATAAATAGTTTTGAGGAAGAAATACTGGAGAAAAAATCTGCAAATAGGTGTTCCCAAACCGCAAGTATGCAGGGGTCCATTATTGGGAGGAAACATCCTTCCAATCCTCCCGCCCCACCTGCTTCCCCACCCATTTTTAAAAATGTAATTGAACATTTTTAATTAATCAAGGGCCCACTCAATGTGCGGGCCGCCAGTTAGCCATTCCTGCCGTAGACAGACAAACGTTGGCAGGTTTGAGATCAATGCAGTGTAACTGGATCATTTTCCATGGCACACCTGTCAATCTCTCCAAACTAACCTAGCTGCGGCACACCGGTTGAGAATCACTGCATGAAGCACGAACGGCAATGCTTCATCTTCAATCGCTCAAGTAGTGCTTGACAAACTCCTTGAAACTTCAAAACATGTTGACTTCTGACAATGACTTCCTCAACAAACAAATCCATGTTCCACTGTTGATTTTGATTCACTACAGTGGTCTAAAACTAAATTCCACAATATACAAACTGCACCGGAAGTTACGGATACTTCTTCAGTGCGAAAACAAAGAGCAGACCGATCGGAACAAAGTGGGAAATCCAGTGAAACTAACAAGATTGCTCAAAGCTGTGAGTCGACTCACCATGATGTAGTGACGCTGCATCTCGGTCTTGTCGCTGGCCAGTTTCTCACACTCCAGTTTGAGGCTGCAGAAGGACACACAAGGATATGCAAATGAGATGGTGAACAGTAATCCGCCGCCGGAGATAGGGACCGTGCCCTGTCACGGATAGAAAATAATTGTGAATAACTGCTGCCAACCCGATATATTTTAAGTTTATGATTGCCTTTGTTCATGGTTTAGACTACAAATATACCACGAGCTATTAACCTAACACAGTATTAGTATTCTAATTTCAAACTCATTTTTTAATAATATCCTTAAAAATAACAATGATTTGATTTAGAAAATACTGACTATAAAGAAAGTGTGTGCTGTGTGTGTACACTTGGTTGAGATGCTTCATGTCAACATAGTTCCTTCACACGAAGATGCCGCAAGATTTTTTTTAGACGCATGCCGATTCCAGGAGTTGGCAGAATACATTTCTGCGAACCAATTAATGGGGTGAGTAATTTAAAAAAAAAATTGGGGGTGACTTAATGCTCACAACAATAAATAAATAAATAAATAAATAACTAACTAACTAACTAACCAACTAACTAAATAAATAAATAAATAAATAAATAAATAAATGAATAAATAAATAAATGAATGCAGTCTTATGTTGTAATATGTTAAAAAAAATGGCAAAAATCAGGAAAAAAATGTCATAATCATTCTTTCCCCGATTTTTAGAAATCTAATATCGGCCAATTCAATTAACTCATTCACTCCCAAAGACGTTATTAAACATCTTTTCAGACTTGGTCTACACTTGGATGAATTAATTGGCCAGCCAAATCAGCGGCCCGGCACAAGATTATTTTCAAATATCTCAACTGTACTAAAGCTACTTCCGAAGCTATTGACCATCCATCCATTTTCCGCCGCTTATCCGGAGTCGGGTCGCGGGAGCAGCAGCTTTAGGAGGGAAGCCCAGACTTCCCTCTCCCCAGCCACTTCTTCGAGCTCTTCCTGGCGGATCCCAGGCGTTCCCAGGCCAGCTGGGTAACATAGTCTCTCCAGCATGTCCTGGGTCGTCCCCGGGGTCTCCTGCCAGTGGGACATGCCCGGAACACCTCACCAGGGAGGCGTCCAGGAGGAATCCTAATTAGATGCCCGAGCCACCTCATCTGGCTCCTCTCGATGTGGAGGAGAAGCGGCTCTACTCTGAGCCCCTCCCGGATGACCGAGCTTCTCACCTTATCTCTAAGGGAGAGCCCGGACACCCTGCGGAGAAAACTAATTTCGGCCGCTTGTATCCGGGGGATCTTGTTCTTTTGCTATTGACATTCCTCTTAAACGGCCAGTGGCGGTAACACAGCGGACCGCTTGGCAGAAAATCGCCGTCAAGTATTGTAAAATTCTGCCACAGCAATATTTTTTTTTTCTCCTCGTCTTGCTTTTGAAAACAATGTTTCCTGACAAATATGTCTATGGGCAAGCCGTTACATTTCCTGAGAATATCAAAAGCAAGTGAGAACGAGGACATCAGGCAGCGATTCATTGTTTACACCAGCAAATGCAACCGTTTTCTGTAATACACGTGAACATGCTGCCGCCGTACCTGTGGTACTGGGCCTGGAGGAACTGGAATTCCTCCTTGATGCGGTCCAGAGTTTCCAGGACGGTGAACTTGAAAGACTGGCCAGGTTGCAAGGGGACCTTGACGGGAGAGAAAGGACAGACGTGAAGACAGGATGAAAGACAGACATTCAGCTGTGTGTGCGCACGTGTGCGTGTGTGTGGCATGTGCGTGCATGCGTGCGAGAGAGCGCCAAGATGAAAGTGAAGAAAGGTCACTTCCTCTTCCCACACATCATAAAGCGGTGTGCTCCGCTAATGACTCTTGCTCCTTTTCCCTCTTCTTCCTCCTCCCTCCCGCTCTTCCACATTAGCATCCTCCCCGCTCTCTTGGCGGCACGCTAATGTATTCGAGCCTACAAAGAGCGGCGGCGGCGGGAGGAAACGTCATTGGAATAACTTCCAGCAAAATCAAGGCACCTGCTAAGAGCTAAACAAGGAACAACAGAACAAAACGCCTCTCGGGGGACCAGCCGCCATCCTCCACATTTGTCATGAGCTTGGAGAAACAACAGAGGATGTCTTAGATGCTCTTTCCCCGAGTAAGGAAATTACCATTCTTATTCGATGCGTTGATGGAGTGGGGAAGGGGCGAGGGGGTCACACTGCCCATCAAAGATGGCTCGTCGACGCCCCCCATCCGCCTTAGTCTTACGGCACCCTAGTCCAGGCCGGGCTAGGTTTTTCCCAGACTTACTGTCCTGTGTGGAAGGTCCGCGGCAAATTAGGGAGAAGAAGTAGACCCGCAAATTATGCCGGGTTGAGAGGTGAAGGAATCGCTCCATTTTAAGACAAAGTGGAAAGCCGTGACTACCAATGGAAGGTTCTTTATCAACTCAGAATGGCCCAACAATAGAGAGAGCGTCATCCTACAAAATACTTCGGTATTTGGTTAGACAAGAGGTATCAAACTCATTTTTGTCACAGGCCACATTTTAGTTCACGTTTCCTTGACCGAAACTATATAAAGAAGTCAAGAATAACGTTTTATTCAATTATTGTTTAAGTAACTCTAATGAGGGATTTGGTAAAAACTTACAATATGTCGCTGATGTTTTACCTATGTGGTACAGATTTTAGCAAGCATCGTGGAAGTTGTTATTTTTGTGTTGCTTTCGTGGGCCACTTAAAATGAGATAGCGGGCCACATCTGGCCCCCGGGCTTTGAGTTTGACACCTGTGAGTTAGACGATTACAAATTGAGAGCTTTTTTTAAAAAAAAGCGTTGGTTTTTTTGGGGGGGGTGAAGAAGTGCTTTCCTTTTTCAGCAACGGAAAGGTTAGTGCAGTGTGTACGCGCGCACACACACACACACACACACACACACACACACACACACACACACACACACACACACACACACACACACACACAAAGTACTATCATTGTCTGTGGCGTTGTCTCATGTCTGCAATTTTCTGCCAGGACTCCCTGTGAGGTGAATTATTATAAATCATGGCGACCTTTCCTGATGGAATAAACAAATAAATAAAATGACAATGTGGACTTCAAAACCCATCTGATCATTTAAATAGGTAAATACGCAATGGCTGTGTGAACACTTGTGTATGACGGACAGAGGAATGTAATCATTCTTGTCTGAAACGCACTGGAAAGGGCTCCTCGTACTATGACTCCAAAGACATTTTGGATGTCGTTCTTGTACTACTTTGCAAGAGATGAGATAGTGTAGCTCAGGTGTATTCTGTGATCGTCTCGATCAGTCTCTCCCAAACTTCACTGAACCAAAGTACATACTTAACATTAGAAAAATCTCACAGCACCCCACCAAACAAAAAATGCCACAAGTATGTATCCTGAAATAATGACATCATCTCAATTTACTGACTGTGTTTGTGCGTGCCATGACTTATTCTGTTGTAAGAATGGGAACAGGTGGATACACTGCACAACTTCACACTTTTACAATTCGATGGTAACGCGGCTGACGTGAAAAGGCGAATATCATGTTCCCTTCTGAAGCCTTCCAACGAAATGACAGAACACGAGCAAGTTAATCATTCAGCCCAAGTCCCAATGCATCCATTTGAACCCATCGCACAATGCACAAAGTGGTATTATGCCCTCGTGGCGATCTGCCCGCACAGCCAAAGCAAAAAAAAAAAAGATTGGCGGTTTCAGTGGTGAGCTCCATTAGTCGAGACAAGCACAATTCAATTAGATTTCAATTAGTCCAACGGCGGAGGTCAGAGATGTGTGGGCTTCCCCCAGTAATTAATCCGCCGAGCCGAACTGAGCCGAGCTAAAGTGAGCAGAGACCAGGCAGAGAGCGGGGAGCTGGAGATGGGCACAACATATGCTAACTTTGTGTGTGTGTGTGTGTGTGTGTGTGTGTGTGTGTGTGTGTAAGGGATGAAGGGTTGGAGGAATGGCGGGGAGTCTGCCAAAAGATCCCCACTGACCTTGATTTATACAGTTCTCACAGGGGCGATTGGGTGGGGCGGTGCGAGAGTGGGGTCGATACAAATACGGCCATGGACCCGCTGACAACATCAATATGCATGTACAGTAGATTATCCTTGGGAGCGCACACACATACGTCAAAGAGTGAGGGAGAGTGACGATAGCGGGGGGGACGACTGATGGACAAAAAAAAAAAGATAACGACATGTCTGACAGACAGATGGATTGAACCAGTGATAGGCTCCTCTGACGTTCTTACAGAGGAGCGCCAGAGCCAGATGATGAGAGAGTGACTGACTGTGCGAGATGGAACGCCATTCATCCCCGTGACACCCCCCGGGATGGGAGGCGGAAGATGAAGGAAATACTTTTCTCCCCCCCACCCCCTCCCACAATCCCTCCCACTCTTTCTTTGCTGTAGTCAACATAAGCATGCCCATCCAGCCTCTGTAATACTCGCACCATCTGCTCGTATGAGCATATGTACACAACACTGTAAGCCAACTCCACAAAGTATTTAATTTGATTGGAAATGCTTCACGTAGCACATTCGGCGAGACAAAAATGAATCGACGGTGCCGATGCCTGGTCATAGACAGCTACAAGAGATTCCAAAGGATGCGATCAAATTCTGATGTGGTCTGAAATGCACACGACGGCCATAGAAGCGAGTTGAACAAAGCAATCGGCTGACGTTAAGAACGACTTTACAGTTGACACCCACACACAGATCACAGACAGTGATCAGAGGATCCTCTGTTTTTTCTCTCAATGTCTTAACTGCATTTAAATGTAAAAAAAAAGGAAAGACAAAATCAAGGCCCCTAGCGTTCAAAGGGGTTACAGAAAGAAACCGATTGACATCTCCCACAGCTTCTCGACACAAACACGTGATTTTAAAATCTACATTTTAAAATTAAAATTTTAAAAATCTAATCTTTTTCACTCAATGCCGATCAGCTAAACGTCACGTGATCTGCCCCGATTTCCCGGAGGTCCTTTGAAGCAAAGTTAAACTGAGAAAAAAAAGGCACCCGAGGGGAAGGAAAACATGGACAATATTTATGAAAGATGGGGGCATCCGTGGCGTATGTCGGTCTCGGCAAACATTTGTTGTTGAAGTTGAGTGTGCGAGTGTGTCGGGTGTCTCCTGCGCCGTGACAGATGGCCACGCAGACTGTTTGGGGGTTCGATAGGCTGTCACGAAAGGCCGAAAAAACAGCCTCTCGCCTCCTGTATTTTAGACTGTGTGTGTGTGTGTGTGTGTGTGTGTGTGTGTGTGTGTGTGTGTGTGTGTGTGTGTGTGGGTGAGCCAGAGATGCAGCCGTCATAGGGAATCAGATATCAAAAACTGATCCTGTTAATCTCGGAGGTAGATGTGAAAGAGGGGAAGGGTGACGGGAGGGTTTAACACTCGCCCATCCACACGCAGACACACATGCATGTGCGCACGCGCACACACAGAAGCACACACGCCATGTGGGACAGCAGTCGATCACAATTTGGACGAGCTGGCACAGGCCGAGCGGAGAATTAGGGAGGATTATCTATGGCCAGCGGAGAAGGGGGGGAAGAGGTAAACAAGGGGAGGGTGGGGGAGGCGGTTGAGGTCTGTTTTGACTCGCTCACATAACAGGATTGATCTTGTTTTTTACGAGGTTGCATCTTGTGGCACGAGTTGTACATCAATTCAATATATAGTGTTATACATTATAATATAGAGGGATCTATTTTTGTGCCAAGTGCTAGTCTGGTGCAAGGTGTGTTGCAAATCTGCGCAGGGGCGGGTTTGACTAAGTTGTGGTATTTGTCAAATTATTTTCCAAACATTAGATGCCCTCGATAACTGTTTCTTGTTTTTCAAGGGGCATCGGTGACATGTGCTCGCAACAGTGAGGCGGCGCTGGTTAGGCAACAAGGTTCTTGAAAGTGACACTTTTATCCATCTGGTGGCTGACGTCAGCAACAATTTGTTTTGCATTCTGGCTGAAAGCTATCCTCTTGCATTTCTGTGAGTCTCCCTCACTTTGTCTGTCTTTTGTAACGCCAAACTTCTGTTCACATCAGCTGCTGTGTTTTTTTTTTCCCCCCCACCACTTGAAATGAGAGCTCAAGTGCGGAGCAGATGCTCATCGGCGAGTGATTGGGTAAGAAATAATTCGATCTGTCTGCTCGTCTTCCGACTCTCCCGCCGTTTAGCCTCTTGTGCACTCTACCAACGCGGCGTTAGTAGGCATGCCTGAGCAAGAAGGCATCTTCCACTCCCCACACCGTCATTCTTCACCCCTCGTTCTTCATTTTGTATGAGCACGTCTGCGGACAAGCAGACACACATTCAGATAGAACATGAAATAATCATCGGCTGATGAAATATTTAGTGGCATAAGACACACAAATAGATAAGAAATTGCCAAGTGTTTGCGCCCCGTGTGACTCGCTGTTTGCAACTCACTACTTTTTGGGACTGAAGGAAGGATGGTGCTGGCATCTGAGAAACCGTTTCACCGCGGCGGGCGCATCGGATCATATCGTGTTATGTACGGACGCAGTGGGTGAGTCTGGAAAGGCATTTGTGGGTTGGCGGCTCAACAACTTTCATTTTGGATGTGGCAAATTAGCATAAACATGTTTGACAACAGCGTGATACACGCAGACAATCCTAAACCGGATGAGAAGATTGGAATCTCGCAGTTACGGTGAACAAGTTGATTTTGCTTGATTGCTGCAAGTAGGGGGACATAACGTAAAATGGAAAGTCAATGAATAGTGTTGCCTCGAATTATGAGTGACTCGACTTTCACTACGTCAATTCTTGATTTCCCTTCAAACGTTTTCGCCACAAGAGCTAAATTGATGCAACTGAAATTCACAACAAGCAGAAAGTTGCCAGTGAACAGTTCTTCAAAAAAGGTCCTATCTTCCAGCACTTTACAGTTAAAATGAAACATGTAACAAGGAGAATTACAGTTTGTGTATTTAATGCATCAAACCTGCTATCTTTAATCCTAAAACGACGCAAGACACCATTCACGGGCTAACTAAGCTAGCATCAACGTCGCGGTCTTGTAACCCTTTAAGCAAGCGATATACAAATAAAAATGGTGCGAAACATCAGGCAGACATAATACTCTCAGGCATAAATTCTTTATCCTCTGCAAAAAAAGGCTAATATTACTGCAGCTTACTGAGCTATTGTGTGTGTCTTATTGTGTTTATACTGTATGTACACACATATATAATGCTACCTGATGGAGCAGTATATCAAGGAAATTATTATGTTTTGATAAAGCACAATACAATAGAGTCGTATATTTCTGTTCAAATGAATTACTGTAAAACCATCTGTCAACTGTAATCGTGTTACCCATGATATACTGGGCAACAAGCACCTTTCTTATCTCGCAATAAGGTCGATTTCCTGTTTTATGGTTAGCGTTGCACACTGGCACCCAACTGTGGTAGCATCACAAAAAAATAAAATAAATAAACGAGTTGAAGAAAAACCATCTGGCGCATTTGCCTGTTCATAAAACTCGCAAAATTCAAACGCGCGCACACATTCGTGAAAGGCTGGTTCTCATTCATGGCACACGTGTGTGTGTGTGTGTGTGTGTGTGTGTGTGTGTGTGTGTGTCTTGATGCACCTGCCTATGAAATAAAGCGTTGAGGTGTGTGTTTCAGATGTGAGGAGAGGCGCTGGTGTGTCATCACAATAAATCGGTCCGACTTCTAAGTAGAATAGCTTGTGGCAAAACACACGCAGACAACACACAAGTCAGACACTGAGGTGCAAATGGACACATAAAACATGAAAGGACAGGGCACACACACACACACACACACACATCCAGTCGAATCAATTACACGGCTGCATAGAAAATCCAAACCGTCTTCGCGATCCACCGAGCAATCTACAATGCAGATCTGAATCGAATAAGAAGAAGCCATCTTGCCTTTTGCCATTTCATCTTTGCAAGAAATCCTCCGTCACTTCCGCGGGGACAGAGCCGCAGAAAGGAAAAGATTCCGGCCGACGGGAAGTTGAACGTTTTTATGCAAGGAGGCATCGACTTGGGACAACGGTCCTCTGCTGTTTTACAACCAAGGTTAACTTGCAACATCTGCGTTGTCCAAATCGGTTGAAATCAAAATGGATCGGATCCAAGAGCTGACTGTCAACATGGATTCATCCGACCCTTTTGCCTAGTGCTTGTCCTCTTTAGGGTCACGGGTGAACTCGATCTTATCCGAGCTGACTTTAGGCAAGAGGCCGGGGTTCATCCTCCACTCGTTGCCAGTCAATCAGAGGGCACAATGAACTTTTTGCTCACCCTTCCAATTGTGCGCCTTGACGGAGTTTAAATGCGAATGTTCCACAGTCATTTACAGACCTTGCCTGCGTGCGCACTTAAGCTAGAGCATTTGCATGAGACGGAACATCAGGAAATGAATATTCCAGCTGCCCTCGGAGAGGAAGATTGTGTCTAAAACGAGAACCAGGATGAACTTGGGGCGTTGTTCGAATGATACGAGTGCGTTCAGAAAATGGAATGCATGGAAGTGAAAATCCTGATCACGGCTCTTATTCTTTTCCACACAATTGCAAATTCCAAATGAAAACACGGCAACAACATGACCAAATGTGTTAACGCCTTCACAGACTCAAAGCCTCCTCCAAAAAATCTAATCAAGCAGTGGCGGTATTTTTCTTTATAAGCGCACTCCTTTACTGCAAAACACGATCTGCAAAATGGAAGATGAAGCGGCAAATTTTCTGGAGCTCCGGTAGCTTCCCACTTGACTCTGCTTTCCTCTTCGCCTCTTATTTCGTCTACATATTGACTTATGTCGTCCTTTTCCATAAGCCCCCTCGTGTTTGGAATGAGACACAACATAACTGAAAGACCAGGCGCTGCAGTTAAGTGGACTGGTTGGCAAGACCTTGAAGAAAAACATGCACTTAGCTTTTCAACGCCAGCGCAGAGACGGTGTTGGTCTAAAAACTAGTTTGACGATTTTGAACAATATTGGACGAAAATAAGACATGTTCATGTTCACCGCGAGAAGTATTTGTGTACTCAAATGTCATTATTTGTACTTTAGAAAATAGTATCAGTGCATCTTCAATAAAACTCACGAGCCTGCACTGAGATTTGATTCCCGTAACTCAGAACTGTGAGCCACAAGTGCTAACCACTAGGGCGCCATGCTCAGTATTCACAGAGTTTTGTGTAAAAACACAAAATTGAACAGTCTCATCGTGCTTTTATTACCAAGTAACCGTTTTGGGGTTTTTTTTATCTTCATGGTGTGATTTAAATTTGCTGTGCCGCGTTCTCAGCGTGAAATAAAGCCGATCATAAGGATTTCAGCTTCACTGCTTTTGCAGTACTTGGATAGCTGCGCACACAAACGACCACACTTGTGAAGCTGCGTGCATGTTTGGTTCGCTCACACTTCGTCATGGATCACATTTCATTGCCGTACCAGAAATAAAGACGTGGGGGGGTCATGGACAAATAGTGTGAGCGTGGGAGTGGGGGTTAGATGGTGGACATCGGCCTGTTGGGGGTGCAACTTTCTCAAAAAGTCATGTCGGCAAGCGTGAGGAGGGACGCTCCCGCTCTCCCTCCTCTCATTCAGTTTCATTTCTGCTATTTTTCAAGAATTTTGGGGGGCAGGGGGGGTGGCTCTTTTACTTTCTGCCTTTGTTACTTCACTTCCTTCCTCTTTCAGCAGTCTTATTAACATTCTCCGTGCACACGTAATTGATTCCTCATGCCTGACTCTTGTGAAATGTCATTCATAATTCTCTGTGATAGTTGTGTGTGTGTGTGTGTGTGTGTGTGTGTGTGTGTGTGTGTGTGTGTGCGTATTATCTGGCAGGGAAGTCAGTCTGCGGGCTCACACAGCAAAGTGGCCACTGACCTATTTGTATCACAGACATGGAGAATGACTAATAAATCTGATTATAGCGAGCGGGCCATGAGGAGGGAAAAAAAAAACTGCCACACTGAGAGCAAGCTGTCATTCATTCATCCCTCTGGGCTTTTCCCTTTTTTAAAATGTTATTATTTATTATTATGTTTGCCTGCATATTTCAGCTTTATCTCACTTTGTTTTTAACCTTTTTTTTTACCCTGGCGGCTACATTACCGTCACTGCCTGATGGCACTTGAGGGCGGGTAAGCGAAGGAAGGCACAGCAGGATTTTTCTACAAGTGACAATGGCTATGTGGGAATGTAACTGGCAATTAAATAAGCCTTTGCGTCGAGTCGAGACCACCTTCCGGTACAACGTACACACCGTAGTGAGGACCACGTACATTTCCAAGACTCTACTGGTGCTCCAAAACAGCGGGACAACACAAAACAGAAAGTATGGTGAAGTTGACTAAGGAGAAGGAGAGAGGTTCCCCCCCGCCAAAAAATGTAATCAAAAAAATGAATGAGACTAAAACATGGGGATGCACTTACCGGATGCCTGCCCTGAGGGTACATGATCCCAGGAGAGGAGAGGCTTCCAGTCCGTTTGACGGCCAGGTTAGTCCCCTGGCCCTCCACTCCTCTGCCCTCCACGGGTTCACAAAGTCCACTTCTTCTTCTTCTCGCAAAGTCAATCCAATGCGGGGCTATCCAACACTGTCACGAGAACACACAAGACTTAGTTTCCACGCTCTCCTCTTATCAGCCTTCCTCCTGCTGTGATCAGTCAAGGTCCAAACAGAGTGACATGACAATTACATCCTCTCTCCTCTTCCTCCTCCTCCTCTTCTTCTTTTCCTTTTTCGTCTCCCCCTCTTGCTCCTCACGTCTCCTGGTGCCCTTTCTTCACCCGGCCGTCCACTGACAGAAACATAAACACACAGATGGATGGTCTTCCTCCTTTGTGACACGCTGCTGCAGAATGGAAGAGGAGGGATGAGGAGGACAGAGAGTGAGAGAGCTTTGTTTTTTTAATATGATTGGGGGGGGTCACAAAAAAAAGAGAGAGAGGAAAACAGGAAAGAAGAGCAGGTCAGTGGAGGATCCAGCGGGCTTTTCAGCAGCAAGCCCTAGACTGTAATATATTGTGCCTGTTGGCTTCAACACAAACAGGACAGGCTGCTAAAGCTGCTCTTAAGGTGGAACTGAACAGATAGGCGGAGGGAGAGAGAGTGAGAGAGACGGCTCTCTTTTCAGTTATGGTCTCACACACACACACATACACACACGCACACAGAGCAATCAGTCATGCGCAAAGACTGATAAGGAATTGAGATTCCCAAACAAACGCTCCAACATTCAGACACCAATTCGCGTCAGTTATCACTGCGCGCGCACATGCGCGCCGTTATTACTCACGTTACTCGTGGAGATAACGCCATGCGCGCCTGCTCTTCACATGTAGTGACGTACATGAAATATGGAGACGGCAGTGAAAAATGACATGGGATATAGTGGACAACTGCAATCCTATTTGTCAAAGAACTGAATTGAATTAAAGTCAAACGGTCACCATAAAAAGAAAAAAAATAGAGCAAGGTTCGACATTAATGGTGGCCAAATGGCCCAGCGCCACAGACACTACCCAACTTCAGATGTTGACCCAGTCTAAATTCCTTTCACTTTGAACATTCTTAATTGCCATGCAAGTCTGAAGTCACCCGCACAACGAAAGACGTGACCGAAGCCAACCGGACAGTCGCGCACTAAGCAATGCTCTGCAACTACTTTTCACGAATAGTCGAATGTCGGCAATTAGTTTTGCGAAATGTTGAATTGCAAGTGAATGTTGCAAACGTCGCAACCAATCAAAAATACCACGTTGGATCACACGATCTTTAACAATATAAATTACTTTTATGCCTACATGGCAATTTCCAGGCTACCAGGCAGGGTATTTGTCAGACACACACGCATGATCCGGGGGGGTCCTCCAAGTGCTCACTACACAGCGGCCAACTTTACATCATTCGGAAGCGGGGATCTTCTTGCAGTTCTTAGCGTGTCCATCTCCTGCATGGACTCCAGCGAGTCCGCTTCCATCAGGCAGTGAAAGGGAATGAGGGGAGCCTCTTCCATTGGATGGCAAATAGGTCTGCTGTATTCCTCCCACAACTGCGCAAACACCCCATTCTACCTATCCCATAGTTTGACGGCACTTTGCGCTAGACAAAAATAGGGTCCTTTGACTTTCCTCTCCACACAAAGTGTGATGCGGAAGGTATTTTCCCAAATACCGATTGTCAGGTGTTTTACTATAAGGGAAGAACACTAAAGTAGCAGCAAGAAAGTATGCCTCCAAATGAAATGTCATCCAGATCAAGTGAAGGCAGTGGCACTACGGCAGGTGTCACACATGACGTGATGAAGCTTTACACCCACACGTCGTCAAAAATCACTACCTCAAACACGGAGGGGGATTAACAACATACCAGAAAAACCCTACACGAGTCCAGTTAAAAAGATCTGTTTTTCTATTTCTGTCCCGGCTGTTACCTCCTTTGCACACGTTATTTACAGGACGGCTCGGTAAGTCGCGTTATTTAAAGTCTTTCCATGTTGAGAGCACCAGCCTGGCCCAGACGTCTTTTGGCCCCGCTTCATAATGACTTTATCCGTCGCAGCTCTGCCTTTGAACTTGATCAAACAACCATTAATCCGGCACTGTTGAATTGGACACAGCCGTCTTGGCATGTGGGCGTAGGGTTTCCAGTAAGGCATTTGATAACAAGAGGGTCAGCCAGAGGGCAGCACTCAAGTGTTAATTATGGTCACATACAGTACTGACGTCCCGGGACATTAACAAACGACTTCTGGGGAACGCCTCCTTGCACAGTCCCCTAAATTCAAGTTGGACTTCTTGTCTTGGTAACAGCAAAGACAATGACAAATTGCATCATTACAGTGGTATTTCGTCTTACAAGTGAAATACCATCGCTCAGTGGATTTTATTTTGTTTTGTGTGTTGGCATTGTGGTCATTTTAAAACATTCATATCTAAAAATATCTAATGTGAACACAAGCCGTGTAAAAACAAGCGGACAGAACATACAACTACATTCCACAGGCATATATTCTTTATCCTCTGAGGAAAACGACTAACATTGCAGCTTCCTTGAGACAGTCTTTGGTGTTTAATCATCATTTGTAGATTTGTGGACATAATGCCTTTCAGACTTTTTAAGGATCTGTGGGAACCATGCCAAAGCATAATTTATCATTTGATTAGAATTGCGGCAACATCAGCAGTTCCAAATGCATCAATTAACAACGTGAAATTATCCACAAGAACAGAAACTTGACAGGTCGACTTTGTCCTCTCATTACGTGTATCGATGTTCAACAAAAGACAAAGAAACAATGAGAAGGACTCTGACCCACAAACCAGATACAGTACTAGATTTGCCGCTGATATCATTGAAAACAAACACGTAATTCTGGCTCAGTCTCATACTTTGTATAGAAATTGTATCAGGCCTGCGGACTGACTTCCCTGTCAGACAAACACACATTGTAAAACAACCGTTCTCATGGTTCTACACAACAATACACTGGAATGTATAATTAAATATAATTTTATGAACCCCTGATGTGATAGAGGGAAAACCCCACCAGATTCGGAATCAGCGCCAAAGGAAAATAAAAATCATCTCTAAAAGTTCAAGTACATCTCTGAGACCAATGGCATTTCCATTCAGTTCATTGCGGAAAGATGATTTTTAGATTCAAATGCTTTGCTTTAAAACCGCATAACGAATTCAAATGATCTCTCCAGACACAACTGTATTGTGCTGTATCCACAGCTTTTTGGTCGGAAAAAAAGACTAAAATTTGTCTTGCTGACGTGAACCCTAACAAAATGGCGTGTGTTCACTGAGATGGCTCAAATATGACTTAAACATGAGAATAAAGAGGGTCTTGATCTTAAAAACACCTGTCAAAATCACTTAACAACACGATCATTTGATAAGGGGAAACAACGTGATGTATATGAGTACTTTGACCAAAGAGGTTCGTGGTTAATAAATTCCACATGAGACGGCGCACTCTGTTTGGAGATGGGGCGTGGGTTGTGCTCCGCGGATTCTCACTAATAACACATGTAAATAACTATCGATGCACTTATAATCGTGAGAAAAGATGACATTTAGAAAAGGTCACCTGTCATGAAGAGCACCACTCTGCCTTCCACTTCCTGATACAGCAACAACAAGCTCCAAAAAGCGCGCGAAGACTCATTTCCAGTCCTTTTACGTCTCAATTTCGCCTATTCAGATGCGGCTATCGCCTGGTTCCACCTTAAAAACTCAGCTTGCCTGGAGTCTCTCCTCGCGCGTTGAGTGGATGAAGCTGAGCCAATCGTTTTCGCTAAGACCCCACGTTGGGTCCTGACGTTATATCACGCACTGACCAATGGGAGCGAGGAGACGACTGGGAACGGAAGAGGGAGGGGAGGTTTGAGGAGTCTTATGGGGATTGTGGGCATTGAAGTTCCAATTATTCTGCTCGTGCGCGCGCAAACACACACGTGAACACGCAAACATACAGGCACACGCACACACGCGATTACGCACACACGGAGCGAGTGAGCGCACAAAACACCCACACTCGACCGTCAGTCACGCCACGTAAACGCTCACTAAATTCCAGTGTTAATTTAAACTCCTAAAGAACACAAATAAAGAGTTTAGAAGACAAATAAACCTTGCCAGTTTGTTTCATATTGGCTAGATTTAAGTTAACATGTCGACTAAAGTGGAGGGAAAAGAACTCGATTTGAATCCCAGACTTAATTATAAATGTCATTGTGATTTGTATAAAACATTTATTGAATACATAATTGTTTTTTGTCATGTTACATTGTTTAACATAAAACACGGGCTCAGTATATATATATATATATATTCTTAATAGTTTGCTTCCCTTCACAAGAATAGAATAAATAAATAAACAAATAATAGACGTAAAAAAATAGACATTGTGCAATTGAATGATTTTTTATTAGAATTTATATTGGTGCCCTTTGTTCATTTCTATTCAATGAATACAAAACAAAGAGTCAAAGTTCATTATGACAAATTTATGAGCAAGATTTTCAAGGTAAATGTGAAACAGAGCAAGTCGGGTAATACTTTCTAGATGCGCTGCAATTTATGAGAAACTGCGTCCACACTTTTCAGTGATGTTGAAAAAGTGCCCACACATAAATAAAGTTCACGTATGGAAAAAGGTCATAGCGTTTCTCGACATTAAAACACATGTGACATCAGTAAGAAAAATAAAATTGATTTTTGCAGCTCTACCATAAACAGCACGGACACCGCATGCATTGACTCCAACAAATAGCAATCAAAAAGCCATTTGTCAAGAAATGGCTTATTTGATTGGCGATCAATAAAAATAGATTACGGCTTTTTAGTCCAACAATCAGCAGAACAATGCAAAATTGATCCCCGTGGCTCTCAAGTCGGCAGAAACTCTGCAATATTGTGAGCCTCCGAACCTGCAGGGGGCGCTAATTTGTATTTGCTGTTGCAACACAAAAGCCAGGATTGCTGCTGATTTTTTATTGTAATCGTAAATAACGTTTCACTGTCTGGCTTATCGCGTCCGTCATTTAGCCTAAAAGTGTTGACATAATTCCGTCGGTATGTCCTGGAATGAAGGCCTGGGGTGGGGTGTTGCCTTTGCCTTTATGCCAGTGAGCAAATATGATCTTGCAACCCTGCAAGCGCAATCGTTCAACAATGTGTGCTTGAGTGTGTGTGTGTGTGTGTGTGTTTGTTTTGCATGTGTTTTCTTTGTGTGTGTTTGTGAGATGTTTTGACACGAACATCGTATATGTGGGACATGTGCAGCAACGGCGTGCCAGAATTAGCTCCTTCCAACTTCTTTCCTGCTCCCCGGCAGCAGGAAAGAACTGTGTCACTTGTGTGTGTGTGTGTGTGTGTGTGTGTGTGTGTGTGTGTGTGTGTGTACTAAGTTTGACATTGACATATTTTCATATTGTTTGACTCCTATGATGTTCATGTGCTGACGTATTTACTGGATTTATTATTAATGCTTTTTAGAGCTTTGATACGAGGCATCATCTGGAATGAATACGTTTTGGCAGACATTTTTCTGGGAATACCGATAACATCTACGCTAATTTCAGCTAGCCCGTCAATGTCGTTTCGCGTTATATGTTAGCGTAAACTTGGAAGACTTTAGATATCTAATGTTTAATTCTCTTTTGTTGTGTACTCTGATTATATGCATTGCTGCGCCGTGCGGTTTAAAGTGTTAGTTGTTTGAAAGTGCTATCGTCACTGAATCATTTGTGCTAATTACCATTAGCTTGTCTTTGGCGTTTCGCATTATATTATTGCAATAAGCTAGTGGACTCTTGTTAGATGAAATTAACTGATTTGGTTGAAAATGTTTGTTCTTCACCACCAGGAAATGAACTAGAAACATAGCTTTTAGAATTTTCCTGTGTTTTAACCGAACTCTGAAAAGTATCATGAGCATTTGAGGGCTAGTGCTAACACCACATGTAAAGGTAATGGAATGAGGATTTGCCTGATGCCCTCCTGTGAGTCAAAAGAAGTGACAGCGACTCGTCATGCTATTAATGAGCTTTAACAAGTTCCGACAGTCGGGGAAATGAGGCGAGCCGGCACGATGGCGTCGACATCACTCACTGTCCTGCCCCGGCACTCAAGAAGCTAAAGCAAGATGAGCGGTGGCGCCGCAGCAAGTAGCCCACTCAACGCATGCATTTTAGCGCACTGTGAGTAATAAACCTGCGTGGCACGGCAACAATGCTTAGCCCCTCCACTACCAACTTTTGTGGTTGAGAGTTTGAATCCGGACTACGGCCTTCCTGTGTTCGTGTTTCGTTCCACAGTCCAAAAACATGCATGTTAGGTTCAGTGAAGTCTCCGAATTGTCCCGAGGTGCGACTGTGAGTGCGAATGCGTGTCGAGCTATACGTGCCCTGTGAGTGGCGACCAACCCATGTCGTACCTCGTTTCCTGCTCGAATTCCAGCTCACCTGTGACCCCGGAGAGGAGAAGCGCAAAAGAAAGTGCATGGATGAATGATAAGCACTATTTGTCGCTGGGCAAATTCCTTCTGAAAAAGAACAAATTTGAATCAATCAGTTTGGAGAAGGACTAAAATTAGACGACCTCAATGCAGCAAATATTACAGGACTCATGAAAATGTCAATGTCAGTGGGCTGGATTAAAGTACGGAGGGGGCCTTTCGCCTGCTCTATGTGTAACTTTGCATATCATGTTTAATTTACCAAGTCATTTTGTAAGCCACATTAAATGTGAGCGCACATCGAGATAGAAGTGCACATTTGTATCCATGTGTGTACGGTATGCAAATAATTGTGTGAGCACACAACGTACATAGCAGTTATATCACGTCATGTGTATACCAAGTACTAGCGTAGCGTCTAAGTGTCAATTACGTGCATGTCACTGTGTGCAAATGTGTGTGTGTGTGTGTGTGTGTGTGTGTGTGTGTGTGTGTGTGTGTGTGTGTGTGTGTGGCAGGGCATCCAGGCTGGAGTATGCAAAGTGGTTATCAGCCAACTTGGCACAAGGCAGTTGTGCAACTAATTAGGCAGGCTGCAGAGAATGCACTCGCTGCTTGTGAGTGAGCTCCACGTGCGCACACACACTGACACACACAATCACAATACAAAAATACATTAGCCTTTCCCCTTCAATCAATAGTGTTTTTCCACATCGTGGAAAAACGACAATAGAAGCTCTGAGGTCAGACATAATTATGCTGGTTGATGGCGATGACTAGGGTCTGGGGTCTAGGTTGACTAATATTGCTAGTTTTGGCTCCTATGTTGACTTGAAGGTTTCGATTTTGGTTTCAGGCTGATTTGGACGTTTCGGGTTAAGTGCTACATTCATCGAGTTGTCTTGGTGAAGGTCCTAGGCTGACTGGAATTCTTAGTACAGAGTGCTAGGTCGATGGGCGAGGCTAGGCTTCAGATTGGGCTGATTCGGAAGCTGCGGGCGTTTTCTTAAGTGATGGGGCGGAACTCCACTGAACACTCCCATTTCCATCAACTTAAAAAAAACAATAATAACATACCGTATATATGGTACATACACATTGTGTTTTACAACAATACTTAACCATATTCCCAATTCCATATGCAACAATGGATGAAATGGTTACGTTTAAGGTCGAAATGTTGGCGGAGTGTGCACACCTTACACAGACCTTGGTCCCACTTACAGTATATGCCCAGGTAAAAGTTTCAGTCTATTTTGGAAGGATCAGGCCAGGTTTTCGCCTAAAGTCTTCCTCTCCCAATTTCTGTCTTATTGTCCATTTGAAGACACCCAGTAAATGAATGCATTATGTAAGTGTAATTCTGTAGCAGCAAGGCTTCTTACAAACAGGTGCACAGAGAGAGGATGCGAGAGCACCGGAAACAGAGCAGATGCGTGTGTGCGTGTGAGGAATAATGCCCAGAACATGCGTGGCATGAGTGTGTACAGTGTCCATGCGTGTGTGTGTGTGTGTGTGTGTGTGTGTGTGTGTGTGTGTGTGTGTTTTGGCCTAGGTGCAGATGGCGGATGTCAGTGTTGACAAATTCATGATGCCATGTTTGGGGGACTCCTCAGGGGATATGTTGATGTTAGCGAGGGCACACATACAAACACACACACACACACACGGGCAGACACACCTCTAAGGTGTGTGTTGATAACATGGGATGCTCCAGAAAAAGCACAGATGCTAAATGCAGAGATATTCATTATGGCTTGTGTTGCTTTTATTGTATTTTTATGGAAAACCAATCCATGAACTGGACTCAGTGCAGTCAGTGCGGTTTCAGTGCCACACTGTGACAGTGTGAAGGGTGGTCTCAGTGATTGACGGCATGGATGCATTCACATTTACTAAGAATTTAGAGTATCCAAAGAACCTAACATGCGTGTTTTCAGAATGTGGGAGGAAACCGGAATAGCTGGAGAAAACCCATGGGAAGCACAGGGAGGAAATTGTACGCTGGGTGGATGGAAGGGTGGACGGCAAGCCTTTTTTTCTGAAACCAAATTGGAATCAGCTGGATTCAGTTCCTGCATAGTGACACTGTGAATGTGAATGCTTGTCTGTCTCGCTCTATCCGCCTGCTGATTTAGTGGCGACCAGTCCATTGTATGGTTGACCAGTCAAGCGCAGGGCGCACACACACACACACACACACACACACACACACACACACACACTTGATGACAATGCTCGCTCAATGTTACTTCTGCATTGGCGTCACAGAGGACGTGTCATCAAAAATATGAAGACGTGTATTTTAAACTACGGTTGCAGTCATAATAAAAATTGTATTTAGGCCAGACTTAAAAACGTGCTACATTTTTTCCCCCCCCATCATGTGCACTACGAGTCTCCCATGAGTCAACACATTCATCATTTCGGGGTGTTGATGACTGACCAGCTTTCTGCACGTCGCAATTACGGGATGATAAATGATGCTGCGTGCTACATCGCAGTATTGAGGCAGCGCGGAGCGCCTCAGTTACAACGGCAGATGGACAAGCAAGCAAGGAGGGACTAGTGGGGACCCAGTGGGGGACGGCCGAATGAGAACCACAAAATACCGCACATGGACACCTGCATGGAGGGAGATGGATCAAGTTGCTGGATCGGAGCGTATCATTAAAATAAATAAATAAATAAATACTCTAAGTAAGTAAACAGGTGCGAACTGCAATTACTGGATTTTCTCAAATCAAAATCTCTCGCCCAATACTGTATTTTCGCAAGTGTTGGCCATCCCGCATAAACACATCAGGCCTGAATTAAGTCACCAGTTGCGTCACCCGCTTAAAGAGGAAATGGAAAATTGGCTAGTTCATGTCCGCTGTACTTGTGTGTCGAGAAGAAAAGTGCCTTGAGATACAAGTTCAATTTGTTCCATGACCATTGAAATGAATGGAAATGCCATTAATCTGTTCCAGCTTCGCCCCCCAAAACAAAACCACACCATTAAATGGAACTCGAAAATATTTTTTTTTGGTCTCGATGGATGAATTGAACCTCCATTGTGTTGCTCTTTCTGCTATGCCAGCCTTGGTCACCTGGGGGCAGTATGAGATAGAAAGAGATACAATATACCAATCCTCCTCTCAGCTCATCAGTACAGCATTTGTTGTTCTTCGCAGAGGATAAGGAATATAGGTGACTGGCAGTAACTTCAGGAAGATTGTTCTGTTTTCAGTGCTGTCTTTTGGGGTCAATAAAAGAATAAGCAAGTTATTTTGGATTATGGCTATTGCATCCAGTTAGCCAGAGGTGTTTTCACACTTGGGCTCACGTTGATGGATGAAGGTCGTACAGCGTGTGTGTATGAATTAGTGATGAGGATCGTGATGATGAAACATCAACAGCCCAGCCGGTAGCCTGAATATCGCAAAGGAGGCAGGCCCTCTTCTTCAGAAGCTTTCTTGGTCAGGCCTGACCTTGTCGTGAACATGTCAACCCTCAGCACTCCTCCACCAATGTGTGCACCCGTGACACGTTACTTTTAGCAATCCAAGTCCACAGACGGTTTTTTCTTGATTTGTTTTGACAGTCGGCACCAATTTGAAAGCGCACTTTACATACCGATGGGATTTATTGGCTCATTATGCAAGGTTATTTTGAACGTCTTGTACACGGCATTCAGCAGTACGGTGTGCAAAGTTTAGCGTGTCTGCCTGACACCTTTGGGGTTCTGTGTTCAAATCGTGGCCTTGGCCTTGCTGTGTGGCATTTGCGTGTTCTTCCAGTGCTTTTGTGGGTTTTCGCTGGGTATTGCAGCTTCCTCCAAATAAATAAAAATAGCAATCTTTGAAATATTACAAAGCTTTCTCCATGAAAAATTTGTCTTATCTTCTGAAATAATTTTCATTTGTAAAAATGCATTTGATTTATTTTTTACCCTTCGAAAAACACATTTTTATGAGGGAAAAAGACTACATTGAAAACAATTATTTTGGAAACGTTTTTGTTTTTAATCTTGAAAAGATACTTAAAGAATACACACATTTTCTAAAGAATATTCATAATGAAAAAAAATTAAAGTTAAAAAAAAGAAGGCTTTCTGATCTGAAAAAAATAAGACCAATCTGGTCAAATATGAAATAAATACTTTTTCATCTTAAAAATGATTGACAAAATAAAACATTTTAATCCCATGAAAAAAGGCAATCTTGAAAAAAATCTGACTGGTGAAAAAACAAAAACAAAGTCCAAAATTGGGGCTGCATAGATCATATTGTAAAAAAAAAAGTAGACTTGACTTCCCCTTTAACATTAAAAAAGTTGTTTAAAAACTGTCTTAAAAATGTCTTTTTATCTTGAAAAATTAGTAGTTTCAATTTGTGTTAAAAAAAGACGTTTTAATCTTGTAAAGATGACTTAGAGTAAGGTTTTTTTTAATTTATTTTTTTTTTTAAAGGACTTACCTTAATCAAATACGATGGTGACCAGTCCAGGGTGTACCCCACCTCTTGTCACAAAGTCAGATGGTGTTGGCTCCAGCTCACCATTATGAGGACAAGGGCTTTCAAAGGATGGGTGGAGAGATGGATGGATGGATGGATGTACACTGTCTCCATAACTACTGTTCCATGCCTTATGCAAATGGAGATGGAGACACGCTAGGGAAAGAGGGATGGGAAGACAGAACGATCTCAAGAAAGACAGGACGACGGTTACAAGGAGGAGATAAAAAGGTGAAAATGGGAGGAGGGCAAGAGTGAGAAAGAGAAGATGAGGAAGAGGGTCACTTGAGGAGAGGAGAAAAGGACATGCCGAGAGTGCGTGCGTGAGCTCTCACTGCTTCCTGCTGCTGCAGAGAAGCAGCTGCCGCACGCGCGGGCGCGCACACGCACGGAGCTATGGGGAGATGTGCGGAGAGCACAGACTGGGAGATTAGAAAAGCAGGCCAATAGGACGCTTTCCCATGATGCATTTGTGGGAGCATCCGCATTAGACGAGCTGTGTCAACACTCACTGCTGCTCCAGCTGAGGCGCGCGCGCACACACACACACACACACACACACACGGACTAATAAGGAGCTCATCCTAGCATTTTCCTGGTGTGGACCAGATAAAAAGGCCACACATGCAGTGACACTGTGACAGCGCAGATGTCAAGGTTTGTGCCACACCATATATAAAGACATGCACACGCACACACACACACACACACACACACACACACACACACACACACACACACAATTAGATACTCATCCAAGCATACTTCTGGTGTGGATCAGATAAAATGCAAAAGAAAATGTCCACCCTGTAAAAGTGTAAATGTAAAGAATTGGGCCACACTTAGATAGAAATACAAGTTCACACACACACACACACACACACACACACACACGCTAACATGATGAAAGTCTTAAATGTCCACACATAGGCAAATGTCCATACATTAAAAGGGTAAAGGGCTGCGCTAGACACAAAGACAAGAACACATATACATACAGATATATTAAAAGGGATGACTACAGATGGCCTAAAATGCATCGGCAGGAACATTTTACGGTTAAAATAAATAAATAAATAAAAACACAGAGGGAATCTTTGATGTGACAAAGATGAATCATGTACGAGTGAAGGAGCGAGGGAGTGTCACACTGTCAGGAAAGAAAGAAAGGAGGAAAGTACAAGACGTCACATTGGATGGATGATGGAAGAAGGATGGACGGAGGGATGAAGGGGATGAGAGTGACACGCTCCCGACGAGGGGAGGAAAATCACACAGCGTGGTGGTAACCGAGAGAGAGATTGACGATGGAAGGATGGACGGAAAGATGGAGCGGGGCCCCGGTAATCAAGGAAAGCGAGAGGATGGAGGGATGGAGGACGAGTGCGTTCTCAATGAGTCAATCATGATTAATCAGCACGCTTCTCTCTCGCTCTGCTTCTCATTGTGCACTAAATCATGTACATTCATTTTTCGCTCTTTTTGGTTTCATCAAATAATGGCAACGAAACAGACACCGAAATGGGCCGATCAGACATGATGAAGCAGCAAGTGGTTCATTACTTGCTGCTTATTTGAGGACACTCTCTTCCGGGTAAATGTCAACAATTGGATGTTTGCGCTCTGGTTCCGTCGACTGAGTGTGACAGCAGCTGGCGGAGTAAAAGAAGTTGCAAAACCAAATATTTCATTTTTTATGATTAGTATAGTAAGTTTTAAATCTTAGATAAAAGGTAATCTATTTTAAAGACTAAATATTTCATTTTTTCATTAGTATAGTTTTTAAAAAAGTCGTATGAGGGTTTTTTTTCAGGACAACAGTCAAAAGATAGGAAGTGGTAATTTTCCAAAATGAAAAACCCAATTCTTTTTTGTTTTTAATAAGATAAAATGCTATACATTTTGTCTTATTCTTTTCCAAATTTAAAAAAAAGTTATATTATGAGAATGTTTTTTTTCCAAAACGATATATTTGCTGAGGGGAATAGTACACGTTTTCTCGTTAAAAGATACATTATACTTGGTACAAACAACAAAATCATACTTTTCAGCATAAAGTTGTAATATGAGAATAATTTTTTCCAGGTGAATAATAGATTGTCAACTTTTTTTCCAAGACAAAAAGTGGTATATTTGTTGTTGAATATAAAGTGTTAAAAAGGCACATATGGTCAAGATAACCATCTTTTTGTAGATAAAAAGTCACGTTTTCAAGATCCAAGTTAAAAAAAAAGAGAATATGTTGTTGTTTTTTGAGACAAAAAGTGGCATTCTTCTCGAATTTCCGCCTCTAGGAGCCCCTCTGTGGTGTGGATACCCCCCAAAAAGTGCAGGTTGAGACTGTATTGTAAAAGGGTAAATCTAAATTAATCTAAATCTAAACACTGCGTAAGCATCACAAGCGGGCGTAAACAGGTCAAAGTTGGTCACACGTAGCTGAGAAGAGGTGCCAAGCCAGGGAACAGCAGTTTTGTGTGAGCACGCTTTACCTTGGACGATGCTCGACGTGAAACAACAGCTCCTCCTCGTGGACGTACAGAGAACAACAAGCACCTCGGGCTCTAGTTGACTGCACTCATATTTCCTGTATAAAACACCCGCTAAACAGTCTTGGCAGGCATTTCGAAGATCAATAACCCTTTTGTCATCACCAGGCCGTGTCTATATATTTTTTTCGAGAATTCATATATTTCAAAGACAATTTTTCAAGATGAAAAGTGGTATATGTCTCCTTCACCCACGCTGCTCCATGGTACACCCCCAAACTCCGCCTAATGAAAACCAGGAAACGTCTCAACCAACAAAAAACTCCCGGTTCACACTGTATCATACAAGGTCTACAATTCAGCAATAGAAATACGCCCTCAACGCTGCACGCTCCACTTACGACTCCAGCCTCATCCACTCCCAACTCCCACAACGCCAAGACCCTCTTCTCCACAATAAATAAGGTCCTCAAACCCATAGACAACTCGTCCCACTCCTTCTCACCTGACAAATGTAACTTCTTTTCTATCATTCGTCAAGGCAAAAATTGACACCATCTACAACCAACTGGCCATTTCCACTTCCTCCGCCCCCCCAACCTACAATCTGTCATTTCTCCACTAACCGACCAGTCACTCACCCAGTTCTCCCAGATCACCCCCTTTGAACTTGGTAGATTACTCTCTGGCATAAAGACCACCACCTGCACCCTTGACGCTATCGCGTTCCACCTGTCCTTAAAAAACCCGGCCTCAACATAACTATCGTCCCATTTCTAATCTCCCCTTTGTGTCAAAAATACTTGAACGAATTGGTCACCTCACAACTCGACACCCACCTCGACTCCAATAACCTCTACAAACCATTTCAATCCGGCTTCAGATCCCATCGTAGCACAGAAACGGCCCTTCTCAGACTCACCAACGACCTCCTCCTCTCCTCTGACACCCACTCATTCGAGCATTCTCATCTTACTTGACCTCAGTGCCGCTTTTGAGGCCATAAATCACTCCATCCTCCTCACCCGTCTTGAGTCCTTCCATAACATCACGGGCACTGCTCTCTCCTGATTAAAATCATAGCTCACCGACCGCCACCAGTTCATCTGCATTAATAAATTTCAGTTCAACACAGCCGCCTAGGTGTCCCCCAAGGCTCAGTGCTTAGCCCCTTTTTATCCTTTACATGCTTCCCTTTGGTCACATCATACACCACCATGGTCTCAAATTTCCACGGCCACGCCGATGACACACTCTCTACGTCTACAGCAAATCCATCACTGCTGCCACTCAATAAAAACTGGATGCTGACCAACCCAAAATGTTAAATGTTTTTGTTCGCAGCACTTTGTTGTAGTGAAAGAAGAGCGCGAGCGAGGCCAATTATGATTTGATTGACTTTATTTGTAAGGCACCAGAAGTCCTTCCTTACTGCACAACATTTCATATTATTTCACATAAATGTCCGCTGTACTTTTGATAGTTTCCTTTTTTCCCTCCTTGTTGTTGTTTGAATGTAGGTTGGATGGAGGACACAAAACATTTTCACTTTTAGGTTTTACATCATAGTATTAAAAAAGAAAAAAAAGAAAAAGAGCTTACAATGCTTCACGGTATGAGCTAGCAAGTCACGGGATGAGAGGAGGGAAAGGAAAAGAGGGAAAAGGTCACCCACCCCAAACAGCAACAACCATCCAGAATATACTGTATGTACACATAAAGCTTTCTATGCATGTCCAAGTGTACGCGGGGGTATCACCTATGTCAACTAATACATTGTTTTTTCCTACCAGGAGAGCCACACTCAATATATGAAAAATATGATGTTTATTGTCATTATATATGATCGTCATTTGTGGGTTACATGGTTTTTTTTTCTTTCATTTTTTTTCAAATGTATTTTATTTAAATTGTTTTTACAACAATTGTTTTTTTAGTACGGCAGGCTGCGATGCCACTAAAATATATTGAATATACGACAAATTCAACACAAGAAAAACAAGTGCACTGATCACAAAAAAGCTCTCTTAAAAAATGTAATTTTCTTCCCCTGCGGATCATGCAGTGACACGTGTGTGTCTGTGTGTGTTTGGCTTCATTACAATAAGCACAGCATGAAAGAGAGGATGATGCCCTGCATTAACAAGCAGAGAAATTGATTATTCCGATAAGATATACAAAGTAGATGGACCCATATAGACACATGCTAACACAAGGGTAATGTACGGGTGTCTTGTTGTCCTCCTGCAGTTTGGACAGCAAATTCACACAATGTCCCCCCACCCCCCGCCCCCACCATCCCCCGCTTGCTAACACACACAACAGACACAGTGCTTTAATGAGGCGCTTTTATTGGCCACACTGGGGTATTAAGGACACACTGAAATAGGGCTGGGCAATAATTCAAGATCAATATAAATCACAATCGACACTTTATCAATATCAACAGAATTAGCACACAAGATAATAGCGCTTCCAAAAAAAAAATGAGGAAGTATCACCCCAACCTCAGCATTCTGCGTGTTATAGGCAGAGGATCCACTATGAGGTTGGGTCAGAATTAGAAGCACCAATAAGGAAATTTGGAACACCAAACCATATTTTACAACCAGATATTTTGATTGGTATTTTTCTTCTTGATAGTTGTGTTTTTATTTATTTATTTTTTTCTTTTTGTGGATATGAAAAAAAAAAAACTATTGAGAGACTAATATAAGACACCTATATTGTGATTCGCCCAGCCCTACTAAACACATAATGCTCCAAAAGTTATTTATTTAATCTTGAAATTGACCAGTGAATTCAAATTTTTTTTTCAATCCATATCGATATCAACTGACATTAAATATCATGAGACATTTTTGAGGCATACGGCCTTAGCCCTACACTAAAAGGAACAAACCGATATGATGAGACTGACGTTGTCAGAATAACAGTTGGATATTTCTGAGAGAAAAAGTGGTAAATTAAGTCATACTTTCCGAAAGATAAAAAGTGTTATTTTTTGATAGAAAATTTGATTAAGTGTTTATTTTAACCCTTGCAGGGACAGCAGTGACCACAGTGGACAGCTTATCATGTTATCAGGTTACAGGGTGCATGAAAGCGTTAAGAGATGTAATATTCAAATAAAAAGTTCTTTTTTTGGATAAGACCATTTTTTACAGAGTTGTAAAATCAAGAGGGGGGAAAAAGACGCTTTTTTAAAGGTAGTTAATAAATGGAATGAAGATAAATTCATATTTTGGGGGGGTTCCCACCAAAAGTTAACTTTTTTCTCAGATGGAAAGTAATTTAAAAGAAAAAAAATGGACAATATGAGCAGTAAGTCGTATTTCTTGGATAAAGACAAAAGGTGACTGTACAAGAATAAAGAAAATCTTTAAGATTAAATATGAAATATTTTTTGAGAAAAAAATACTATGAGAATAGTTGCATGTTTTGGGGATTTTCTTCGGTGATATATTCTTTTCAGAATAAATCATTGTATTGAGAGAAAAAAATTCCATGACAAATCACTTTTTTGACACAAAAAGATGACAACTATGCAGTTTTGCAAGAATAACTGTCAGGATCTTGAGTTGAAAAAAAAAACAAATCCGTTCTTCTCATTCTCCCCCAGTGTGACCCTAATAGTCCCTCGTACCATCGTCTAAGGTCTCACCTCTTCCACACTGACCCCCTGCTTGCCTTTTACATGAAGGCTAGATCCTCCTCTGCAGGTGCTACTGTTTTGGTTAGCAAGATTTCAAACAAGATCACTCTTAATACTTTTAAGTCCATCTGGGTGGACAACACCGTCGATGAAATGAGACAATTATACAACCCGTTTCAGACTCCAGGGCTGTTTACATGCTTCTGTAGGTGCTGCTGTTTTGGGTTGCACAAGAGTTCAAAGATTCCGACACGTGCAATCTCATGAGGTGGGGGAAAAAAAGTTTATAGGATACTTAAGTGTGTTTTACAGGCCAGACAAACAACTCCTGTGCTCACCATGTCTGCTGCGTTCAAGAAAACTGGGGAAAACGGACATTTCCAATCTCATATATAAGATAAGTTCCATCAGATGATCTGAATGAGATGTATTGGTTATAATGGAAAGGGGCTTTTCCGACAAGCTGTTTGCTCTGCATGAAAAGCGGAGCAATTGATCAAGTTCAAATTGACATCGCAATGTGGAAGAAGGACATTTTCAAATTGTAAAGGCTGCAATTTGGGAAGAAAAAAAAATGCTAATTTTGGTTAGTTGGTGGGCTTAATTGTTTTTTTGGGGGGGGTATATAGCTTTTAACTCGGCGTGCCAGTACATTTATGTATCCTAAAACTGTTAAATTTGTGATAGATTAATTTATTGCTAGCGTTTGTTAAAAATGTATGGGAGGAGGACCTTGAAAAAAACAATCACATATTAAATTGCAAATATAATAGGAGTAGGGGGTGGGGGGATCACAACTAGATTATTTTTCAGAATCGTTCAGCCTTAATTCAAAGTCTTCATGAGGGTTGCAGGTGAGCTGGAGTCAATCCTAACTGATTTTGGAGAAGAGGTTGGGTATAACCCGGACTGGTAGCCAAGTAAACAAACAGACATGAACAGCTAAGGACAATTTAGAGTCTTGGCTGAACCTAACATCCTTGTTTTACGAATGCGATCCATAGTGCACTCCTTTGTGCCTCACTTGAAGACATGATTAATCAATTAACGGATTGATTAAGCCATTATCATGACTGCCCATTGTTATTTACTTTCCGGTAGAATGCCTGGGGGAGAGCAGGGTGGGGGGCACTACCTACTTCCCAGCAGTCTTGAACGCAGCGCTAGTCGTGATAAATGTCGGTAGAAGAAAAAAGGCAGGTGGAGGAGAAAGGAAAAAAAGAAAGGAGAAATAAAGAGCATGAAGCTTGAAGCTTTTTTTTTCCAACATTCAATAAAAAAGAGTCATGAAAATATGAAGAAATTCGGAGTCTGGTGAGAAACTCGGGAGGCCATTTTGTCTCCGTGGAGAAGAGTGAAAGTCAGGGGGTGAGGTGGGGGTGGAGGTTAGGGGGGTGTCTCCGCCTTGAAACCTCAAGAGAGTGAGAGAGAAATAGAGAGATAGAGAAAGGCCGGGGGCGAGGAGGGGCACCGCTTAGTCAGACTTGTCGCCGTCCTCCTCGCGGTGGCTGTCGGCGGCGTCGCGAGAAGCCTTCTCCTCCTTGGCCAGCTGTGCCTGGGAGGCCAGCAGGGAAGAGAGGGAGAAGAGGCCGGAGGAGGTGGTGACGGCGGGCAGGCTGGGCTGGCTCAGGCCCAGTGGCAGGGGGGTCATGGGCAGCGCCAGGCCCTGGAGCTGAGACAGCTGGTGGGCCTGGAGCTGCTGCTACACAGAACACAAGCGCACGCCACTTAGACTCAATATGCGCATCAAGAGAATCCAACGCGATTTCCCCCGACGCCAAGGCGCTAATGGATCGTGCATAATAGAACACAAAGAAGGCTCGCTAACAGGGCTGGGCAATAAGGACTTTTTTTTCTTTCTTTCTTTCTTTTTTTTTTAAACAAAAATCACATTTCCTATTCACGGTTCGCTTTTCACAAATGTACTGACAGTTTTTTTCTGTGGAACCAATTCTCAGTTATTCACAGAAAAATTCATCTACACCTGTTCAGCTGCAATATTGTTTTTTGGGGGGGGTGTGGGGGTGGGGTCCGAACATGCAGTGGATATTAAACAAACAAAAAATACATTTTACAAGAGTCTTTGCTGACGGACAAATTGCTTGTGCATGCTGATCCTCACACACGTCGCGTTTCTAAATAATGCATCAAAGTGCAGCAGTCACCAAAAGCCATGGAAGACTAATGGCCACCGCTGCTCTTTTGACATCTCAACTGACTGAAACATGTTAAGTCGCCGGGATCACGCGTGGTGTCACCACAATCAATTCAGATTATTTTTTTCCGGGAAAATTTAAGTCTGAATATTGTGAATAAAATCTGAATATTTCCCAGAAGAAAAAGACGGTCCGCCAATGTTCTGGGATCATAATTTTTAGTGAAAGAAAAAAAAAAAAAAAAAGTTTTTTTTCATGAAAATATGCCATATATTCAAGAAAAAAATAATCAAATGTTGTAAGAATAGAAGTTTTAGTATTATGGAACTAGTCTGTTTTTTTGTTGTTATTTTTACAATTAAAAAATCGATTAATCATGACATCCTGACAAGAATAAGAATAAAAATCATGACATCCTGACAAGGATGGAATAGTTCAATGTGGGAAAAGTCATATTCTTCTTCAAAGAAAAAAATAATTACAAAGTCAAATTTCATCCAACAAAAGGCATGGGTAAATGGGGAAAAAAGTCGTTATATTATGAAAATAATGTTTTACTTTTACAGATAAATATCGGTAGTTTATTATGAGAATACATTTACATTTTGGAGAAAAAAAGCCGGAACTATCCTGAATTAAACGAAATCAAGATGGGGGGTTTTTCAAGAGAAAAGAATATTATTATATTACAACACAAATAGATTTAAAAAATGTGAGAATGCAGTCTATATTTTTTTCAGAAAAAATCACAATGACATGCACCATCGCAGCAATTATCAAGCGCTCGCCAAGCCCACAGGGCGTGCCGGATCATCCTACCCTTATGATGGAGTTCATCTCTGGGGGGGTGACCTGCTTGGCCCTCTCGATGGCTGCCAGGACCTGCTGCTGGTGCTGCACACGGGTGGGGGTGGCACCAAAAAGGAGAAACACAATGAAAGAAAAGATGAGAAGGACGGGTTGGATCAATATCAATCTTCCAAAAACACACACACAGACACCTTTCAGCTCTTCTCACACACACACACACGCACACGCACACGGTAAAAGCCCGGTGGGACATCAGTGAATGGATGGTGTGAAGTAATGGGTGACGGTCAACCCCCTGGTCGTGAGCTAGATAAGAACCCAGCTTATCTGAAGCACACAGCTATTTATTATTACACGCGAACACACACACACACACGCACACACGTATGATCATGGGGGGGTGGGAAATTGAGAATGGAGAGGCGAGGGGGGTCAGTGCGGTGTAGAAGTAACGAGGAGGGAATGAGAGTGATCTCACTCCCGGATGTTAAGGGTCTTGGCCTGAGGGTCATCGGGGTGTGTGTGTGTGTGTGTGTGTGTGTGTGTGTGTGTGTGTGTGTGTGTGTGTGTGTGTGTGTGTGTGTGTGTGTGCGTGTGTGTTTACCTCCTGAGACAGGTATGGGAGGACTTGTGCGCAGATCCCGTTTAATCTCTTCACAATCTCAGCCTGTGGAGTAAAAAGGAATGGGGGGGGGTGTTATTGTTACAAAAAAAATGTTCCTATATTATATTGTAAGGAAACACCACAAGGTGTCTTTCCAATAAGGATGAAGAAATATTTTACAGCGCAAATACTTATAACTCTGTCTACAACAAGTTCTGATGACTAACAGGACAGCTGCTATCACACTTAATTGCAAAAACAGGAGCCATCAGGTGATCATAATTGTTTACAGGCTACATGGAACAAAGAGAGCACAAATAACCTCAAGCAATGAGCCACATGTTTCACTAAAAGTTTTATCTTGATCACGTTGTCGCCAGTTGCAGTTTCTAACTTCCTGTTTTTGTTCCCATTGCTGTTGGCTCGAGAGCCTCATCTTGACCTAATCTCGGAAAAATTTTAATTAGATCTTCGGTGGACTTGTTCTCGGGCCTTCGGGTCACATGTGTCAGAACCTGCGGTAAACACGAAGACTGCTACGTTAGCTTCTCGCGCTAGCTGCTTGTGACATTTATTTACCTCTTCTTGTGCATTTTTTTCATGATAAATTTTTACAAGATAAAAGCACATTTCTAAGATAAAAAGTAGTCTTCTGCACGAAGTCAGGCTGTAGTAACTCCCCGCGACCTTGTTCAGGATAAGCGGTGTTGAAAATCGATGGATGGATGGATTATGTTCCAAATGAAAAGTCATATTCCATCCATCCATCCATTTTCCGATCCATTTTATCCTCACAAGGGTCGCGGGGCCCGCTGGAGCCCATCCCAGCTGTCTTCGGGCACTAGGCGGGGGACACCCTGAACCGGTTGCCAGCCAATCACAGGGCACACAGAGACGAACAACCATTCGCTCTCACACTCACACCTACAGACAATTTAGAGTGTCCAATCAACCTGCCAAGCATTTTTTTGGAATGTGGGAGGAAACTGGAGTACCCGGAGAAAACCCACGCAGGCCGGAGGAGAACATGCAAACTCCCCACAGGGAGGCCAGAGCTGGAATTGAGCCCGGTACCTCTGCACTATGAGGTTGACACGCTTAAGTAATAGTTTTCATGTTAATAAATCTAAATTGTTCCAGTTAAAATGGTGGCCAGGCAATCGCAGGATGCAAATCTAAGCTATCTAAACTGCGAACTGCGAGTCAGACAGGCTAACAACAACACCAACGTGTTGCCTGCCCAAAACCGCATTGCTTTAAACACATTTTTAGGCTGCAACGATCGCATGGAAGCAGTCCATAACGTCTTTTATGGTGTTTTCACGGGGTGTGTTGAAAAGGATGGAACCCCCAGAAGATAGCCCAGGATTTAACCTTTAAACCCTCAACACATGAAAACAGCTAGTTTGTGATTCCAAGCACACGCTCATTTCATATGAGCAAGAGCAGGTATGACCTTCCCAAACCCTCCCCTTTCACACACGCGGCACACACACAAACTAATTGTGCACAATCCCTGCTATCGTCCTCACACACGGGTCTATTATCACATTTGGCTGCTAATCACCCAATCCGAGCGAGATATGCAAATGAGTGCTAATGGTGTTAGAGCATAATCGGCAGCGAGATGAGGCGAGAGTAGCAGTCATTAGATATGCAGAGCACGATCCCCCCCCAAATCAGGCGCTCTGCTCGGCTCCCACACACGCACCCAGTCTTGAAAACGTCTTCCTGGGACTCATCGCACGCTAACAAATATTCCACTTTTCCCGTCGCTTTTATCTTCGGTCCCTGTCATCTTCGCAGGCTTTGTTGTCCCGTCCCTCCCTTTCTCTACTCGTTGTTCTCTGGCAGACTTTTTCAAGTGTTGTTGAGGCGTCTGACAGCGGGAATATCGTACGCATCGGGAAAGAAGAAGAGTGGACATCGAAAGCTGGATGGACACGACGCTTCAAGGATCGATAATTCCACTCAGAGACTCCTTTGCTTTTTTTGGGTGGTCAATTTAAAGAAGCCCTAACTGTAAAAAGGCAGCTGTTCACAAGGGGGATCAAAGCGGAGCACATCTTCAAGTGGAGTCACGTGTACTACATCACGCACTTGCAATGAGTGACAGATGGTGCAGCTCAATAAATGCCAATATGGTGGAAAACTGAATTGATTTCAACTGTTCAATTTAAAAAGTGGAACTTAGAAAATATTGATCAGGGTGGCCAAACCATGGAAGACACTGATCATGTGAATGATTTCTCACAATAATTACGAGCCCGATAAATACCAATCAGCAACACTTTATTCCTAATGCAGTCTGCCAGTGTTTCCATTTCCAAATACTTTCTTCTGAAACCTTTGTCAAAAATCACAATCACCTTACTTGCGAGCCATTTTTAGAAGAGGCCCATGGGCTGCTTATGTGGTCTTTAGATGTTACTTGGTGCCGACAGGCAACCATTGCTGGTGACATGAAAAAGGGGAAAAATTAGCAAGCATATTGGTGATTTTTTTGTACTTGTACTGTGAAAGTAAATAAAAATGGACTGTAAATGATGCGATTGGGCTAACGACTTAAATAGTCAAGGGTCCTGTAGTGTCTGGTGCGGTAAATTCAAAAAGCCAAATTTCGAACCCCAGATCTTTGAAATGCCAGACAGATACGCTGCTCACTTGTACACCATGCGACCCTGGAACTTAATATTTCCATCATTTCTATTGTTCAGCAAGATAAAAGTGGTTGTTTTGAAATTCGGAGGGATTGTGTTGGCCGTTGAAGGTCCTGTTGCATGTGTTTTTCATTTCATTTCACAGCATGCATGAATCAGATTTCCAAGTAGATCTTCTCAGAAAGAAAATCGAAAAGCAAACGCACCGCCAGCTCAACCGTCGACTTCGAACCTTGTGACGGGCGGAAAGAAGAGATGCGAAAAGGTAGGACGAGAGTTTACGGCCTGAAGAGGAGAGAAAGAAGCCTTTCTTGAATGGAGGAGAAGATGAAGAGCGAGTGAGTGAACGAGGGAACGAACGTTAGGCGGGAAATAGAGTCAGAGGTGGCGAGGGATGGGCTGGGGTAGAGGGGGTGGGGTGTCGGCGCACAATGGGCCTCGACACGAACGCTCCTCCGTGCTCGTTTCCGCACGTCCCCTTCCATTTCAACTCTCTAATGGAACTAGCGCCTCTCTGCATCCACTCACACAAAGAAATCACACGCAGGCTGACACACTAATATCTCCAATATGCTCACGCGAGCGCACACACAATATAGCGCCCCCAGAAGAGAACAAAAGAAGCCACACGAGCAAGTGAGCACATGTATGCAGCAGCACACCCTTCCCCCGAAGGTGTCATCCCAGCCAGATAAAAGAGATTTAACATGAGATTATTTCTGCAATATCCTCTTCCTGTTTATCTTTTAACAAACACAACCGAGAAATGGACCTGTCAATTTAAACAATATCGGATTTATTGTATATGAATGTGTTGGCGTTACAGGTTAGGCTGACGGCAAAATAAAAGCTAATTAACCACAGATTAATTACGAAAGGCAGTTTATTCATCTGATTCAATGAGTTGTTAACTCGCAAAAGACTTGGGAGTTGCAGTCTTAGGCGTTCACTACGACAACGTCACAAAATCAGATGAGAATAATACATGTAAAAGCAAAAAAGCAATTAAAAAAAACAATATTGCAGCTGTGGCATTATTGATTCATTTTCATGTTTCATAAGTAAACCTGTGGACTGCGCTTCTTAAGCACTGAACTTATCTCAACACTAAAGACATAAATCATACGTCAATAAAATAAATAAGTAAATGAAGCGGGCGGCCCGGTGGTCGGCTGGTTCGTGCGTCGACCTCACAGTGCAGAGGTACTGTGTTCGATTCCTTCCTGTGTGGAGTTTGCATGTGCCCCCCCGTGCCTTTTTCCGGGTACTCCGGTTTCCTCCCACATTCCAAAAACATTCATGGCAGGTTGATTGGGAACACCAAAAGCGTCCTGAGGTGTGAGTGTGAGCGCGGATGGTTGTTTGTGTCTGTGTGCCCTGCAAGTGGCTGGCAACCGGTTCAGGGTGTCCCCCCGCCTACTGCCCAAAGACAGCTAGAATAGGTTCCAGCACCTCCCGTGACCTTTGTGAGAATAAAGCAGATCAGAAAATGGATGGATGGATAAATAAAGCCTACTGACCGGCCGAATACCGAAATTGCATTCCACTGTATTGTGATTTCGATTTGAATTGGATTCATTGTTCTGCCTTTGTGTGTGTGTGTGTGTGTGTGTGTGTGTGTGTGTGTGTGTGTGTGCGAATGCATGACAGTCCTTTACGTCAGCCGTGTGCATATACATGTAGTAGTTTAAATCACGGGGCCGCCGATCTTTCGCCTGTGACCATTAGTCAAAGCCGACATGGTTCTCCTCAGATGCCTGCCAGTGTGTGCCGTCAATCATCATGCAGATTGTATGCGCATGTGTGTTTTGAGGGAGCGGATGAGGTCCATAATCATTCTCCTCCCTCCTGCAGCAGAGGCATAAATTACTTCGCAAGCTTCAGCCAGAGCCGCTGACGTATGAGCAAGCACAGGGTGAGAAGTCCCTCCGCATCCTAAACCTTGGCTCCCTGTAATTGACAAGCAAATATTTTCTTTCCCTTTCTCGTGTGTTAAGATTATACAAATATCCCTCAAAAATAGTCTCAAAAGCAGTGACAATTATTGCTGTCTGGTAAAAAGCATTTTAGTGTGCCTTTACCGCATTTTTCTGAAAATAAATGAATCCCACTTCTTGTTAAGATTTCAAGTTGGACTGCTGATATTTGGCCACTTAAAGCATGCAGCAAAATTAACACTTTCGCTTTTCCACTCAGGGGCCACATCAGTGAGTCACTCACATGATTTGTCTGGCACCGTTTTTACACCAGACGCATTTCCTGACACAAAGCACCCATTTTGTGTCGGGGTGGGGTATTAAGGCATTAGCCGGGAATTTAACCCGCGCATCCGCATGTTAGGAAGTAAACATGTAACACTACACCACCAATTCCGTACTTTATCCTGAAATGGCAAACCGACAAAACGGTCTCTTGAAAACTATTCAAAGTGCCATTTCCCATCCCTTATTTATCTTAACACACTACCGCAATCCTTTACGTAAACATTGCAAGTTGTATTACGAGCATCCGGGCTCCTTTTTTACACCTCTTAGCTCACTACTGAGTGTGTGTCATTACTGATATTGGATAATGGTGAGTAAGGACCAGACTGTATTGCTATTTCTCTTTCTTAGTTCAAAGTCCAAATCCTGCATTAAAAATTATTCATGCAATCTTTGGGTTGGCACAAGGTAGTCATACCTTTTGTTGGTGGTCACTCAGCTCTATCTATCTGCAAAAGCAAGATGCTCTCCAAACCAACAATATAATGAAGCAATGACTCACCTGTTTGTGCATCTCAATGTTGAGCCCGTAGGACATCTCATAGTACTAGACGAAGAGAAGAGACAGACGGACAGTTCTGTTAGCTTAGCGTCAAACACATTTTGATATGCACTGGTACCTCGACTCAAGAGTTTTATTCATTCCATACCCGTAACTCAAAATACGCCTATCTCAAGCAATCTTTCATCATTGAAATGAATGGAAAGGCCATTAATGGCTTCCAGCTTCTTCACCCTTAACAACCTGAGCCTTTAAATCTGAACGCGTCGGCGCCGACACGTGTCGCCGCGAAAAGTGTCGCCGCCGACACGTTCTGAATTAAAGGGTTAAAAAAAAAAAAGGAAAATGTTTGTCAGGTAAGAAAAATAACACTCCACAGTGTTGTACTGTACAAAAAAAATCATAAATACAATGTAAAGAATTCCACCGGTCCCGTTCATATTTTTAATGCTTTAATATATATTTAAAAATAAATAAATGCTATATTTTTCTCACAGAAATTACCAATTCAATGGACATTGTGCTGCTCCTTCCAGTGTACGTGCTTTGGCCACCCACCAGCAGGCAATATAATACATACATACATACATACATACATCATTTGCCCATCTATGGTGATTTACAATGTGTTAGCATTAAGCTAGTAGAATTTAGTTTGGCAAAATGATATGGTGTAGTCAAATGCACAAGATGTAATTCTATTTGTTTTATGTTTACTTTAACAGAGCATGCACTTTGCCTCCTTTTTGAAGAACTGTGAACTATTCACCAAACTATTGCTTATTGTGAGGTATGCTTCCGACATCTCGAGAGAAAAATCGAAGGAATGATGGCTCGCAGTCTGAAAAACTCGTTAGATGGGTCACTCGGATGTTGATGTACCGCTGTATATGTGAGGAGGCGACAATATTGTGACACAAAACATTTTTCTTGAAGACGTGACGCAGGAATGTCCATTTCGTAAACCTCATGTCCAAATTGGCCCTCGGCGATCCCGTTTGAGCACCCGACATCCTGGTCACGATTTGGTAAAATGAGCAGATACAAACAGCAAACAGGATGTGAGCAAGAAAAGAAGTGACAATACACAATGCACTTGTGTTTTGTTTTGTTTGAGTGTGTGTGTGTGTGTGTGTGTGTGTGTGTGTGTGTGTGTTAATGAGAGGGCCACCCTCTAGGCGTAAACCCAGTTAATCACTCACTCAGTCTGCAGGAGGGACTGGCTCTGTGACTGGAAAACAAACAAGCACACACACCAAACACACATACACACGCATTTTGTCTGTGCTTTTCAGTGCAGCACACAAGGCCTGTGTGGAAGCTCCCTAAAGTAATTACAGCGCTTGGGAAATGGAGGTGCTGCCTACCAGGGGTTGGGGGGGGGGGCAACCTGATATGCTATTAGAGAAGGTTTTGTGGGTGTGGATGTGTGTGTGTGAATGCGTGAGTGGGTTTGTATGTGTGAGTTGATACAAGGCCAGGCTTGCTAGCAGAAGTGATTGAAAAGGGAGGCTTTAAGCATTATGTTGTACATTCCCGCTCAATACAACATACACAAAACATGTTCCTTTTACACTGCTTAAGTCGTCGGGGAAAAAAATTCAAGGGGCTGTGGAGTATTCGACCCATCAGTCAGTCTCAATAAGCAACTCTTGCTGTCTGACAACTACTGTACAGACAATATGATAATGTTTCAAAACAATAGGCCTCAGGACAGACTGAGAAGCAAAACATGATGATCAGGTTCATGGAAGGAATTTTCTCAGTTATGCGTTAAATGTTTTGTTGGCTTGTTTTGGAGCGAAACATAATAGCTAGCCTGCTAGCAAACATCAGCTCTAGTTTAGGGCAGGGCTGACGCATTCAATCCTCGACTGTGCCAATAATCCAAGCGACAGAAAATCTTATTCACCAGTCCCTCAATGAGCGTGTTGACTATGTCTGAATATCCTCCATATGTAGCAAAAAAAGAAAGGCCAAAAAGGTAATGCCACAAGCGCACTACAGGGTTGATCTGATTAGATTTCAAGTTTAGAAAAAAAACATTAAGAGGTGAATTTGCGAATAGTAAAACACAAATGGGCATTGTACTGCATTCTACACACCTTCTTTACGCAACCCAATTGTTTTATTTTTTAATTTTTTGTTTTATTATTAAGTAATTTAGAAACTACCGGTGGATAAATTACAGTTTCGTGGTAAAAAAAAAAAGGCTTAAGTCAAATACACACAGTCATTGTGGTAAGAGCATATTAGCACTTGGTGTGCCGCAGTGCAACGTGCACATTGGGCCACATTTAATTTGGGCAGACATGTGATACTAAAGCGCCACATTGGCTTCAGGCAAAAAGAAAAAAAGAGTGACATTTTCCGAAATAACACGCTTTACATAATTTTGCGTTTGACTGCGGTATGTGTGAGCACAGCTCAGTGCGCTCAGACATAGGGGAGGCCTCTAAGTGTGTGCGAGTGTTTGTGCGTCTCATGGTGGAGGGAGCAGTGTGGCGGTGCAGATTAGATGAGATTAAAGCCAGTCAGAGGATCAATTAGAGGCAAAACATCACAGAGCTACATTGCTAGCAACAATGAGATTAGCCCCGAGGTGGAGCATGTGTGTGTGTGTGTGTGTGTGTGTGTGTGTGTGTGTGTGTGTGTGAGAACATGTATGTGGGGAGACAAAAAGGACGAAGGAGGAGGGGCAGCGGGGTGTTTAGGGAGCACAGACGAGAGACAAAGGGCTGCGAGCATTTAGAGGATTATCGTGTGCTCTATTTCAACTGAGATCTTGTTTTTGGGGGGATTGGGCGATTAGCTCGTTGGATCAACTGATTATTAGACTGGCGAAACGCACGCTCAAGCTGGACAAACACTGCACCATTTTAGCAGGGTTGTTGTTCAACTCACAGGGTCCAAGTAATTCGTCGGGGTGGGAGGCATTATCCGTATTAAGATATAACATTACCACTCATGATGCGGGTGGTTGATGGATGTTAAATATATATATATATATATATATATATATATATATATATATATATATATATATATATATATATATATATATATATATATTTTTTTTTTTTTTTTTTTTTTTAAGGCTAGAGGTGTTACACTTCTGCGAGTTTACAACTGGATTCTGTTTATTTCATTGCGGAAAGATGATTTGGGAAACAAATGCATGGAGTTAAAGGAATGAATTGAACTCATATCTCCAGTAGGGCTCAAACAGGCCTTCAAATAATTTGTGGCAAGAACATGTCCTGATATAATGTTCAATCTCTCATTAAGGGCGCTTCAAAAAAAAAAAAATGTTGACACTGTATCGTACGCTGCCTGTTTGTCAGCGTTTAGCAACGGCTCCAGCGTTAGCAACAAGCCAGGTAGCCACTAAGCAAACAAGGCAGCAAAAGCCGTCGGATCAAAGTCAGTTTAATGGACAGAAATAACTGCACACTCGGATACTGAGAGCCTGACACAGTTGACCTTCAGACAAAACAAACAAACAAACAAACAAACAAACAAACAAACATTGGCTTCACTCACCATGATGTAATGACGCTGCATCTCCGACTTCTCACTGGCCAGCTTGTCACATTCGAGCTTCAGGCTGCGGAGGAACCAAGTCGAACACAGTCAGCAGCGGTCACTTCATCCCTCGTCACCTTCATTTTCATCCGCACCTCCTCCCTTGTCGGCCATCTTAACCGTCATTACTGTCCTCGTCCTGACCTTCCCGAGATCATCAAGCGGAATCCAACGGGAAAACAACCGTGCTAAAACATCTGCTTTCTAAAGCAGAAAGCAGGCAAATCTAAATATAGCACAGGCCATTAACTGTAATCACGTCAGCGCTGATGACACACGAGGCGACGGGACAAAAAGGAGGACACGTCAACAAGTCAGCCAGATGGTAAAATGAACACGACAGGGGGTTGCGGGGGGGAAGAAAAATCACCCCGCGTGCGTTTGATTGAAGGAGCCGGTGCCGACACGCCGGTCTGACAAGGTGTGGGCCCATGCGAGGATGGATAAGGCTGTGATGTTGTAAAGATATGCACAAGCACAAGGCAGAGTGATCTAAAACCTGCTTGATACTGAGCGTACATTGATACTGTCAGCAGCAATGAAAGATGCGTGATAGTTATAACATGGGCTGTCAGATCTAACTAATGCCGGTCATGGGGACAGGATTATTTAGAAGGCAGTCACATAAGCAAACCTGATCAGCAAAGCTGCTTGAAAATTATACGGTCAGAAAAGTTACAGGAATGGAGTCACCCAAAAATATATTTACAAATTTTGCCCCCAAAGCAGATGCGTAACGAAAACTGATTTGAATCGGAAGATAAGCGGCTTACAGATGACGACATTTTTACCCCAAGAAATGCACCTTAAGTGCGTGTTTATGTCACCTCTGTAACCTGCAAAAATACCAATCGTCAAGGAATAATGAGACCCCCGTTGTGTGTTAGCATGAGCATTTGAATTGCCACTCGGCAGCGCTAAAACATCCTGGACACGAGACTCTTTTCCCGCTAACACATATGCTCAGTCTCAATTATGTTCTCTGGATACTCCAATTTGTTGCCATATTAAAAAAACATCCATATTGGTTTCAATATAGACTCTATATTTATCCATGAGTGTGAATGTGAGTGTGAAATGGTTGCTTGTCAATAGACATGTGCCCTGTGATTAGATGCTTCTCGCCAAAAGGTCAGCTAGGATATTCTCCAGCTCACCCGCATCCCTAATGAGAACGAGCTCTAACGAATGGAATGCATCTAAACTTGCAGGAAACATGAGAGTTATTGTCTCAAAGGAGAAATTGCATAGAGCAGACACAGAATGCAGTACACACAGTCGTTTGCAAAACACGACAGCTGCTGCTACACTTCCGGAATACTCATAACAGACACGCCAGATGATCACAAATACAACTGTTGACGTTTACTCGACAAAGTGTACGATGAACCACATGCTGCTTCACCTCGTCTGAAAAACTCAGATCACAAGTAAAAGGCTCTGCTGGTAGATTTGCATCACAGACAGCTGAAACAAACGTCAATGTCACGTTCCCGCTGAGAAGCATGGCATCGACTTCCTGCTTCCCATGTGTACGTTTGTCAGCTTTGTGGTGCATCGTCATGACAACAAGCCTCCCCCCGCTTCCCCCTGCCGGTCTACCTGGGATTGGCTGTGCGCCTCCTGCGATTGGCGCTCATCAGCCGGCGGGCATGCACCACTGCTCTCCAAAGACACTTTGATGGAGTTTTATTGGCGATTCTTCCGTCTCTAAATCGCTTGCGCTGTCATCTTTATTTTGATTGATGTATTCCCTGATCTATTTATGCATGGGACTGAGGGAAAGGGGAATTAGGAGGACGAGGAGGAGGAGGAGGAAGACGGCGACAGATACAACGGCTGCTACTATACCCAGGGGAACGCCTGTTGTACATTTGCCTTTTAAAGGCTTCCCACCATACAGCATATCATTACAAAGCTTCCACTGCGACTCCCCTCGTTTTAAATCGCCCTCCCAAGTCAACCGGCACAAAAAAACAGCTCTTTCAACTGTGCTTTGGCTCTCTGACAGGGGTTAAATGCTGCTGCTCGCCATTGAGGGAATCACACACACAAAAAAAGACCAAAGTTAAAAAAAAAAAAAAAAAAACCATGCACGCTGTTATTGCTCGGTCGCAAACCTCACCAAATAAAAAGAAAGAAAAAGATCGTCATTACACTCGAAATAGGTCGAGCTTTCATCTGTCTTTGCGATAGTAGACGCGGAAATACACAGGAACAAACCAGGAAGGAAGTCAACCTGCTCAAAGAGAAAACCGGTGATGTCTCACCTTTCAGAACTGCCATCAAACACATCGGTTAGCGTTCTAAAAGCCGCTCTGGGGAGACTTCTGACGCCGTAATAGGGAGATACGTAACCAAAAAGGTAGCATAACTTCAAAGAGAGGCGGATGTAAAGCGAGGAATCAATTAGATTACATCCTCAAACGGTAAATGCAATTCCTTGGGCATAAAATAAAAAGGCAAGGCCCAGGGTAGCTATAATTGCATGATAGAAAAGTCTCATAGCCATGCAGCAAGCAAAAGTAGGAATCGAGTACGAACAGAACGTACAGTATGCTGTAATACTAAACCTGGAAATGCCTTTTGGTTACAAACAACTCTTACTACTCACCTGGAACATAAAAAAAATGTTTAAAAAAATGTTGAAACAACCAGTTTGTTTTAAAGGCGCGGAGAAAATGATTAGTTTTAAGGCATTTATTAGCTATGTAGAGAGGCAAAGGGACAAGTTTGAATGATGTCATTATTTTCACTGGACAACTCCAATTACACGACTGCACTTTTAATGAGGTTTTTTTTTCATATTTAAGAAAATTAATCAACCATCATGATTTCAGTGATACCATGTCTTGGAAATAGGCCACAACACTTTCCAACGATGATTTCCCCCAAGCCATTGTGACAGATTAAATTAGAAATAATCAAGGCCAGGTCATTTTTATGTCTTCTCACCTGTGGTATTGCGCTTGGAGGAACTGGAACTCGTCCTTGATCCTGTCACAGGAGTCGGACGTTGTGAATTTCAGCTGCTGCGATGAAGCCTGCCAAGGGAGGAAGAAGAGTGTGAAAAAGCGGGTGGGAGGCGCGGCTCGAAAGGAAAAAATAATTAAAAACACGAGCGGGAGATAGAGCGCTTTTTCAATTCAAGGTTTCAGGCCAGTGATCAGCAAAAGAAACCGCTAGCCAATGCGGTTCCCATCCAATTACACATTTTAGTACAGAATTGTGATGTACCCTCATAAGCTCTCATGATTTTTTAAAAAACAGTATTTAAGCCTTTCATGCACGGTGCATGTAGTAAACCCTGTCAATGAAAGGGTATTATAATAATAATAATAATAATAATAAAACAGAATATTCAGGGAGGTAGGAAATTAGTACTGTATTTTCCGCACTAAAAGCCTTCCATTTTCTTAAAAGCTCACAGCGCACCTTACAATCCGATGCGCCTTGTGTATGGTCATTACGGTAATATTTCGACCCCCAAAATAGCTCTTTGTTTGAGACATGCTGACAACGCAGTTCAAATTTAAGGCGATCGGTTACGCAGTTGAACACGGAAATCGAGCAGCGGCAAGAGAGTTCAACGTTAACGAGTCAAAGTTATAACTTGCTGTTGGTTAAGTGAACTGTGTTGCTGCTTTATTAAATAAGTTTGACTGACATCTGATCGTTCTGTTGGCTTTTCCTTGCGCGTAGCTCTATCTAGTGGATGCATTGTAGATTGCGTCTTATAATGCCCAGTGTATGAAAAAAAATTACAAAATAGGCTATTCATTGAAGATGCGCCTCATAATCCAGTGTGCCTTTTAGTGTGGAAAATACGGTAATGACATTTGTATTCAATTCAGTGGGGACATACAATTTGAGAAAGTTGGTGTTTGCGGTTAAAAAACGTTTTTCGTGACCTCGGTCACGATGCACAAAACATGTAAACAGTGACGAGAAACAATCCACAGTCACGAAAGTAAGTCGCAGTAATGCAGTGTCGTAACATGAAATGATGGCATACCTAAACGCGGCGTTGACATGTCGGTGAGGTAGAGAAGAGCAAAGTGGAATCGTACCCAAATCCGACACGGCGAGCGTGAGCACACCCTTAATCACACAAGGGGGCAGCTGCATTAACCACAAATATTCCCCTAGCGCCACTTTGGATACGAACACGCACCAGCTAGCCTTCATGTCATGTCCAAAGCAGTTTGTCAGAGCCTCATATAGCAAGCAAGAACAATAACTCTATCACCACGCTCGACTGATGTCGTTTGTTGTCATTGTAAATCTGTCCACATTTTCAACCGCAGCCAATCGTACACGACCTGCTTGTGTAAACCCAACCGGGGGCAAAATCTCATTATTCCTCAGTCGCGTGCGTAATGGCTCACGTGGGAGAAGGTGACATTTTCCCACTAAAACTGGCACGCCGCTATTAGGAAGGACTTGTCCTCTGCTCCCTTTCGAAAAATAGGGCCCGATAGCATTCACAGGCGCGCAGTCGGACAACATGAGGCACAATAGAAACGACTGTAGGTTGCAAAAATGCGTTCTGCCTGCCTCACACGTCAAACGATTAAATACGGTAAATAACTTTTACACAGTGAAAGGTAAAGACACAAACAGCCCTGCGACAGTGTTGCTCAATATTTCTGTGATAATGGTAGGAGTCATCGACGGGTGTCTTTTTTTTCTTGTATTTCATTGCAAGACAGACAGAAAATTGGAATGCAGCATAAAAAAAATCTGATGGCATCTGCTTTCAAATGTGTTTTAATAAGAAAAATCGCACTACATATTAATGTACTTCATAAAACCATACAGTGATGACAAAATTAAATAGAATGTAAAGAATTCATCCATTTTTGCCATTTATTTGTTTTTTTGCTTAAATGACATTGTGCTGCTCCTTCTGATATGTGTACCATGGCCGCCTGGGGGCAGGATAATACAGACAAAGACACATACGAAGTCGTGTTTGACAAACGACTCAATAAGTCGCTGTCATATTAGTATTTTTGGACAAAAGACAAATAATATATGCCTGAGAGGCATTGTTATCTTGTCTGTCTACAATGAGTTGGGCCACCGTTTGTGTTCAAATATCCGCTGCTTGACCGACGCCGTTTCTTCGACCGTCGCTAACGTTTTGCATAGTTTGTTACCATTAAGCTAAAAGGACCACAAGACAAAGCCATGGGCTTGTTTCAAACACAGAACTAGTCATTGTCTTGATGTGATGTTTAGCTTGAGAGTAAAGGCCAACTGGGAGTGGCATTAAACAGCTACTTGGAAACGAGCGTTCAAAGATAAACTTGGATAACGAGCCACATGCGCTAACGCACAACTGTAATGTCAGGCATATCGCTGGACCTGGCATGATACACAGAAACAACACCACACACGCACACACACACCAAAAAAATAATAATTCTAGCTGTTGCTTAGAGACGCTGACTGTAAAGCCAAATAAGCTTTTCGATTATCTCTCTGGACCGCACTGGCGAGGAACAAACTCATCAAACAGCACCGCGGCTATTTGGTTCTGTGCCACGTTGAGCATGTGTCAACACAAGGCACTTAGCTGCAGGCAGCCTCGCACATCACGCTGCGATAACTGCTCCCTGCACCGCTTGGCTTTTGCATATCGTGTGTGCGTGTGTTTGTGTGTGTGTCCTTGCATGCAGGTTGGCCCTGGAGCCCAAGGCAGGAGTTGCTGCCACAGATCTTGTTTCCTCCCAGTGTAGTGCAGTGCGCGCAACCATTTTAAACACCACATTTTTTTTCCTGTGTATGTTTCCAGTCAACAGCCCCGGGTAGACGTTCCTGCTGCACGCAAATGTTGGCAGGTACACCAGATGCAGTCTACAGAGTTTGAAGGGAATCAGACCGCCAGGGCAGGCATGTCTGCCACAGGTCTTTAACTCAAGGCCCGGGGGCCAGATCCGGCCGGCCAAAACAAATCATGCATGTCAACTTCCACGATTCATGCTAAAATCTGTACCGAAATGTCAAATTGTCACGTGTCATAAATTACATTGAGATTCTGCAATAATTATAAAATAAAATGGGATTCTGAGACATTTTTTGTCATCCTTTTTTTCTCCGTGAGACATGCTCACCAAATTTGTAAAACCGGCTTCAGAGCGGTAGAGATTTTGCTACCATTTAAAACAGAAATTCATAATCAGTCAATGGGACTTTTTCACTTGTAGGATGGCTGCCAAAGGCGTCGGTGAGGGTATGAATTGGGCTAAGCACAATGTGTATACACGGCCATCACCTTGCAGTCAAAGAAAACCTAAAAGCTGTCAATGTGACACTGTTCCACTGGCCAAAACAAGGTGCTCTACTGATGCCCTAACAGCAGATGGTCGGCCATAATGTGAATGAAACACTGCCGTGATACAGCGACGTGTGCCATCTGCTGTGACCGAAAAGGTGGCTGCATGCATCAGGAGCCAGAAATGTTTTTGTGCAAGAAACAGCGTGCCTGGCTGACTTGTACAGTGAGCACCGTCCGTGGATGCCAACATCCAGTGCTGTGTGCGCGTGTATGTGAATGTGTGACAACGATACATGGTGTGCATGTGTGTGGAAGTGTGTTTCGGGGGGCTTGGGCATGAGGGGGGACGGGGCTTGTATGAGGCACAAATATTCATTGCCGTGAGTCACACAGCCCACACAGCCTCTTGCTCACATGCCCAATTTGCATAGTGCACGTGAGGATGCACGTGCGCACACGCACACGCACACACACACACGCACACACACGCACAGACACACACAGCACTTTAAATGTAGGACAACCTCTAATTCGATTCTGCCCCGCTCCTTTGAGACGTAATTAAAGCATTAAAAAGCTTTGTGCGCCGGCAAGGCAATTGAGACAGTCTTCAGCGAATAAATGGGATTCGTCGTTTCAGGAAATTACTGCCCCGCCTTCCTTGCCGTCCCACCTGAACCCCCACGCAAGGCGCACGCACACACGCAGCAAACCTCTCTCCTTGCCTCTTCACCCTGCCTCACCCGTGTGAATTCTATTGCAAAACGTTGTTTTTAGACCACTGAACAGTTAACAAAGAGAATGGAAGGAGATTAGGGCGCGCGCGCACACACACACACACACACACACACACACACACACACACACACACACACACACACACACACACACACACACACACACACACACACACACACACACACACACACACACACACACACACACACGCAGTACCAGCAGGATACATTGGAAAACATCCTCCTCCGTGTAAATCTTGCCTAAGGGTAGTGGGAGTGTGGGGATCGTATTTCCTGGAGCACTGCCTGGCTGTTTACGTATCACTTGGTGTGTGTGTGTGTGTGTGTGTGTGTGTGTGTGTGTGTGTGTGTGTGTGCAGGGACATAGCGTTGGACTGGTAAACCCTGGCTAATGACTGGATGCTATCTCACGCCCACTCTTTAAAAGGACTGCAGAAGATATGCGGAGTGACTAATAGTTGGCCGTGTTGCGTTTGTGATGGACGAGGCTGTTTTGTTATGCGCCATAGCAACAGTCCAGTCAAGGATGACTTGACTGCATCCACTTTCTGCATCCGTCAAGAGATTCAAGCTTAAAAGTGCATGATGGAATCAAACACGCTTTCGCTGAAATGAAGCCAAAATATATTCATAGGTGCCGAAAAATATTGATGGAGGCAAACTTGCTTCCATTGAAATGAAGCCAAAATATATTCATAGGTCCCAAAAAATATTGTGTTAGGACAAACAGTGGAATGGAAATTTACCGGAGCATGTGGCTTCATATCCAAGGATATTTGTTTGACTGATCACAAAGCGGTTCCATGTTTAGTCTTGTCTTCGCGACCCAACTTTATTTGTGTTTATTCCATCAAAATAGATGGAAATGACTGTTCTTTATCGTGAATACACATCTCTGCCACGGTTGAACTGGTCACAATTGCCGTTAGATCTTTGGAAAAATGGCTCTCATAAGGCACGGCTGCACCTTTGTGGAAACTCGAAGGCCTGCTCACACAGCTGCTTATGACTTTGCGTATTCAGATAATTCATGCAAGGTGACGTCAGCGCCAGGGTTAGGTGTGGCCAAGAAATTAGTAAATCGGGCGGCGACAGTTGATTTTAAAGTAACAGGGTGTGAGGACGGCAACAACTGATTGAACAATTCGGGTTAGCCAGTCAACAGCCATCTCTACACACTCATTTGCTGATATCCACTCATCAGGCCGAAGCCTGCCTTTTAAAGCCGTACACACTCAAAGATGGACTGGGTTGCTGTCGTCCCAATGTGCTCTCTGTCGGTAGACAACGAGAAAACCAAGTGCAGTGTGAAAAGGTCTTCCTGACTCTGGTACTGCGTGGTGAAGTGGCGGTTTGAAATCACACTAAAACCAAATTGGGCAATTAAACCTTCAGTGTAAAGCCATCTAAACAAATAGCACCAGCCTAATCACTGCATTGATATACCAATGGGTATGTCCAAGAACCCGGGTCAATGCAGCTTTTCAAGAATGCGTGTATTTATGTAAAAATGTGTTCTCATTCATGGCACACGTGTGTGTGTGTGTGTGTGTGTGTGTGTGTGTGCGTGCGTTTAGGCTGAGGTAAAGGATTGTGTCTTCAGCCGCTCTGGACAGGGGCTTTGGAGCGCAGAGAGCGCCTAATCCTGTTTGGGCCAGGAATTTGATTTTGATTATTATCTCTCACGGACCAAGCCAAGGCTTAGCCCAATTTGCCCCCTCCTCCCCTCACACCCTCTCCCCATACACACACACCTCCCACCAGAGTTGACCTCGTTAAGATGAATGAAACACTGCCGTGATACAGCGACGTGTGCCATCTGCTGTGACCGAAAAGGTGGCTGCATGCATCAGGAGCCAGAAATGTTTTTGTGCAAGAAACAGCGTGCCTGGCTGACTTGTACAGTGAGCACCGTCCGTGGATGCCAATATCCAGTGCTGTGTGCGCGTGTATGTGAATGTGTGACAACGATACATGGTGTGCATGTGTGTGGAAGTGTGTTTCGGGGGGCTTGGGCATGAGGGGGGACGGTGCTTGTATGAGGCACAAATATTCATTGCCGTGAGTCACACAGCCCACACAGCCTCTTGCTCACATGCCCAATTTGCATAGTGCACGTGAGGATGCACGTGCGCACACGCACGCACGCACACACACACACACACACACACACACACACACACACACGCACGCACACACGCACACAGCACTTTAAATGTAGGACAACCTCTAATTCGATTCTGCCCCGCTCCTTTGAGACGTAATTAAAGCATTAAAAAGCTTTGTGCGCCGGCAAGGCAATTGAGACAGTCTTCAGCGAATAAATGGGATTCGTCGTTTCAGGAAATTACTGCCCCGCCTTCCTTGCCGTCCCACCTGAACCCCCACGCAAGGCGCACGCACACACGCACACGCAGCAAACCTCTCTCCTTGCCTCTTCACCCTGCCTCACCCGTGTGAATTCTATTGCAAAATGTTGTTTTTAGACCACTGAACAGTTAACAAAGAGAATGGAAGGAGATTAGGGCACACACACACACACACACACACACACAGACACACACACACACACACGCACACGCACACGCACACGCACACGCACACACACACGCAGTACCAGCAGGATACATTGGAAAACATCCTCCTCCGTGTAAATCTTGCCTAAGGGTAGTGGGAGTGTGGGGATCGTACTTCCTGGAGCACTGCCTGGCTGTTTACGTATCACTTGGTGTGTGTGTGTGTGTGTGTGTGTGTGTGTGTGTGTGTGTGTGTGTGTGCGCAGGGACGTAGCGTTGGACTGGTAAACCCTGGCTAATGACTGGATGCTATCTCACGCCCACTCTTTAAAAGGACTGCAGAAGATATGCGGAGTGACTAATAGTTGGCCGTGTTGCGTTTGTGATGGACGAGGCTGTTTTGTTATGCGCCATAGCAACAGTCCAGTCAAGGATGACTTGACTGCATCCACTTTCTGCATCCGTCAAGAGATTCAAGCTTAAAAGTACATGATGGAATCAAACACGCTTTCGCTGAAATGAAGCCAAAATATATTCATAGGTGCCGAAAAATATTGATGGAGGCAAACTTGCTTCCATTGAAATGAAGCCAAAATATATTCATAGGTCCCAAAAAATATTGTGTTAGGACAAACAGTGGAATGGAAATTTACCGGAGCATGTGGCTTCATATCCAAGGATATTTGTTTGACTGATCACAAAGCGGTTCCATGTTTAGTCTTGTCTTCGCGACCCAACTTTATTTGTGTTTATTCCATCAAAATAGATGGAAATGACTGTTCTTTATCGTGAATTCACACCTCTGCCACGGTTGAACTGGTCACAATTGCCGTTAGATCTTTGGAAAAATGGCTCTCATAAGGCACGGCTGCACCTTTTGTGGAAACTCGAAGGCCCGTTCACACAGCTGCTTATGACTTTGCGTATTCAGATAATTCATGCAAGGTGACGTCAGCGCCAGGGTTAGGTGTGGCCAAGAAATTAGTAAATCGGGCGGCGACAGTTGATTTTAAAGTAACGGGGTGTGAGGACGGCAACAACTGATTGAACAATTCGGGTTAGCCAGTCAACAGCCATCTCTACACACTCATTTGCTGATATCCACTCATCAGGCCAAAGCCTGCCTTTTAAAGCCGTACACACTCAAAGATGGACTGGGTTGCTGTCGTCCCAATGTGCTCTCTGTCGGTAGACAACGAGAAAACCAAGTGCAGTGTGAAAAGGTCTTCCTGACTCTGGTACTGCGTGGTGAAGTGGCGGTTTGAAATCACACTAAAACCAAATTGGGCAATTAAACCTTCAGTGTAAAGCCATCTAAACAAATAGCACCAGCCTAATCACTGCATTGATATACCAATGGGTATGTCCAAGAACCCGGGTCAATGCAGCTTTTCAAGAATGCGTGTATTTATGTAAAAATGTGTGTGTGTGTGTGTGTGTGTGTGTGTGCGTGCGTGCGTGTGTGCGTGCGTTTAGGCTGAGGTAAAGTATTGTGTCTTCAGCCGCTCTGGACAGGGGCTTTGGAGCGCAGAGAGCGCCTAATCCTGTTTGGGCCAGGAATTTGATTTTGATTATTATCTCTCACGGACCAAGCCAAGGCTTAGCCCAATTTGCCCCCTCCTCCCCTCACACCCTCTCCCCATACACACACACCTCCCACCAGAGTTGACCTCGTTAAGATGCTTTAAAGAGGATTATTCTACTTTTATCACTTGGAGTGGGGTGCCCTTGCAAACACAGACTTGGCACTGCTCGGTCCGGCTCCCTGCTCCGCGCAACTATCTTGACCCCCGCATGCAAGGCCAGCCAAGCGTGCAGTAAAAAACACACACAAACATGACACTCATGGCATGCTGCCCTGGAGTCACAGATGCAAATAAAAAATGCACATATGCACGCACCTGCGTATGCGCGCGCGCATATACACACACACACACACACACACACACACACACACACACACACACACAGAGGTGACAAGGTGGCTGTGGGGAGGCATTTAACAGCACAACCGAGATCCACACACACGTGCACACATACACACACACACACACACACACAGGAAAAAGAGTGCAGAGATTGCAAAGCCGAGGGAAATGGGCAATTTGTCAAGAGTGAGGGGGGGAAATGGTGAGCCAGGACTGGGCCAACAGTTTGGAGAGTATGTCTGAGATTAAAGCCAGACACGTGGAGGACGGGGGGTATAAAGGGTTAAGATTACACCCTGCATGGTTGTACAGATGATTGATGTCTGCTTGTAAAAAGCAAGGTGAGCAAGGCAAGGGGGCGGAAGATTAGTCTAAATTTGCTGCAAAGTGGCATGGATGGATGGATGGATGGATGGATGGATGGATAGATGGATAGATGAATAGATGAATAGATAGACTTCCATCTTGCAATCCTACAATTGTTGTCACATGTAGGACACAGCCAGACAACTTGGAATCCATTTTTGCAGCTCCTTTAATCGTTCTTTTCGCTGTGACACACTTTGCAGCCACCTGCAACAATTTTCTGTCAACGACTGACCATAACCTTGCAAGCAATTGCTGAGTTTTGTTGCGTTTTTTGTTGTTAAGAGTCACAGGTGAGCGGGAGCCAATCTCAACCGTGACCGGTCACCAGTCAATTGCAGGGCACATTTTCAGACAAACAAGCATCCACATACAACACACACATACACACCTGTGCACCTGGACTCCAGACAATTTAGGGTCTTCCAAGAACTAATATGTATGTTTTTGGAACGTGGCTCCTGGAAGTAAGTCTACCCAAGCGCGCAGATAATAAAGTAACTTCAAACAGGAAGCCCAAACTTCAGAATTGTGAGGCAGACTTATTAAACACTAGTTCACCGTACAGCCTTATTTACACATTAAAAACTGGAAACAAATGTGAAATTATTCACCTTTGTCATATCATATAAAAACTTTTTTCTTATTTTTTCTTTGTTTAAGGCAGCCCGGACCGGCAAAATAGGGTAAAGTTCCCATCTCTGGTTAACAGCGACTTGGAATGCTGTGCATAAAATAATTTTGGATAATGAGCCAAATGCTACTTCACCAAAGACATTATTTGATCACGTCACTGTTTGCAATACACCCGTCATCGTGCATTACGAATCGCACAGACAGGAAAAGTAAACAAACAAATAAGGCGTAGAAAAATAAGTAGTGTGTTTCCGGTAACATGAAATTTCAGCATAGGGTCGGTAGGTCGGACAACTTTTTTTTTTTTATCTTTTTTTTGCGCCCCATCAAAAATGTAAACAAAATACCCATAAAACATACAACAAGGAGACATTTTTACTATTATTGAAACCCGGCTCGCCGCCAAAGGCAGCGAGAGTGTTGGGTACCCCCCGGCTGGGTGTCTCGTTACCTCTGCGTCCCGCGTCCTAGACGGCCCGTGGTGTTCATCAAATAGTTCGCTGCATCTTTTCGATTGGATGCTATTTTCTTAAGATTATGGTGCGAGCATGCGACTGCGACACACAAAATGCGGTTTAAACTGTTGTCGGAGATCGTGGCCGCCGCCACGATTCAATGTTGACAGACGACAGGTCAAACCACGTGCACGCTCAACGTGAATATCGTGAGAGTTTGCACCGATGTGAACGCCCTAAATTCATCTTTCCTTTTATTATTTATAATTTTGTCTGTGGTTTTATTGTTCTTGTTTTGATTGTAAAGCGTCCTTGAGTGTTTTGAAAGGTGCTTATAAATGAAATGTATTAGTATTATTTTTGTGGCATGTTATAACCACAGCCACAGGGTCGGTTTACGACGGCGTGACGTCACGGCCGTAAAAGTGTTCATATGAAAAGGTAACTACAGTACTGACAATAAACGGCAGTGAGCACAGAGCCAGACTCCCCGCGTTTTATTAAACACAACAATGGCAACGACGATGGAGCTTCCACTCTCGCCTCTTCCTCCGTTCCTCGCCCTGCCTGGCGAGCCGCCTGTCCCGTGGCCCCGCTGGTTGGAATCCTTCGAGACCTTTATTGAAGCCGTTGGGCTCGCCGACGAATATCGCGAGAGTTTGCACCGATGTAAACGCTCTAAATTCATCTTTCCTTTTATTATTTATAATTTTGTCTGTGGTTATTGTTTTTGTTTTGATTGTAAAGCGTCCTTGAGTGTTTTGAAAGGCGCTTATAAATTTGTGGCATGTTATAACCACAGCCACAGGGTCAGTTTACGACGGTGTGACGTCACGGCCGTAAAGGTGTTCATATGAAAAGGTGACTACTGACAATAAACGGCAGTGAGCACAGAGTCAGACTCCCCGCGTTTTATTAAACACAACAATGGCAACGAAGATGGAGCTTCCACTCTCGCCTCTTCCTCCGTTCCTCGCCCTGCCTGGCGAGCCGCCTGTCCCGTGGCCCCGCTGGTTGGAATCCTTCGAGACCTTTATTGAAGCCGTTGGGCTCGCCGACGAATATCGCGTGAGTTTGCACCGATGTAAACGCTCTAAATTCATCTTTCCTTTTATTATTTATAATTTTGTCTGTGGTTTTAATAATAATAATAATAATAATAATAATAATAATAATACTCTTTATTTATAAGCACCTTTCAAGACACGCAAGGACACTTTACAATAACAAAAAACACAAAACAATACGGGTTGAGCAGCAGCAGCCAAACGCGCCAGCGGTCACTCAACCCGGAGGAGTCTCTCTCTCTCTCTCTCACCTCCAGGACATCTCCACGGATTTTATTGTTCTTGTTTTGATTGTAAAGCGTCCTTGAGTGTTTTGAAAGGCGCTTATGAAGTGAAATGTATTATTATTATTACACAAAAATGTAAAAGGTTTGAAAAAAAATTCAGACCGTAAAGTTTTTGTTCGAGGTAGAAATTCTCGGTCGGTCGGGTTACCGGAAACACACTACTTTTTTTTCTACGCCTAAGTGGGGTTAACTTGTCATTGCCAAGCTGTGAATCCTGGCGGAGCCTGAAAAGGGATCACGGGGATGAAGCAATACATTGTTCCGGTCGGGGCTTTTAGGCGGACAAACAGAGCAGCTAATTCTCTTGTCTGCTGCGATGCTGTGCGGCCTTGTGTTCCGTGTCGAGGCGGAGGTCAAAGGGGGCTCTGGTGGGGTTGAGGCCAGTTGGGCCAATCAAGCAACCCCTGTGGAGAGTTTTGTTCCAGCCCAGCGCAGTGTTCTGCACCGGTGAAGGCTTAGCTTGACGCACCGCCGGCGCCAATCTACCTCCCACCACCGCCACGCTCCCGTAGGGAACAAGCAGCTGAATATTGATGCAGTAGGTCCACACAAACACACTCAATGAGCACCCAAATGCCAACGCAAATGATAAATCGTTTAAATTCAGGACATTTTGCGGCGCGATAAACAACAGGCCATCACAAAGGCTGCCAATTGCTTGGAATTTGTACCATCTTCCGCCACATTAACATGCAGACGCATGCGGTGCGCACATTCGTACCGCTAAACAAAAGCAAGAGCGTCTGCTTTTATTGATGAGCTGCGAAGGGAAGACGACTTAAATCACACAAAAGATGGATATGTATTATTATTATTATTATATATTTTAGAGGTGCAACCGTTAATCGACAACTGATTATCAAATTAGGCAAGAATCATTTTTGATCATTGGCTCATCATTTAATTTAAAATGTTACAAATCTATGGAAATGACAGCCTCTCAACAGTAAAGTTCTTAAGTCCACAATCAAAGCAATATAGTAAAAGATGATGATAATAATGACACAATAATGATGCAATGAATTTATTTCTACAATGACTCAAAGGTTTCAAGCTTGTTGTCAAAATTATGAATGAAATCCGATGACATCCACCACACATCAACGTAGAGCAGAATTTGTCTACCTGCGCCTCAATCAAATTCACCAAAACCTTGTTACACCACAACTTAGACCTGCTCCGAGCTGGTCTAAGGTCTAGTCTACTTTCTGTCACCAAATTATCTGGTGCGGCGCGGTCTGCCAAATTCCCAAACACCGTAAATTAAACTTGCTCCGGCACAAAAATGAAGATGCGCCAGTATTTACGCGTCAAGCATATGCGCCATCTACAAACAAAAAGGGAGCCCCAAGTGTTTCCAATTGTATTCATTTGTATGTTGGAGCTCTAATTGAGTCCGAAGCGGCGACGCCCTTCCCATTCAAGCCATTCTTGACAAAAATCAACATCACCTGTGACCCATGTCGTCAACTTGGCTAGTCAAAAGCAAGCCCCCCCGCAGTGGGTGGGGAGGTGCACGTTTGTCATGCTAATCAGTTGGCCTAACCTCAATGACCCAGACATCTGCTGGCCTGCGTGTGTCAAGCTTCCAACCCACCCCCACATTCAATTTCCCCTCCCCACACATATTAAAAGAAGATAAGACCCTTGAGGCTGCTAAGAATGTGCATGTGTGTGTGTGTCCTTGCAAGAATGATCAACAAGACTCTTTTTCCACAGGCTACACAAACACTGCTAGGGCTGCCCGCACGCACACACACACGGCACACAAATGCGGAGGAGAGGGTTTGGGGCGGGGGGGGTTATTTAATGAGCGAGACAGGGGACCACCAGGATTAAGACCCCCTCCAACAAACACACACAGCCGGAGATTTTAGACTAAAGGCTGGGGGCTGCTCTGTTAATTCAAGTGGGCTTCATAATGTCCCTGACCCTCCCACTGCTACATCAGACCCGAGTGTTTGTGTACGTGTGTATGTGCGGGCGCGCGCGTGTGTGCGTGGCAGGGTTCCAACCGATTAGTTGACTAGATGACAAGTCAACTTCACTACTGCCCGTCAACGTTTAAAGCTTGAAGTCCATTAATCTCTAATCGTGTGTTTTCCACATCTCGTCTTCCAGTCGGACACTAAACATAGTCTGTGGAGCAGTGTGGCGAGATGTGCGGCCAACACAGTCTTCATAACTTTGTGCGGGTCAGACAGTACAAAAATATAGTGTTTAGTTTAGCTAGCCTTGACAATTGCGATTATTGTTAGCCTGAAAGCATTCATACTAGCAAAACCTCAGCACTGGCGACAAAGAACGAGGGCAGTGTGACTAAACAGGTCGCATTTGCAAACTCATTTGCAGCATTTGCGATTATGGTCCAATCAACACAGGCACTATATTAGACATTGTGGTTCGGAGTCACGATTTTCTTCAAGTCTTCTATAATTTCCGCATTGTGCGTACACCGGCCGCTTTGGACTTGCACACAGATCGATATGGATGCTGTTTCATTCATCAAAAAAAATTCAGGATGTTGGTATCCAATTACCGTATTTTCCGCACTAAAAGGCGCACCTAAAAGCCTTCCATTTTCTTAAAAGCTCACAGCGCGCCTTAAAATCCAATGCGCCTTGTGTATGGTCATTACGGTAATATTTCAACCCCAAAATGGCTCCTTGCTCGAGACATGCTGACAACGCATTTCAAATTTAAGGCGATCGGTTACACAGTTGAACACGGAAATAGAGCAGCGGCAAGAGAGTTCAACGTTAACGAGTCAATGTTATAACTTGCTGTTGGCTAAGTGAACTGCGTCGCTGCTTTATGAAATAAGTTTGATTGACGAGTTTCCTTGAGCGCAGCTCCATCTACTGGATGCATTGTAGATTGCGTCTTATAATACTGTGCACCCAATGTATGAAAACAATTTAAAAAAAATTATTCTTAGCATTTACAGCCATTGTACACAACGTATAAACCCGAGTGTGTAGGGATTTTGCCTGGCCATCCTTCAACATTAGCACTTTTTTCCCCCTCAACTGGCATGCCACAAGCAGCTTTGTTGAAGCTGCATTAGGATTAATCAAGTTTTAAAAAAAAGCCAACAATATGCCAAATGCTATCAAGTGGGTCAGGAATCCAAAGAGGCTTTTTCCATCCCCACCACAATTAATCCAATGAACTGTGCCCGTAACCTGCGAATAGAGCAGATTACTAAACTAATTCATTGAGGGGAGGGGGGAGGATTGGCATTTTGTGTAGCCACACATGATGACACATCTTTTTTGATACACGCCCGAAATTTAAAAGCTCCAGTTTGAGGAATAAGTGTCACAAAAAGCCAAAGAAAAATCTAAACGATTCACCCTTTCATGCTCCTTAACTCAAGCGAGACCAAGTGTGGTATGCTGTCGTCTCACTCAATTTGACCTCCAAGTGACCTTTGAGGCATTTCTTCCCCCCGCCCCCTCCCCCCGCAGATGCCGATCCAAATGCCAGAGTTTCATACAAAGGTGATGAAACGATGCCTGAGCATGCCGGTATGAGAAAGACTGACTTATCTTGACATGCTTATCTATATGAATGTCACGCATGAAGCTCATCTACAAAGCTGCGTGACAGTAGAGGCGGCAGCACGACATATGGGGGTGACAGTGGCGCTAACAGGTGCTTTGAAGGCCAACGGCAGATATAAAATAGACTCCATTCATTCCTGTCTCTCATTTTTAATTATGTGGCTCAAATAGTCAAATGGGTGACTTTTAGCTTAGCCTTCACATTTTATCCTCTCACATAGGAATGAAACCGTTAATGGATAAATCGTGACAGCACAAAATGTTAATTCGCATTGCTAGCGTACTTCGCGTCTCTGTGCATTTGTCACGGTGTGACTAAACATGTTACAGTTACATTGGTCCTGTATTTGTTCACCCACAAAGATTAGGGTAGAAGTGACAATTTGTATTATTGTCACAAATGAACAATTAATCAAACTGAAATCATCTCAATGTAATACAATTTAAAATTTTGTCAGTGCATAGAGGTGCGCAGTGCGTCATGCTACAATCGTAACAAAATGCAAATTGAGTCTTTCTGGCGGTGCGAAACAATATTAAGTCAATGCAGTTCGCAGAGTTTGCACAATGAGACGGGAATGTGTGGAGGGCGGCATGGGCGACGGGTTTGGTGCGATGCGAGCATGAGGGGGGCTAGCTACCATTTGAAGATGTGAACTTTTTGCCCGGTCACATCACGACAGCCAATCAGCATCAAGAATGTACTTACGATGTCACACATAGACGCATTACATATCACATATATACACACAAACACACGCTGTGTGGCAAAATAAACAATGTGGGACAATATCATTGCGGTCTCTGGACACCAAGAGTTACGCAACACAGCAAGCTTCCAATAGCGGCCAACACGACAGCCAATCTGTCTCGAGAATGTACTTTTGATGTCACACACAGCAGCATCAAATAATACACTACAATACAAAAATACGTAATACTGCGTCCAGCGGCGCAGTATTACGACAAAATCCACAAAACACTCTCTCACACACACACACACACACACACACACACACACACACACACACACACACACACACACACACACACACACACACACCACGTGGCTAAATAAACAATGTGGGACAATATCATTGCAATAGTTTTATAACACAGCCAGTTTCAATAACGGGAGAGAGCGAACCAAAAAGGAGCAGGCTTTGCGAATGAGGAGCTCGGACGTTGGCATATTTGGTGTGTGTATTGTCTTGTTCACATCTGTTGAGCTGGGAACCAAAATTTATCAGCCAAAGTACCAAAACCACCGGACATCAGATTAACTATTGATGTTCAAAATTTGGGGGTTCTCTCAAGGGGGGGGTCTCTCTTCTCGAAGCCACAGGTGGGTTTGCATTAATTTTGTAAAACAATGTATGATATGCTGACTTCGGTTTAGTCCAAACTTGTTAAGTAGAAAAGATGACATGACGAACACTTTAACGTAATGGTACTCCGATCGAGTGGCCACTGATCGTGATCGGCCGACTTCCGTGGAAAAATATGTGATCAGCTTATGTCGATTAGACTTTACATGGATCGTATCGGTAGATGTTTTGCATTTTAATGCAAAATCAGTGATGGGTTGCAAAGTAATAATTTGGTGATCAATCAATGACATCCACCAATTAAGACATTACAGAGAACACATGCATCTGCTGTCGGATTCCCCCAATATTTGTAAATAATTTTGTGATCTAATAAATGGGAGTCTGCAATAAACAAAACATGCATGTTTTGGGAGTTCTGGAGGAAGCCTACACAAGCACATGCAGGGATTTGAACCCGAGACCTCTCGACTGTGAAGCAGATATGCTAAATACGAGGTGCCCAATTTCAAGCATAAGTGATCTCAATGTGTAATTTTTAACTCCAACAAAGTACCTGCCGACTTATGCTTGCCCAATGGTAGAGTGCACGCTATGGACTGAGTCTCTGTTACCATGGCAACGCAAGATGTCGTGCTTCCAATACTAAACTACATTCCAAAAAATAATAAGAACATGATTTTTAGCGCACACAATTATTATACCGGGTCAATACAACGCTTAGCAATATAAAAAAAAATCATGAAAACAATATTGAGCATTTTTTCGAAAGCCAAATAGCAGGTTCACCACAAATTAAAAATAATTCAAATGACTTACTGAGTGTCTTGATTGTGGAAACATCATGTCAGTCCCTTGTTGCTGTCTTTTCCCCCCTAAAACCAAAAAGCCTTGTATTGATATTTTTCCTTTGTCCCCCCCCCACCCCCCCAAAAAGAACTGGTCCAAGTGGAGCTGTCCAGCGTCTAGCTCACAGCTAGCTAGCGAGACGCCCCCTCCCTCCCCAAAACACACTCACCCTAACCCAAATAAAAACTCCAAATTTGACTTTGGTTTGGGAATGACGTCGTGGTTAGAGCTAAACAGCGAGCATCTAGGCTAAGCTAATACTCCCCCCCCACCCCAAAAAAAGATGTCAATCAAAAATGATACATCGCTCTATGGGACATTTGGAATTACGCTTCACACGCACTCGGTTCAGCTCAAAACAAAAAAAAATAACGAAAGAGATTTTTAAAAAACTATGTTAAATAAACCAGGTCGAACAAGTTTGCTGGGTGAAAAACGTGTGTCTGAGGGGGGGGGGAATGACAAAATGTCTGCTGGTTAGTTCAATCCCGTTTTTTACGTCCCAACTCGCGAGAAAAACAAGCCACAAAACACAGCAGCAAACAGCCTGGCTATGTCGCTGAAAAAAACAACCTAAAAAGAGGCTGACAACTTTCTCGAGAAAACACCGAGAAATGGCGTCTGAAGAATCGTGTCGCCTCTCCTTGCTGTGGCTGTTAAGTCAAGTCTTGTGAGTCTGTCTTCTCCGTACAAGGACGAGCAGTTCTGCTTGTGCACGCCCCGCATAGAACTACACAATGTAGATTGGCCGGGAAGAGAAGCGCAGAGCAGAGCCAAAAGCATCGATCTAGATGAGAAAGCTCTACACCAGCAAGACGCTTATTTGCGGGTGTCTGAGCAAATGGCGCCACTATGTGGATACGCCGTGAAAATGCATATTTGAGAATTTTGACTTGCAAACTGAGATGGAGAAATAGCCTATTTTTAGCCTTGGAGTGTCAAAAAATGTGTATTCACTGTAATATATACTACAGCAACACCTCTGAAAGTGTAAAAAAATACAATTATTGTCTGTTGTAAGTACTGAAGAGTCATATCAATGCAATCGGAGGGTGTGTGCGAAAACACTGAAAAGAAAGTTAAAAAAATCCATGTAGGCAAATATAGGATTTTTTTTTTTATTCCAATTGAAAACATTGAAAAGGAGAAGGCTATGAAAGTTGTTTTTATGTTAAGATGAGGTTCAGGCAACAGTGGTTGAAATGAAACATTAAAAAAAAAAAGGAAATATGGCTAAAATACTGTAAATCAACAAGCACAACCCTTTCCGTGATAGCATAGCTGGCATGACCACGCCACCCTCCCTGCCCAACACATGCAGTTAAAAACAGCAGTTCAATCATCATTAAATAAAGAATAAAATTGTTAATTAATCACATATTTTGTGTTTATTTCTTTTTAAAAAGTGGACCATGAAAATTCACAGGCCCCGATTCCCCCCGCCCACCCCTCGCTCACAACATTGGCACTTAAGAGTCTGGCTTTACAAAGTAAGGGGATTGGCACACTCATGGTACAAAATTTACATTTGGTATACTTAAAAAAAATACATTACTTTCAATTTGTACACCACTACACAAAGTTATTGAAAAACAAAACATCTTAAGTGGTTGCAAAATATACAGGTGGTAAAGTTTGTCTGCTTTACATAAAACAACAGAGCTCAAAATGACCGTTGGGAGCTGAAGCAAAGCAAAAAGTATTTTCTGGGGGTTTGGAGGTGGGGGTTGAGTATCAAGTCATTTCAGTGCGCTGACCCATGGAGATGACATACTCCAATCGCGCAAGGGGCGGCAGCAAATTCATTCATTTCAAGAAATCGATGGCCATTTCCCTACCCTGGGCCAGAACAAGGTTTGCATGAAAATACACACTACTGCAGCACGTTTTGCTTGGCACCATCTCTGAAATCTAAAAGTCAACATGTTACATCATTTCTGAGGCTGTTTTGAGTGACTCGATAGGGGCTGCTCTTTTAGATTAGCAACAGGCTAGATTATTTGAATGTATCCACGATGATATGTATAAACTGGAATAACTACTAAGCGTGTTCACTGTACGGTGTGTTTGTATTTACTGACATCGAGTACAGTACACAGGCCTACCACCAATATGGAAGTGGGTCAGGGAAAATAAGTGTACTCTGTAAACAAACACAATGCAGCTCAAACTCTGATCAGTGAGATGCTTTTGGCAGTATGTAAGTACTTTTTTTAATGTGTCATGAAAACTGATAGTGTTCCACAAAAAAATTATCAAATTTTACCTAAATGGTTAAAAAAAAAAAAGATTTGTCGATCGATGGCATCGACCTATTCACAAGCTGAAAAATGAAATGCTCATCCATCTGTGGCTATTCATACAAGAGAATAGCTTCATGTTCTACTAAACAGGTCCACATTTCATATTAATCAAATTTGTGAGTAAATTTAGACAAGACCCTCATTTCTGTACTTTCTGTGACGTTCTATTTGGTGGTGCGTCGTGAGACTTTTCTCATTTCAACATGGCTTTGGTTGGTGAACACTGCTTTGTTTCAATGTAAACTGAAGAAATGCTTTCCGAGTCCTTCCAGTTCAGGATCGGAACTGTATTGCAAGTGCTTTTAAATATTTAAGTGAAATACACACTATAGAGTAACTACATCAGTGATTCCCAACCATTGCTCTGCAAGAATTTAAGCAAATTTCACTTAATTGGTCCCAAAATAATTGGTTTACCAACCCTATTCAAATGAAGTTGGGACATTGTGCTAAACATAAATAAAAACAGAATACAGCACAATGATTGGCATATCATTATCAACCTACTTTTAACTGAATACACTACATTGACAATACTTTTTTTTTTTTTTTTAATGTGCAAACTGAAAATGTGTGACGCATTACGAAGCATAAAATACAACAACGGAGACCCGGACTTTTGAACAAATGAAGCTGTACATCGAGCAAGAATGGGAAAGAATTCCACCCACAAAGCCTCCAACAATTCGTGTCCTCAGTTCCCAAAAGTTTATTGAATATTGTTAGAAGAAAAAGTGATGGAACACAGCGGTAAACATGACCTGTCCCAGCTTTTTGGGGACATGTTGCAGCCATAAAATTCTAAGCTCATGATCCATCCATCCATCCATTTTCTGCCGCTTATCCGGGGTCGGGTCGCGGGGGCAGCAGCTTTAGGAGGGAAGCCCAGACTTCCCTCTCCCCAGCCACTTCTTCTAGCTCTTCCTGGCGGATCCCGAGGCGTTCCCAGGCCAGCTGGGTAACATAGTCTCTCCAGCGTGTCCTGGGTCGTCCCCGGGGTCTCCTGCCAGTGGGACATGCCCGGAACACCTCACCAGGGAGGCGTCCAGGAGGCATCCTAATTAGATGCCCGAGCCACCTCATCTGGCTCCTCTCGATGTGGAGGAGAAGCGGCTCTACTCTGAGCCCCTCCCGGATGACCGAGCTTCTCACCTTATCTCTAAGGGAGAGCCCGGACACCCTGCGGAGAAAACTCATTTCGGCCGCTTGTATCCGGGATCTCGTTCTTTCGGTCACGACCCATAGCTCGTGACCATAGATGAGGTTGGGGCGTAGATCGACCGGTAAATTGAGAGCTTCGCCCTTTGGCTCAGCTCCTTCTTCACCACGACAGACCGATACAGCGTCCGCATCACAGCAGACGCTGCACCGATCCGCCTGTCGATCTCTCGCTCCCTTCTACCCTCACTCGTGAACAAGACCCCAAGATACTTAAACTCCTCCACTTGGGGCAAGATCTCCTCCCCGGCCCGGAGAGGGCACTCCACCCTTTTCCGACTGAGGACCATGGTTTCAGATTTGGAGGTGCTGATCCTCATCCCAACCGCTTCACACTCGGCTGCGAAACGCTCCAGTGAGAGTTGGAGAGCCCTGCTTGAAGGAGCCAACAGTACTACATCATCTGCAAAAGCAGAGATGCAATACTGAGGCCACCAAAGCGGACCCCTCAACGCTTCGGCTGCGCCTAGAAATTCTGTCCATAAAGGTGATGAACAGAATCGGCGACAAAGGGCAGCCTTGGCGGAGTCCAACCCTCACTGGAAACGATTCGACTTATTGCCGGCAATGCAGACCAAACTCTGACATCGGCAGTATAGGGACCGGACAGCCCGTATCAGGTGGCTCGGTACCCCATACTCCCGAAGCACCCCCCACAGAACTCCCCGAGGGACACGGTCAAACGCCTTCTCCAAGTCCACGAAACACATGTAGACTGGTTGGGCGAATTCCCACGTACCCTCGAGGACCCTGCTAAGGGTGTAGAGCTGGTCCACTGTTCCACGGCCGGGACGAAAACCACACTGCTCCTCCTCAATCTGAGGCTCGACTTCCAGACGGACCCTCCTCTCTAGCACCCTGAATAGACCTTACCAGGAGGCTGAGGAGTGTGATTCCTCTGTAGTTGGAACACACCCTCCGGTCCCCCTTTTTAAAAAGAGGGACCACCACCCCGATCTGCCAATCCAGAGGCACTCTCCCCGATGACCACGCGATGCTGCAGAGGCGTGTCAACCAGGACAGCCCCACAGCATCCAGAGCCTTGAGGAACTCGGGCGGATCTCATCCACCCCTGGGGCCCTGCCACCGAGGAGCTTTTAACCACATCGGTGACTTCGACCACAGAGATAGGAGAGCCCACCTCAGAGTCCCCAGACTCTGCTTCCTCCAAGGAAGGCATGTTGGTGGAGTTGAGGAGGTCTTGAAGTACTCTGCCCACGGTTCACAACGTCCGAGTCGAAGTCAGCAGCGCCCCATCCCCACTGTACACAGTGTTAGTGGTGCACTGCTTCCCCCTCCTGAGACGCCGAATGGTGGACCAGAATTTCCTCGGCCGTCCGGAAGTCGGCTTCCATGGCCTCACCGAACTCTTCCCACGCCCGGGTTTTGCCTCAGCGACCACCGGCTGCGTTCCGCTTAGCCAGTCGATACCGTCAGCTGCCTCTGGGGACCCACAGGCCATAAAGGCCCGATAGGACTCCTTCTTCAGCTTGACGGCATCCCTTACCGCTGGTGTCCACCAGCGGTACGGGTTGCCGCCACGACAGGCACCAACCACCTTACGGCCACAACTCAGATTGGCCGCCTCAACAATAGAGGCGCGAACATGGTCCATTCGGACTCAATGTCCCCAGCGTCCCCGGGACATGGGAAAAGCTCTGCCGGAGGTGGGAGTTGAAACTCTTTCTGACAGGATTCCGCCAGACGCTCCCAGCAAACCCTCACAATACGTTTGGGTCTGCCAGGACGGACCGGCGTCCTCCCCCACCATCGGAGCCTACTCACCACCAGGTGGTGATCAGTTGACAGCTCCAAAACATGCGGCCGCAAATCCGATGATACAACCACAAAGTCAATCATCGAAATGCGGCCTAGGGTGTCCTGGTGCCAAGTGCACATATGGACACCCTTATGTTTGAACAAGGTGTTCGTTATGGACAATCCGTGACGAGCACAGAAGTCCAATAACAAAACACCACTCGAGTTCTGATCGGGGGGGCCGTTCCTCCCAATCACGCCCTTCCAGGTCTCACTGTCATTGCCCACGTGAGCATTGAAGTCCCCCAGCAGAACGAGGGAGTCCCCAGCAGGAGTACTCTCCAGCACACCCTCCAAGGACTCCAAAAAGGGTGGGTATGCTGAGCTGCTGTTTGGTGCATATGCACAAACAACGGTCAGGACCCGTCCCCCCACCCGAAGGCGGAGGGAAGCAACCCTCTCGTCTACCGGTGTGAACCCCAATGTACAGGCACTGAGCCGGGGGGCAATGAGTATGCCCACACCTGCTCTGCGCCTCTCACCATGAGCAACTCCAGAGTGGAAGAGAGTCCAACCCCTCTCGAGAGAACTGGTACCAGAACCCAGGCTGTGTGTCGAGGCAAGTCCGACTATGTCCAGTCGAACTTCTCGACCTCGCACACAAGCTCGGGTTCCTTCCTGCAAGAGAGGTGACATTCCACGTCCCTAGAGCTAGCTTCTGCAGCCGAGGATCAGACCGCCAGGGTCCCCGCCTTTGGCGCTGCCCAGCTCACATTGCACCCGACCCCTTTGGCCCCTCCATGGGTGGTGAGCCCATGAGAAGGGGGACCCACGTTGCCTCTTCGGGCTGAGCCCGGCCGGGCCCCATGGGTGTAGGCCCGGCCACCAGGCGCTCGCCAACGAGCCCCACCTCCAGTAAGCTCATGATTGTTTGCTTAAAACCAAGTTTCAGTTTAATTACTTATTTTAAATATGAAGTATTTTGTCTTCATATTCAATTTAATATGATTCGAACATGAGTTGCAAAGCATTGTATTCTGTTTTTATTTATGTTTAACACAACGTCCCAACTTCGCTGAAATTGGTTTTGTCTTACAAATCAAATCGATTGCAGCTACATGACAAGCACAACAATTCATGGTTCCAGTATATCAATTTTGAGACATTTTTTTGTGGAGCGCCGGGACTTTGAATGTACAATAAAATACGCCTTGGCTCAATAAAAGGTTAGGGAACCATTGTGATGCACAACGAGAGACACCTCGGCTGGCTTTTTGACTTTAATATGAAGATGTCTGCATTATTAGACAAATGGGGCCCTTTTAAAGCAGGAGAAGCCTTGAGCAAAAAAAACACTGCGAGGGCGTTGAAATGTCAGCAAAGCCAAGAGTGAAGAGGTAAAGGGAATAGAGTCGAGATGCTTGCTTTTTGTCTTGTAAAAAGGCAAAATGTGACGAAAACAAAAAGCCACCTGGAATGTTACGTATAGGCATCTGTGGTTTAGATGCCCCCCCCTCCGCACCCACAATCTCCCCCACCTCAATCACACAGCACTTTTACCTACCAAAGCTGCAAATAGTAGCCCTTGTCACAACAAGGTGATGACAACACACCTGAATTACATCTTCTGAAAAGCTATAGAGCAGGGTTTCCTCAACTGGATCAACTCAAGTGGCCAAATTGAAAGGCGCTTCTTCCCCCAGCCCGCTCACCAAAATACATCACTGCCACATACTGTACATGGAACCAGAGCAGGAACTCATTACAAAGAATCAAAAAGCCCTTTTCCAAGAAAATATCTGACCCCAGAATCAGTTTGGGGAACCCCGCTCTAGAGAAAGAGTAAAAACATTGAGAGACACGATATGGGATTGGTACCAACAGTCAACATATTCTGTTTTAAAATTACAAAAATTCAAGAATGCTCTGACAGTAAATATTCAACCACTAGATGTGTTTTTGAGTTCAAATTTTTTTTGTCTTTTTCTGATTTTTGCATAAAGCGTGAACCCGAAAATGGAGCAAATGCTGCCATTCGACCAATGAGAATTTTCAAAAAGAGACTGCTTGAATGTTCGAAAGATAAAACACATATTCGCCGGTAAAATAGCTTGGGTATCTTACAGCAGTATAAAAGCCACAGTCTCCTCGTTGGAGCTCGACACCGAGAAGATCCCATACAGAGGAGAAAAAGAAAAACAAAATCAATCAACCACTTTTCAAGTCATTGATCAAATGTGCCAGTTAAACACCCAAAAAAAGCTGAAGCAATGCAGTTGAATGAGAAGCAAAATTGGCTGCACAACTACTACTACTAATATTAATGAATGTATTGAAATGAAACGGTGTGATTAGGGATGTCGCTTCCACCATTAGAAGAACGAAATAAATCACAAGTTAAAAGGGAAATCGCGTCAAAAATCTTCATCATCAATCGCTGTGTTACAGATGTGGCTGTTGTGAAAGCGCTATCAAAATAATGATGTATTCAAAATATAAATTATATGCACCCAGACCAATCTAAACACGGTCTTCTGCTTAATACTGTGTTTGGGGAATATGAATTAAACAGAAATATCCATTGATTTTTAGCCAACCTTTGGGGGGCTGCCATTTTGTCTTGTTTTACCACTTTCTGTCGACTGAAAATGACATCACAGTGCCTAAGGGCTCAGCTTGCTAACACCAGCCGGCGGCAAATGACAGTACAAGAGAAAGTCCCCCACCCCCTCGAGATGAATAAAACGGGGGGGATATATTATTGTCAAGACAATTTTTGACTAGACTTCCCCTTTAAAGGAGAGGATTGTTATGCCATAAACAGATTGATATGGCAGTACGGTGAACCCCAGTATTCATGGAGGATCGGGACCGAGCCTGACCGTGAATAGCAAATATTTGCGAGTAATTGAAACCTGAAAAAGCAATATTAAATTATGAAAGCATTTTTTAAAAAATAACAATTGGTCTCAAGTATTTAATACACGGAGGAAAAGGACCACTTTAGGTTGGATTCTTAATTACCAATTCAAACAAATTGCTAGGGCTTGCCCACCTAAAAAAAAAAAGTTAATATTAAAATCGTGAACTTTTTTTTCCTTTGATCTTGGTGAAAATGCACATTTGGTAGGCACGTTTATGACAAGTTAGAGTGTCAAGAATTTATACCTAATCATTAGGGGAGTGCTTGTGATTCAAGTAATTGTAAGTCTATGCTATTTTTGTTTAAAGTAGGCATTTTAAAATTATTTTGCTTTTTTCCAGGAAGTCCTTAAACAAACTCCTCCTAGATTTTAACCACTTATACTAGACCAGTAAATCCCAACCACTGTGCCAATTCCATAAATTTTTTAAACACTATTTACTGTATATTCTACAAATAATATATTGTTATATTATATTATATTTTTATCAGTATATGTACTTGCTTTGACATTTTTTCCTTTGGTGGTATGCCATCAGACGTTTTTCTAATGTACAACAAAGGTTGAGAAACGCCGCACTCGATAGATCGACAAAATTAATTTTCGAATTTGAGTTTGCATCATGTGGTCGCAACTCGAAATTCATAGGAAAGCACTACTTACGGAAATAGAAGAGACAACTCCCCTGCTCTCGCTGGCGCGCCTCGTAAATTTAACACGTCTCAAGAGACAGAGAACTGCATGGCAGACCGACTCCCACTCCTGCACTAAGGGAATACTGGCAACATACTGTACAGTATTTCTATTTACAAAAAACAAACCAGAAATGTGGAGTCAATTTGGCAACGCAACTGTGGAGCGATTCGCAGTAAATGTAGTGGTAGTGCTGTCTTAAAGGGGTATTAACACTTGAAACGCCAAGAGGGCAGTGTGTGTGAGGGGGTTACAATCCTTTTGAGTGTAGCCACTGTAATTACAAAGTAGGCAAAAAGTAGATAAGTCATCTATGTGTAAGCAAAACTATTTACATTCGACAGAGCAGGTGCGCTCTGGATTGGAGGGCATTCCTTTTTTTTTTTTAAAAACACCAACTGATATATTCTTTAATATGAGCACACTGTAGTCGAGTACAGCATGCACGGTGTACACAAGTAGGGAGAGAGCCCTTTGAACCGGAAAGTCTTTGACACGGGCCACCCTGTGACACACAAGCACTGCTGATAATATAGTACTGTAGGTTCAACCATGAATTCCCACCGTAGAAAGGCTCACGTGATGTGTACACTGTGATGAGCAACACAAGACACCCGAAAAAAGAGATAGCGAGTGTGGAGCGAAGCGGATGACTATGTTCCATGCAGACGTGTAAGTTCTAGAAGTGGATAATTGTGTGTGTGTGTGTGTGTGTGTGGCTTGCTCTCTCTCCTCTCTCTCTCTCTGTCATAGAGCACTTCACACCAGGTTGTACTCTTTGAGGTTGAGCTGCAGGATGGTGTCTTTGACGGCAGCAAAGACAAAGCGGATGTTCTCCGTGTCGGTGGCGCAGGTGAAGTGCGAGTAGATGATCTTGTCGCTGTCCGGGTTCAAGTCCACAAACATTTTCAGGATGAATTCACGACCTGCCAATGGGTCACGCTGAGGGCCTGGCAAAATAAATAAACAAACAAACAAATCACGCCACAGCATGTTAAAAAAAAATGCAGTCAAAATTATTTTAAAAAGTACAACTGTATCCTGAGAAATCTTGGACTTTTAACGATGGCAACAATGAACATCCCTGGAATAAAACAGATTGTGTTTGCTGTAATGTCTTATTTTGTGGATTCGTGGATGACTTAGGTAATTCTGGAAAATGTCATTTCACTGAGGACCTAATACTCCAATTAGTGGAAGTCAGGGGCTATTTCAGTGTAGTTCCCGCTTCTAGCCACACGATGTCACTATATGATCAAAAGTAATCTTTGCACAGGTCACCAAAATGTTTTGCTATTCTTTTAGCGTTTGGAATGTCCATACAAGCATAAATAGGGAAATACTCGCCATCAGGAAATTGGCATGTCCCGACACCTACAACTAAACAGCCAATGTAACTTCATTCAAAGAAAGCAGTACCGTCAAACTCTGGGAAGTAGTCCACCAAGTGAGAGTACATGATCTTCTCCTCCAGCAGGTCCCTCTTGTTGAGGAAGAGGATGACTGAGGAGTTTTGAAACCAAGGATATGTGATGATGGTCCTGAACAGCGCTTTGCTCTCCTCCATGCGGTTCTGGAAATGCACAAAAGGTTAGGAGAGTGAGAGGACTACAAAAACACTAAGTTGAACCCAAAATAGCAAAACGTTATTTTAAAAATGTCATCTTTACTACCGAGACCGAAACTAAAGCGGTGAACACATGTGGACCTAATTTGAGGAATTTTTATCAGAATCTGTCATGGTCCAACTATTATCTCTTAAAGATTATCCTAAGCGATTATCCTGAGGTGTGGGGTGTGTTATGAGTGATTCGTGGTGACAATAGTAAATAAACATTGAATATTGACAACAGCATATCCTTATGTGTGTGGAGTCAAAGTGGGGTACACACATGCCAATTTATTGTGTTAAATTTAAGCATTTTTCCTCTTCCGGTCAAAGTCGTTAAAGGCCCGATTATCATATAACTCAGAGATTATTCTAAGGTTCGGGTGTGTTGCGAGTGATTCGAGCTGACAGTCATCAATGTTAAATCTGTTCAATATTTATGATAGTAAATCTTGGTATGTGTGTAATTAAAACGGTGCATACACATTGATTATGCTACTAAATATAAGCATTGCCCCCTTGCCAAGCAAAATCTTCAAATGGGACGCGAAATGGGAACGATAGCCAATTGGAAAGTTTGCTGAAGTTGGTGCTATAACCAAAAACCAAGAGAGGAGCAAATTGTTGAGTGTTTAGATAATTTGTCGAGCAGGTCATTTATCACAATGTTTTAACAAAAGAGTTAAAAGAGAAGCTAATAGTTTGCGTAGTTTCTACTAGTTTTATTACTCCGACTACTACCAACACTTTTTTTCTGCCGGTCTAGACACCACGTGGGACCATGCTGCCTCTCACAGGTCAATCTCGGTAGCGCAACAATTATTGTGTGTGGTGTGCTGCGTTGGTCATCTGGAGTACACACAATAAGTAGTACAAGTAAGAACACAATTGCCATTTTTGTCCTTATCAATGGGGGGGGGGGGGGGTTCAAAATCTAAATCAATATGTTTGTATCCCAGCTGAAGACGAACACCGCTGAAGAACACTCGCAATTCAACCCAAGCACTTTCAAATTTCAAATTTGTACACACAAGAAATTTAGTGAGGGTTAATAATATAAACTACAAAAAGAGAGACGGTGATGTGATGAAATCGGAGGGATGTGAAAGCAAAGCATCCAGGGTTTGACTGGTGTGCAAGGTCGGAGGCTTTTGTCTCAGACCTGTCAACACAGCCAGCTTAATCCCTCTGATGACACTCTGATGCCAAAACACTGCTTAGTCACTCAGAAACACCTTAACACCGCCACCACAACGGTCAAGTGTCAATGTCAATGTATTTATTTTTTTTAAAAAAATATAATAATAATCAGACTAACTCATGGAGTTGTGAAGGAAAAATATCAAGCAAATATATTGCTCTTTGGTGTGTGTGTTAATTTCACCGCTGCGTACAGCACTTTGGTCAACTGCGCGTACTGTGAAAGTAGATTGGAATTACCATGAAAGACAATACTTCTCCAAAACATTTTCTTCGCCTCACGACGTCTGTATGACATCTCTCACCTCGTTGTCCGACTCCACCAGCACCTGATCGTACTCGCTGAGCGCCACCAGAAACATGATGGAGGTGACGTTCTCGAAGCAGTGGATCCACTTCCTCCTCTCCGACCGCTGGCCGCCGACATCCACCATCCTGAAACGGGACGCGGGGAAACAAACACAACAGAAAAGAACATTAAGAAAGCTTCGCCGTAGATATATCGTAATAGTAATGACATGAAGAGGCGCATGCATTGATGAAACTGATGAAGTGTCAATCAAAGGAAACTTGAGGGCTCCCGTGAAGCGAATCAATTGAATTTAAACATAGCAGTGACTGAAAATGTTGAGGGTAAAATGGCAACGGAGCCACCAGCCAAAGATACGTTCCAATTCAAGACAGGGATGCGCTTATCATGCAGGAAATGAAGAGGTGCAAAAGGACATCCATCTTTCAACAAAGATTTGGATCAAGTGGTCGGTGATTACCATGTTAATAGCACAGAAAACAAGGCAAAAAATAAATACATCTACAGAGACAGTGTATGTTTATATTTTGCGGTTCTATGTACACAGGGAAAAAAAGAGCACTTTGTTTTCATGCCAGGTACCACTAAGGGTATATGGCCTGAAAAATATAACGACCACGACAAAACATAACTGATCCCACAATACCTTATGTCCTACTTGGCATGTTTAAGCTGAATTGTATTTCCAGTAATTTTGTTTCCTATCAAGAAAACCACATTAACTATTATGGACTATTTTTGTTGTCATTATTATATTCGTCCAAAGTGATGTACCGCTAGTTGTACCAGGCATTAAAAATGACCAAAACACAAAAACAATGATGGTCAATTTTTTTTTCCCTGTGACTGTATGTATGCATGTTTGTAGATAGGATGTTTCTGAGAAGTGCTTGACATCTCTGTTGCATGAGGAAGGGGGGAAAAAAACCCTGACAAGTGGACTGCCATTCCATCAGAGAACCATTTGGCTCGGATTTTAATATTTTTGAAAATCTTCCTCCACATCATAGTTAGCCATTGACAGGGAAGTGGTCGTGGTGGCTTTCAAGAGGCCTACAGCAACCTTTAAAGGAACGACAGATTTTTGCGCTCAAGAACTTGCTGTGCCGGATTTTTTTTACATCTGGGCTATAGTGCAGTGTAGCAAAACGGAAGCATTTTCTTACAAATGAAGTCTGTCTGCCTATTTATGAATGGTTGTGCCCTGCAGGGTGTATCCCGCCGACTGTTCACAGTCACTAAGTCGCAAAGTACTGGCTACGTTCTTAGTTGTGACAACAATCTCCTCTATGTTCCTTAAGACTGGGCTATGAGGTAGGGTGAAAAAAAAAACAAAAAAACAGACTGCTTACAAGAAAAGGCTTCCATAGCCTATTACATGGAATCTAGCTGTGCAAGTAGATATCAAATGGTCACAACACTACTGCTCATCTATGAGCAACGAGCACAAGTACCATAGAAAATGGATGAGAATTTCACTTGATTCCCCATCATCATTTAACACTTGAACAGGTAGAAGGAAAAAAAAATAACCTTGATGATATCACAAAGGGGAAATCAATAATAAGCGGCAAACACAACAAGCTGGCTCAAATAACTCCACATCAGACACCCTCCTATTCATCCTCTAGCGAGAATGAGTGACCCACTTACAAGATAGACTCCCCTCCTATACTGGATGAGCCAAGAGAAATGACATCTTCAAAGCCAATTAAAAAGAGCAGGAAGTATGAATGTTTATGAAAGGCTGCCTTGTTAGCATTGGATGGGTGGGGGTGAGGGGGTCATCATTGGCGTATCACACATGTGTGTGTTTGTTACTGTCATGGATTGCGGGTAACACGCCATGCTCCACATTAACGCAACTAAACAATCATGTGCTTCAGTGAATACAGCCCGACACCTTTGACGTCCCTCCCCAAATCATGTTTGTATTTTTGGCGTCTTCAATAAACGCAAAGCCATTGAGAGCGTAGAGTGAGTCACCATCAGCAGCACCCGGGCCGAGCGAAGCCTCTCAGATTCGCTGCAGCGGAGCGGCCCGGGAAGCTCTTGAGTGCAACCACGTTGCAGTTATTTCCAGTCTTGCCAAGCGTAGGAGGCGGCGGACATGACGGCTTCCAATCGATTTGCACTCTACTGTAATCACTCTTGCTTGTTCGCTACATTCATTTCTAGCTTCCTTCTTGTCTTGCAGGAGAAAGGAATGGAAGCTGTTCTATGGATTGGCGGCTGGACTGTTAGTGGGCCAAATCTTGAAAGGATGTCGAGCGCAGAAGCACAAAAATGGGCTGTTGTGTAAAATCTCTTCTTGGCAAGCTTGCGAATATTGAGGGAACATAAATCCAGTGCATCCCAATGACTTTTAAGATTGTGAAATTAGATTTCGGTTATTGAATTTGACAAGCACATTCAACTGTATGTAGAATGACCAAAAATATTTGCATCATGCCCTATTGGTCCACCAAAATCTACCCATCCTTTAATCGTTTCACACCCCACGTATCGAAAACTGTATTGAACCATACTGTATTGAACCATATTTTGTGGACGAGATGCACACGCCTTACGCGCGACGCGACACACGCACGCGACGCGACGCACACACGCGACACACACACACACACACACACACACACACACACACACACACACACACACACACACACACACACACACACACACACACACACACACACACACACACACACACACACACACACACACACACACACACACACACACACACACACACACACACACACACACACACACACACACACACACACACACACACACACACACACACACACACACACACACACACACACACACACACACACACACACACGGCTGCAACCAATAATCGATTTATCTGCCCATTACTTTTTTGAACAATCAGTCAAATAATTATTTCTAACTGACAGCACAGAAAACTGCACAAATGAAGATCCCAGAACCTTTAAAGTCTGAATTATAATTATTAGATACCAGTATTCTTTTAACACAAAGTTGTCATCAAAAATCTTTACAATAAGCCACGGACGACCAGAAAAAAAACATTCACATTTATGCCTGACAATACCAAGCACATAAGCATAATGGCAGATAATTTCATAAAAACACATAATTTCAGAAGAGCTTATTTATCAAAATATTAGCTCTGTCAAGAAAAGAATTAAACTCGTAAGTCAAGGTATCAGTATGCATCGAGAAGTGCAATGGGCTCATAGGAGGGACGTTAGACATGCTCTCGGTGTCATCGACATGCCGTTTGTTCATCAAATGCAAACATGGGCGAGCTGGAGTTAGTCAAAGCGGTGCAATTCTTTGGTCTACCTGAAAATGATGCTTTGCAAGTCGAAAGGGTATTCTATAATCCCAGTGGTTGGGATTCGAACCCTAAGCACATCCTGTTGGGTGGGTAGATAGGAAGATTCAGCGATACGATCCAGATCGCTAAGATAGCTGGAGACAGGATGGAGAGCGAAAGAAACGACAGAGAGAGAGGAAAGAGAAAGGGAAGCATAAGAGCAGATAGCACACAAACCCTCCAAAAAGCAAGTGGATCAGTTCAGATGTAACCAAAGGAAACATTCCCGAGCACCACAAGGGGATTAGATGAAATTTTGTGCCAGAACCCCCAAAAGAATTTTAGCTTCATCCGTGATGGCAGCTCCCAAAGATAGAATTTCACTCTTTGAAAAAGCTTGACTCGAACATGAGCAATTGGCTACACAACATGCCAACCTCCTGACATGCACTGTAGGCCTGGACTCTATTTTGGGAGGTCACCATCAGGGATGCGTTTACGTGCAGCCTGAAGCTAGCTCACGGCGATAGCGGGGTCGGCGGTTCACGACCGGGCCAACCAGAGACGTCATGGGCGGCGCTCGGGGCCACCAGTACCTGAAGATTATATTCTCCAGGTCAAACGGGTACTCAATGATGCCGGTGGTTGGCACTCGAACCCGCAGCACATCCTGCTGAGTGGGCACGTACCCCGACGTCGCTATTCTTTCTAAATCGCTAAGGTAACTGTGAATTGGGGGGGAGGGACATATGACAAGGAGGCACACATCATGGATACGGACTCGCCACACACGACATCAGGTACACCTCCAATGTAACTATTGACTTTTTTTAGTTTTGATTTGGTTTGTAGTATCACTCGGACAGATTCTATCAGCATTTGACAGTTTTGACCTCAATATTTGAAAGCCCTTGCTGCACAATTCCCACCTAGTAAGTTTTTTCTGTCCATGACTGCAGCTCATCGGTAGATGGATAACAGGCAATTTTTTTCTCCACCCAATAATTATGGCTAGACAGCGTTTAAGAACAACAGCTCTTGTTTACATTTGAAATTGTTTCATACATACCCTGCATGACAATGATATCTGATGGCAAATTTTTCATTGACTTTTGTGAATATTTATGTCACTGAAATGTCTCCTACTATTGCATACTATTGCATGACAGATATACTGTAATCACAATTTGAGCTTCGGTAAGTCCTGGTGGTCTACCACTAGAGCAATCAGATTGAGAAAAGATATTTATTAGAGTTTTCACAATGACCAAAACATCTCTTAATTGATATGATGATTTGTGCCACATGTGTCACCCAGGAATACAGGTATGTCATTTGTGGGCGGTCCTTAAGGAGATACGGCGTCTAGCGCTGTTATTGCAAATAGCTTTTGGTGATGCTGAGTTCCATATCTGCCTGAAGGATATACAGTACATCGAGCAAATGCAAGTGTGTGCTCTAGAAGTTTGTTTTCATCAATGGTGGTAGTCGCAGGCCTCCTGCAGTATGGTTTGTCAACAACAGATCCGGTTTTGAGAACCAGTCATGGATTGTGTAAACTGTACTAAACGTTGAAGTATTGTGATGGCCATGAAGCTTCTCAAATTGGCACTGAACTGCAATCGAGGACAGAAAAACTTTTCCAGCTGGCGATTTTGCAACACTTCCTGTGTCAGCTGGTGAGCTGTGGGCAAGGGAAGGATATGCATATAAAAACTGCAAAGTCTAAGCTGTCAAATACTGACGGCCTAACTAACATCTGTTCAATTGATACTTCTGGAATATTGGGACACGGTGTATGTTCATGAACGTGGTGTCACTTTGCACCGCATCACACAGTCAGCTGTTTCGAATATCTTGCCTCCCTAATGCAGATTTCAAATGCTGTGTTAAGATCTCAATAGATTCCAGAGGTGTACATAATGTGGCTGGTGAGTGTCATGCAACAATCCAAAACATGGGTGGGCAAACCTTAGTGCTCATCTGCCACACTCAATTTTACAATTTCATTCTATCTTTTTTTAAAGATTTTTGTTTTATTCTTTACAAAAACACATGAACCACCTATTTAATGAGATAAATCAATTAAAATATATGCACAAAACGAATAAAGAATTTAAAAAAATACTGCAAAATTAATGCAACATAACTAAAAAGGCCTTTTTCACCATTTTATTTACCAACACCGCAAGACAGATATGGTAAATATTCAGCGACGACGACATCGGTCACATCGACTTATCAAGCCAGTTTATGCCGGACAACGATGGCTAGCAACGACTGCTCTTGAATTGTTCAGGTTTGTATCCAAACATTCTATTGCCAAAATGGCGCATTACCCATTGAATTCTTCGTCCACAATCGCTATATTAATCAGAGTACCTTGTTTTTGACTAGAACTGGCACATAAAAATGATTCTTTCAAAATAAAACCATTTGGGTTTAGTTCCCCTTTAAGCATTGGATGCGTGCGCTTTTCTGAAGTACACTTGAAAAGAGAGGGCGATAAAAGAGACAGACGTACTATTTGGTGGAGTCCGAGAGCTGGTACTCTCTCCTGCGGTCATAGGCCTCCTGGATGCCAGGGTCAGCCCACAGCATCTTGATGGCGCCGATGTACGGCTGATCGAACGACGTCACCATCTCCACGTCCACTTCGCGCACCAGCTGCGCATTGTTCTGAGAGGCAAAAAGGGGTCATGCTAAAACAACGCTTTGGTTTTGGTCCATCGTCAACGTTACATTAAATATCCAAAGTTGGCAGTTCTTTGTTTATTAAAACTAACGTGTAAATATTTGATTGACGCTTAGCGTGTTTTCATTATTTACTTTAAACATCATGTTAAGACAACAATAAGTAAATAGGTAGAACTGCATTATGCTCAGAATCATAACTACTCATTGTGGATTTCTAAGGAGCGAAGAAGTGGGCCAGGCCGAAAAAAATAATTGTTCATGCTAGAATTATTTTCAAAGTCTATTATGAGAATTGTTGTGTTTTTGAGGGGTAAAAACTGTTTTAGAACATGTTTTTTTTTTTTGCTCCAGAACAGACAAAACGTGTGTATAAACAGTAATAACATTGATAATTACATGATGCTGATGTCATTATTTTTTAAACACATACTTAAGTATAACTTGATGACGTTTATATTGTTGATCTCAAGTCCATATGCTTCTCTGCTTCCTTAACGTCCCTTATAAAAACATTTTTTTGGTACTATCACAACTTTTTGCTCATTTTCCAAAGTTCGATCTCAAAAAATGACTTATTGAAAACATACATTGTTCTTGTAACGTTACATCTTTCTTTCCTAGTAAGATAAGCCGTCCTGAATATTACTACCACAAAAAAAGACCATTGATGTACAGCTTTTTTTCACTTGGGTAGGGGAGAAAATCTAAATACTTACTATTCTTGTAAGAGTTTGACCTCTCAAATGACACCCTTTATGTGCCAACCCCACAACTGTAAATAAATACTTGCTTTGCACCTTTTTTCTTTGAGTAAATAAAACTCTCATTAGTTAAAAAAAAAAAACACTTTCCTCGTAAGATTCTGACATAATTCTGAAAGTATAGGTATGTTTGTTTTTTTTCCTTGTTTTTTTTTTTGTGTCCGTAATAGAACTGATTTGAGTTTGTAATTGAACAGCATCAATTTCAAACGAGTTAAAAGTGGGACATTTCAACAGGACGTACTTTGTTCTGTTCGAACTTGTATGGTATCTTGAGGGTTTCGGTGGCCCGGATCATGGACTGCATGGACGTGAAGATGTTCTGGTAGACCAGTTTGGTGAAGCCCTTCTTGTCCTCATCGGTATAGCCCGAGCCGTGAATAATTCGCATTTGCTTGATAAAAGTGCTCTTGCCGCTCTCACCGGTACCTGATGGAAGAAATAAGAGGATCACAACTGAAACGAGGACCAGAAGCGGGGCTCCGTGAAACACTTTCCTGCCCCTGTTGGGAAGTATGAGGGCAAAATAACACACCACCCCTGGTCAATACACAATGACATTTCTGTCAAGGAGCGCAAACTGAAGTACAAAATTGAGTCCATAAAGAGCTGTGCGGAGTAAGCTGACCCTGCGAGTCAGACAGCTGCTCTTCTTTTGATGCCATGTGAATTTGTGCGGTTAAAACGCTGCCGTACTTAGCGACAGGATGACCTCAGTGGCCCACCTCCATCCTGGCGCTGGTACACACGGCTGTGAAGGAATTTGCACCATCACGCCCTCGGGCATCAGTCCAAGCCCTCCATGCCAAATTGTCTGTGTAACAGACTTTAAAAAATAAATAAATACTGCCAGCGTGTACACTGTTATTTGTGTGCGGAGAGCTGCTGAAGCAAAAGTACCTATAAAATATGACAGCTGTATTAGATAGCATTTGTAGCAAAATAAAACAACATGATTCCATTGAGGACTGTATTTCAATTTAAGCGGTGAAATCTAGTGGAGTGGGTAATTTAATCACATTTATTGTCAGACATTGGCTGAAAAGTAAAGTTTGTAAAAAAAAAGTCAAGAAAAAAAAAGTACAAAAAGGAGTCAAGTGTCTTGCTTCATTAAAACCAGGGCTGCGGCTATCAAATATTTTTAGAGTCAAATATTCTACAGATTATACCATCAATTTATTGGATGTAAATTTAACTTGCAATATGAAATACATTTTTAAAATCAATTGTTCGACAGATTATCCCACTTGCTGAAAGCGGTGGGGCCTGGCCTGGTGAGTGATATGGGCGGCATCAGTGCACGACAGAGTTGATTTGGCTGTTGTGAGCTCGGGTTTCGTGACTGGCTGTTAAATGGCCAACTGTTAGCCAGTCAGCATGCTGTTGAGAGCCTGCATGAGATGTAGCCATAGGAGCTCATGGATGAATATGTTTATGACGTGTTAATTTTGTTACCGTTGGTTCAATAAAGTAACTGAGTGCACCGGTGACTGTGTCTATCCCTGACCACTCGTGGGGGCATTGTAATACAGTCTGACGAGAGCAGAGAGGCTATATTAAACCATGGAACACCGATACCTTAACTTTGTGATTGTAGACATGCCGTTGCAGCATGTAAGTTGGGGTTAGACTCATTATAGTTTTTTTTTTTTGAAGTGTGACAGGATCCCAAACTGGACATTCTCTGTATATCACTGACTCTTTAGTCCTGTCTCACTGCCATCGCGAAAACTTATTTCCACACGAAGTGTATCGCCAGCCTGCAGTCAACAGTCAGTGTGGAGTCAGAGATTTTGCTTCAACTTCTGTAATCAAAATTATTCGAGCTGTTTGATTAATCGTTTTTCATCCCTACTACTTACTAATCTATTAACACAGGGACAAGGAATAGACATCTGATTCCACAATCAGCTTATTAGATGCTAGGAACAGTGCATGACCAAGCCCCCCACCCCCCCAAACAAAAAAACGGTTGTCAAAATGCTGACAGCGACGATTGCTTTCAACATAACAGGGAAAGTGAGTGTGAACTTGTCACTTATAACTTTGCCTTCCTGGCATTTTCTTTCATTCGGCATGGTTCAGCCTCTGTTTAGGCTCTGATACGACCTGTGAAGGTGGCAACTTGCCGTGTTGACTCTTTGCCCCGATTCTGCGGCGGCGACGTTCATACGAAACACCAACAGATAGGGCATAAGCATTTTTTTGCTTTTACAGACTTTGTAAGAGGGATTCAAGGTTAGTTGAAGTTGAATATAAAATGATTATCTCGCGTGTATATATGTGTGTGTGTGTGTGTGTGTGTGTGTGTGTGTGTGTGTGTGTGCACAAAATGGCTTCCAAACAAAGGCTCCATCCATACACAGCATATTAAGTTCTCAGTTCAATTTACCGCAGAAAAGTGCAGATAAGTAGGTCAGCCAAAGTGGGTTTGCCTTATAAGAGCATGCGTGTAGATAACGATGAGAGTAACAATCAATATTTGTTTGGGCTCTCATATGGTCTAAAACAAAAGTGAGATCACCTGTGTTTGCGGCTCTGTGTACGTATGTGCGACTATTATAAGACTACTTTTGACCCCGCTGAACCAAACCAGTAGGCGGGTGAAGAGTAACGCGCATCATCATCTATCCACAGAAGAGCCTTCAGCTAACATATTTTCACGACCCCTAAGTGCACTTAAAAGTATTACATTTTCTCCTGGACATGGTGCCTAATAACACAGGTCTAAGGCTTTATTCCCGACTGAACATAGAAAATGTACAGCATTAATAGACTGACATATGTCAAATGGGACTAACAAATAGAAAAGTATACAAAAATAGACAAAAGGAGTGACTGGTGTGCACTTTCCGGCATGTTGTATGTGCCCAAAACATGTGGGAAAACAACTAATCTTCCTTGCTTCACAGCTGTTCACACGACCCACTGTGCGACACCGTTCAAACTCCCAAACGACGACATTTTACTTTCCCTATCAGCCGGGTTACAATGCCGATATAATATAATGAATAAGCACAGCTCAGCGTTCGTCTCACTTCACTTCCTGGTCCGAGTCTCACGAGATTTGCCACGAGATTATCCAACGCACCTTTTAAAGTTACAATTCTCCATTTATCAAACGAGGCAGCGTTCACAATAACAGTCATAGTTCACCTGGTTATATATGCCAAAAGAAAACCCTCCCAAAAGACATTGTCGTGAATGGTAGAAAGCCGAATGAAGGAATGGTTGACCGAGTGTTACGGCATGGAATGGTGCCTTTTTTTTTTAGCTGTGAGAATCAGCTGTTTTACTGCCGCCATGGTGTCGCTTTACAGGCAAAGACAAGTTCAGGTATGTTATTAAACGTTGAAACCTCTTTCTTTGTACAGTCTTTCTTTGCAAATATCTCATGTTACAATATGGGCACCTGCGGCTTATAGACAAGTGCGGCTTATGTGTGTACAAAATGGGTTTTCTTTAAAAATGTAGCGGGTGCGGCTTATAATCAGGTGCGCTCTATAGTCCGGAAATTACGGCCAGTCTTTCTTCTGCTTCTTCCTCTCCAAAGCCAACTGCTCTCATGTCTTTCACTACATCTAATCAACCTTCTCTTAGGTGCTCCTGTAGCTGGCTGGCCTGGCGACTCAATCTCCAAACACATAAAAGTGGAATCTCTTGCAGTCATGATGAGCTCGGTTCAACAGATCCCATTGTTCCTGTGCGCGAGTGGAAAAGTCAGCAGAAGCATTTCTCACGGTCAAGCTACTGTACATTCACTGGTGCTACTCCTTAGGGTTCATGCTAGTTCCCATGGCAACCCCAGCTCCGGACTCATAAATACATGGCAGACAACACTGGATGACAGGCTTCATCATGTCTCCATGGAGTCAAGGCAAACATGCAAGCCTTTTTTTTACCGCTCTCTCTCTCTCCATACTTTGCATGGAGGTCAAAAAATGTAATGTACATGATAACAGACTCATTCATAAAGAGCATTATGTCACACAATGTTCTGTACTTTATGCTATCTGTACATTTGTACTGTACTCTGTATAACTGAGTACACTCCAAGATTTCTCTCCGAAAAAAACCCCCGAGACCCCTCTTGGATAAATGCTTCTGGGATCATTTTCAAAAAGATGACAATGTAAAAGCGTTAAGATCAACGAGATGTCGGCTTCTTGCTTGAGAGCAGCAATTCTGGTGAGACTTCAGTTCAGTGAGCAGAGAAAATGATTAAATGCACAAGTGTATTTTTTTGCTGCTCCTCTGTGTTGTTTTCTGATACCACCTGGAAGAGTTCGAGTCACAATAACCACCAATGTGGAACTTATTAACAAAGTCGTACTCATGTCGTGGTCCTGGCTGCTCCGTACAATATAGCCAAAGTCAACACGAGTAACTGAACAAAAACTGACAGGACAGCGAACATCCATTTATTCTGAGTTAGCCATTCACAGATTTAATGAGGGCAACCAATCTCCTGTTATTTACTGAAAAATTCACCTTGACAGTGTTTGTGCTCAAGCCAAAGCAATAACATTACTGCTTTGATGTAATTTGTTGGTATCTCTGTGTCAACTGTCAACGGCAGCAAGTATGTTGAAGTAGTTTCATTTAGACACAAGTAGAGCTTTGTTGCCTGTGGCCTATTAAGGAAATTATAAACCTCTTCGGGGCCATCATTTACTCATGGATGGTGCACTCCAATCCCTCCTTCTATATGTTTGTCCATATGTGGCTTTTGACTTTTGCCATGAATACTGCCCTTTGCCGTCAACTGAAATTAGCATCTAAGTGCCCTCAGGTTCGCAAATTGAACTTCGCAGCTCACCTGCGTTCTAGATTTGGTCACATGACATTGACAATGCGAGTCAGAAGGCATTCTGTGGTCAATTCCAGTCACCAGCAGAGGGCGGTAGAATGTTTAAAATGAATGAACACGGTGGATTAATCTGTTTAATTCTTATTGTCCTGGCGCAATAGCAATTCGAATATCGTGTTTAGACTAGCTGGGGCACACAGAACATATTGCTCAGAAAATCTTTGCCTTGACTAGTGTTAAAAAATGTTACTTAAAAGGTGTCAGAAAATGTTCAGATTGTGACAGTTTTAGAGGAAAAGGCGTTTAGAAATATGCACATAATACAGGTCAATTGTGTTTGACCTTAAAAGGTCCTGATGTGTAATATATAATAAAATAAACTCCAATGGTAAAAATGAGGCTCTCTATCCATGAAAGCGTGAAAATCAAGCCGAAAACTGCTGTCAATAACATGAATAAGCAGCAACGCAATCAAATTTGGAAATACTGAACCTACAATACATGCTGATTTATATAGCGCTTTCACAACAGCGGAAGCTGTAACAAAGCGCTTAACAAAACAGTTAACATAACCTAGTAAAGTTAAACCCACGTGGGCATCTTAAGATTCTCACCAACTGTTGTATTAAACATTCTGCCAATGAAATTAAGCATTAACTCGCTAGGGGGCAGAAAAAAAAACTGGAAACGGATCCCATTCATTGGGCAGGGCTATCTGGAGGGCAAAACCGACATTTTAGTTATGATTTACATGAAGATCAATAACCAGGAGCACAGCGTGAGAAACCCAAGTTGAAAAGTAAAGAGAGTGGCGAGGTGCAAAATGTGACCAAAAAAATTTTTTTTTTTTAAAGTCACCCTGAGTAAATGATTCCCTAACACTCCCAACCAAGCACATCAAACAGGAAGCTATAGCCACTCTAGCTCAGTGCTAGCAAGGCTGGCTGGGGGCTTTTCTCCCTGTACAGAAACTAAATGGCTGTCAAGTGGCCCTTTTCGCCCGCGGGGACTTTTCCAGTGACACTTTTAGGAAGTGAACCTGCTTTCTGCCTGAAGGAATCCAGACCTAGCCATGACAGAAAAAAAAGCATTTTCAACTAAAAAGTGCTTTCCGGGCAGGTTTGTCTACCGCCTGTAGGCCAGTCACAAGTATGCAAGGATCATCCAGCAACTCATTAACTTTGCTCCTACAAAAATTGCCTTTGGTTATTAAATGTGTATTTGAGGCATGCATATTTTCACCGGTCTCTGTTGACAAGAATTAAAACATATCCTACGTTAGGGGTACTTCAGCAAATAACGGCAATATTTATGATAAATTAAGACCTGTCGTGACAATCTTTTCAGTGGTGAATTCAAGTATGCAGGATGGAGTCCATAGCACGTTATACTTAATTATAAAATTATACTTAATTATAAAAGATAATCTACCCCCCCAATAAAAATAAATAAATAATTCTGGGAGCAAACATCCATTGTCAAATAATAGAAAATGATATATTTACAATATCAAACTTTGTAAATACACTGCGCTTGGATTTGCACTCACAATAGGAAGAGGGCGTGAGTGAACAAATTAATTTCACATGATACCGTGAGATGAGAGAAGCTTTTCCACCTCCAAATCTCTTCCCACCATGTAAGACAGCCGAGACAAAACCTTCAGGGACAAATGTAGGAAATGAAGAACAGTGACTATAATAAAGTAAGAGTGAAGAAAACAAGAAAGGCTGTGACAATATACAGATCACAAAAAGAAAAAGAAAAGTGTCTGCATTATTTGTATTAGAGGTGCAACGATTAATAATTTCATCAACAACTAATGGATTGTTAAATTTATCGCTAATTTTTTTCAGAATGTATTCATTTTGGGACCTGGACAGATTTTTTTAAAATTCCAAATCCTCAGAATTTCAGCCACAAGAGCAAATATTTATAGATTTCAGTAGTCTTCCGTTATAGCGGACTGATTGTGTTTTTTTTGTTTGTTTGTTTTCTTCAAAATAGGACATTTGCAACATCACTTTTTTTCCCAATTTTCTGATCTATGTTACGGATTAAACTGCAAGTGAATCATAATTAATGAGCATTTTTGCCTTTTCTGCACTGTCAATTTGAAATAATATCCGGTTTTTGAAGAATGGGATGGAAATTAAAACATACTTTCCATTAATTATTAAAACAATTGTTCGTTGCGGCCCTAATTTTTATAACTTCCAATGTCATCATAGGAGAGAGTGTGCATCGTCTTTAGGGATATCCACAGCCCTCATCTTTTTTTTTTTAATGGGGGGTGGGGGGCATCCATGTGATGTCACACTGGCTTGCTCACACATGTGGTGGAAGAACGGAATCGTCTAACAGCCATTCCTGCTTCTATCTGGAACACATTGTCAGCATCGACTTTCACTACCAAGCGTGGAAAACCATCAATAGAGAATATGAATGTATCAAGTAGAACCCTTCTACACAATTTGCATTTTAAAAAATGTTGTCTTAGAGGCAGGACAGCACATGCGTGCGAGGGTGTTCTGCAACCAGGTTTTAAACTTCAACACCCCCACATTCACTTCTCCCGTCCTGTTGTGTTTAACGCTGTCGGACGGACACGTCACAGGAGATCCTGACGCTGTCATGTGTCTAATTATCAGATTGCAGGATGCTGAATCTCGGTGAGAAAACACAAACACACACACAGCTGTGTCAATATCCCACTTTTTCTGGTTTATGTGTAAAAAGGCAAAGTCGGTTAAAGGAGGCCTCCGTTACGGCTCTGACGTGGCAATTTGGGGAAGATCTTTGTGTAAAAGAGGCTACAGAGCGTGCGAATTGCGAGAGCACACCACAGGATGCAGTTTTCACCAAAAATTCCTTGCATACTTTTCCTTCTTGAGAACTTACAATTAAATTATTTGTCCCATTTTGGTTGCAACTTAATCCAATGCCGCTCGGATTTCCCAAAGGACCATTTTCAACATTTCTCAAACAATGAAGAGTAACTTGGAAGGTATAAAAAGGAATTCTAACATGTTATTCGCCATGTGCCCAGCCATTCCAAGCCAGGGTTTTGTGAGATTTAAAAAAAAAAATAAATGAGGCCAATGCAAATTTCCATTTTTTTTTTGCCCACCATGAACGTGACCTTCAACCCGTGCAACTCAATTAAACATGTTCTTAATCTTTGACAGGGGATGTAAAATCTACTGTGGTTGCACAAGTGTGCACACCCTCTTACAAACCCATGTTGAATGAGAGGCAGCGCATACAAAAACTCCCGCTTCTGATGAATCCAAAATAGATCTTAGCGGTTCTGGTATTATTTTTCCTTCTCGAACATGCATAGTATGTCACAGGTTTTGGACTATTCGTTACAATCCGTTGAACCAAAGGTTCAACTTTTTGGCGGTAATTCCAAACGGTACATTTGGCGCAAACATTACTCATTCCCAAAAGAACACCAAACCTACAGTCAAGTATGACAGTGGATCCATCACACTCGGGGGGCTGTTTTTGCAAGAGCTGGAACTGGGGCATGAGACATGGTGAAGGGAATTAATGAACAGTTGACACTAGACAGTTCACCTCCAATTGTGAACAAGCACCTTGAGACCAACATATTAATTTCATCTGTAGTTCGAAACGACATCAGAGAGATAGAGGGTCCAAAATCACATTCATATTGCCTAAATCAATGGAAAATGAATTTGTGTAATTTCTCCAAGACCGTTTACGGAACCGTTAAGGGTGGAGATCATCGACAGAGCAGTTTTTTATAAAGACAGTCCTGGGGCTAGTTTACCACCGGGGCTCAGTACCCATCCCAAAGTCTGACACATATCTGCTGAAAGTCAGGGTGTGTCAATATGGGTTTGCTCAACCAACAGACAAATAGTGCACGACTACAAACACATGCCTTATTACCACGCTGTGAAACGACATTTTTCACGAGTGGCCCCGCCGACCTTTGGGAATGCAAACAGAGCACGTGGCACCAAATAACCCGTAACTGAAACCCATCGCGAAAAAATCTTTTGGAGGTCATTTCACCCTGCTCAACAAGTGCGCTGCTCCTTAGGTTTGTGTTAACTTCAGCAGCAACCGATATTCCAAGCCATCAAACAAATAGGGCATACGTCCTGGGCTTACTGGAAGATTTAGGACTATAATGGCCATAGGCTGGCTCCATTCATGCAACATGCTTGGGTGTTGCCTAAAAACAAACACTCATTAACCCAGATGTACCAACCTGTTTGAGCCGCACGATGTGCATGACAGATGCTCAGAGTCGGTATGAATACTCTGTGTGAAATATAAATGTTAAAAGGCACACTTTGCCTTTCAATTAATGACGCCAGTCAATGTTTTCTTTCCCCATCGGTTCATTGCTGGTCTTCTCTTCGGTGACATCATTTTGTCTACAGCACTCAAGACAATTTTAGGCAAAGCCCGATAGCTAACGCGCTCGATTTTTCATGGATGGGCTGCAATTATTAGAACGTGAAAGTGATGGAGATGCCATTTGACTTTAATTTTACGCACATTTGAGAAGTGGAAATATGTGGTGGCCACCAAAATACTTTAAGTGTAGAACCAAATTACACAACAGTTTTAACACTCCCAAAAGTGCTAACATCTTCAATTAGTGACAACAAAATAACACAACTTCAAATAAACATGTTGAAGGCCTCATTTGCGTCATAATGGGCGGATACAGCAGGTGACTTTGATTATGTTCTTACAAGTGTAAAAGGAATTTAACCACTGTTGAAGACAAGAAATACTCTTAATTTTGATGATCTTAAAGTGACAAACGACATAATCACCCTCTTACAGGGTGACCCAAAATGACTGCAACCAATATAAGTGTCAAGAATTGCTTTATTAAACAAATTAATTTGATAACAAGTCAATCCTCAAAATTTAAGCTCTTTAGTTCATGTGGTATAGATTTTAATCAACCTTTCCAAATGTGCTCCAAATGTCCACCTTCCAGTCTGCGCCGTATTTTGTCAATGACACGGACACGCTCCTCCCTTGCTGTAGAACCACTTTTGGTCGTGCTCTCCTCCCAGAATTTTTTTTTTTTCTCTGTTAACATGGCCATAGAAAAGAAAGCAAGACCGGCATGAGAAGCACAAACCACCGAGAAAGGTTTTGCATTTCTTTTTTTTCCCACAAAACCAATTTCACATGGCAACTCTTTGGTCCCTATTACCTGGGTGAGCTTCTGTTTAGATCTGAATTTTAAGGGCACTATGATCAAAATCCACGTCAGTGATAACTGGGGACTATCTAGTTCCTAGCTGCATTTCTAGACTGATTTAGGGACTGCGAGCAACTGAGTCGGTGACAGCTGAGCCACCCGAACCCCTCCAAAAATGAATCCGTGTTGGAACCCTTCAGGTTCAGAGCTCTGAACAGCTCCCATGGTCCAAAATTTATTGACCAATCTGTAAACAAGGCTCGAAATAAGCAGTTTTGCAATGCAGTTTGTGAGGCAGAGTTTGCGCCTCGTCACAACATGAAATCGCAAAACTGAGATCTAACCGCCGAGACGGTCAAATCAAAAGCTTTGCTGGTGTGGTCGCATGCGCGTCACTCACATCAACAGCCTGAGGTCAAGGCAAATATGGTGCTACTTACGCCGCACCAGGTAGCTAGCAACAAGCTTCGGCTGGCTACTAGTGCATCTTAACACATTGCTGAGTTGGTATTTATCAAAGCATCATTTATAGTGAATGAGTTCCAATTATGAAAAGTGTTGTTTGCATGAATGGGATGACCAGGGAAGATGGACAAGCCATGCTAATGGCTGAGCTAACCTAAGATGGACATGTCATCGTGACATGCCAAAATGAAGTGTTTGGGTGATCGTTGACAGAATTCAGGCTGGGACCATGTTCAAGCACACCTGTTAACTTGGTGTAGGTAACAATGAGCACTCAAGAGTCGAGTACTCATACTGGTATTGGTTTGGGGGAAAAAATGGTCTTGACCATCCTTAGTTAACACACGAAACTCATAAGGCGTAGAAAAATAAGTAGTGTGTTTCCGGTAACATGAAATTTCAGCATAGGGTCGGTAGGTCGGACAAAGTTTTTTTTTTTTAATCTTTTTCTCCCTCCCTCCTCCATCAAAAACGTAAACAAAATAACCATAAAACAAGGAGACATTGAAACCAGTGCCGGATGCTCGTCTGTCAAAGAGGGGAAGCTCAATTTTGGTCGACATCATAAAATGTGTCCGTTTATTTATACGCGAATTCTACTCTAGCTCCGTTCCTTTTCAAGAAAATGATCTGTGACCCTGTCATACCAACAAAGCGTCTTTTCCCGGTACTTAATTAGTGTCCTACAACTATAGGAACTACAATAAAACCCACCAGAAATAAAAGATTAATTTGTCGCTAGTTGTTTGTTTACAACAAAGAGTGTCGCTAAAATGATTAGGAGAAGTCTCCAGCTCAACTCGGGAACAGAATGCGAGTTGAAAAAAATGCTCGCACGGATGCCTACACTAAAAGCTCGGTGATAGCTTCCCTTGCAGTCCGAGAGCAATCGCCACTGATTGAAACCCCACTCGGCGGCGAGAGAGTTGTGTTCCCAGCGGCTGGGTGTTACAGCCATCTCGTTACCTCTGCGTCCCGCGTCTTAGACGGCCCGTGGTGTTCGTCAAATAGTTCGTTGAATCTTTTCGATACAGCAGTAGATGCTATTTTCTTAATATTATGGTGTGAGCATGCGACTGCAACACACAAAACGCGGTTTAAACTGTTGTCGGAGATCGTGGCCGCCGCCATGATTCAATGTTGTTGACAGACGACAGGGCAAACGACGCAACATGAATATCGCGAGAGTTTGCACCAATGTAAACGCTCTAAATTCATCTTTCCTTTTGTTATTTATAATTTTGTCTGTGGTTTTATTGTTCTTGTTTTAATTGTAAAGCGTCCTTAAGTGTTTTGAAAGGCGCTTATAAATTAAATGTACTATTATTATTATTACACAAAAATGTAGAAGGTTTGGAAAAAAAATGCCGACGGTAAAGTTTTTCTTTGAGGTAGAAATTCTCGGTCGGTCGGGTTACCGGAAACACACTACTTTTTTTTCTACGCCCAATTAGAGCAAATACTTGTATGAAGTAAAAACCCTGATTGAAACAACGGAATGAAAAACAGTAAGTGCGACAATGAGCATCACTTCTTGTGCGAACGACTTCATATGGGCTGCTCGCAACTCGAAAACTTCATATGTTGGGTCCGCCGAAAATTGAGGGCACCCTGTATTGGTGCATCGTATTTAAGGCATGATGCGGCCAGTGTGTACAGGAATTATGGGACATTATGGGAAATATTGGCTCTTCAAACGTGATGACTGATGCAGCAATTTTGCGGGCTCTGTGTGAGAGGCTTGTTGCATCCTCTACATGACCACCTGGTTGCAACTTGCAACTACGCCAGACTTTGTTCCTCCAAATTTAACGAGACAAAATGACTGCTAATTGAAGGCTACGAAGTGTGACTTGTTTCATTAGTGTCTGCACAAACTGATACGTTTACAGTTTAAAAGAGACAGGGTGACACTTTGTACTTTGTACTCTTTTACCCACACAGCCAACTCGTGCAGATTTTACTGCTCAGACTGACCTTATATTCAAGGATGAAATGAGTAAAGCTACAGGCAATTCAAATGCTTCTTGGTGTTACACACGTGAGTGGTGGAATGCCATTTCATTGAGAACAAAGTGTCGGCACTGGAGTTTTAATCCAAGATGGTATCTGGATTAAGAGGCTCAGGACTCCGACGGCTCCATGTGCTTCCTTCAATTTGCCAGATGACTCGTCAACATATTTGGAATATAGAAACAAAATGTGTACTATGGGTCACCTCATTGAGTGCCTGTCTATCCCACCCACAACCTTTTCAAGCCTTACAATTATCTTTTTTCCAAATTAAATATCAAGGAGAATACAGGAAGGATGTTTCTCTTCCCCGCGACCCTAGTGAGGATCAAGCGGTTCGGAAAATGGATGGATGGATGTTTCTCTTTTAACTCATTCAGTACCAGCCAATTCTGGACCAAGTCCGAAAAGACGTCTAAAAACGTCTTTGGGAGTGAATGAGTTAATAATATACATCATAAAAGATTTCAAAATATACTGAGAAAACAATCCGCAAAATGATTACAATCCACATAAATGCACGTCAGACCAGAAGTTGGCAATAATTCAAGGCAAATTACGATAAACACCGAACACGTGTACCAACTATGACAATGTACGTTTTTTTTCCTCTACATTTTTTGACTGGTGCTACGCAGCGATTTATAGTCCCAAAAAATACGGTAAGGCGTAGAAAAATAAGTAGTGTGTTTCCGGTAACATGAAATTTCAGCATAGGGTCGGTAGGTCGGACAAAGTTTTTTTTTTTTATCTTTTTTTCTCCCTCTCTCCCCCATCAAAAACGTAAACAAAATAACCATAAAACATAAAACAAGGAGACATTGAAACCAGTGCCGGATGCTCGTCTGTCAAGCTCAATTTTGGTCGACATCATAAAATGTGTCCGTTTATTTATACGCGAATTCTACTCTAGCTCCGCTCCTTTTCAAGAAAATTATCTGTGACCCTGTCATACCAACAAAGCGTCTTTTCCCGGTACTTAATTAGTGTCCTACAACTATAGGAACTACAATAAAACCCACCAGAAATAAAAGATTAATTTGTCGCTAGTTGTTTGTTTACAACAAAGAGTGTCGCTAAAATGATTAGGAGAAGTCTCCAGCTCAACTCGGAACAGAATGCGAGTTGAAAAAAATGCTCGCACGGATGTCTACACTAAAAGCTCGGTGATTGGCTCATTTCAATGTCAATCACTAAAAGCTCAGTGATTGGCTCATTTCAATGTCAATCACTAAAAGCTCGGTGATTGGCTCATTTCAATGTCAATCGAACTGGCACACAGGCTCAGACAGATCATCCAATCTGATGCAGAAAAGCCTGGTGTCCGGTACCCTCCGACTGGCATCCAGTCCCAGAGATGCCGAACTCCGTGGGCGGGACAAAAACCAGTTTGTATCCAATGACTCGTCTCCGTTCAACGCATTGGGACAACCTACCCTGAACTCACTACCGTTTAAAGCACAGTGAAGCTGCAGCATGAAGGAGAAGGGAGTCGCGTCGTAACCAGTAGAAGAAGCTGATTCGGAGCAAAAGTTGAGCACGTTGTAGCGCATATTTAGTCAATGACATGTACACACAATGAAATTTACATTCATATAATTCATCACTTATTCTTTGACATTTTAGGGGAAGCCGAGCTTCCCTTGCAGTCCGAGAGCAATCGCCACTGATTGAAACCCCCGCTCGGCGGCGAGAGAGTTGGGTTCCTAGCGGCTGGGTGTTACAGCCATCTCGTTACCTCTGCGTCCCGCGTCTTAGACAGCCCGTGGTGTTCGTCAAATAGTTCGTTGAATCTTTTCGATACAGCAGTGGATGGATGCTATTTTCTTAATATTATGGTGCGAGCATGCGACTGCAACACACAAAACGCGGTTTAAACTGTTGTCGGAGATCGTGGCCGCCGCCATGATTCAATGTTGTTGACAGACGACAGGGCAAACGACGCAACGTGAATATCGCGAGAATTTGCACCAATGTAAACGCTCTAAATTCATCTTTCCTTTTATTATTTATAACTTTGTCTGTGGTTTTATTGTTCTTGTTTTGATTGTAAAGCGTCCTTGAGTGTTTTGAAAAGTGCTTAGAAATGAAATGTACTATTATTATTATTATTATTATTACACAAAAATGTAGAAGGTTTGAAAAAAAAAATGCCGACCGTAGAGTTTTTCTTCGAGGTAGAAAGTCGGTCGGGTTACCGGAAACACACTACTTTTTTTTCTACGCCTAATACACTTTTTAAGACCACCAATATCACATCACAATTACAGAAATCAACAACACTATGCAAAAGCAAAATACAACAGCAACCAAAGGTTCACAATGAACCTTTATCTAATAACGTGGCAAAAACCTTGAAAACGCAAATAAAATAAATGATACAAATATAATACGCACTGATCACGATAACATATGTTTTGCAAGACAAAGTTAGCCATAGCAGGTTTTTTTTTTTTTTTGAAAAATCAGTGTTTAAGAAGAGCAGTCCACTTGTTTATGTCTGTTTCATGAAATATGGAAAAATTTAAGTGGAAAAGCCACAGATTTATTTGCATTACTGGCAGAATTTGATTTATGATTCAATTTTACCACCACACTTTTTGGGTAGAAATTTAAGAAGTTGTCATAGTGAACACCTAAAGACTGCAAGTAAAAGTATTTTGAAAGTTAAAACCTCTTGTACCATGAGGTAGATAAACAAAATGCCTTTCATATTAAAGCATAGGTAATTTGCCTTTATTTTATCATAAAATTAAACTAAAAAACCATAACGTTAAAAGTATATACATTTTGGTTTGCAGAATATGGACCATTATCAGAGGTTATACCTCAAACAACCAAATTTGAACCACAAACACTACTTCCATTTCTGTTTTGCAACAAAGATCATAGCGACCTGGGTCTGAATGATCCTGGCCTGAACTCCTGTTTCCTTTAGTGTACAAGACAGTAACTACAGTACTTTGTTTATTGTAGAAACTAGGGCAATTTTCTAGTAGCCACGGAAAAGAAAGGAGGACAAATGACTGAACACGTCGCACACTGGAACAGTTCACTTAAAATGGCGAGATAGACCACAAAATGGCTTATCAACTGTATCAACTAGTTGATGACATGTGGGGTCATCCAGATCACAATATGCCACAGATTTGCATATTCACAAGCCAGTTGTAATAATGACAATTTGACAAGTGGATGCAATATTTTGCATACCACAAGGTGTACTGACATGACATGAAAACTGACCATTTTGGATCCTCTGTGACGAGGTGTAGGATGATTATGCTTACCCAACAATAGCAGCTTCAGCTCCCTCCTGGCGTCCCGTTTGTCCCGCCGCAGTTGCTTCTCGATCTCAGAGTTGATCCGTTTGGACTCCTTCGCCTCTTCACTCAGGCAACAAGCCATCATGGAGTCAAGAGTCATCACCGCATGAGCCAGAAAAGCCCTGCCTGACAGACGAAGGGGGGAGGGGGGGGGGGGAGGGTCGCGCCGGGCTTCCGAATGGCTCTCCAAGCTCAAGTCAATGGAATCCCGTTCGGTCGAATGGGATCTTGCTACTTTCTTTGCTCGTTGCCGGTGACAAATATTTGACAGCTTAAGACTTAAGACGTATGCAAATTCGCAGTTTGCAAGAAATAAAGACTTGTCGGAAGAATACAAGGGGAAAGCGATGTTTTAAATGGTGTACAAGACCATTTCATTTGTAAAAAAAAAAAAAAAAAATACTGGAAGCAACGAGCTAAACATGGGGGTGTTTAAAAAAAGATTTTTCCAGTGTGCCAACACCTTTTTAATCATTACCAGCGCCGCTGCTCAGTCGTGGAAGCTGAACGACTTATACACGCACACACACACCCCAAAAAAGCCTAGTTTTAATAAACACTCGTGTCCCGGCGACAGCGGGACAGTGCTGACCGCCCCTGCCACATTTGTCGGAGCCCTCCAACAAGCCTAGCCGCCCAGACCCCGACGCTTCACGCCCGCGCAGAAGTAGCAACCGCCTCTCGTCAGCCCGTCCATCTACCGCGCACTCACGTCGTCGAGCTCCCGAAGCCAAACACTCGAGTTGCACATAAAAACAAGAATTCCCCACTTTAAAAAAATGATAATGGGCTAAGTTATGGGGGGGTATGGATGGCTAAATAGACGAGCTAAGCAGTTAGCGAGCAACGTTAGCTTGAGCTAGCCATCCCGGGAATTGGAGCGAAAAATAAGAACAAACTGCCGGGAGGAACTTCATCGCTTGGAAGCACGCTTTGTCCAAACGCTCTCTCCGGGGGCCAAAAAGCCCGCAAAGTGTTGAATATTGACAGTCAAATTGGGTAATTCATCGTTCCTGGTGGTGCTTTTTTTTCCTGGTTGGAATATCGCCCCTCCTCGTCATCCACTCCTCGTTCAGTGATGTCACGAGCTATTTAATTGACTGACAGACCGCTGCGCGAATGGAGTTAAGCATATACAGAGAGCGAAGGCGGGACTTCGATTTGGGTTGAAGATCACAATGTTGCAAGGTTGTGTGAGAAGACGCCTTCCTCCCTTTCCTTCTTCCCTTTGCTTCCTTCCTTTTTGGAGGCGTGTCAGCCCCCGGGCACACTCTGCTCTCACTTAGATGCTTCTTCTGGATGATTAAACTTAAGCCTGACAATATCGCCTTAATTGAAATCGTTGTAACACATTGTTCGCACGTTTGCCTCACAGTTATGAGATTCTGGGTTCTTATCTCGGTTTGTGGAGTTTGCATGTACTTCCTGTGCATGTGTGTTTTCATCGAGCGCTTCCTCCAAATTCCAAAATAAAAAAAGAACATGCATGTAAGGTTAAAGGAAGACTCCAAACTGTCCTTAAGCGTGAATGCTAGTTTGCCTTTATTTGTCCAGTAATTGTCTGGCAAACATTCCAGACTTCAGTCAGTTAGTCAGTCTGACTTGTGGAATGTCTAATTATTCCAAGTGTCAGAGAGGAATAAAAAGATCCTCTAAATAATGTTTATATAGCCATGAGTAAAATGATTCGGAATAATTTCATAAATATTGAGTGCAGTACATGTCAGAATCAAAATGGATCAGTTTTACCTGTGACAAATCAGGAGGGTTAAAGACATACAGTGGTGCCTTGAAATACATCCTATCATGTCACAATTCCAAGCCATTTCGTAAAACAAAAATTCAACACAACAGCATGCAACTGTGCCGCGTACATCATCTGGTGCAGTTGTCATTCGTCTTCCAGAGGACTGAAAATGTTGACATCTTTGAGGGCCGTGAGGACAAATTTGAAATCTCAATGGTTAAAGACGATCCCAGTTGATGAAACAGGACAGTATAGTTAATTGCATCAGACAGCACTACCGATTCTGAAGGCCATGTGCAGATTCGACTGATATTTCAGCTCAATGATGCTGAAATCTAACCTGCTCATCCACAAACTGGAAGCAGTGCAACCAAGAGAAATGCTACGAAATGAAGAGAATAGACTGTTGGGAATGCACCAGAACAATTTAATCCATTCATCCATCTTGTAATCCTCTTTTCCTCACAAGGGTCGCGGGCGTGGTGGAGCCTATCCCAGCTGTCTTTGGGCAGTAAGTGGGGTACACCCTGAAGTGGTTGCCAGTCAATCACATGGCACACATAGAATAGACGAACAACAATCCGCACTCACAATCACCCCAGAGGACAATTTAGTGTTCCATAAACCTGCGTGTTTACCAGTCGACCACCGTGCCGCCCTCAGTATAATTTTCATGGAAAAAATATATGATTTAGGTTAGAAATAAGTCAGTCAGTCAGTTAGTTAGTCAGTCAATGCTTATGATGCTTAGGGAAGCAGAGATGACTGCTGGCTATGAGCCCCCCACACACACACACACACACCTGAGATGAAATTAATGTACTAAAAATTATATGGTATGGGGAAAATCACTTGTCATTCGAACAACTTGAAACCAGCGTTGATTGTGTTCGACTTTGGGATGTTCCACGGAACATTTGGTTACACAGGTAACATGACAGCCAGTGTCAATATTTGAAGTAGCTTTTCTTTATTTTAGTGACAAATGACAAGACTGGGGCAAGGTGTCTCACCTTTCCAGTAAATGTGACGTTGTAATAAATAAATAAAAAAAGCGTCATGTTTGCTATTCTAATGTAGCAGGTGAGAAACCAGATGACACAATGCTGAGTAAACTGACATTCATGCAACTTCAGTTCAGTTCGAACTGGTTTTGGGTTAAGCTTTAATGAAAACAAAGTGTTGAGGTACTAAAGTCAAACTAAGACTAAGAGAAAAAAACAATGTAAAGTAAAAGCTCTTGCTGACACTTTTTCACGATACACAAATATTGAAATGTTAGTCTGTTTTTTAGAATGTCCAGTTTGGGCAACAACTATGCTTCAATGAGACATAATTGCAGAAAAGAACTTAAACCGAATACTGTACAATCAGTGTTTGTGAGAATGTAAAAAGAGGTAATTTAACCTAACATTGAACGACATTTGTAACAAATGCGCAATTGTGCAAAGAAAGAAAGCTTTGATACCAGACTGTCACTGAAGGCAACACATCGCCTGACTTTATCCAGATAGATAGATAGATAGATAGATAGATAGATAGATAGATAGATAGATAGATAGATAGACAGATAGACAGATAGACAGATAGACAGATGATTTAAATACCGATAGACATTTGCAACAGCTGCTCAGTTATGTAAGCAAGCCGATGAGTTCAGACTGTCCTTCAAGGCCACACCTGGCTTTACAGAGCTAAAACAGACCGCCAGACAGATTCTATTGTTGATCACAAGTGACACCTTGTGGCTATTTGTCAAAAGTGCAATTAGGACACCCAGACGCACCTTGCATGACGTCGTCACATACTCAGTCTCGCCTTCAGGTTTTTTTTCTTTCTGAGACTCCTCCGTAATGCACACCACTCTGAAAACGTCATTATACCCATTTAATTTCACTTAGCTTCACGATAGCAGTGGTGAAAATAATCTAATATGTAGTGTCTACTCTGTTGGTTCAAACAGACATTGAGCACATATTTTACACAAGAAAATTGTCATGGAACACGACCAAACAAAAATGGCACAAAAAGTATATTGTGTTACAAAGGGACTTGGTTAACACGGCTTTTGTGCCCGTTGTTCTCTCATCCATTTCCCCTGGTCACTGTACTCCTCAACAATATATTATTTTCTCTCTCCCCTCTGCCCCTCCATTGTGTCTCTCCATCTCAACCGAACCAGAAGAAGCAGACGGTCGTCCCCACACAGCTTGAGTTCAAGTCAAGCTTTCTTCCTTCCACAGAGTTTTTGCTTGCTTTCATTGTACAGTGCTTGCTCATGCAGGGTTCACTTGTTTTTCTTATATTCATATAAAAACTATGAGGAGTGTGGTTCTTGACCTCTAAACGCATAAAGTGCCTTGTGATAACTTCTTTTGTGAAATGGCACAATTTAAATAAAATGTATTTGATATGGTGAAAAAAATAATGTGAAAAAAATATACATTTGCTTCCATTTTTTTCTGACAAAATGTCAGAAGTCAAGCGGCCATTATTGTGTCATTTGGGCATTTTCAATGGCACCTCAAAAACAACTTTGTCCGAATAAATTAGTTTGATTATTACCACATTGGAAGCAAATACCCTATACCAGACAGATAAGCGATATTTTGACTCGACACTCTCAACTGGAGTTTGTCCCACGGGGATGGGCGACACTAACTTGCAAAATGTTTTGTTTTCTTCATTGTGTTATGTCAGGAGCATAACACAAAGAACAAAATACTTAATATCTTAGTTCAATGGGTGGGACAGACGGGGCGGATTGTTTATGAAGGGGTATAATGAAGGGGAAGCTGAGTGGAGTTAATGGGCATAAAGTCATGAAAACCTTGGTCTGCACTCTGCCCGGTGTGCATTGAACTTTTGAGAAGGTCAAATTAAGTTCACCTGTAATTGTTACATTGGATTTAGGTTCATCTTGTTATTTCACCCGAAAGACCAATGTCGCTAACATTTTGGAAGTAGTGTCTGTATTTTTTCAGCCTGTTTCTTGCCATCGTGAAATTGGCTGGTTTGAGCTATTTAGCCATTTTTCAGAAATAGGCAAACAACATCCGATTTACTTGTTTAGTTTAATTTCACACGTTTCACAGTTGGCAGGCATGGAGAGTCCAAACTATTTTTGTACAAGTAAAACACTTTCCTTTTTTTTTTCTTTCAATCAATTGTGGTATATAAAGGTAAAAGCCATGAGTATAACGAAAAGGGATTTGAATCAGAAAATTGATTTGGATTGAAACAAACTCGATCAAATTGTTACACTTTACAATGTACAGTACATATATGTATAATGTATGTATACTGGTATACAAAGTGACAAATCGGTCTCAATATAGCTTGAACCTGTTATGAAGCAAAAAGTTATAAATCTCTATAAATTAGTTTGAAGTTCCTCATATCGTATCATAGCCATGTATCAAATGGCCTTTTATTGAAGCGACGCAAACCCATTCTCACTGTGCAAATATTTCGGAACCGAGCTGTCTCAATAGTCGCAACTTCAACTGCGTCAAATCAAAAGGATGCAATCTTAAAATAATTATGCCCCAGCGGAGTGTATGATGTTTTATTTTATCAGTCCATTCGGTTTAATCATTGATCACGGCCAGTTTCCCACAGCAGCCAGCCCACAGGGGACAAAGTCTCCTCTCTTAAATACGCTTGTTACCGCCAGCCACTGTGGGACAGCTGTAAAGATTCATCAGAGAACGATAAGGCAGGAGAGGCTCCTGAATCACGTCGGAGGAAGAACGCGAGACACCGACCGCCCCAATGCATGCTGGGAGGATGAGGCGGATCATTTCCTCCCATAGTGGAACCCACACCCACTCACTGTGTTGTAATTCCCCATTGCATTTTCCTTCCCTTTTTCCACTTTGAGCTATTTTTCTCTGTTCAATGAAAGCCGCACCCTCCTATTCCGGGATGTGTACTTTGTTTCAAACATCAATTGTCCTCACATTAAGGAATATGATCATCTATTTCAATATTGTACAGATCCCTTAGGCCTTGGTGAGTGTATCACAGTTTTGTGAAGAAATTCAATCTGTTGTGTGTTCCAGTTGGATGCACTGGACTCTATTTTACTTACTTTCTTACATTTTACCCCACATCGTTTCCATAGCAACCGAGAGCTTAGGTGATCTCCGTATATGTGAGTCTACAAAGGCCCGGAAAGACCGGTCTTGCAGGGACAAAGAAGACAAAAGATTGACATCCAAATAAGCAGACCAGCATTGCGAGGAGGGAGGAGTGACAAAATGCGTGCCTGTATTGGTCTCAAAACATTGTACCAGATGACTCACAAAATAAACAGAGTCCCAGATTTCATCATGATTTCTGCACGGGCGCTTAGTTGAGTTCACAGGGTTTCCTCAACACTTTTTTTGTTCAAGGCCTGAAAGAGACATTTGAAAAAAATGCCTAAAATACTACACTGTAATGCATTGAGACAGGAGTGACTCGCCTTTCAAACTGTTTGAAAAAAAAAGAAAAAGAAAAAAAACTCTGCTTACTTCATGATCAGCAACACTTTATGAAATAGTCAACACTTCTTAAAAAAAAAAAAAGGCTTCCGGGTGTTGAATGCCAAACAAACATAAAATAAAGACAGTTACAAAAAAAAACACACACACACATAGCTTTGTCTTTCAGTCTGATAGCTTAATGCTCATGCTAAGTAACACCTACGTTGCGATGCTATAACACTTTAAGTCTTCGTCTTTCAGTCTGATAGCTTAATGCTAAGTAACACCTACTGTACCTTGCGATGCTATAACACCTTAAGTCAAGTCAAATTTAATTATACAGCCCTAAATCAGAGAAAGGTCTCAAAGGGCATTACATGACCTCAGATGTCACATATTAATGACATCCTCTTAACCCCCACGAGGGCAGGGAAAAAAAACATCCGTGGAATCCTTAGAAACCTTGGGAAGTGGCCGCAGATGGGGGAAACACCCTTCTGGGATGACCAGGCTGCAATGGATGCCGAGTGAGGTAGATTTTACACATATGATGGTCTAGGATGTTAGTTGAAATAACCTGAAGTGGTTCCCGGCCCAGTTGGCCAATGCACAATTCTTCTTAGCAGCGCCTCTGAGGATGTGGTCAGCCTCCGATCTTGTACCGGTCAATTGCTGCTGAATCCAATTTGGTCATTGTCACCTAATCCCCTTGCCAAGTCGAAAAGAGGGAGGAGGAGAGAGAGAACAGAAGCGGCAGTCAAACAGGCCAAGAAGTAGTTTAACTAAATACAGGAGTATATAAATATGATAAGTAACAAAACCTTGAAATTTCAAGTGGGCCAGGAGTCAACGCACGTTGCCTAGTATTGGGTCAATATGATAGAAATTTCCCTTAAGCAATAGCTGGAACACAACTGAAAAAGGGGATTTTGAAAAATAAACCTGTTCTTTGTTCATATGTTTTTCCTCATACTTTATTTTGAAACTGCAGACAGAGAAGAGTCTCGACTTCCCAGCAGTCGCAACCTTATTCAAAAGGCATGTAACAAAGAATGATGACAGAAGACACGTGATAAGATTTCTGGTGTGTGAGTTTTATAATATATGGTACAGTACTTTTTTACGCACGTTCCTCCTCCCACATTATAAAAGCACGCATAGTAGTTTAATTGTTTGTCGAAACAGTATGTCACCAGTGGCGGAGCTACGGGATAGCCAGGGGTTTCCATGGCCACCACTTGTCACTTCGTGGCCACCACCACACCTTGGTGAAATTTTTGTTATCAGTGATTTTACCGCCATTTTTATACAGATGTAGAATTCTGAAATGGCCATGCAGGAACATCATTCCATGCATTTTTTTTTATAGTACTTGTCCCAGAAAGGCTGACAAATGATACTATGAGATCTGTTGGGAGTTATTGCACATAATTGGTCCCAATACTCTAATTGATTTATTAAAAATAATTGATTGTTGCTCATCTATCTATGCCGGCGATATATAGCGGCAGGCAGAACAATGTAATGCTCTTCCCGGAGATGGCAAAAGGTACAATTAATGTGTTTCTCCACCTTTTGACATTTTGATATAAGTTTAATAGAATCACAATTGTGCTCAACTAAACGGGCTCAGACGTCCCACTGAGTAAGTGCCTTTCAAAGCTTCGCCAGTTCAGCACTGCGTGATAATGAAATGCGCTATATAAATAAAGCTGCCTTGCCTCGCATTAGACAGGACTTGAATCAAAACTGCTTGTAAGGGAGTCATTTTATTATAAATGTATCTAATTTCTACTTCAGTACAGAGGGAGTACTTGAGCCATCTCTGTATAAGCGGCTCGGATAATGGAAAAAATGTCCCGTTTCAACGACACTGTTATTTTGAAGGTTTCCCACCTCAGTCGCGTCTTTTCCGGCGCCGCTGCGGTCGCCTAGCCGCGTTCCTGTCGCGCTCTTGCCGCGCCGTCGCCTCGAGCGCATTCCAATCGCAACGCGAAGCGTGGACACGGAACATTCCTGCGTAGGCGAGGTGCGAGGTGGACTTACCCGAGCAGCAGGTTGGTTCGTGACAAAATAAATGACACCTTTGGGCTTCTTCAGTCGCACTTCGTCCGCAGGTGCATCCAACCGGGCATCTGGCGGGACATGGACCGCGTGAAGGAGGCGTCGGTACGGGGACAGTGACGGACTGAGCTCACTTGAAGGTACTGGACTGTTTTCGTTTCGTTCATGACGTTTGAGCTTTAACTTCAAACTCATCAACAAAGTTACTCCATTTACGTGAGAGGTATACACTCACGGGTAGCAAAGGTTGGCCGGCTCACATTCTGTGATTTTGCAGAAGTACAGATTCTTGTGTTTTGTTTTGTTTTGTTTTGAATGACCCTGGTAAAAAAAATAAACATCGATCCCTCTCCTTTTACATAGGCAAACGTATAAAAGTACAGACTCTGGAATCAGGGAACGTATACTTACAGTAAGTTTAAAAGGAAAAAATATAACCCCCTAAGTCCCCCAAAAAAATGGGGGGAAAGTGCTTGAGTTATTAACCTTCATTCATTTTATCTACGGTGTTGTGTAGTGTAGCATGTGTCATTTTGCCACATAAAAATTCAGTAACTCCCATCTTGGAGTGCATGTGTGACGATTGTCGTTTGGCAATGTCCTGCCTGAAGCTCACACAAGGTTTGGCCCCCAGCGGTGGTTAGTAACGTGCTACATTTACTCTGTTACATTTACTCAAGTAAATTTGAGGATAAATTGTACTCGCCAGAGTGGATTTGATGCAAGATATAACTTTACTTGAGTATTTTGGTGAATAAGAAACTTTTACTCCTTTACATTCAGCTCAGTTCTGCTCGCTGCGTTTATTTTTATCTATTGATCGATTTTTTTGCTGTTGTTTTCCTGCTTGGTTTCCTGCTTGAGCGCCGCTCAACATAATTTCACCAATCAAAGCGAGCCAGGCAGTAACATGAGCGCGCACGGTCTTGTCAAAGTTATTAATTTCAATGAAGAATGACCAAATAAGTGGAAAATACACCAACATGGGACGTGGAATACCCAGAACACACCAGGCCTCACAATAAACCAATGTTTTCATTTCAAGTGTACAAAAAAAAGTTTCATACTACGTCTGCTCAAACACGTGCAAATTTCAGAAAAAAATAAAACTTAAGAAAGCACGTTGCAGAAAGATGTCGATATTTTTATTGTTGTTTACATATTTTGGCTCTGCCTGTGTTAACAGTTTTATGGTCATATGTTACGCCAGTATGGTAGCACTCTAGCTTTTTATGCCGGAGCTGTTTTGCTGTGTAACAAGCAAGTTTGATACACTCTTTGTGTAATTATTTGAATTGATATTTAATACATGTTGGATATTTATTGAAACTGCAGTTGGACAACTGTAGCGTTTCATTGGAGCTAAATTATGTAGAATGAAAGGGGTGCGACCAGTTGAGAAGAGGGCAAAAGAACAGAACACAACAAGGCAGTATTTTTGGTGTGTAGTCAAGAAAATTGATTCTAACAAATAGATGCAAACGTAAGTAGCACGGAGCCGAAAGACTTAAGTCTCAATGACCAAGGATGAGAAGTTTGACTTTAGCTGAGGTTTATTAGATAGTGGTCAATGCCCATTTACACTTTTAAGAGCATGAATACCTCTGCAGATAGCGATAGAGCTCTGATATGTGTAATTTATGCCCCGCCCACCTCCCAATATGTCTTTAAGCTCCTATAGGAATCGATATACCACAAATTAAGATTCTAAAACTCCTTGACGTCATTTAAAATTAGTTTTACATGTGAAACTAAATGGATTATAGATGATTGTAATTTTGGCCAAAGACTCTTGATAGTTCCCACTAACTACACAGGCTAAATTTAGCTACTTCCATCAAATAGTCCAAATATGTTCCATCAAGATGTGTCACTTCAACATACTTTCTTGACACCAGTTCCAATTGAGATGAGACCTTGCCACAAATATGAAAAGGATTATGATACAATCAGGAGAGGTTTGATAGAATATGCATGAAATCCTATGCGGGGAAAAAATATATATACATGTACAAATAATCTTAATGTAATAATGTCGGTGATTTGATATCAGGTGTGTTCGGGCCATGGCGGGCTACTGGGATCTTTGCCGGCGCACTTGCGTGTGCTGCCTCTCAGAGGAGGAGCAGAGGTCCATCGCCGTGGACAACGAGATCAAGAAGCAACTCAAGAAGCAGAAGCGGATGGAGCGGCAGGAGGTCAAAATTCTCCTTTTGGGTGAGTGATGCCAACCACGTTTTCTGTGTCAATCGGTGGCCCGCCGACATTATTTTATGCCCGCTGAAAAATGTCAGGTTGTTTTCCTAATCTACTTGCTGGGCAGCTGTGGTGTTTGAGCATATTGAGTTACTTACCCATGGTTGGGTAAGTAATTATTTTGAACCTGCAGAGTGGGTTGAAGATTGGATTTGGGCGGGCTGAACAGCTGAAAGCTGGTCACCATTTTGGTTGTGTATTGAGTTTGAAGTCATTATTCCATAACGTTCTTAGACAATGTTTTCGGTGACTGAATGGCTCAGTGGCCAACTCTGTTTGGGACAGGAGGCCCACCCATGGAAAATGGCTGGTTTGTGTCAAAAGGGCATTTGGTGTGAAAACTGCGCTGAATATGTAATGTGAGCGACTTGCTGTGGCCTTCCCTGAAAATGGAAAGTTGCTACTTCTTCTGAGAAAATGTTGGTAATAATATTTGTATTCATTTGCTCCACTAATAACCTGGTAACCAATTTCTTGGTAGCTTATAACTTATCAGTATGGGTAGTTTTTAGTTTCAATGCAATGTGCTGGGTATAAATAACACAGCATTGGCTTGGTCCCTTTTGGATCCACCACAATTTGAGTTAGAAGTTTAAAATTTTTTTTTAAACGCATGGCCTGCAAAAACTTGCGTCATTTTGAAACGAGGCGTAACAATGATAATCAAATGTGCTTTTCCTCATTACAGATGACAGATAAGTTTGGGCCTATCCCAGATGACTTTGTGTAAAAAGCGCAGTTCACCCTGGGCGTGATACAAACTTTCAGAGTAATCCTACACGCATTTGCTATTCGCAAATTCATCTTTTCATCTGTATGATGGCGCCAAAACCCTGGCGAATGGGAAAGTACAGTGGTGTCTTCAGATAAGAGTTGAATTCGTTCAGCACGTCCATGCTTGTATCTCAGAAATCTCATATCTCAAATCATCTCCTTCCGCTTGAAATGAATGAAACTGACATTCAATAGTTGTTGCCCCCCCCGACCAAACACACACACTCACACACAAAAGGAGATAGCTGGTATGAACAGCGGCGAAGCAGAGAGAAAGACTGAATTAGCGTACTCAAAGCTTTTTCGACGGCTGTGGTTGTACAATTGTAGAAAGCTGAGTGGCACAAATGGAATTCGTTACAAACCTCGATGACACAGCGGCCGTACGGGTTACAAGTGGAGCTGTCCCGATCTGTTCTCAAGCCGGATGAACGCAGCGTGCCCGCCAGCTTCAACGAGCTGGTTTGTCGCATTTGATAGGACCGAGGTTATTATCGTTAATGAAAACCAATCCATCCATCCATTTCAACACCGCTTGTTAAGTACAGGGTCGCTTGAGGGTGCTGGAGCCTATTCCGGCTGACTCCGGGAGGAAGGCGGACTGCACCCTGAACTGGTCACTAGTCAGTCGCAGGGCACACATTGACACAAACAACCATTCACACCCACGTTCATATTGTCGCTGAATAGGAAGTCAGTAAAATCCTTTTTTTTTTTTTTTTTTGATGGAATGCACAATAAAATGACCTAAAAATAAATATAAAAACACAATGGAAACGCAAATATTCAGTGGCAGAAAAAAACAGTTCATTAACAAAGTTATAATGAAGAAGTGTTTGTGTGACACATTTAATATTTTGTCTTGTTTTTATTTATTTTATTTTTTTAACTGTGGCTTTTGTTGGTGTGTAAACTAGTGACACCCAGGTCAATCCCTTGCATAACTTGGAATGCTCACCTGCGCATTGCTTGTAAAAATTAAGATGCACTTTGTTTTGAATGAACTTATCCAGACAGTTCATGACATATACTTAAGGACACAAGATTGTTTGTGTAGAATTTTTGTGTACTAGATAATGAGACCACTGTTACTTGTGTACAACTGCGGTAAATGGTTTCTGGCCGCTGTTTGAAGGGGCATAATCTCCCGCCAATTAATCGGTCAGGCCTAAGACGTAAAAAAACGTTTTTTTGTGTGTTTGTTTTTTTGGGGGGGCTCATCAATTTTTTATTTTCTTTCCTTTTATTAATATTCGAGGCAGGGCTCCGTGTCAGTTTTCTCAGCGCTCCAACTTTTACGTCAAGTTACACTTGTGATTTTTTTTGGGCCTACTGTTACAACACCTTTAGCAATGATCCTTTCACATAGTTTCTGCTGTTTTCCAACCAGCCTCCATGTGGCCTGTGATGAAAACAAGTTTGACACCCCTGTGTTACAGTAGGTTGCATAGCCCGGCCTGTTTGCTGGCCCAACAGGATCAGGAACTATGCCAAGCATGTGCCCACGTGCCAGTATGTGAAGAATGGTCCAGATTGCGATCGCTTGTGAAGTAAAAGTCACCAGACTGGAGAGGACAGTCCCACAAACCTACAGGCCTCTTTTCAAAATTGACTGCTGGCTTGACAGCGGGGCTGCAGATAAGGCACAAATGAACAGACGCATGTTTGCCCGGTTGGCCATAAATTCTGCACGCTCGATGACGGGCCTGCTCTTTAACACTATTATGGAAGCAACTGTGACGTTGATTAGATCTTATAATGATTAATAAGGTTTACTGTAATACTGTCATACAAAATGAGCGGGCATCGTGCATTGATGATTAACAACTTCAGATCGTCTAATTAATCTGTTGCATGGTCAGCATTACAAAACATACTATCTTTACAGGCAATGTTTTACTGAAGGCTTTAACCCTTTTTTCCCCACAAAAATCATATTTTCAACGCCACCCCTGCCCCCACTTTGCTCATTAAAAAAATTAATCACAAAGTTAATGTATTCATATATACTCAACTATTATTATAAAATACAGCATACAACTGCTTTGTTACTGTACTTTACTGCGAGTAAAACTTTCGTAAATCTGTCTCTTATTTTGTCATTTGTATTTCTGGCAACTTTCACTTCAAGTTCCACAATGATTTCCCAAGTCAGATCAGGCTTTTTACTCCAACACATTTCCTCTAATCAACTTTATTACTTGTCACCGCAAAGTTCCGGCAATTGATTATTGATTGTTCAGCCTTAGCGTCATCGTGGCTATAATACAACAGTCAATTTTTGTTTTTGTCTTTTTGTTTTTAACCTTAAGGGCCACTGTGCTATAGCTAGTTTTGTTATGTATGTCGGATTGTTTGAGCTTGGGATAGTGTATAACAATGCAGCATTTTGTCGTCTTGACCCTAAGTGGCCACCTTGCGAGAGCTTCGTTTGTTTTGTTTTGTTTTGTTTTGTACTGTACTGTATTGTATTGTATTGTTTTGTCTTTTTACCTTTAAGGGCCACCGTACCTCAGCCAGCTTTTGACAAAGGTTTGCATGATGTCAGTCCGACTTGTATGACTTGTTCATCTGCAATATTATTTACACCGAAGGGATTTAAGTTGATGCACAACTTTGTTTTGCTCTTAATGTGTGCGCAACAATGATAGTGATGTCGTGTTTGGCGAGCTGATGTTAATTGACACATAACATTCACACTACACGGTGTTTTCGGGAAACGTGACACACCCTGGCACAAATGCAACATCACATTCCAATTTTCACAGGGATTGGTCTACTGGGTACAACCTTCAGTTTTTTTTTAAGTTGATTTGAGTCGTAGGGCAAGGGAAAAATGTAACCTTATCACCCAAACCTTTTTTATACAATAAAAAAAGTCATAACATTATGAGAAAAAAAGTCACATTTTCCAAGCTAAAAAGTTGTTAGTTTAGGAAACAGTTGTAATATTTACGACAGTTAAGTGTGTTTTTGTTAGCATTTTTAAAATTTCGATATTCTATGAATTTAAAAATATTCATCCAATCTAAAAAAGCACTATTAATTTCAATCATATGCAAAACAACCTATATTCTTTCACATCAACATATTTTTTAAATATAACTGTAGGTGAAATAATTTCTCGTTACGGTATCGTACATACGGCGTGCCTTCCTTATCGGAGGCTGCCATGTTGTGGCCGCCATCTTTCTGCTTTGGATACCCGAAGTGGGCAAACTTAGAGAACATAGTTGCTCAACATCATGTCTGAAGCATGTGTAACAAAACCATACACTTCCTCCTTCACTTGAGGTCAAACTAAAAGTCGTTTTTTGTTTGACCCTCTGCTGAAGACATATTTGGTAAGTTTGCGTAGTATGGTTTCACCGAATCACCGTAGTGCCCGTGTTTCAAAATGCACACGCTTCGAGCTGAGGTCGTTGCATTCTATTAGTTCATCAGTAGATGGCACTAATTCTACAGACTGTACCTTAAAAAACTATTTTATTACTAGTACGGTAATTTTTTTAAACGAAAAAGTCTTAATGTAATGAAAAAGCTCAGACTTTTGTAGATATATATTGATATATGTAATCAATTAAAAAGTTTAAACATTACAAGATTGAAGTTGTGTTTCCTGAGCAGAAAAGTTGTATTTTCTCAAGAAAAATAGTCCTAATATGACAAAAAAAATAGTCAGTTTAAAAAAAAATGAAAATTCATTTTTTTCTGAGGACGGAGTTGAGAGAGATTAAAATAAAAATTCAACAAGGTAAAGTTAAGTATTACTTTTTACCTCTTACTTAAAAACTACATTTTTTTCAAACTTTTTATCAGCAAAAATCCAACATTATTCTTGGAATTAGATTATATATATATTTTATCTTTTTAATTTGCCTCCAATAGCTCTTCATATGGTCTTGTATTAAAAAAAAAAAAAAGTTTTAATCAAAGACCCAAACTGAGATTAAGCATAACGCACACACTCACACCTTTGGGCAATTCAGAGTTCCTTCATACTTGTGTTTAGGACCAGCAAACCAAATATATAATGACTTTTTTTGGGGGGGGGTTGCTTTCTCAGGAACTGGCGAGAGTGGCAAAACCACCTTCATCCGCCAGATGAGGATCATCCACGGACGGGGCTTCTCAGAGGAAGACAGAAAAGAATTTGCAAAATGCATCTTTCAGAACATCTTCACGGCCATCAAGGCCATGACAGGAGCAATGAACACACTCAAAATTCCCTACTCCAACCCAGATAACGAGGTACACTCATCATCACACACAAACACTCGCTGCATGCAGGCTCACCCGGCCCTCTCTGGTCTCAAAATACTGCAGATGCAAAAAAACATCAATTTTGAGCACAGCCAGTTGCAACCAGTCTGATGTAATCTGATGAAGTAAAGCTGTCAGAAAAATAAATACTAAAATTAAGAACATTTAGTTACAGGATTCTTTCCTGAACACTATACTCTTTTGTCTTCTGAAAACTCACCTATTTGCAGTTTTAGTACTCGGGCTCAAGCAATAACAGTATGCTTGCATTGTCTGGTGTTATCTTTGGGTCAAGGAAATACAACCGTGCCTTGAGATAAGAATGACCCACCTGACAAGTTTTTCAAGATAAGAGCCGTTGTTTGTTCGCTTTTTTTGCTTTTACTTTTTGCTTTGCAATGAGCATTGTGCGGTGGCAGTGAACTCAATTCACTAAACAACAAGCGGGAGGATGACAATTTTTCACCAAAAAATTTCAAGCTTCAAGCAACATAAAACAAAGATAATTTCACATTGTGCATTTAAAACAATCACATAAATTTGCCTCATAATCTGCTACCTTAATGCTAACACTTAATGGGAAAGGCCATCGATGGGCTAACGAATAGCATCTGTGTCATGTCGGTGTTAAAAGCCATTAAGCCGCAGATGTTTGAACACAAACCATCGATCAACACTTGTAGACAGAAAATATCACAGTAAGCAAAGGCATGGATTATTTATCCTCTGTGATGAACAACAATTATTGTGGCTTAACAAGGAGGTAAAACAGCTCCGTGTGTCTGTCTTCTACTGTACCCAGGTGGCCAAAGCGTGCACACCAAAAGGAGCATGACAATGTCCTTTGAATTGAAACAAACAAAAAATTGGCAAAAACTGTTACATTTCTTTACATTCTACTTACATATGCACTGTAAGTGTTGTTTTTCTTAAAAAACACAATCTTGGGGGGAGGAAGGGGAAATTGATTAACATTTCCATTCATTTCAGTGGGGAACGATGATTTGAGACAGGATTGTTTTGTTTTACAAGCATGGTCATGGAGTGAATTGAACTCATATTTCAAGGCACCGGTTGTATGTAGATTCTTTTTTATGTAGACATAAGGGTTGTTTGCCACGCCACTCTCTTGTGACACCTAAAGGCAATTACAAACTTTTTTTTTTGGGGGTGATTTTCGGTGTTTGCGGCAGGAGGAATAGCGAGGGTTCATTGTCTTTGTACTTCCCACCGCTGCGCTTCTCAACCACACCATCCCGCAGTTCTACGCCAGTAAGGTGGAGAACGTCAACACGTTGCATATCACCAAGCTGGAGCGAGATTACGTGGACGCCATCCGCCGCCTCTGGGCCGACTCCGGCATTCGGGTCTGCTACAGCCGACGCTGCGAGTACCAGCTCCTGGACTCCACGGAGTAGTGAGTGCAGTATAAATAATGTCTTGTTTTTGAATAAAGTGATGCGGATTGAAACTCTGTCATTAGGCATCTTATATGAGTCATCGATTCATTTCCAATTATTTGGGCAATGAATCGACTTTTAAAATAAGATATATAAAGTAATAATAAAAATAATTAACATCAAACTGTTTAATTGACAGGAATTGGCCTTCTGAAAAATATTTTCAAGAGTCTACATGAGTTTCACATTTTCAGTTGAACAACTGCAACAAACTCACTGGATTCACAGTAGTCTAGATCGCTCTTGTCAAACTCAAGGCCCGTGGGCCAAATTTGGCCCTCTACTTAATTTTATGTGGTCTACGAAGTCAAATCATTTGCGTGGACTTCGTGTTTCTTGCTCAAATATCCAACTTGCAAATTGTCTTTACTTTTTGGACATGGAGCATTTTTTTTGTTCCCAGTAGCCCTTGAAAATAACAGAAAAATAGTTGAACAATTTTTAAAATCAAATCAATCCATCCATCCATCCATTTTTTAATCCGCTTATCCTCACTGGTGAGTCTCCATCAATTTCTTGTGTTTATGTGCTAATGAGGCATACATTTATAACCATAACTACAACGTGGCCCGTGACGAAAATGTGTTTGACGTCCCTGTTCCAAATCATTGGGATGCACCCGTAGATTCTCTGCTTGTGTGCCACTCGATTATTCAACTTGCATTGAGGAGGAACTTCCAGAAAATCTCGTTTTATTTTCTTACCAACCATTATGTTGACTCGTCACCTCATAAAATAAATAAATAACTCGGGAGCATGTTCCTGTTTGTTCATATTTTAGAATCCAGCCGGTAGAGGGAAAGTGGTTCCTTTCCAGACTCATTCCCACTGCCTACGTTCAGTCTCTAATGAAAAGAAAACAATGTAATACGGACCGATAAAGTGGCTTTGGGTTTTTTCCTAATGGAAACGTCGATCAAACACAAAGTCACAGTTCGTCTCCCGTATTCCTCTGTTTACTGAGCAGTGTGAGTGTGAGAGTGTATGTGCCTCAAACAGGGGCCATAAAGACCTCGTCGGTACACAATGCCTCGGCTCTCTTCTTGTCTTTTTTAATAACGGCTAATTTATCACGGATGCGCCGTCGCTGGTGTTTGTTTTGCACACAGGAGGGAGGCAGTTTCCTGGTTTTTACAGATACATTTTTTCTTTTTTATAATGTCTGTCTGTGTGCCTTCAGCTACATGAACCAATTGGACCGCATCGCAGAGCCAGACTACATCCCCACGGAACAGGACGTGCTGAGGGTCCGATTCCCCACCACGGGCATCCACGACTACTCCTTCACCATCAGCAAGATTACGCTCAGGTGCCTTCCAGCCACAGTACCCCAATGGCAACAATCCTATTATAGATGCGAATTTAATTCATTCCATGACAATGTTTGTAACTCAAAACATTTCATATCTCAAATAATTGTTCTCCATTCAAATGAATGGGAATAACAATAATCCATTCCAGCCAACCCCCTGCCACCCCCCATTTTTTTAAACATAAGAAAAAAAATCACAATAATATGGTACTTTATATTTATATTAACATACAGTAATAATATAATGAGGTAGAATGTAAAGAATTTATTGGGCTTTGTCTGGTGCGTGAGCCTTGGCCACCTGGGGGCAGACATACACAAGAACAGTTTCACAACTGACTCAGTAAGCCGCAGTTATATGAATCTATATTTTTTTCGCATAGGCCAAAGAATATACCCGTTTTGTTGTCTGTCTATATATGTTGCTCTACAGTTTGTGTTCAAATCGCCATTGTTTAAAGGGTTCTAACGCGCACGACACAGATGCTATTTGTTAGCCTGTCGATGGTGTATTTTGCATTGCTTGTTAGCATTAAGCTGAATGGACGTCATTCAAATTCAAATTCAAACACTGCAGAAACTGAATCTTATTTATTTCGTGGCATCTTGTGGCTCAAGAGCCATGTTTAATGGAGTAGAGGAGCTACATTGGTAGTGTTTTGCCGCCATAGGCATAGGTGTAGATTCACTTGTGGATTTTGAGGACAAATAGCGGTGGAACGCCGCACTCTGTCCTCCTCATCTTGAATAATCAGTTATCTAAAAAGATTTTCCTCACTTTTTTTCTCGTCCTCTCATGCCCCGCCCGTAGGATCGTGGATGTAGGCGGTCAGAAGTCAGAGCGTCGGAAATGGATCCACTGCTTTGAGAACGTCACCTCGCTCATCTTCCTGGCCTCCCTCAGCGAGTACGACCAAGTCCTGGAGGAGAGGAACACCATTGTAAGTGTCATCGCTGAGTAAAGCGGATACAAGAATAACAATTTTGAAGATCTTAACCAATTTTGCACATACAGTGTCTGTGTACTGGAGATGATTATGTAGTAAAGTAAAAAAAAATTCTCCAAACGACCTTCTTTGTTCTGTATGGCCAAATAGTAAATACATCGAAAATAAACCCTCTATAAAACAAATTGACAAAAACTAAACCAAAACACAACTCTGCTATATTACAGTTGGTTTTAGTTTGTGTTAAAATTGCTAAATGTAATTTTAGTTAATTTTCCTTTTGTAAGAAGCGCACTCCTTTTTGTTTTATTTCATTGATGGAATTGTTTTACATTTTATTTTTGTTTTAGTTATTAACTACCGTCATAGTTACTATGACAACCTCGCACCTTCGTCACCACCTCACGTTCCTCTCAGTACAGTATCACTTTGCTTATCTGCCAGCAGATGTCACTCGAACACAACAAAACCTTTTGGACACGAAGGCGTCCATTGCGCTCTCACATTTCATTTCCCATGCAAACGTGGTTAAAATACACAGTTTTGTAGTTTGAAACAGCGCAATGAACTGTACACAATTTCCATTGTCCCATTAACACACACACACACACACACACACACACACACACACACACACACACACACACACACACACACACACACACACACTTTACCCCATACAGCCTCTGTGTCGACAAACTTTGTATCACCTTTGTTGAAGAATGGTATTTTGAAAGATCATCTTTTTGGGGGGTGGCGGGGGTGTATATGCCGGGTCACTTTGAGTAAGGATGAAAAAGAAAAAAATAAGATATTTCGGGTATTTTTTATGCTGTCAAAACGGGTCGTATTTCAAGTGCCCCCCCCCCCATAACCCCCACCCATACACTCGCTCTCATTTCTCTTGCACTGACAGTGTATCTGTGTGTGTGCGTACGTGTGTGTCTCAGAACCGCATGGAGGAGAGCCTGGCTTTGTTCTACACCACCATCCATTCACCGTGGTTCCACAACACCTCCATCATACTCTTCCTCAACAAAACTGACATCCTGGCTGACAAAATACTAACCTCTGACCTGAAGAAATACTTCCCCGGTTTCACGGGTAAGCCCAGTTTGCTCAGGCCGACAATTAAATGCCAATTTTCTTTTAACCGCAGTGTTTCTCAACCACGAGTGAGCCAAAGTGCATATTTTACATTGGGAAATCACATGGCAAACCACCAACGAAACTGTCAACAAAGGATAGATACACAGTCATCCCTCGCCATATTGCGATACACTTTTTGCGGTCTCCGTGTTTTGCAGATTTTTAACTAATCCAATCTAAAAGTAAGAACAAATTCTGATTTTATTATTAACTTTAAAAAAACACATTTTTGAACTATTCTATTCTCTCTCTCATCTTTGAATGAGTTTGCCAATGTGTCCATTTTAAAAATCAAACGTAGTATAAAAGTATGTCCGTGTGTGCGATCCTGTAAATCATGACCTCACTTTGAGGACATTTTCTTGAACAGAACTTCTCTCACTTTTAATCGAGAATCCCCGATCTTGAGCACTTTATTTCAATTCGGGTTGATAAATGACAAATGGCACCGAATTACAGGTTGTCCATCCAATTTTTTTTCCCTCTTCATCGTGTGACTCATGTACCCAGTCACAAAAGTCATTTGCAAAGTGGCTTCCGCCACTGCCCCCCTGCTTCAGATTCCTTTTCTTCATCACCAAAGTGAACCATAATTAGGGGCTCTTTTGTCCATTCTATAATTTGCCTTCACATGACTCACTTCCTGCAGGTGATTTTTTTTTTAAAACTTTTGTTGCACACATATATTTCACGTATGGCCTCTGCTGCCGGTGTAAACGTTTTCACGCAGAGCACTGCCTTGACACTTCCCATCTTCCACCTCCTGCATCAGCCCCTCGTCCTCCTGTCGCCCATGGCAACCACGGATCGACCCCCCGCCCCAAATCCCATAACGTGTGTTGTGTCCGTAGGGAGGGTTTGTGACCGTTGTATGTCCAATTCACACATAAAATGATTGAGTCATTGGTTTTTATTTATGTATTTATTTATTTATTTAAAAATATATATTTTAGCCCATGGCCCTGTTCAGGATAAGCGGTGTTGAAAATGGATGGATCGATGATTAAAAAAAAAAAAGATTTAAAACAGTATGGGAGAATCTCAGCTACACATGATCAGACTTCCATTAAAAACCAGAATGTATAATTTGACATAAACAGTATATTATCAATAGATGTAAAGGGCCGATGTTGGAAATGATCAAATCAGACCAAAATTCCCACCCATCGGAAGTTTCTAAAATGGTTCAGATAACAAGGGGAAAAAATAAAAGAGAAAACAAATGATGCCCACACAAATGGCCAGCATTGCAAGGATGTCAACTTCTATGCCTTTCTAAGACTCTTTCTGTCTCTCCGTCTCTTTGTCGCAACCAATGATGACATTCTGTGACACTCGAAGCTTAGTGCCCACTTCCCCCTTGAAAATTTCCTGTCTGGAGCCTCGCAATGGTGAAGTACTGCTGATCAGTTGTGAGGTGTCGTCTTGGTCTCATCAAGTCAAATGTGAACTGCATGCTGTAGAGACTGTTTAAATCATTTTAACTCAGTCAGGAAATGCATTCGTCCTATTCACTTGTTTGTGAATTGTACTGTTGAACTGCTTGTTAAAGAACTGGAAGTTGTGTTAAAAGATTATTTGCATCAAAAAGTTTAAAGAAGGTCATATTAACTTCACCTCTTACACGGTGGACCCACACATATTCGCAGTTGGGCATTGGTTTTTTTTGGGGGGGGTTGATAAAACTAATTTCCAGTATTTGCTTCACTGGCGCCATCTTGAGGTCAAGGAACAAAATTGAAGGGTGACAATAGCTTAATTTAGTCAAGCCATAGCATTTAAAATGAATTATTTCCTGCGACTGGTTAGCATGTCCACCTGACAGTGCAGAAGTTATGGGTTCAATTTTGGGCCTTCCTGTGTGGAGTTTGCATGTTCTCCCCATGCCTGCGGGGTTTGTTTTTTTTTTTAGATGGATGAGTGTGAGCGTGGATGGTTGTTCGTCTCTGTGTGTCCTGCGATTGGCTGGCAACTGATTCAGGGTGTCCCCCGCCTACTGCCCGGAGACAGCTGGGATAGGCTCCAGCACCCCCCACGACCCTAGTGAGGATCAAGCGGTTCGGAAGATGAATGAATGAATGAATGAATGAATAATTATTTCCGTGCTGTATGGTTACTGTACTGCTTTGATATTCTCATCCAAAAGAGACCCAGTGCTGTCATCTGCTAGCCGTAGTCAGCGTTTCTTTTAATTATTTATTAAAAGAAAATAAGCAAAGAGGGCGGCCCGGCCCGGTGGTCAAGGGGTTAGCGCGTCAACCTCAGAGGGCAGATGTCGTGGGTTCGGCTCCGGCCTCCCTGTGTGGACTTTGCATGTTCTCCCCATGCCTGTGTGGGTTTTCTCCGGGTACTCCGGTTTCCTCCCACATTCCAAAAAACATGCACGGCAAGCTGATTGAACACTTGAAATTGTCCCTAGGTGTGAGTGTGAGTGCGGTTGGTTGTTTGTCACTGTGTGCCCTGTGATTGGCTTGCAACCGGTTCAGGGTGTCCCCCACTTAATGCCTCGAAGACAGCCTCCAGCACCCTCCGCGACCATTGTGAGGATAAAGCGGATCGGAAATACCTCCAAGACTTTTTTTCCCCCTAAAAAAATCTATCTGATGGTAACTGATGTCGGGCGGCCCGGTAGTCCAGTGGTTAGCACGTCGACTTCACAGTGCAGAGTTGCCGGGTTCAATTCCAGCTCCGGCCTCCCTGTGTGGAGTTTGCATGTTCTCCCCGGGCCTGCGTGGGTTTTCTCCGGGCACTTCGGTTTCCTCCCACATTCCAAAAACATGCATGGCAGGCTGATTGAACACTCTGAATTGTCCCTAGGTGTGACTGTGAGCGTGGTTGGTTGTTCGTCTCTGTGTGCCCTGCGATTGGCTGGCAACCGATTCAGGGTATCCCCTGCCTACTGCCCGAAGACAGCTGGGATAGGCTCCAGCACCCCCCGCGACCCTAGTGAGGATCAAGCGGTTCGGAAAATGGATGGATGGATGGATGGTAACTGATGTCGATGGCGCTCCTTGTTAGGATCCCCATTCACAGCAATCGCCTTTAACGGTGTTCAAAGAGTTAGTATACATAAAGAGTATGTTTTATCTCTGTACGTCCAATCCATTTCCATGTGTTTTTAGACCAACAACCCCCTTCTCTGTGCTCTTCAGGTCGGAGACAGGACGCGGAGGAGGCCAAAAAATACATCCAAAAGCTATATCGGCAGCAGACCAGCAACCCAGATAGCAAGGAGGAAGGAAAAAGCCTCTACCTGCATCACACCTGCGCCACAGACACGGACAACATCCGCAAGGTGTTCAGCGACATTAAGGACACGGTGCTGCTCAGGTCTCTGCGAGAGTACGGCATCTTCTGAACATTGCAAACAGCACTTTGGATGACTGTTTGTGAGACTATCTGGAGAAGGACGGTGAGAATGAAGGCCAGTTTTTCTTGCACATCTAAAGGAGGCGAACACGGACAGGCCACTGGCTTATAGACAGACACGCATCCATCCATTTTCGAAAACGCGGGTCCCGCTAGGGTTGCGGGTGAGACGGAGCCTATCAACAGCTGATTTTGGTCGCCAGCCAATCAGAGTGCACATACTGTATAGACGAACAACCATTTGCATTCTCATTTGTGTGTGTCGTGGTCAGGGTTGGGTCACGTGGCTTTCATTGGAAAGTTCCTTCAGGTAGACCAAATTGTAATTTTTCTACAAGACCCGACTAAAGTAAATTATCCAACACGTTGCACAGTGTTTTATATAGACTACTACGCCTTGTACATAGATCTAGCATTAAGTACTATCACTGCTCCATCTGTGGTGACATTGTCCTGTTCATCTACAGTACGTTCAGCGTGAAAGTTCACACCCCGGGTAGCAGCACTTTCAGACTTCAAACGGCTTTCCAAGCAGAAAATGCAAATTTGTGTTACAGTGGCAACTCCGAGCACAAACACAATTTGCACCGTAGCAAACAATGGCAATACACTGAATCCATTCCAAAGTTATTATCGTTGAAAGCCATTTTAGGTTGTTTTTTTAAAAAAGATGTTCACACAAAATAGTCACATAAAAATGATCAAATGCTTCCTTAACTTGGAACCAATCTTTTTTTTAATGGAATATCGCCCTGTTCGAAGTAACTGTCAACAATTATAGGTGTGTAATTACGAGGTGGCTCAGCATTTAACCCTTTCAGGGACAGCGGTTGCTACAGTCGGCAGCTTATCGTGTTATCCGGTGACAGGGTGCATGAAATGGTGAATTAACAATGTGATGGCAGCTCCCTACTTAATCTGAAGATTGGGGCCAGGAAAATGAAAATTGCCCCCTCCAATGGCTTCTGATTGTTTATAGTCATGTTTTAAACTGAAACATCCCACAAACTATGATCTCAGCATTTCCGCTAACAACCCAGGCTAAACACAGCTCCGATCAGACATATAAAGATCAAAGTCTTCATGGAAATGTTATCACTTCAACATAGTTCCGTGACACAATTTGCAAGAGGGGGCTGCTCTCCCACTTACACTAAAGACAACGTACAATTGTTTCCAATTCTTTGGAACAGGGCATACTAGTAAAAGCTAAAAACAATCAACACCATTTGCCCAGCTAAAGTGATGACACCGGTGATTCAGGGTGAGCAATGTTCAAATAATATCAGCGTGTTCTTAATTATGAACTATTTATGACATATTTGAGAAGGGGAATGTTTGAAAAGTGGGAGCTCCTCATGAGCTTCACAAATGTGTCTACATTGTGTTTTGATTGACTGTATTTTTTTTCAAGCATTTTTACTCTCATCACTGCTTTTTCGGTATCACCCTGTTGAACGATGTCTTTTTTACCCGACCACATCGTGAGGAGTCACTTGTTTGTCGGCAGATTTTGGTGAAAAGAAGGAGGGGGCGCTAATATTAAAAACTGATGAACACGTGAAGACAAATTTGCTCTTTTTGGCTAGTTGGAATTCTTTGTCATCTTACATGCCTACAAGAGATCGAGTGGATTTATAACAGTGATGAGACTCGATACCGTCCTGGGTATGACGTAAAACTGCATCCGACCGGGAGAGGGATGGGCGCCGCCGCCAGGTCTAATTGCCCAAGACACACCACATGACGACAACTACAGCTTCAACCATCTATGTGCTTCAACCCTCTCGGTCGTCGCCCGGGTCAACAAAGACCGCGCTTCTGACGGCCAGTCTCAAGCAGACTCATCAGTCAATGAGAGCTGCCGAAGACAGAGAAGGATGGAGAGAGCTGGTCAGCAGATCGTCTGTGGTGCCCCAACGACCCTCTGGGGTTACGGGATAGACTAGACTAGACTAGACTAGAGACTTGATTAAAAATAAATCTCCCTCTAGGCTTTGTACATTTTCTTTTGATACCTTTGAACCACCAATATTTTTAGATCCACAACAAGAAGTGATGTCAACCCTTTATCATGACCTGGATTTCTGCAGCAATTGCTCACAAAATGTGATCCGATCTCATTCAAGTCAGCGTTTCCCCACCAAAATTGCACCACGGCACATTAGACAATCTCACAGCACACCACAAAAAAAAAAAAGCACACATACATCAAAACCTCATCCCAATTGCGAAATATGGTGGAGGGTGACATTGTGTTTTGCACTCGAGCATCAACACGTAGAAGTAGTGCATAAAACATGACTCACAGGCATACTGTATATTGTTTCTGCTCTGTGGCGACTGCAAATCTCACTGGAGCTCAGGTGGATTTGGGGTCCTTCTCTGCCGCGTCTTCTTATATGATAACTATATCTTATTAGAAATGACAACATGATGGAGTGCTATTTTACCTCGTTAAAATACACAATACCGTTTTTTTTTTTTTTGGTCGCTTGGTCACCAGCCGATCTCGCGGTGCGATAATACTACCTTGAAATGTGAAATCATCTTCCAGCGGCTCAGTGAGTCATCGAAAGAAAGAGCTGGTCGCGCATCATACGATGAATGTTAAAAATGACCACAAATAAGGCTCGCTCTGGCCCAAGGCGATAAGGGGCGGACAACGGGTGGGAGTCTGCCCCTTTACTGATAATGAGGTGTTTGGTTTTCGGGAATCTCTGACGACTTCTCCGTCAAATACCCATGCTGCGTGTGCTCTGATAAACGCCGGCCATCCGTTAAAGGCCACCTTGTGTGATCTCTGGCATGGAAGCAGAGTTGATGTGTGGTAAGAAGGTAAGCCGACCACACACACACAAAAAAAATAGACTAGCCCGCCCGTTTTATTGCTATGCCTAGATAGATGATGGATAAAAAGACAAAGAGGAAGTAATTCATTTCCACTCTATGTTGTGGTTTTCTTGCTGCTGGCTTTACACCTGCTAGCCTCATACTGCGCCTTGTGCATTAATGAGTTTCTGAAAAATGGCTCCAGAAGCCTTGGTTTATTACCGTGGAGGGTGTGAGAGGGTGAGAGAGAGAGAGAGAGAGAGAGAGAGAGAGAGCGCAAAACAAAATGTTCCCAATTAAAATGGAAGATGAATTGCGGGAGCCAGGTTCCCCCGTTGCGGCAGCGGCACTTTCTCATGTTTCAAAAAAATAAATAAATTTGGGCCTCGGAGACAGGTCATTAAGTGTCAATGGCGGCTCTTCGCGAGAGCTCAGCTTGCCAAATCATGTTTACCAGAAGCACAAAGCCAGCCAGGAGGGAGGAGAACATTTGCGACAGTGCACACTTAGGGGGCGCCGCTGGACATGCATAATGCAACTCGTGGCGCATTATGGATCATCTTTAAAGCGGCGGTCCTCAAACTGAGGACCTTGCGCTGTAACTTGGGGGGGGGGGGGGGTCATATGACAAAATGATGTCTTTGAACCGCTGGTGAAAAGAGACTTTGATTCTCTCATCCACATCCGCTTAGAACAACAAGAGCAATATGGTTGTTGTTACAACTGTATTGTTGTCGATGTTTTTTGTTTTGTCTTGGGTTGTACGATTCCTATTTTCTGTTAAATGTTCTACAAAGCGCTTTGTTACAGCTGCAACTGTTGTGAAAGTGATCTCGTTTCGCGTCTTATAACAGCCAGCGTGAGGACCAGGGCTTCAAGCTGATGTGGCTGCTTTAGAGCGCCTCGTTGCACAGCATGGAAAAGCCCGGCGCCGGCCTGGCGGGAGATGTTCCAGCCACAGGAGTTGGTAATGTGTAGGCATAAGAAAGTTGCTGGCTAAAGTTGCATCGATTTTTCCAGGTTGCAGCAGTGGTATTTGATTGTCAGTTGAAACATTCATCGGACATGGCCACAGCGCTTGAGAGCTGAGAGAAAGGCTTTACTTTTCAGGATTTCAAAGCCTCATTTAATATACCATACTTGGCAATTTTTTTTAATTTGCCAGTGTCGTGAGCAACACTGTGTTCTGTCAAATGTAAATTATTAATTGTATAATACTTATACAAACAAACATCCAGGAAAAACAATCTTTCCCCAGGAATTTAGGGGTGAACATAATATTCATGCTTAACTGTCAGCACGAGTGGATTCTTGGAATAAATCAGGATTGTCAAATTCATTTTTTGTGGGGGCCACATCGTGACAATGGTTTCCTTGGGAGGGCCCTCGTGACTGAGAATCCATCGAAATGTATACTCGCCTTACATGATCACATACACACAACAAACGGATGGAGAGCTAGTTTTGAAATCAGAAGCCAGTAAAAAAGTATTTTGCAAGGAACATGATGTTGACACACAGGAGTTGCCTTGGTGGGCCACATAAAATCAAGTTGCAGGCCAGATCTGGACCCCGGGCCTTGAGTTTGATACCCATGGGAATACATTACATCCCTGCAAGAGGATCCCTGGATCCGAAAAGTCTGACATCCCTTGCTTGGAAGCAGCTCACACATTCAAGCACTCAACACAAAGTTGGAAGAAAAAAGTTATTTCCGACGGAGACTCGGCGAGCTCCTCGCTGTTTACGCAATTATCGCCCTTTGACCACTGAAGTCCAGCTTAAACAGCCAAATAAGCACACTGAGTGTCAACGTCGCTTGTGAGATGCAAAAGTCAGATTGGACCGAGAAAAAGATAAGGCGACGTCGGAAAACACAGCAGCGTATGGTAGCGTGCTGCGCTGGCAGGAGGGAGAGTGTGCGGCTTATGAAGAAATACGACTAACGTGTTATCCTTCTGTGACGCAACCAGTTCAGGGTGTACACCCCACCTACTGCCCCGATGACGGCTGGGATAGGCTCCAGCATGCCCGTGACCCTCGTGAGGATAAGCGGATTGGAAAACGGATGGATGGACGCTGAATCAACACTTCAACAGGTGTCAGCCTGCTGTGCTTAGCGATGGTTGCTATGCAGTTTTTAATCAGGCCATTTTGATTGGGTTGGTGGAAATGCAATCAATAGGGCCATTGCATACAATTTGTACCATGTTATACATACAATTTGAAAAAATTATGTACTGTATCAAGAGAGAGAGAGAGAGAATTTTGTAAGTAGAGATACTATTGTATGTGGGGGGGGGGGGTTTGGGGCGGGGTTCCAACTTCCAGTGTTTGCGTTTATTTTTTTTGTATGGCGGTTGGAACGGATTCCGGAATGGCATTTTGTTCTCCAATTCACTTTGCACTGTTTGCCATTTGTTGTGAAATAACAGCATATAGATTGTGCTCGACTTCAGAGCTTCCATTCAATACCCTTTTTTGGGGGGCATTTACACGTGTCTTTTGTGCGCTTGTGCGCGCGTGTGTCTGAAAAGGCAAAGCGGTTGAGAAGCGAAAGCTCTCCAGGACTGAGTGGCTTGTGATAAAAGTAATTATAGCATTCAGTCGAGCATGTCGGAAACGCAGGTAGCGCTGCTTCGCTGACACAATTATCCTCCGGCAACGGCTTTGCCCGTCTGTCGCTGACAATTACGATGTGGTGACGGATGTCACACGCGTCGCGCGGTGAGCCGCTCGAAAATAAATAAGCACTTGTGGTATCATAGGGTTTGGTGCCCGTTTTGGACCAAATGACGCCCATGCCACGAGTGACATTTCCTCTTCGTTAAATAGCCGGGTCATGTTCATCACGGTCTTGAATATCTGCTATTACTCCTCCTTTCATTCAGACACTTCCAGATACGCTGTGTGCCATCATATTCATTAGAAATAATTAGCCCAATTAAGCCACTGTCACTTTGCTTTTAGCTGATGAAGCTGAAAATTGCTTGATTTTCACCATCAGAAGCACATGAACTACTAAGAACCAGGCTGCTGCTTTTTGTGGGGGTAAAAGACACACATTTGCAACTAGTAGGCTACTATTATTACGACGGCAGTGAATATAGATGACGCCCAGACCAAAAGGTTTGGAAATGCCTATAGATACCACAGGTAGCCAGCTATTTTTAAATTTATTTTTTTACTTTTAGACGAAGGTACTCTTCATTGATGGTCTCATCATGGGACGATTGAGTCTTGTTTTGCATTCCAAAAGAATGAAACCATTCGCGGTGGATGAATGAGAATATGCCAGCTTCCTACTATGCCAGCATACCTGTACAGTGAAACTCCTCTACAACGAAATCGTGTTTGCGGCAATACATTTTTCACAACGGGGTTTTTCACTGTAGCAAATTTGGTCTCAGATGTAAGCACACACACACACACACACACACAAACGTATGTGTACTCTATTATTTATTCCAATAGTGCATAAGTATGAGCACATACTGTACTTATTTGACACTTCATATTATCAGTGTAGAAAGAAAAAAAGGGAAAGAAATTGTGAAATTTACAATCAGCATTCACTTTCACTTACATCAATTTCTTGGATAATGTCTTTTATTTTGCTTGCTCCGTCTTTCATTTTGATCACTTTTACCCTCTCTTCCAGCATCAGAGCTCTTCTTGTCTTAGCTGCTTGACATCCAAAGGTCCGTTTTGTAGCCATTTTAGCATTATAACGTCCACGCTCGTCTGAATCTAACAATAACAAATACTTCCGGTGGCCTTTCTTTCCACCATCTCACTGTCTCTACCTAACCCTAACCCAAGACAGCGTTGCTCAGCTGATGTCATGCAATGAACATTTAAGCCAGCCACGGGACGCTTCGTAGTCCTCGATGGCCTAGTTAGCTCTCGAAGGCTAAAAACCTTACGCTATTAGCGTATTAAGGTAATAGCGTAAATAGCGTTTTTAGCCTTCGAGAGCTAACTAGGCCATCGAGGACTACGAAGCGTCCCGTGGCTCGACGGAGATTCAAATAAACAAACGTTTCCTCGAATGCTTTACTTGTTATAATGCTAAAAGCAGCCACGGGACGCTTCGTAGTCCTCGATGGCCTGGTTAGCTCTCGAAGGCTAAAACCCTTACGCTAATTAGCGCTCCAGTTAGCGTTAAACCAGTGTGGTGGTTGCTGTTGCCGTTTCTGAACGAACAAGTAGAGGTCGCTGTTGGATAAGACTTCGTTGTAGTGAATGTCTTCGCGAGGCTGGAGCAGAGAAAATGATTTCGTATAACGCAACAGGGGGTTTCATCGTATGGGGGGGCAGGAGAATGGGAATTGTGTTAATGCATGAACATTTTTTTACATAAGGGGGTATTTTCGCCCATGTAGGTTTCGTTCTAGAGGAGTTTAACTGTAGTAGGAAGATCTCATTTTGCGGTTTCCGTGGGTCATTTGGTACCGGGCCGCACAGAAAGAATAAATAACTGACATTACTTCCGTTTTATTTAATTCGGACTCGGAAAGAAATTTTATTTTGAAAAATTACCGGATCCTCTGTTACAGCCGTCTACAGGTCAAGGCGCGCTTCTCGGTCACGTGATAGGTTACCGCTAAAATGAAACCCAGGAGCTGGCAAAAACATTTTAAAAACGGTTTTGGAAAGTTTCTTTGGGAAGCGGAAAAGGCACAGCCAGGAGACAGAAGAAGAGCCTACAACTTTCTAAATTCAATATCAGGAGTCCTACTTAAAATAAGGATTTATCTCAATGGGAGATTCCACACACCAAGCCCATTCTGCATAACATGCGACGATGGTGAGTCGTATTTTTTATGCACTTTATATTTGCGGCGTATCTTATTTTGAAAGCACGTCTAAATGTTACCATAGCAACCTGAGAGCGTTGCGGCCAAATTGGACGTTCCTCGTGTCATGATTCGTGTTTATTATGATGTTTTGAAAATACCACAGTTTTCATGTAGGTCATTCATATTATTTTGTATTATTTATCCGTTACACCTTAAAGGCCGCTCCCTGAAAATATTGTCTGACATTTAATTAGTCCGTGGGGCAAAAAAGGTTGGAGACCGCTGGTATACAGTATATTGCTAAGAATATCTTGATTTCCTTGAGGTTTTTGTTCTAGTTCACTAAAGCTGAGCATACCTGTGGACACGGTGTTACACACACTCTTCTATTTATACTTGTGTAGGAAGAGGCAGTTGAACCTTAAAATAGAAGCTTTTTTTTTTAACTGATGTCTTATTTCAGTATCCCCCCCCCCCCAAAAAAAACATGTCTCCTTTAATCAATCTAAGGATTTGCCTGTAATTCATTACCTATCTGGGGTACGCGGCAAAATTGCTGACTGGGAGGTTACTGCTGGGAGGCTAATGCTAATCGTCATTATTAGCGCCCTTCAAAATTCAGGCTAAACTCTAGACAGAATTGTCTTCGTATTGTAACTGTCAGTGTACTGTCACTAAGGACAAATGGTAACCTAAGCATGAAAAAAATAATCTCACCACGTCTTTTCTGGATGTCTCACCGGAGCGTGCATGGGCAACTGTGGGCAAAGAGCGTCGTCGTTAACTGCGAGCGCTGTCCTCCACCAACTCCCCTCCGTTCCGGCGGGGTGAGCACTGGGCGCCTCACCTTCCGGTGAGACCCCATCTCCTTTCCCTGGTGGGCATTTAACCGCATCAGGGGCCCAAGAGCCCCGACGTTCCCCACTCGCGTCACTCGGAGACATTCCACCACGCGAGGCGGCGAGCGCTGTTCTTCTTGCGTCGTCTTCTTCTTCTTCTTGTTCTTCTTCTTCTTAATTGGCGGGTGGCAGCTAACGTTTGCGGTGCATCAGCACCTACTGTATCGGAGTGTAGCAATGACTGTTTTACATTAAAGTACTGTACGTACGAGGAAAAAACCCCAAAAAACACGAAAATTCAAAACTTGTACTTGTACCTTCTTTCGCTGACGCCAGTCGATTTCAACATAATCTTACTTGACCACGTTTAATTTGTATGTGCGCACGAGCGAGCGTGCACAAGAATTAGTACGTGCGTGTGCGCGTGTGTGTGTGAGATGAATGGAATCCCGCATAGGTGTGCAATTGTAAAACAAAGGTGTGTGTAAAAAAAAAAAATGGAAACTGCATTTAAGGGTGGCTCAATACTGGCTGGCCATATACGGGCCGGAGTTGGAAATTGATTTCTGGCCCAAATACTTCACTCCACAACTGGCCCTCATCTGGTTTGCCCTAGTCAAGCCAGTGCCTTCTTTGCAACTCCTGGGCCGTGTTCAGCCCACATGCATTATGCCAGTGCCGACACAAGGCCAGCAGTGCCAGCTTCATGCCGAATCCGGGCCAGATGCCTTTGCTGACTGGGTATTTTGACCTTTGTCTTCATTGCGCAATCCTGATCTACGGACAGTTATTTGCGCTCCAAAAAAAAAAAAAAAAAATCAAAGTATAACATTGCTCCTTCAAAAGAATCCCTCGAGTATTCGGAAAAGCTTTTGATAAGAACAAATAAGAGAAGAAGGGCAGCTGCAAAAGAACTAATCCATTCTTTCGTCTATTATTGAAGCCAGCTCCCAGTGTGTGAATGCTCATTCAGCCCCTGGCGCTTGCTGGGAGGCTTCCGAATGAATGTTTCCTTCCAGAAGGACATAATGACAATGATAGCCCACCCAGATGGCGTCTCTACGCTTGCTTATGTTTTCGAGCACAAAACAATTCGCCGCCTGCAAGACGCGGAGAGACACGTGGAAAATTAAATCATTTTGATTATTATACTGTGCTGGGTTCAAACCTCCACAGTAACGTGAACTTGGTAGGGGACGAAGATTTATTTGAAGTCGGTACGGAAGTGGAGACACCCAGGGTCTGACTTCTTATTTCTTATCTAATGAACAATCTTTAGCAGGAAGAAGAAATCAATCTGATCATGCCCATTTCACAGCAGCTCCTCTTCCGAAATGATTTGTTGCATTTGTTAAGACCTGGGTATTTTTGTAAGCTATCATTGGTATGATCGCAAGGACTCGTTTCACTCTAATTTAGAGCCAAAGTAACTTACACTATTCGAAACGGCGGGTCCGATGGTGTGGGATCAACTGTCAAGTCTTTAATAAGAATGACAAAAATAGTGTCGAGTTTAATAATCAAAGAAGAAAGGTGGCAAAGTTGAAAATAAGTAACCGATAGTAAAAAGTGAAATATATGACAATATTCATCCATCCATCCATTTTCCGATCCACTTTATCCTCACAAGGGTTGCGGGGGGTGCTGGAGCCTATCCCAGCCGTCTTCGGAAAGGGGGACACTCTGAACTGGTTGCCGGCCAATTGCTTGCGGGCACACACAGATGAACAACCATCCGCACTCACACTCACACCTATGCACAATTTCGTTTGTTTTTGGAATGTGGGAGGAAACCGGAATACGCGGAGAAAACCCACGCAGGCCCGGGGAGAACATGCAAACTCCACAAAGGAAGGCCGGTGCCAGGATCGAACCCACAACCTCTCTGCACTGTGAGGTCGACGCGATAACCACTTGAGCATCTAGCCACCCTATATGACAATCATACAATCAAAATAATTGGACTAAATTATTTGTACCAACATGCAGCTTGAAATCCCTCAAAACTGTCAATACAGTTAAAATCCTAATGTAAAGGGGTTACAAGTCCTCAAGTTGTCAAAAAGGAATATAATAGGGCAAAAGGTTTTCTAAAACATAACTATCCTTTTGGGCGGAATAGGCGAGTGCGCACTTCGTCCATTTCCTCAAAGACAATTTATATTTACGACAGGTCCTGCATAAGGATAAAATAGTTACTCTGAATGGCCCCCTTCTATGTAACAAGAGTCTCCACCCCCCCTTTCCCAGTAGCTAATGCTAAAGCGTTGCTAAAGTCCAACAAAACATTTCGATCTGCTCCGCGTGTCACACAGAGAGCAAGGAAAGAAACATTATCAGTTCAAAGTAGCTTACCTTGTTGTTCAATTTAAGAAGCTAGTCCGACATCTCATTTTTATAACCTTGTATATGAAGTCACGGGAAGTGTTTTCTCCGCATAATAACTAGCTTCAGCCGGTTCGTTGTCTTCCGTTTCTCCAACTTATATTTTTAGCTTTTCAGATGGCCGCCACCCATTGGGACAAACACCTACTTTGGTCTGATGGCTTGATGCTAATGCTAACACAGTATAGGCAGCGGGCCAGGATTTTCTTACAACGGAGTTCATCGCATCTTTCTTTCTATGAATAGATTCTACAAGGCGCGCAGGCAGTAATATCAGAATGTGCTCATGAGATTAAGTTAATCTAATGAGATAAATATATCTGTGGGGTTTTCTTTTGTGTGTGTGTGTGTGTGTGTGTGTGTGTGTGGTCTTTCCAGTGTTTCTCACCTCCGCCACCGCCTTCAGGGAAATCAAAGTTTCACCACCAGATTCTTTGTTCTTTTCCCTTTTTGTCTAACGGTAGAGAGAAGCAGGATAGCCGTTTTGGATTAATGGCATGGCGGCCGCGTACAAAATCACCAATCACCAGCGTGAGCTGAGGTACCGCGTGTTAAATGATGAGCCATTATGGCGATTTTATAATGGACCTCTAATTGGGTCTCGGCGGAACAGCTGCACCATTTTCACAGCAATTATTTCTCTTTCTGGCACTTTGCTTTTGTCTGGATTTCTTTTGTTCCACATTTGATTTCTTCTTGCTCGTCCATCTTTTTCGCGAGGGTGTCCTTAGCATCTCCGTCTTCTTACTGTCGTGAATGTGTCGTGTCATCAAACAACGATCAAAAAGCCAACCGTGAACATACTGTGAGGCAAAGAGCACACGAGCTGAACTTTGAAGGACCAGGGTTGATCTTTCAACAGATTACAGTGAAGCGACCGAAGATACTTGTGGTCTGTTTTTTTTTTTCAGGAGGCAGTGGGGATGCCAAGCCCAATTTTTTGCGAAATATGCGTGTTGTCATTTAGTTCCCCTATTTTTTTCAATTTGTACTTTTTTTTCCCCCCAAACCATTTAACATGAGCGTCAATTATACGCAGATTTTCACCTAGTTCCCATCACCCCGCGAATAGCAGGGATCCGCTATACACGCATGTTCTTGATATAATTTGGCCGACGCATCATTTGATGGGCCGTGGTCAGAAGTGATTGTGGTGGCTAACAAGATAAGCACGTCTTTTCGAATGTCCCTTGCCAAACCTCCGTGTCATGCAAACCCAACTAGATGTTACAATCAAATTCGGTCCTCTGGTTTATTTTTTTCATATTGTATTTTGCATTTGAGCCTGAAATTGAAATGTGAAAAAAAATCAGGCGTTTTTTCTGTTTTTTTATATTATCGGCACATAAAAAAACGCAACACTAAATTATCTGAAAATGTAATCAGAATGTATTTATTTATTTTAAATAATGGAAATTTTTTTAGCCTGTGGTATCCTTTGAGTGCGGTAGCTTTCAAACTGCGACTGCTTTGAGTGTCTTTATTGTGTTTTCTGTTATTAAAAAAAAATTATTGCAAGTTCTAGACAACATGATTAACTAATCAGCGGTTCTCCACTTAGTGGTACATCACAGGTCGGATGCTGGGTGTCTAATCACAAAAATAGATGAACACCAAGTGTGATTGTGTACGTGTGTAGCTAAATTACGAGGTTGTGAATGAGGAGCTGTAACCCGAGTGCATTGGGGCGGGTGATCCATATTTGCATAAGGTGACGGAATAATGGATGTTTGGTTGCGCTGTGTGACCTTTTCCATCTATAGGCGGAGGTGTACGTGCCTGTAAGGTAACAAACTCAAGATTCATGCTCTTTTTGTGTTAAAATACAAAAAAGGTCTCACCTCATGTACTAAATGTACTAAAATAGTTGAATCAGAACGTCGACTTTGACACGAGTTTCAGGAAGTGTGACTGCTTTTGCCACCCTCACAAGAGAGACGTGTGGGGATGCTGTGAGAGTACTGTTCCGATAAATCCCGAGGAGACCTTTCAAAACATTACGGAGCACTTACCTGTACCTAACTAATCATATAGTGCGGGCTCTGGCTGGAATATTGGTGTGAGCTCACGGCAAAAGCTTTGCTGATATTCATTTAGATTGTGTAATCACATTATGGCAAAAGAAAAAAAAAAACACTGGCAAAAGTGTTGTACGCTACGGCGCAACATAATTTCCATCAACCATGTGATGTGTTTCCTTGTCAGCCAGGAGACATATTTGATTGCTCATTTCAATTTCATGATAATGACCAACTAATGTCACCTCAGCCTTGGTGGCCCAAGTTATTATGAGCCGTATAATTTAATTGATGAGAGAGGGGGTGCGGGGGTAGGGTAAGGTCCTGAGGTGATCAATAATGACACAGCCCAACCTTTCTGAGTTTAGAAATAATAAATAACGAGCTCCGGGGTCAGGCTTTGGCTAACCCCCGGCCACGGTATTTGTAAGCGGATCAAGGAACGAGTCCTGGCTGATTTGGCATGGAACGAGCCAATGACTGTATTATACTAACGGCCAGTGGCCAAAAATCACACTCACCAGGAAGAGCCGTAATGAATTCTTCTTGATGTACAAAGTGTATAATTCTTTACATTCTGTTGTGTTTTGCTTTTTTGTTTTTGGGTGGGTGTTTGAACGGATTAATGGCACTTCCATTCATTTCAATTGGGAAAGAGGATTTGAGTGACAAGCGTGGAATGAATTAATTCCTAAAAGGTACCAGTCTATACCATAACCTATGATCCCCCAAAAAACAAATTTAAATTTCCAATTCACGTTACAACTGGCCTTTAAGATAAATGTCCTACAGATGATTTGACGTGCATGTCTGTAACTTCCACTATCAACCCAGGCTAATCTTAGCTCCTCTCCAACATACAAAGTAGTCTCCCAATCGAGATGTGTTCTTGACTGCAAAATACTACTTTCCCATGAGCCAGAGTTTTGGTGTCATTTAGTGGCATCTTGGAGCGGTGTAGAAATTTCTTCAACCGAATAGCTGAGGATGAAAACTCGGCAGATAGGTGGGAGTTCACTTTGTTGTACTTTTTGGGGCTTGTTGTTGTGACATCCCCTCTCCAGCAAAATGGGAAATTCTAGCCCGAGGTGCTGTGAAAAATCCACCCAGGGAGACAGAAAAACTAAAGCCTTAAGACAGTTTGGAGTGCAACTATTAAAAATCAATGTGGCGCCCCATGCCCCGCCACCTCACTCGTAAGCCATCCAACACTGATGGTGGCTCGGAGCATGCTGGGTCTGCTTTGGCTGGAGAACTAGCAGATATTTGGCTCTGCGTGTTGTCGACCCATCAGAATCGCAGCTACGTATAACCTCTAAGGGCCAATTAAGGCAGCGACACCACATGCCTGATGTCTGCTGTTTGGTATTGTGGAGGTGAAGGACTTGTGGTGCATTGTTAAGGTTTTACAAAACATAAGGAGGTATTGCATACTATCATAGCTGTGATATATTACTGCGGCATGACTTCAAAACTGCTTTTGTTTTGTTTTGTGTTCAATTTTGGGGGGGGGCTTGACAGTCTTTCACAATATTTTGGGGGAATCAGGGAGCAGTTTATCATCATATAGGAAGCCTTCATAGAAGCACTAAGAATCCACGGACAAAGCTGCCCGGGGAAAGTATATTTTTTATTTGTTTTCTTTTCATCAAAACAACTTCGACCTTAGCTTACTGAGCTGTCTGAGTCAGTCAGTGAAAGCAGACTTAGTCGGCGAGATGAAAATTGTGACTTCTTCAGTGGCAAAAAATTGTTTACTGTCACACTCAATCAGAGGGAAAACTATTTCATCAAATAGAATAGTAACAACCGTGCCCCGCAGACACCCTCCTGGATCCTGTCCATTTCATGTCTGTCAAGACAACTTCAAAGAGTGAGTTTTTAGGCATAAAACAACACTGAAACCACTCCAGACATCGGTGCTGATAATGTACATCTGTACTCGGACTCCGACTTGGACTCATAAAAATGCTACAATACTATGACACTAATACTACTGTCCAGTCTCAACATACCCTTCGGGATTTCTGCCATGTGGAGATACTTAACTGAAAAAAATGATACATCAATCTGAGGTGAGAGGCAAATACTAGATTTCATTGATAATTCAAGTTTATTTGTCAGGTTTTCTGAAGCTGAGCCATGATTGGTCCTGAGCAACTGTGATGTCATTGTCAGTCGACATCGGGTGGCAAAATGTTTGCCCCCTGAGATGGACAAAAATGGGTGAATTTTACTGCTCAGTTTGTATTCCACAAGCTCAATATTAATCAGAATGCTGTGTTTAGACAAGAAAGGGCCGCATAGAACATATTATTAAATAAATAAAATTGGGTTGACTTCCACTTTAGCACATTTCAACATAATACAACAATAATGGCAATCAAACATTGCCCTAAAAAAAAACCAAAAAACAACAACAACAACAAAAAAAGACCGTCACTGCGATTGACTAGCAATCAGTTCAGATTGTACTCCGCCTACTGCCCAAAGTCAGCTGAGATCGGCAGATCAGCCTCTGTTGTAAAGTTAAATCCTAAAGGACAAAGCATTGTAAAACAGTCAAATGTTCTGCCTGTTCATATCTTTATTGCTGCAAGCCTTAAGGACCATAAAATAAGTTATTTTATTCGTTATGTATATTTTTATTTAGTCGGACGATTAATCGGTCATCAGAATTTTCTCCAACCAAATATTGGAATTGGCCTTAAAAAAAATTCTCTCTCTATATTTTTTTTAATCCATATCGCTCAGGTCCTATTTTTAAGACATTTGTCCTACAAGTGCGCCCTAGACATTCCAACGGTGGGCCGAATTTGTCTTACTATTGAGGGCAAAAAGCCAACTGGTCCATGGACCTTTAGATGGATCCATCCATGCATTAGGCATAGCGAATACATGCTCAGCTGAATTCCATAAGTGCTAAAATTGGGAATGAGGGACTTCTAAACCTCTTTTGCCCGCCTGAATGCCTCCTCTCAAGCTGAGCATTTTTTTTCCATTTGCCTGCATCTACCAGTCTCCCTCACCCCTTCCACCCATCCAGTGCCCCTCCCTAACCCCTCCTTGTCTTCACCCACCTGCCTCTCCCCATCTCTCTGGCTCTTATCAGACGCGCATTGAAGCATAAAGATGTCTGCACTGAAGACAACGGCGAGGGAGCAAAGGCTGTGAAATGCAGGGAGACCAGTGAAGTAACGCCAAGGGGCTGAATTTAAGGCTCTGGCGCTGTATTAAAAAAAAAAAGGGGGGGGGGAGGCTATTTGGTGCCTTGGGCCTATTTGGTGCCTTGGGTCTGATAATAAACATTATGGAATGCTGAATATCTCTTCAGGAGTTACAGTAGTAAAGGCAGTAAAACTCAACTCATGATCACTCTTGCGAAGTCATAATATAAGCTGTAGTGTTGGTTTTTTTTCAACATATTAAAACAGTTTTCGCATGTCTTAAAAAAGTGTCTGTAATATGTTCATTGGTGTGCAGAGGCGGTGGGGCAAGAGGAGCTGTGGCCTGTTGGGGGAATGTAAACCACCCACCACAACCCCATTGAGCAAAAAATTATTCTAATGGCCAGTCATGTTTTCTTTGGCCGTACTTTACAGTACACACGTGTGTAGCAACCAGCAAAAATATTTAGTCATCACAAGACTACAATGGCAACGCCGTAAACCCAAGTGGTTTACAGCGAGTGGCTTGGGAAAATAAATTTAAAATGTCCGATGGAAGTGTGTTATTTGTCTCACAAACGTGTATCACTTCTGTTATGTTCTCTGACGGCCCGTTAGGTGGCAGTGTTTATTGCTATCGAAATGCTATTGAGTTGAAAAAGGAAGGAGAGGTCATGGCGACTTTCGTGAGTTGAATGAACTACTGTGGTACTGTAAAAATGCCTGATGAGAAAATACAGTGTTTGGCAACACTCTGACCTTGTTATTTTTGCCTCACGACACCATAACTTCTTTCTTCAGACCATGTGCAATTTCGGTGATCAGCCTTGCCATTCGCCTTCTTTCGAGAGACATTTGCGAGCACTTGTCAGTCGGCAGCAAATCAGATTCGACAGGAGGCATGCGCAGAAAGTCTGGCGACACCAAAACTGCACAATATCTGAACAAAGTAGTTTTTTTTATTCGTTCGTTTACCGTAAATTCCGGACTATAAGCCGCTACTTTTTCCCAAACTTTCAACCCTGCGGCTAATTCAGTGATGCGGCCAATTTATGTAATTTTTTTAACGGCCGCCAGGGGCGCTCGAGTAGAAAAGGTAAGATTAAGACCGGTCTTTATGACACTGTTTAATTCCGACACTGAGGACGGTGACTTTGATGGCTTCAGTTCATTGGAGGAAGATGAAGACGGCTCACCGTGATTTTTACAAGTACCGGTATGTTCTTTTACCAGACCTGTTATACTGTGTTGCTATTCTGTTGTTAGCGTGTTGTTACCATGTTGCTACCGTTTTACTGCCGCGTCACAGGCACCGTTTGGGAAGAAAGTTATATTATTATTGTTAAGTTATATTATTAAAACTTTGAAAACTCTCTCTGTGTACCGTCTTTCTTTGTAAATATGTTTGCATGTTTTAAAGTGGGCACATGCGGCTTATATACAGGTGCGGCTTGTGTATGTACAAAATTGGTTTTCCTCTAAAAATGTAGCAGGTGCGGCTTATAATCAGGTGCGCTCTGTAGTGCGGAAATTACGGTAATTGTAGTTGTAAATCGTAAGATTATTGTGATTTGATATATCCAAATAAAATGCTTTACATAATTGTATTATTTTTCGTCGCTCAAAATATGCATCAACAATGCAGATCGGGTCTCATTCAGCATTCCCCCGAAAAAGCGTGTTAATTCTGCAACAATTTGCAACACCCCTCCAAACTTGTTGACTTTATAAAAAGACCAAAACCCACATTTGCACACAGTAAACATGGTTAAACAACAATGATGCAATGGTTTGTTCCAAGTTGCTACAATCTACTTCGTCAAAATCAACAGCCTATGCTGTGCCAAATGAAAAAAAAACAAAAAAAAACAAATGTAACATAAAGGAGAATAATGATTGCACATCTTGGACTGCAACTTTCATTACTTCGGTGAAGCCTCTTTGCCCTAAGCTTCATATTTTATTAAAATAGACTCAGCTCTTGCAAATATTCATTATGTGGCATATGCAGAGCAAATGAAAGTATGATGTCAATTTCAACAGGACACAGTCAGATACACCCCAGATGTGAACACCGGAGTAATTGGAGATGTGCAGTGGATAAGTCAAGACACCCCTGTTCAAAATCAAATGCCACATTGTAGTGATGTAGAAAAAAAATTCAGCCATGATGAATCATTTTAAAATCCTTTGAACCATTTCCACCAATTTAAAGAGAGGAAATAAAAACAAACAATTGAGATAATGCGGTTGCACAAGTGTGCACACCCTCTCGTAACTGATGATTTGGCTGTGTTCAGAATCGACCAATCACGACCAAAGTCACGTTAAGTATGGTGTCATCATACACCTGCCTCTATTTAATGAGCCTCTGATGAACCTAAAATAAAAATCTGATGTTCCAGCTGGCTTTTCCTGACATGTTTTTTCTTTTCTATCAAATGCCTGAAGCGTTTATGCTAACAGTGTCCTGCTCTTTGTAACACATAATTTCTTAATCTTGTCTCAGGCCCCAAAGCATGATGGATGCTTCTCCTTAGGTACACTGCTCGAATTCTGACAAGAATAAAATAAAATACGACCATATTAGCCCACTGCTCAGGTCTTTGTAGTAATTTCTTGTAACCAAGAGATTTGACTTTAATACAGTGGCTAATAGGAAATTAGTAACTGGCATTTTTGCTAAGCACCAACATTCATGCAAGTGTTCAATGCAGTTTTCAAAAGTGTAAATGTATTAAGGTCGAACTTAAAAATGACATTGTTAATTTCGGTCCAGCAGACAAAAAGAGGGGGAAACCCCTGAAAACATCCTTGGTGTTTCCACCAATATAAATAAGGCCAGATGAATACTGTTCAAATCCAAAGCTGGAGTTATTTCAAAATGGTTGGAAGTGTTTCAAAGAAAACACAGCTAGCTGATTAGCCAATTTTGATTTGAAAGAACAGTGACAAAGCATGTGTCCCAGATTACTTCTTTAATCTCACTAAATTGCTTTTCTCTGCCACCCAAATTCTTTGTTGGAGGTTCTGTTATTGGGTCGGACGTAAGCGAGTACACATATTCTCATTAGGTCCTTTGCTTGCTTCCTCTGTCATTGAGGATACAAGTCCCCTGCTGACTCAATAGAGCGCCCTCAAATACGGTGACAAGGGCGAGTTGGATTTTCCTGTGAGGCCAGGACATATTCGCCCAAACGAGCTGGCAAAACCAATGAAGGGAACAACAGAGCGAGTGAGCAAGGCGGTCGGGGAGGTCACCGTCGGGAGTCATCCAATTATCTAACAGAGCAAAAAGTTGCCGGTAACTTTATTAGAAAATAACCTGAGTAACTTGAAACGCTTCCTTGGAGAAGCGAGCTGTTACGGGGCACTAGTTGGCAAAATGAAAGCAATATGACAGAGACAAACTTTAGTCTAAAGCTAAACACATAAAAAGAACTACCGGTACACACATTGTATACTAAAAACAAGACATGCTTCGCTAACGCTAAAGTCAATGTAAAGGCTCACGGGTCATTAGAATTTTCTTTGAGAGCAATATTCCTTCAAATAATGAATTTTACTACACAAACACCATGGAAACACAGACACACTGGTAAGATAACACAACTCAAAGGCACAAATTCTTCCTGACAACAAGTTTTATTAATAATAGAGTCCAATGGCAACTTTCTACTGATTTCTTTGTGTGTACAGTACTCCTTTCATGCACATCACACTGCCCCTAAGAGGCCAACGCACGCAAGAGCATCCAGTATTTATCTTTATGGTTTTGTTTTGTTTTGTTTTGTTTTAATGCTATTATTTATTTTAATGCTATTATTTGCTTTCTTCAAAATTCAAGGCTACAAAGATCCGAGGGCTTTCGGTTATCATACCAACACAAATTTCCGCTTGATATGGCATGAAATACCAAAGTCAAAGTCTCACCTTTAAACCACTAAGTCCCCACGACTTGTGAAAATACACAACATCAGTCGAAATCGATATGATGAAGGGATATGCTTATTTGCGGTTTGATTGTGTAAACGATGTGGATTTAGCAGAATTTAAATTCAAAGAGGCTTGGATTTCACATTAAAATTTACAAGGTCATATAGTACTTGACAACGGCAATAGAAAGTTCAAGAGTAAAGTGTTCAACGTGCGGCGATGAATGAGCATGAGGCTGTGATGATCATTTTGAGTGGGTGAGTTTTCGTAGTTGAATACAGATTAAGTTTTGAAGTTGATGACGACTCATTTTATTAGTCGTGATTTCATATCAAAATAATAGTGATTATGATTCCTTCCATATTTGTACAGCCCTTCTCTTTCTCTCTCTCTTTACTACCACCACATACGACCGTCACGAGCCTGATCAAGAGTTCGCAAATTATGCCCCATTTCTCATTTAAAGTGTTGCGGCTTGTCAAATGAATGTTAATTAAATGACTGCACTAAAAGCTCGTTTATCCAAGGGGGCGTCGATCTCAAATGCGGAGACATTTAGCCACTCTTCATTTCGGATGATTGTAATTAGCTTCCAATAGCGTCCCGAAATGTGACCTTTACCAGATGATATTGTGAACACCTGTAATGAGCTTCTTTTCAGAGTAAGTACGGAATTCAAATCCTCCTCTAAAAAGTGGCGAGTTGATCTGTGTAACTCGTTACTTCGAGTTGTTGTTTGTCATTTGGTAAGAAACACCTTTTTCTTTTTTTTTTTTTTTTGTCTTTTGGGAAGTACAGTGGTACCTCTACTGACGAACGTCTCTTCATATGAAATGTTCTAGTTACAAAATGTCTCGAGAAGGAAATATTACCTCTTGTTACAAAAGAAATATCAAGATACGAAAGGTAAAAATACAATCTGGGCTGCTACTCGCAGCTCCGAGTTTCCTGAACGCAACATACAGACACTCCCCGAGTTACGAACATCCGAGTTATGAACAAACGGTACATACGAACATTTTCACGGGTCTGTCGGAAAAAAAAAAAGTTAGATTTTGTATTGCGCGCCTTTTTCCGAGTGCCGAACGGGGCGGAGGAGGACGGCGGAGGCGACGGCGGCGGCGGCGACGTTCGAAGGCGGCCGCAGGGAGAGGCGTGGGGGGCGGGCGTGTGACGGTGGAACGGGCGGGGAGGCGTCCGTGCACCGGTCGACGACCGGTCGTCTACTCTCCCCCGCTGAAGCCGCTGCTAGTTTACCGGGCAGCTAACCCTCGAGCCCTGAAGAATGTGACGAAAAGCTCTCTCCCCGTTATATGGATGTCAATATAAGCCTTAAACATACATTCCAGACAAAATATAGCACTGAAGCAACTTACGAACGAATTCACCTTATGAACAATCGTCCGGAACGTAACTCGTTCGTAACCTGGGGAGCGTCTGTACTCATAGCTGCTCTGCCATTGGCTATTACCGAGCATCTTCCTGACATGCCATTGGCTAAGAGGGACCTCGACCAGATGTGTCTATTTGTGTAGATATGTGTCTATGCAGCGTCCTCGTCATTCGCCACGAGGTGTTCCCATACTTTTACGTAAATGTGAATCACCCAGAAAAAGTGTTCACCAGTCGGGCGATCGCTCACTACGCTGATGTTTGCCTTGGACATTTTCAAAGGATTGTTAAAAGCCGACAAGGGCATATATCCTTGGATCAATTCTTTACCAAACACCAGGCAAAAACCACTTCTGAGAGAGAACATGAACTAAAGAAGGCAAAAAATAACGAGGATGCATTTAAAAGTTAAATGACCATCATTTTTATTCTTTACTCTATTCTTTGTTTTTTACATTATTCACAACTCTCATTAATTTTACAATAATCTAATTGTAGTGTGTATTTGTTACATATTTTGATGCATTTTTATGCTTTAGAAAACATTTATGTCTGAATTTTGGAGGAGCTTGGAACGGATTAGGGCATTTACATGGAAAACGCGTCTCTGCTTACAAAATTTTCCCGTTAAGTAATTTCTTCCAGAACACACTTTCGTAAGTAGAGGTACCACTGTAGCGGCTGTGTTGTCATATAAAGCCCAGTCTGATAACGGAGGCAGACTTTATTAAGCCCTCAAGCCAAAGGAGTATATATACTGGCTTGTTTGTCTGCTTTAAGGAACCGCACAGCTTTCAGGCCTGCTGACCAAAAAAAAAAAAAAAAAAAAAAATCTGAACCTAATCCTCCTGTCACTCTGCTCAGCCAGGCTCCCCAACCAGATTATAAAGTGTATCGTTGTTGGTGCCTTCCCAACCCAGGTTTCGACTTTTCTTCCAACTGCTTACTTCTTTGTTCTATTTTTTTTCTTCTTGTTTAGTCCCAGGATTCCCTCATCTGACAGGTGTTGTTGCCGTTGTCGTCGCTGTCACTTTTATTTTCTCATTATTTTTCCCAACAGGTGTTGTTGCTGCTGCTTCTTGCACTCTCGTTTCTCCTTGTTTATTACCAGATTCCCCAAACAACTTCAAGTACTGTTGTCGTGATAGTCTGTTGAACACACACATTACATTTGCAAAATGTAATGTTAATTTTCTCCCTTCAGAGTTCCTGTTGCTTGTTTAGACAACAGGAAGTCAATGAGCGACACATGGCATAGAAGGCTAATGATATGTCTTTGTTCCTTGCTAGGCGGCACGTCTACCTCACAGCATAGCGGTTCAGGGTTCGACCTTTCGGAGTGGAGTGTCCATGTTCCCCTTGCGCCTTTGTGGGTTCTCGCCGAGTACTCCGGTTTCCTCCCACGTTCCCAAAACATGCATGATAGGTTGATTGAACGCTTTATATCAGGGGTGTCAAACCCATTTTTGTCGCGGGCCACATTGTAGTTACGGTTTCCCTTGGAGGGCCATTATGAATTTGGGGAAACCATATCAATGTTTAATCCCCTCCACATCTTACATACATAGTGCACAACAAATTGATGAACTAATTTTAAAATCAGAAGTGAAGAATAATAACTGTTCTTGTGGATGACATGACAATTTGAAATTTTGGTTCAGACTTTAGCACGCATTATGGAACTTGACATTTTTGATTTGCTTTCGCGGGCCACATACAATGATGTGGTGGGCCAGATCTGGCCCCCGGGCCTTGACTTTGGCACCCGTGCTTTATATTGTCTCACGGCACGATTGTGATGCTACTTGAGGTTGTGATCATCTGGACTTTTTTTGTAATTGCACCATTTGTGGAGTGTAACACGTTCCCAATAAGAGACCAAAAGACGCTCATATTTTTTTCTGAGCCCTGATTTCTTATTTTTCGCCGCAGAAAGGCAATTTAAAATGAGGGAGAGCATTGGGGATTTCAAATGATGAGATAAGCGTTTCCCCCAAGCGTGCACCGCACTGCCTTCTAAACATAGCTGAGAAGAATCGATTACCAGGTCCTGGCAATTCTTCCAAGACACACATCGCGATCACCCCAATTTTGATTAATGTCTTGAGAGACGCTTATAATTCAGTGTAAAGTGCACAAGTGAATTAGAGGAGGAAGATATCGGCACCTTGTTTACTCTGTGTCTCATCACGGCCCGGCTGACACCCGAGCGAGAGCGTGAGACCTCTGCCTCGTTACTTTGAAGCCACGGATCAATAAAGAGCCGTCCACCCTGATCTCAGCTCCGGCTAATATAATTGGCTCTTGCCGTACGCCGAGTGGACGGAGGCCTTCTCAGCTCCTTTGTCAGCAACCTGTTGTGCAACTGTAAAAGCAGCTCGTCTTGGAAAAGACATTCCTTGGTGAGTTGAAAGGTTCTAATGGCAGTCGGGTATTTTCTCACAGCATGACCGGCAAGTATGCAGCCTGTCATACCGCACAATTCAGTTGCCTTGTGACTTCCTCCTAGGGGGTTAGGCTTTTAACACCTTGTGCCTGTTTGCTAGCAGTATTAGAGACAAATGCATATAAACCCCATTTGAAACCTAACCCTACTTTGCAACCCTGACACCGTTGTGGGAGCTTTGTTTTTTGTTTTTCCTGTGTGAGTGAGAGGTTTTTGGTGCACCACAAGTGATTTTTTTTCTTTGTGTGTGTGTGAGAGAGAGCGAGAGAGAGAGCGAGAGAGAGAGAGAGAGAGAGAGATTGATTTTTGGGGTGAGCGCAATCATCAAATGTTATTTTAAGTGTATACTATTTATAGCTTTTGTATTCAATCACTCACTGATTTCACATGTGGCTCTACATAAACCTATGGTATTATTTACCTCGCAGTTTGCACAATCACACTCAAGGAACCTGGCTTCTGGGCCCATGTAGTCTTTATTAAGAGGCAATCAAAAACAATATGCTGGCTTAATGACTGTCAGCGTGCGTGTGCCTATGGTTCTCTCTGTGTGTGTTTTTTTTTTCTTTACTCAACGTTTCCGTTCATCGTCTTTGTCGTGGTAATCACGCCACTCAGGTCCTGCCCTGCTATTATCATCATCATCGGCAGCAGCAGCACGCATTTGGTCGGTTCATCAACCTGGCAATAGAGGGTCTTTCTGTATATGTTAAAAGACGCAGCTTGTTTCAACATTAACATCTACACTGGGGCTCAACCCAATATGGATTCTTTTAGGGCAAATGCAGATTCCGATATTTGGCGGAGTAAAATTCAGATAACTAATAAAATGTATCATGAATAAAATCCCTTTTTTGTGTGTGTGCGCCTATTGTGGACATACGCTTGCTGGGTTGAGAAAATATTGTACGGTTATTTGCATCCGAGTTGACCCAGCTTTTAGTTATTACATGCGTCAGTGTTGACAATAGGCGTACAGTATTGTATCACTTCACTCATTCGAGTACGACAGTTAAGTTTGGCATGCTGGAGGGTTGCCATGCCACCTCCTTTGCACAATATCTTTTTGGAAGTGTTGCACTGAAGCGACTCTTCATAGTTTAACTGTTCAGTTATTTCCGTTTTTCATGGGCCTTTGAATAGCGATGTATTCTTTGGTTATTTATTGAGGCACACAGCAGGTAATAGCCTAAAAGTAAGCATGAATAACAAAAAAATGTACCCGTCTTTATCATCAGAATGTAAATAATGTAAATAATAGACATGAATTCATTAACTTACTACCTTCATCTTAACAATAATTTGATCAACGATAATATCATTATTCCTCGTAATGTTTTGAAAATTTAATCAAAATTATTTCTCATGTCATCAAGATTCATCGTCAAAACATAATGAGAAATCATACAAGTTGAACCGAACAAAAGGACTATAAATCCCAGAGGTCAAACCCGGAAGCAAAGCCCCCGTCACTTCTAACTCAAGCTGTAACAAAAATCATTCAAACTTTCTAATGCAGCCAGACAAGCATGACGTGGAAACAGTCCAACAAATAGAAATAATCATGGACACCACTGCAATTACAAGTCTTAACTTTTTAACTTTTGCCCACGTTGTTTGAGCGCTGCTCCCGTGAGTGTTTGCACTGCCGATTGCGAACAGCAAGTAACGTTAAGCGATGAAGTAAACATAAAGCGCCACGGATAACATATCAAAGCAGACAGACAAAGCAAGCAAGCACGATTGAATCCTAAAGACAAATTCTACACATCTGAAAAAGAAAAGCGGATATGACAAAACGTAGCTTACCATTGGAGTTATGATGGCGACGAAATGAGTGAACTCCGACTGAACCAATTTGCGATACTTTTTTTTTTTTTTAAATATACGGCAAGTGAATGGACACCTGTCAGTGGAAGCCCCGCCCCATTATAAAGCCCTACGTAAATCTAACATTAACATAGCGAAGCCAGATTTGGCATTGGTCCTACGTGCACCCGCTTGATTGACGCACGTGTGTGGGCACTTCTTCGATGGTCTCTCCTACTTTGGGTAGGAGAGTTGGTAAAAGCGAACGATTCCCGGAAAATAGCGCCCCCTCAAAAAAAAAAAAACCTACAAAAAACAGAACATCAGATATTTATTTGGGATGAATCAGACACACTTCATAAAAAGTGTGAACAAAGTCATAAAAAGCCTTCTAGAACATCTGAAATGCATTCGGGGCTAATCAGAGGCACTTTAAATGGCGGCAGTTGTGTGGTGACTCCAGTTGAACATGACATCGGTGGATTGCTGGTGAATTCAGAACACAGACTTAACCCCAATGACAAGAGGGTATGCACATTCAGGCAACCTCATTTCTGCAGTTGCTTATTTTTATTTCCACCCTCAACATGATTTTTTTTTTTCAAATTGAGTTGTGTAGAATGATTATAGGTTACATTCATAGCGGGAATAGTTTTGAAATGGCTTATCTGGCTGTCATGTTTTATATATCACAAAACCTGAAATTTGAGGGTGTCTGTTGACTTTTTATAACCGCTGTACTATTCAGACATTTTTGAACACTCACGTTGGGAGACACTGACTTCCTCCACATAAAGCGTTTTCGGAGAGTGTGTTCTTTTCGCAAAAGGCTCTAACCCTTTTAGTGGCGCAAAAAGGAAATCCATTTGAGTGGCTGCGATCAATCGAGGCATCAGCAGGACTACCGGCTGAAAGGAAAACGTGACCTACAATACAACAGGCGTCCATGCAGAGCAGAAAGAGAATCAAAACCACACAAAATAGCTCCTCATGTATCCGAAGCTCATCAGGGGCACCGTGTCCTTGTTTCATCCTGAGGCGAAGGATCCGAATGAGATTTTTTAAATTGTTTTGACTTACTGTGAGGACTTTCTGAAAAAAAATCTTGCAAGAAGGAAAACACGTTGTTAGGATGTCATATCATTTCAATCTAAGCAAGCGCATGAATGGATGAATACAAGGTATGAGGAATGAGGTCAAGACAACTTTGTGCATCTCGGAGATATTTACACGATGTACCTACGTCTCAGTAAGATACCGTGAATCCAAAATGGTGAACATGCATTCGCCGAAAAATGTTTAGAATGGCCTGTGTGACTTTACTTCTTCTGAACGGACATACAGCAATACCGGAATATACTTAAAATTAACCCTGAAGGCTCATGTAAGATATTAATTGAGAAAGATGAAAAAGAAGGACATTTTCACAATGATAAGATCTTGTGTCAGTTTGTTTTTGTTTTTATTTTAATGAAAAACATTTTTTTTTCAATTTTAGTTACTTCATTAGTTTTAATGAACCATAATAACCTTAGTCTAAATGTAGTATTCTGATTAATTTTCCATTTGCGGAATATGAATTAAGCAGCAAAATCCATCCGCTTTTGTCTGTGTTAGAGGGTGGCCATTTTGTCACTTGCTGTCGTCGACTGAAAATGACATCACAGTCAACCAATCATGGCTCAGCGTGTGAATGTCACATAACCAAACTCGGCAAATAAACGAATGGGTTATTTCAGCTCCTCACCGAGGATAAAGAATATATGGCTGTGAGGTCCTTTGGTCTTGGCTGTACCATTTGTGTTCACATATCAGTTCAAGTATCATTATCAATGAACGCAGTAGTGGTTTGATTTTAAGACCTTTTATGGACAATTGCTGCTTAGTGAGTCAAGACCAATGCGAGTGTTGCATGTCAAGTATCCACAGTTTTCTTAGATGTGGGGAGAAAAAAAAAACCTTTTCCATCTCTCCAACTACAATCGCGTCAGACAGACGTACAGCTGTTCTTTTGAACACCAACTCTTTGATTTTCACGCCTTGAATGGACGCTCGCTCCCGTGCTCCGCTAATTAAGATCCTGTTTCCGCGGAGCTGATGTTAATTCACAGGTGTCTGCTCCCCTGCCTGTCACCATAGCAACCTGAAGGTATGCCATTTAATCCGAAACACACACACATTTCTGCCCCTATTTTATCGGGACTGATTAATCTGAGTGAATATTGCTTCCCATGCTGTGGGCTACGTGAAGCTGAGTCCACTTCAACAAGGGGGTGCGGGCGGGGGTGTCAAACTCACTAAAGCAAATGAAGGATTGATCATGAATGGGATTGAAAGGTCCCGAGCTAGCCTCAAAATGACTTATTATTTTTTTCAGCATTGTAAGAAATAAACAAAACAACAACAAATACTAAACAGACACATCATATGATTAAATGTCATATATCTAATTGTACGTGAACAATAAATAGAAACAATCCACAGATGGGCGAGAAGAAACAGAAGCTAACTCTGCAAGTTAGCAAACAAAGGGAAAACAGAGAGAAATAAAAATATGCTAACTACTAAAGCTAGTCAGCAAATGACAGAGCGAAATGAAAAGACGCTAACTTCACGAGGTAGCTAACAATGAACACAGCAAATGAAAAATTGCTAACGGCACAACTTAGCCAACAAAGGAAAGAGAGGAATGAACAGACACGAACTACACAAGTTAGCACGGGATGCTATACTTTACACACGCCAGCTACTTTTAGAAAATGATTAGGAATACTATCACTAGCACGATGAGACAGAAACACAAAGCAACCGGTGGAGAGTACTAGCCCAGAGTATTAATTACCCTGTGAAGAGCAGGTGTCTATTCTCCTGTCCACAACGAGCCTCCACATCCCTTATGGAATCAAGAAAAAAAAATCGAAGTTATGTTCAGTATGTAAAAGAAGACATTTTTAGAAGGATTTGTTTGTTGAACAGAACATCATGTCAGCATGCATTTCTTCCTTGCAAGACCTGAATAATTTAATTTGACAACAGCAAGCGCCCAGGAGCCTAATATGATGAGAGGCCAGTGAGGGGAAAACAGTCCGCATGATGTTGATCAACCTGCTTTTATTTCACGATGGCCACTTTATTTTTTTCATGATAAAAAAAAGAAAAGAATGAAAAAACTGCTATGTAGCTAGTGCTCCAGAAATGGGCAAATACAAATCTGAGTGAAGGACCAAATATTTATTTCATTGCCCAAATGCCGCACAATTTAATCTCCATCACTCAGGTTGATTTGTTAGAAAAAGCCCCACACAAAAATTGGTAACAATTAGCGTCTCATTAGTTTCAGGTTCCATCAATCCCTTTTTCAGTCTGTATTTAAGTCTTCCACCCCACCCCCTCGCCCGTGTTAAAGGTTCACCCGTGTGTTGCCACAGCAACCCACGCAGGATAGTTACCTGCGGTCGCCAGCTCCCATCGAGCCGTCACAGTGGCAGATGCTTCAGTGATCTCTCCCTACATGCTTCTTTTTCAGGCTTTTGTGCAGCGCTCTTGTAAAAGTTGGTCACGCTCTCAATCTGGGCTTCACTCACCTGATCAGGGAGGTTGCAATATATATTTAAAAGCCAAAAGGAGCACTCAAGGATTTGCAGGAATTGCTGGCACGTGCTGGTTGTGTAACTTTGTGTAAAATCAAACTCCCCAGCATTCTTCGCATTTTGGTTGGGGTAACGAAACAGAATCATTTTCTCATAAATGATGTCAATCTATCAATATTTCTTTGTGAGTATCATTTGTCTACATGGGCCCTGTGATTGACAGGCGACCAACCCAAAGTGAGCTGGGATAGGCTCCATCTGACCCACAAACAAATCAGGATAAGAGGTATAGAGACTGACCAATCACATCACAGCCATGGTCAGAGGAAAGAAAATTGGAAAGGGAGACTGTTAAGAGGCCTACAGCAACATTAAAGAAGCCACAGGAACTGTTGGCAAGTAATGGCTATGTTTTATCTGGTGACAACAATATCCCCTTTATGTGCCCTGTGATTGACAGGCGACCAGTCCTGGATGAATTCCAAACGGAATCCTAAACCGCGTTCAGTACCTTGATAGCTGGAAGTAGTCACAGTGTTGCAGGGTTAATGCCGGAAGGAGAAAATAAAACACTTTAGTGCAATTATACTGGCTGGCAATTTAAACAGCAATACCGAACCTCCCGCAAACACACCCGCACACACTTATTCCATTCCTTCACTCAGCAGACACTCTGCTCCCCGGTTGCCATAGCGATCCCAAAGCCAATAACAGCCTCGGCGTTGCCAAGAAAGCCGGGGATACAAATTGCCCCAATCAAATTTTCCCTCTAGTGTATAGCTTTTCATTTCGTCAGCGCCACATCTCAGATGGCCGCTCGGCCAACCGCGCCAGATGACAAAATTACAAATCAATCTGCAAGCTGGGAAAAGAGAACGGAAATGAACCGTGGTGCCTATTGGTGAAACACGTCTTTGTTTCTTAACTTCATGTCAGAAACAAACTAACAAACAAACAAAAAGTACTTTTTGTGTGTATTTGTGTGAGTTTGTGTGCGTGGGCCAAGTGAGCTGAGTGTGTACCTTGTAAAAGTCGTCTGTAGTCAGGCAGCTTTTCTGGAACTCACTGGTTTGATGGTTCGCCATGAATCATATTCAAACATTGAACCACAACTTGAACATTCTTCTGTGGGAAAAAAAAAACTTTGAATGAGCTGGTGCGCACACACACACACACACACACACACACACACACACACACACACACACACAAAAAGCACACTCTTGATGTGGCGCACCTGTGAGAAGGATGGATTGAAGTGTTGAACACAAATTTCAAAAGTTTAGAGTTCAACAAAAAAAAAATGTTTGTGTTCAGTGTGCATAAAGTTGAAATAGTCCAGGAATAAAGTCCTAATTTACAAGCACAATGATGAATTTTAAGGGGAGAGGAAAGCTCTAAAATTTCATTAATAAAGAAGTTAAAAAATTTTTATTTGAATCATGCACTAATGTTCAAATATTACATTACCAAGAATAAAGTTGAATTTTTAAAGGAAAATAAATTGGATTACAAGGCTACATTATAGGAAACCAAATGGAAATGTATTCAAGTGTTATACAATAGGTGTAAAATACTTCAAATAGTGTACAAGAAAAAACATTTCTATACAAAGTTGCATTTTTTTTCAAGAATTAAAAAAAAATTATTCAATAACCATGAAAAGTTGGTTAACCTTCTGATTCTGAAAAACGCGACGCGAGGGCCCCGTTATTTCCGCTTGCATCTTTAATTACGTAATGTGACTCCCAGAAAAAAATGAAGCCAACACGTCCGCTTCAGGTTGATCAATTGATTTTTTTTTTTATTCATCAAACTGCTCACGTCTTCTTTTGCTACATGACAACAGTTACACCAATCACTTGTCAAACAGAAGTTCACTTAAAAATCACGTAAGTGGCGTGAACCAGACATTGGCGGCAAACATACACATTAGAGCGCACGGCAGACGACACCAACGCCACTGCAGGCTACCCGCCTAGCATTCTGCCTTGGTAGACACGCCCGACTTTGAGGCAATTTGTACGCAAGACAGTCACATCAACAGTTTATAATGTATACAGAGCAGCGGAATTCTATTGAAGTTTGACGTCTTTATTTATTTTTCTTCAGTCCAAAACACTTAGGGATGTCGCCGCATGCGAGTGAGGCCAAGATGACGTCGCCATGCCAGTGCATCACTAACACACGTTGAGAAAAATGGTACACACCTTTATAGTTTAAAAAAAAAAAACATCTAAAAAACATGCAAACATTATTTGAACGTCTTTCTCATCTCACACACACTTGGTGGCAAAAACATGAGGTACACCTGCAGTAGCAATTCGTAATTGTGCCTTATCAGACGAAAATTAACTCGTTTTAGGTAGACTTATAGACAGCATGGTCTAGTAGTGGTTTTGCCTCACATTTGTGAACTTCAGGGTTCAAATTCCACTTTTTCATGATTTTGTGTTGCACGCTGCTGTCAGGCTTGATCACACTTTTACTTTCTGCTTAACGGATCTGCTTAAGGAGGCTGCCAAGTATGTCAGAGCTAGAAGCAACACCAAAGGATGTTGAGGAATTGCCGGCAAGTATTGGTTGAGTCCCGTGTGTGACAACAACCTCCCATGTAGTTTTCACATTTGGGCTAAGGGGTAAGAGTGACAAAACAAAAAGGATGTCTCACAAATAAAATCAATCTAGATGTCTGTCGGTCTATGTGAGTCTAAGTGTTATTTCTCTATATGTGCCCTGCGATTGACAGGCGACCAACCCAGGGTTTACCCTACCTCTCTGCCAAAGTCACCTGGGACTAATATCACAATCACATCACATCCATGGTAGGTTGGTGACAGAAAATTAGTTGAACAGGGTGTCAGGCAGTCTACAATAAAGGAGATGCAGGAACTGCTGGCAAGTAATGGCTATGATTGACAACAACCTCCCATGAAGGTTGTAAAAAAATGGAAGGCTTTTCTTGCAGAATAAGGGAATCTCTCGCCCTCTCCAAAAGAGGGAGTGTGAACGGTTGGCCCAAATCATTGGTCAAAGTCCAAAGCATTCAGAATTTTCCTGGCTAGGTGTTGCTACAGGTGTACTTAATGTAGTGTCCGGTACAGTCTGTAAGGCTTTAGGGTTTCACGCAATATTTTGAGCACACGTTCATGCCATGCAACACGGTGCACTTGCATTGTCGTTCAATTTTTATTTATTTATTTATTTATTTTTTTGCTTGTTTGTTTCCCTCCCCTGGGATCAAAGCATCATTTGCACATGAGGACGTCATAGCGGGGGTTTGGAAGGGGTTCACAAAAGCACCTTTGTGCACGGACGCACGCGGCTTGTGGCCAAGGCGTCACATTACAATCATAATCACAGCATGCGACACATCTGGTGACGCGCGTGCATGGTGGAGGGGGAGCGGTGCAAAGTCCATATGTTGCAAGCTCATTTGCTTGGGGAGGCGTAACATTGGCTACAGGAGGTTTGAGAACCAGGAGACATCGGAACCTGCTACTGATGAAGAATCCTTCAACTGAGCAGCACTGGAATCAAGTATTTCACCATCTCCACCAATTTCACATACCTGGTCTCAAATTTATTTCATACGAATAATGATTTTCCAGCGATGTACAGTGATGCCTTGAGATACGACTTGAATTTGTTGCCTGGCCAGGATTAGATCACAAATCATCTTTCTCCATTGTAATAAATGAAAGTGGCATTAATCCACTCCGGCCCCCAACACAATTAATTTCTGGAATTACTTTTATTTAATAAGGAAAGTAGCGCTCTACTAAAGGCTTGATAAAAACATGTTGCAATAGCATTTCGAACTAATCACTTTATACAGCATGATTTGATTGCTCAATTCAATACATCGCGCTGCTCTTTCTGGTATGCCTAACTTGACCACCAGGCAGCAGTACAATACAGTCCTACTGACACAAACAAAGACTCGTTACTATCCTGAGTGACTCAATTTGATGCAATAATAAGAGTTGCTTTTTGACTGAGGATAAAGAATATATGCCTGTGTTGCTTCACCATTTGTGTGCAGCAAAAGCAGGGATGGGCAACTGGCTCGTACCCATATTTGGGATACTCGATCGTTTTTTAGAACATTAAAATGTTGACTATTGATTATTAGTTTTAAGTTGTGATAACAGTATATACCACTAGATGGCAGACATGGCTTAAGAGCAACTCCAGCCCAAGAAGCCAGGACCAAGTTAGGTCCAGAAAATAGCGTCTTTCAGGTATAATGGAAAGCAGATAATCTGCTCACCAAATTTAAACACAAACATGTCTGCCTAGTTTGCTTGGAGAAAGATTTAAATTTAAGTCGCCACGAAAATACCTTTCTCAAAAATCACAAACAGCAATTGGGGACCTGGAACGATTTAATAGCATTTCGATTCATCTCAATAAGATTTTTTTGAGTCGGTGAATAAACTGAGCTTCGTCATGGAAACTTTACATTTCGAAGTCAAGGTAGCACTGTACAGTGTTCTTCCACCATGGCCCTGTTGTACTTCCGATTTTATTTCTGTGGATCGTATCGCTTTAAATCTGCGGTTTAACTTTTGATTCCTTTTTGGGTAACATTTCTCCTGCTTATGGTGTCTCTGGAGCCCAAAAGACCGAGAACTTCTGGTTTACAAAGGGTTTGACGGCCCGGTGGAAACGCATCCTAACAATACGACACAAAGTGGTGGAGCAGTGCAAAGAACTTGTAAAAAAAGGTCCATTCGTGGCCTTGGTTTCTGGTTGCTCTTTGGAGTCTAGACCCCCGAGAGCAGCTTGCTCAGCAGGACCTCCCGCTCCCCCAGCAGAGTGTTCCGTTTGAGACTGGTGCCTTTGTTGACCACCTTGAACTTGAGCGACAGGTTCTTGACCTGGAGCGGGCCGACGGCGTCGAAGAAGAAGTCCTCGTTGAAGACTGGGTTGCGACTGTTCTTGATGATGTTGCTGCGTTGCTTCTGCAACTTGCCAGGGTTCAGGTAGACGGACACGCAGCAGTTGATGCTCTTGATGTCAAATTGTTTGTCGTAGAGGCTCTCGGCGGCCAGGACGCGCACGCGCAGGCGGGAGGTGCCGGCGTCATAGTGGGCGCTGATGCGGACGCTGCCGCCCTTGTGCAGGTTGACCGTGTGCTCCCGCTGGGAGCCGTGCTCAGCAGACGGCGCGCTTGCGGAGTGCGAGGACGGGATGTGCAGCCGGCGCTGGACGCTGGGGCTGGGCTCGGCCGAGCTGCACTCGTCGGTGGAGAGGGAGCTGTGGCGGGCGAAGGAGCGCTTGGCCTTCACCACCTTGGCCTGCGTCTCGTGCGTGAAGATCTTGAGCAGCGAGGCCGAGCGGGACAGCAGCGGCGAGCTGAAGGGCGACGACTCGGCCGAGGAGCAGGTGTCGCTCTCGCCGCCGCTGAAATAGCGGTACGGGTTCATGTGGGAGGCGTTGAAGTCGGCCGGGTTCAGGTGGTTGCCGCCTCCGTCGCCTTTGCCCGGGGTCTTCCTCTGGCTGTTGGGGGAGGTGATGGGACTGGTGATGTCACAGTGGAAGAGAGACTCCTTGCGACGAGTGTGGGGGCTCTCCTTCAAGGTGGTGAAGCCGTAAGAGGTTTGGGTCTTGGGGACGTAGGGGAGGGACATGGCGGTCTGTGACTGGGGGTCGGCGTTGGTGTCGCCGGCGATGACGTCGTCCGCGCTCTCGATCTGGATGATGTGACGGTTGGCCGCCTTCAGCAGGTTCTTTGTGTCTCCCGCCAGCTTGGCCACCAGACGGGGGCTTTTGGGGCCACTGATTTTCCTCCCGCCGCCGATGGTTTGCTCTGACGTCGAAGGCTGCAAGCCCTCCTTGGGTTTCACCGCCTCGGGTTCAGGAGGGCAGCTGACCAACTTGGGCGGGATGAAGAAATCCGGGATCTTGTCCGGCGTGAGGACATTGGTGTAGGGCGGCGCCGCGCCTTTCTTGTCGCCGTTCTCCCCGTGCCGCAGCACACCCGTCTCCACCGAGCCGCGGATCTTATCCAAAACCCACATGGCGCCCCACCCCCCCTGGATGACGGGCCGCGTGGGCGTGAGGGCGGCTGTGCAGTCAGGTGGAAGTGCGGCTAATAACGCAAAAGGAGAAGCGAAGGGGTGTCAATCAGGAGTCCGTCGGGAGCACAGACAAAAATAACACCAGGTTTGTTTTCTGGTTCTTAGCTTGCGGCACTTGAATCACAAATCCCTTTTCGAAGTGCAAGTTGACAATAATGGTGAAAAGTAACACGACCGACTTTTTTACTCCCTACGTTCAACATCAAATATCGTTTAACCCTTGGAAATTAATTTCCTGAGGCGCCGACGATGACAAAGATGCACAGAGAGAGGCAAAGTTAAATGAGATTCAGACCTTGATTGAGATTTATGGGCCTTAAAAAGTGGATTATGAATCAGGGAGCATTAACAACTAGGATGCAACAAGTTCTGAAAAGCAAAATATCCCCCAGCCTTGGCCTTATTTAAAAGATTTTTTTGTTAGTCAGGTCACAGGTTTAGCCAAGCTAAGGTCCTCTCAGTACAGTACGCCGATTATTAGCTGATCAGAGAAAATTATTTTTGGTGCATTTTTTTTTTCCCATCGCACCAAGTTCTGAAAACTGTAATGTATATAACGAGCAGTGCAAATTTTATTTGTACTTTTTTTTTTTTACATTTCAGAGTCGATACTGTCAGGAGTTGAATAAGTACTTGGACTTCTGCTTTTTTTTCTAGCCATGGAGTACTTTTGCCATTGGTATTGTTGAATGGGAGGAAGAAAAAAAACCCTTTTGCATTCAGGCACAGTTCAGCATTTGTCCTTGTATATTTAAGTACGGGAGTTGAATCGGTACTTGTACTTTAACCAATCTTCTAGGTAAGTGCACAGACTATTAATATTGTATAAGAAGCGTACTTCTAACGAGTGCTCCATTCTTTGGCACATTTAGTGGCATGTAGGCTACTCTGGGGATTTTAACTTCACAGTCGGCATGCAAAATCAATTTCAGCTACGCTTGCACAATGTAGTAAGTAAAAGCCAATACAAGACCTCGGTCAAAAAGGCTTGCCTTGAAAAAGACCAGAATGCGCAGTTTTAATTGCCTATCAAAGAACTAGTCATCTGCTTACTATTTGTAAAACTGAATTGTGTCATACTACGTATTTTTAAGAATTAAAAAAAAATAAAGAGCACTTTTTAAAAGATGTATTCGATCTAATTACGTGTAAAAAGTTTATAATAGCGAGGGCTGTTGCTCATACTTTGGTTATTTTATTCACCATCTCTAGGTCATTAATATCTCAAAGTTAGCATTGTCTTTGTATATCACTTTTGCATTTGGATGTCAGGAGGTACTGCAGGTGTACCTCATGTTCTGGTTTCTGATCTTCCGTGAAAAGACAAACCACTCGAGAGAAGTCAAACGGCGATGAAACATGAGCTATGCGTCACATTGCTGAGAAACTAGTTCAGTTTTTTTTTTTTTTTGCGCACTAAAAAATTACCATGAGGCTTTCAAAAGCCGGAAAAGTGAAGTTTGTCACCATTCAACGTCAGGTGTGCAAACACTCCCTAAAAGGGGAGCTACCGCTGCACCCCCCAAAAAAACAAACAAAACTGTTGATATACTTACAGTGTTGGAGGAGGATAAAAGACGTTTTTTCGCTCCGACACGTCTCGATTCTCGCAGCCACAGGTGTTTACTTATTTGTCGTGTGAGGAATGATGAGTACTTTTCGCGGTGCGGCGCAGAGCCTCGGGTGGGAGGTTTTTATATGCAACACTACAGTCGGAGTGACCAATCAGATTGAGCCTTGTGACACACACAAGCACACAAGCAACCACGCGCTCACACACTCACACACACACACACGCACGCACGCACATACACACACACTTGTATGCATGTCAAGATTTGCTTCCTGCGCGTAACACATTGACAGCGTTGATGATTGCATCAATAATGATGCACACATTTGGATTTAAATGGAAAATAACAACAACGAATTCCTATCCTATCCTATTCCAAGCTTTCAAAGGACCCAAAGACGCTAAACGATATTTCACTTTCACACAACACAGAATTACGCAACATGTATTTCAGTACATTATGCTATGTTGGAAACCTTATCGACATTTATGAGCGCAGTTCCACTGACGTGTTCCAGGTGCATTCAAATAAATAAATAAATAAGAGTCCAGTAGCGTGCGAGAGAATTTTACTAGCGTGGGAAAACCATTTCGGCATGGTGTGAGAACTTGTAATACTGTAACAAGTGTGTGAGTGTGAGAACATTTGAGGAGTGTCCAAGCGTTTTGGTGGTGGGTACGAAAATATGAGAGAGCTGCTACATTTTATTCATATATATACACAAACGTTCTCGTCTTTAAATGTGCTCGTCTTCTTCTTCTAAAATGCTCATTGGTGCATACCGCCACCTACTGTACAGGAGGGGGAAAGCGTTTCCATATACAGCATAGTAAATGAAAGCACCTTTGCTTGAATTCAAGTCAGCTTCTGCTCCGCGAAGACATTTTTTTCCGAGAAAATCTTGAGGATAAATAATATTAATTATTATATGATAAAAAATATTAATGGAACACTCGAAATTGTCCCTAGGTATGATTCTTCTACGTCTGTGCTGCGATTAGTTGGCAACCTGTTCAGGGTATACCCCGCCTACTGCTCAAAGACAGCTGGGAGAGGCTCCAGCACACCGGCGACCCTCGTGAGGATTAGAAAATGGATGGATGCATGGACATACAGTATATCGACAGAATATTTAAAGAAAATTAAAACCAAGAAATTGAATGAGGGAAAAGAAAAACAGGTGTCACATTTCATAACTGTATACTGTACATGAGATAAAGTCAGTGTAAACTCCAAGCCGAATAATAAACTTATTGTGAAATGAATATCAAGCATCCTGTGAACGTATCATTGAAATGAGCGCACAAGCACCTGCTGTCTAATTTCAATTTGAGCACATTTTTTTTCTCATCCACACCTTCCTTTCTCCAGCTTCTCCTTTGGCGTGTCGGGTTTAAACTGCTGTTTCCCTGGAGACTTCGCTATGGCAACACTTACACCTGCCATGGGTAAAATAAAAAAAAGGGAGTAAAAAAAAGGGAGTGGGGCGGGGGGGACAAAACTCTTGACTGCGGCAGGAAAGGTTTTGTTCGGAGTCACCTGTGGAATTACAAAAGGCCGGTTAATCAATTGTGTAACAACTGACGACACGGGTGGAAAGGTCTCGCTAGCTCCATTGCTGAAGTCCAAACAATCAACAGAAACACAACAGGCCACACGGTCCAAGATATTAAACTGATTTCTAATCAACTTTCCAGAAGAACCCAATTTTTTAGGATGTTGATACTTGATTTTTTTCATAATCATATTGCGTATTTACTATATTTGAAATGACGCAAAGATCTCAATCACGATCTCAACCACCGTTGACTTTAGCTCTCTCCATTTACGACTTTTCTGTCATCATCAACTGTGATAGAAAGATAAACCGGAAAATCTACTCTAATAAGTTGCTAGCTTGGCTTTCAGGAACATCTTAATCTCGTAAAGTACCAAAGGGTGACAGAGGAGAGCCGCAATGAATCAGATGTTCCACGATTGGAAGCTCCTGGGTGAGAGGAACGAACCGGGTCATCTGGGTCACAGCATAGCAACAGAAGAAAGAACAGAGGAGGTTGGACATGAATGTCTGGAATGGAGACGTCGCCAGGGCAACACAAGTACAGTACAAGCAGCGGGCTGGGTGGAAGTCGGGTCGACGCGGAAATGAACGACAGCGAGCGCGATGTGATGTCGCGTGGCTATAAATGGATTCTGCGATGTGTGTCTCATTCCACGAGAAACCACTTTTACTCCGTGTACTTTCTATCTAACCTTGGACTTTTCATCTATGTCCGCAACCACTTTTTCTTCTCAACGAAACAAGTAGTGCTATGAACCTCTATTGAAAAATATACTTATGGTCTCAAAAGCCACGTCGAGTAAAAAAATAAATATTGTGATGGCGCCATCTTGTGGCCAAGCTACATTGTTGTAAAAAATGTCTACCAAGTAGTGTTTGTGTTTTTAAACTGTTCGTCATGCTGTTCATTGTGACATCGTAAGACCAAAATGACGAACGCAACAATGGCATCATCAGGTTGCAACTAGTACTGTTACAGAAAGGCAGAAATGTGGACATCCATGAAAATTTTATGGCTCAAAAACATGCTGTGAATTTCACCATGAAGTGCTACATAAAGTTGTACAGCAAAAAAAAAAGGATGTGGATTTCAGCAGAGACCCTCAAATGTTTTTTTGCATTTTTGGTTCCTGAAATTTCACCAGAAAGCCAATTGGGTCCCTTGACTGCTCATGGAATCCACCCAATACCTGAAAAATATCTCTTACATTTTCTTACCTTTCTGCTTACAGCAACTGCTTCAAATAGCTGAACCCGAATAAAGATCTTTATTTGTTTTTTAAGGACACAAACTATAAGAAAAAAAATAATCAAAACTATCCGCGTGAATATCAGAGTAGATTGTAAAGGTCCAGCAAGATTTAAAGTGAGCCAGAAGGATGTCTCATCCAACAGTCACATCATATGGTGTCGTGTGTGTATATTTTTTTTTTAGTAAGCTTGGCAATTTTAGAAAAAGGACAATACATCACAGCGAGAATGTGCCGGAAGACGTTGCCATGAAAGCATCCATCAGACGTTTGCTCCAAATCCGAACAGCTTCCAAGGATAACACGGATGGCCGCCATTTTGTCGAAGGAACAATGGAGAGATTTTGCTCCAAAACATGGCAGGGCACAACAATTGGCTCAATTCTATCATAGTTTGTGTTTCACTTGATATGGCAGTTAAAAAAAAAAAAAAAAAGGTTAAAATGATTTGAACTCCACTGATGTAGCCCCAAAACAAAAGGAAAGAGAACGACCTCAAAAATCAAATTCATCTTCTGTTAAGTTGTCGTGCGAGTTATAGCGAATGTCCTCAAAGTTGTCCGCTATGCCTTCATCGGCAGAGTTATACTCGAAGTCGTCATCGTCGTAAAGCAGATTGGAGCCGTCGTCCGTGAAGTTCCTGTACTCCATGCCGTTTTCGTCCAAGTTATTGTCAAAGTCGTCGTCGTCGTAAAGCAGGTTGGAGCCGTCGTCCGTGGGCGGCACTTTGGTGCGAATGCAGTACTCCTCCAGTGTGACGGGAACCTTGACGCCATCCAGGTCCGCTTCGCTTTTGGTGGCCTGCACCTGCTTCCTGTGAAGGAAGCAGGAAGAGAAAAACGGCGCGAGGCCTGAGCGATTTTGCGAATTTTCTGACAGTCATTTGAATTAAATTAAAGCTTGAGTACAATATTCACTGAGCGCAGTGACATTTCCATACAGGACCGAAAAAGACCTACCAAAAAAACTTTCAAAGCTGAATCTCAAATCATGCACAGACACAAAGGAGGCCATTTGAGGGAGGCCGTCCATTTTTTAAACCCGTGTTTTAAATTTACTCATGAAAATGTACTTTGTACCTAAATGAAAGCTTATCTGGCAATGTTTTTTTTCCCTTTACTTTTGTCAGACTTAACGGCTTCAACGGGTGACCCCTCCCCCCAAAAAACCCTCACAAAAGGTAGACATACATAATGATAAGCTCTTTGACCAATCTAATAGAAGAGCATTTAATTGTTCAGCTCGTCACAAAAAAATAAAAAAAAATAAAATGGAGGTGGACCGAAGTCCTTGAAAGCATTGTTATGTTAGACCGAGAGAATTATTTTTCTTTTTTAAACTGCGGTACCTGATGATCTCGATGTACTCCTGGTCCTCACCCTTGCTTTCCCTCCACGTGCGGTACATGACGGAGGCATCCACGTTGGCGGGAGAGAAGGTGTTGGGCTCGTTGAGCAGGGAGATGACGCTGAGCAGGATGGTCCTGAGCGGCGAGAGAGAAAAATCAAAAGCCAAGGATGAAGGCGAGATGAAAGGCACTGAGGGGTGGGGTGGAGGTAATCACATCACCCCCATCCTCCGACAGCTCCACTGGCTCCCTGTCAAACTCAGAATCAATTTCAAAATACTTCTCTATACATTTAAAGCCATCCATAACCTTGCCCCCCCCCCATCTCTCAGATCTTCTTCAGATTTCCATTCCTTCTCGCTCACTCAGGTCCTCATCCTCCCTCCACCTCTCTATACCCTCTGCCCGTCTTAGCACAATGGGGTGCCGAGCCTTCAGCCGCTCTGCCCCCAAACTCAGGAACTCACTTCCACCCAATATTTGCAACATTGACTCTCTTCCCACTTTCAAAACCCAGCTCAAAACCCACCTATTCAGACTTGCATATTCTATTTAATTTATCTCTTCTTTTATTTATAATTTTATCTGTGATTTTAATGTTTGCTCTTGCTTGTAAAGTGTCCTTGAGTGCTATGAAAGGCGCTTGCAAATAAAATGTATTATTATTATTATTACTTACGAACGTCTCTTCATATGAAAATTTCAAGCTACGAAACACCTCAACATGAAAATATTGCCTCTTGTTACAAAAGAAATTTCAAGATGTGAAAGGTAAGAATACAGCCTGGTCTGCTACTCACAGCTCCAAGTTTCCTGAACGCAACATACTTATAGGCTAATTACGTAATGACGTGAACCTATCGCTCATCCTCCAGCTTTGGACGGACGGGCAAGCATGACCAAACGTCTTACCTGACATTCTGCGTGGGGTTCCACCGCTCTGAAGGCAGCTCGCCGCTATGAGGGTCGTCCACCGGCGGGTGCAGGATCGAAATACACACTTCGCCGTTCTTCTCGTGGTGGGAGAAGACAAAAATACTCACGTGCGATTCAAATTGGATGGACATACCGTATTGGCCCGAATATAAGATGGCCCTGATTATAAGACGACCCCCTCTTTTTCAAGACTCAAGTTTGAAAAAAGACTTTTTTAACACCAAATTATTTATTTTTTTACAGAAAATTACAGTACATCTGAAACAAATGATTATAACAATATATTTGAGAAAAAACATGTTATTTTGCCTCATTCAAATCTTAATATCTGAACATTTAAATATGTAAATTAAAATGCAATCACATTCGTAAATGAATGGCTTGTTTCTTGAAATGTAAATTACATCATAACTTCTCCTCAGCTGCCGGTTAACCTGGCCGATCTTCGACTCACTTTTCTCCAGATTGTCGCTACGTTTCTCCATTTTTCTGTTATCTCTTCTATTATTTTCTTCTCTTTTCTTTCTTATCGCTATTTTTTATTTTTCTTCTTCGTGCTACTGCTATTTTTATTTTTATTCTTCGTGACAGGGGTTCACTTTGGCCTGGGGAGTCAAGTTCAGCATTCGCTTCAATTATATCTGGCACCATCTAGCGTCGTGAATGGGTATAACGTCTAGACCCCGAATATAAGGCGACCCCTACTTTTTCAGTCTTATTTCAATGCAAAAACCCTGTCTCATATTCGGGTGAATACGGTAACTCGGATCGATAAAGCTAACCTCGTAAATGTTGGGATGCCACATTTTGGTGAGGAAGCGGAAAGACGGCGGGGAGTAGGGGTAGTCCACGGGGAATTTGAGCAGGGCCTGTGATAAATCAAATCGGGCGTTAGGACAGGCAGTGGAACAAATTAATACATCAGCGGAGCTCTTGATATGCATCAATGACATCGATTAAAATGAGCGTACATGCCAGGACGCTTCTTTCAGCACATTTGACTCCCTCTCGAGTTCAGATTGCGCTGAAAATGGATCGAGGGTGGCGGCGAGGAGTAAATGAGTGCGAAGACACCGCAGTGTGTGTAGAGATGGATGGGTGTTGTGGGGTGTCGTTTAGTTTTGAAAACTGTCCCTTGCAGGCCAAGACGATCCAGCGCTCATCCCCGCGCACTGCTGTTGTAATAATTTATGAAAGTGAGCACGAACAGTGCATCAGGGAGCCCTCCTGGGCCACACTTAGGATAAGCGTACACCTCGTTCATGGAATGAAAACCTGTGTCGAGGGACCCGTTACACGTATGAGGCAATATTTACTGATTGGGCACGGTCGGCTGGTCATCGCTACAACTCCCGAGAGGTAGGGCTGGGCGGCGAGCTGGCAGTGGAAGCCTCGCTGGGGGATTTTACATCAAATAATGAGGCTTCTGCTCACTATAGTCAACGTACATGGAGTGCAGAGGAATACAAAAGTGTACAAGGGGTTCATTGGTTGGAGACGTGGCAAAAGGTGAGGTGGGCTGAAAGCCAACGAGCTCAGCACAAGACGCACAGGTTGAAACATCAAACTTGGGAAATAGCCGAAGACCAGGTGTCAAAGGTCCAGGAAGTAAAAAACAAAACTCGAGCAGTTTGGCGCTTCCAACCAACAGGCAGGTCGACAATGCAAACTCCCAAGAGCTCATTGAGCCTCATAAAGTGACTGTTCAGTTTTGCTTTTCAACATATTTAAATGAGGCGTGAACGTGAGGATTTTGACTCCTATATTGCGATGCAAACCTCTTTATCCTCAAGGCTTGCAATACATTCAAGGTAACACCAGCGAATACAAAAGGCGCTATTTGACTCGCCCTCATGAGTTTGCAATTGCTTGCGAGACCAGATGCTGACAACACGAGACTTTTAGTTTGGCAAACATCAAGGGATTGATTGTGCGCGCGTTTTGCTTTGCAGCGAAGACTCCAGTGTATAACATTCAAGTGCGGGATAAGTTAACCCTTTTAGGGACGGCGGTTACTACGGTGGACATCTTATGTTACCATGTTATCATTATCGGTGCATTAAAGGGTTAAAAATTCAGGTGTCAGAATTCACACATCTACCTTTTCCACCATCTTTGTTTTCATTTCCACAGGCCTTGCGCTGGCTTGTTTAAAGGCTACGACCTCTTTCATAGCAACTATCCAAGCTTAGATTCATACCCAACAGGGCCCCTGCATTCTTAACCCTGGAAGGGGGGGGGTTAGATAAGGGAACACTACTAGTTTGATTCTTTTGTTTCCGACAACTTGCGCCTAGCACAGGGCGAGTATTGAGACCGCTTCCTGAATTCAGCAGCATCAAGGACACCCGAGCGGAAGGCCGCGACACGTGCGCGCAAGCCTCAGTGACAAACAGCTGCAGCCCAGCAAGCAGCTTTTCTGAAAAAGCTCATCCAAAAGTTGTGGTGACCAGACGCCAAGATGCTCACGTTGTATGTGGTGTGTGAAAAAACGGCGAGTGTTTTTCTCGCTAACAAAAATTCAGTTACGGCCACCACCATCTAACTTATGCTTGTCCCTGCTATGGTTCCGATGATGTCACAATTAATGCGCGGGGGATAAACTCCTGTACTTATGTGTCAACTGCAGGTTATTCATACTATGATTGCAAATAAAACAAATTTTGTCACGGATTAAACTGACATTTTATTTTTTTCACCCCCATGTACGATGACTCCGTTGGTTGGACAATTTTAAGTAAATAACGGCTCAAGACCATTCATCGAGTATCAAAACAAATGTCGATAAATTAGATGATTGATAGTTTAATTTTGACCTCTCAGATGCATTTGTTCACAAAGTTGATACGAGTAAAGCCCATGGGAACAAAACCAGGGACGAAGAACTAGCAGGACAACGAGCCTGACATGCTGACCCTCGGGTCAAGGAAGTCGGACAACTTTTGACTCTAGTGTATCGGTAGACGCCAAGTTGACGCTTCCCAAGAGACATCAATTTGAGTGACGCCAAAAAAAACAAAAAAAAAAACGCCGAGTCTAACTGGCAGGCTTCGCACCACGTGCCCCACAGGCGCACCGATCGAGGACGTCATGTTCTGTTGTTTCCCCTCTAGAGAAGAATAGGGCAAACAGGTTGGATGGAAACCTGTAGGTAAATGAGTCACAGTCACACGGTGGATTTCGCAGCGAGGCTGTGCATTTTCGTAAAGCTGCGGTGGAATCCAAAGGCGTGCTCATGAAACTCGGGGCAAAAATACCGCAATCAAAGCTCCTAGGATTTGGCCGGGGTACAATAAACATTTCAAAACATTTTAATACAATTAGAGAGCAAGCGCAATGGATAAGACAAAAACATTGTACAGAGAGTGTAGCAATGTACCGTACATTAAAAAAATAAATGAAAATGAAGCTCTAGCCATCACTTCCTGTAGGCATAAAACACAGGATGGGAAAGAATTGAGACATTCAATAAACTCTAATCTCTTTAGCAAAATGAAGTGGAGCTTCCTATTTCCTGTTTTTTTCTTCTCTTCTTTCAAATTGACAGTAATAAACATAATAGTGTGCCTCCATCTACCAGCCTATTGTGGAAATGAGCAAAACTGAATTCCAACTCGACTGTAGGTGTTATTCCGCAAAGACAAAACACCTTTGAGGCCAGTGTAACGATGAGTCTTGAACGCAAACAACAGGACAAGAACTTGGTCTTTTCTATTTAATAAACAAGAAGTTGTACAACAAAATATTTGACCCTGTTTGTTTTACTTTAACTTGTTTGGTCAAACCCCCCCCCCCAAAAAAAAATTGCTTCTATCATGAGCTGACCTCATCTCTCTATCTAAAGTCCAGCCCACTCCGAATTAACTGGACTGCCGCCATTTACGTGGTGTCCTAACAACTAGCTCCAAAAAAGAAATATTCTGATATATTGTATCTTGGTATATTTTAAACAAAATCCCCCAAAAAAGCAGTACTGTTGTCTTTCCCAAAAAACCCTCACCATTAATTATAAATGCGCATTCAATATAATATTCACCTTATTTCCATTCAAAATTCAAAATGTTCAGCTCTTAATTAACGTTTGGAATGATTTTGAAAAAAAAAAACCCCCCTCACAAAAAAAAACACTTTTTAACAACATATGTTTTCACTGTCATACATATTCCATTCATATTCAGATCCGCTTATCCTCACAAGGGTCAGGGGGTCGGGGGTGCTGGAGTGATATCCCAGGCATGCATGTTTTTGGAATGTGGGAGGAAACCGGAGTACCCAGAGAAAACCCACACAGGGAGGCCAGAGATGGAATTGAACCTCTGCACTGTGAGGTTGAGAAGCTGCCGGTCATTCTCGATGGTCGAGCGCGAATGTCCAACACTCAGACTCAAGCGGTGACTGAGCTCAACCGCAATATGGATGCGGTTCTGGGGCGTCTCCGTACGATCGTTATCATCATGGAGAAGTTGGAATTCACGCTTCGGAAAAAAAATTGAGGATTTGGCTGATCGGCGCCAGTGAAGGGATACAGCCACGGACTCAAGGCCACCTGGAATTGTTGGCGGCCGTCCCAAAACAAAACAAGCTATCTGGACCTTTTCCCCTGAAAGTACGCATGGAAGCTAGTGCCCCCACCATCACCCCCTCCTTCTCGGCCAAGGACTGATAAGCCGGGACTGTCTCCATGAGCAGACCTTGACGAAGCAGCGGCGGCCCAATACGCACACACACACAACCAGACAATCACACACGCATACACACCCTCGGAATCAAATCCGAACAGCTTCCAAGCCCCCCTTTCCATCCATCCCCTCATTATATGTTATGTCTTGTGACTTGTTGTAACTGTCATATGCTTGTTAAATGTGCTTGGGTATTTTTTTCTCCAGGTACTCTATCCTCAGAAGAGTACAGTATAGTTCGAGCGTGTTTTTTTACCCCTCCCCTCCCCTCGTGGTTTTCTTTCTATAAACGAAGATCTCCGGGCGCTTTACAGCGAGTACTGTACCGACAGACCCTTTGCACTGTATCCCATGTTCGTCATTGTTTTTTATGTTTCTTGCGCGGAGCGTGCCTGTTAAGTGATGTTTCGTTGCACGAAAGTGTAATGACAATAAAGATCCATCGTAATCCATCGATGCACTAACCACTGGACCACCCTTACTTTGTGTTTGTATCAAGTGCAATATTCTAGTGTGCTAATTTCCTTAATCACGTTCGATTTTTTTAAGAAGGCTCAAACGGATTAATGGCACTTTTATTTACTTTAATTGGGAAAGATGATTTGAGACATGGTGGTCAACTGGTTAGCACGTCGGCTTCACAGTGCAGGCCCCAAAACGGGCATATACAGCACGAGACTTTTAAACTCGTATCGCAAGGAGCCTTTGTCATTGTCAAAGAGACGTTGTACACGTTAGCAGTTTTAAAAGTCAGGAAATTAAAAAAAATATTTGAAAGCTGGCAAAATAACAAAAGGTAGCTGTAGTGATAGCTAAAGTTAGCCACTCACCTTAAAATAACCGCCCTCGTAGTGCGTATTCGGCGGACCAAATATTGCCACTTCCCAGTTGTACATGTCCGACTCGTTCACCAGAGTGATTTTGAAGCCTTCCACGGGCTCGTCCTGGAGACTTTTCATCTCCAACATGAGTGCTTTCTGGGAACTGGCCATAGGATTTCCATGCTGAGCCATATTACAAACAAACAAACAAACAAACAAACAAACAAACAAACAAACGACTTGGACAAGTCGTGTGAAGCCGCCCCAGCGAAACGACAAAAAAATGCCGACAGCTAAACCCCCCAAAATTGAAGAGGCACTCCTGGACAAGAGTATGGTTCTGTGTTCTTGTGTGAGGAGACGTAGAATCGAAGCGGCTTTACTGGAGAAAAGCAGCCTTGTATTTTGTCTAACAAAACCATACAAACGCCGCGCTCCGAACCTCCTACTCAAGCGTTTATATAGTCGCACAAACTTCCGCTAGCGGGGTTTCGATGTAAAAGTTTTCTGAGAGGATACAATTGGAAACAAATATGAAACCAGGTTACAAAAGTGACAATCGTGAGCTGTTTTGTGCGTAAGAGAGCTCTCATTTGGCGTGTCGCCTTTGTCAAAAAAACACGCGTCACGGCCATATGCCCAAACGAAGGACGACTCGTAACGCGGTATAAAACGCGTTCAAGTGCCACATTAGGATTTTTATGCTCTTTCGAATTGTGATTTTTTGTCCAATGAAATGCAATCCGAAGTCGGGAGGTTGGACGACTTATTTTAGTCACATAGTTGTGCTTACAAGTCTCTTATTTTGGAAGTCTAAAAGGAAGTGGTTTTCCAACTCGTTCGCGGCCACACAACAATAATAATTACAAAAGTATGAAGACTAAAATTACGTGTGAATATTTTTAAATGGTCAATGGACGGAGTTTATTCTGCCTGTCAAACACGGGCAAGGTATCACGGGAATTGTAGTTTTGTTTAGTCAGGAACGCATTCACTTAAAATGTAAAAATAGTGACTGAGCAACACCGTCTTTAAAACTTGTATGACAATTTAAAAATGTAAATTTACGTTACTTTGAGGACTTCATAACATGGGCAAGGCACCAGACTGGAGTTTTCATGAGTGCAAGCCTTTGGACATAAAAATAATGTGAAATATTGAATTGAACTTGATAGAACTACTGTATTGAAAAAAATTACACTTAGTTTCAATCTTTCAATTACCAATTCATGCAATGTATCTCATTTGTGTGTTGCTACATAAGGGAGCCACACTTAGCTGCAAACGACCATGATACACAGAAAAATTACTAACCATAAAAACAGCATTATAATCTGGTGTGTGGGGGGGCAAGGGCAAAGTAAACTACACATGAGTTATGTACATTAAACGTTGCCTTTTTCAATTGAGATAAGAGTTTGGATAAATAAAATACATGCACAGGACCATCTTATAGTTTTTATTTTTACTTTTAAGTTGGGTAATCTTTACAGGAATGAAGATCATTCAGATCCCTGCTTTTGAAACATGACATTGTACAGCTGGAGAGTATGGAGAAACAAGACGACAGTACTTTTGGAAATCTGTGGTGTGGAGAGTATACTTTCAATGTCACGAGCTAAGAATGTTACAAAAAGAACACGACGGCCGAACCGAGAGGGAATTAAGACAGGTAGTCCCTCAGTGCTGCCCTGTTCTTAACTGGGAGCCCTCAATGCCCTCTTCATCCTGATTTCTTTTCAACACCCCCACTTTATTCTCACCTGCTTTTTAATAATGTAAATCATTCAACTATCGAATTTATTCCCCCTCAAAAACTTAGAATGCATAAAAACAACCATCATTGTCCAAGTACTGCATGTACTTCATTAAAAAAAAAAAAAAAAACTAGAGAAAATAACAGGAGAAAATGGAATGACAATTCAGATGAAAATGTCCATGGAAGGAAAAAAAAGGTAATAAAAAAGTGTACATTCCTAAATCATGCAATATACAAGTTGTAATGCAATACTATAATGATCCGAAATAGGTGACAATCAATATGGGAGAAACGGATAGGTCATTGTCGGGAACATGTTTTCGATGGACATTCCTGCAAATTTACAGCTGACCACACACGTCGTCAGACTTGTGAAGGAAAACAAACAAACATAATATATGCTAACGGTTAGTCTTGAGCTTGCTACTTCAGAAATTTTGTTTGAGAGCGCTTTGGCCTGCCGTGATGGAAAAGGAAAAGCGACAACATCGGGTGCATGTAAGGACAGATGCCTAATACTGATAATTGTGTTTTGATACCTTGGTAAAATAGTATTCGTGAAGAATCACAGATGACATTTGGGACACATGGGCCACCATAGGCACCTCAAATGTGTCTACTATTCCTTGCCCATTTGTGGGTTGCTACTGGTAAATTTTATTTTGAGCCTGTCCTTTGCTGGAAAAATACCCCTCCATCTATTTTGAACACACAAATCCCCATCTTATAAAAATGTATTGTCACTGTTCTTTTAGACAGGGCTTTGGTGCCATGGAACTGTGTTCAAGTGAAATCTCAACTGAGAGACAAGGTTCATATGTCAGGGAGGAACCGATGTTAGCCTGGGTAGTTAATGGTGGAAGTCACAAGAGAATCATCGCCGCATGTCCGTAGTTAAGTTTAGCCTGGGTTGTTGGTGAAGGTTATGGAGCGTTTTTGCATGTAGACGTCTCATGCTAATATCAAATATAAAATTTTTTAGGGGCATCATAATTTATGGTTTATTTACAGTTTTAACTATAGTAAAGAAGAAATTTGGGGGCTCATCAATTACTCACATTAGCAGCAGGGTTCCGTCCTGATTACTGTACCTAAAAGTATGTGATTCACATTTCTACAAAAAATCCGGAGACCTTTACTTAACTATTTATCAACTTCTTACAACCAGAATTGAATATGAATACGGAGCCTCACCATCCACACCAATTTTGTGTTAGTTGGTTTTTCCTTGCCACTCATCATCACATTACCTGAACGTGTGAATGCATAATGGCTGAAAGTGTCCCACTTTTATTAAGTTTGGTATAAAAGGCACAGGCAAATAAATGCCTACTGTGATGCTAAAGACCAGTTGAGAGCTTAGTATGTGCTCATCTTTTGGTAAGCAAATGGACTTGGTAGTTAATTAATCTCTGTGTGAACAATAGCGTCTATCAAGTGAGACAGTTTACAGTTGTTGAGGGTTTTTTTTCCCTGATGGGAAGAGGGAGGCATTTATTCGTTTGTCACACATGGTCACCTTTTGAGGTAATCAAATGTAACAGTGATGCAACTAAACACATTTGTGAATCTGATTGGTGTTGACTGGTGGTACTCGTGTTCAAGTGTCTCTCCATTTTTGTCCGTTGGGGGAAAAGCAGGCAGGGCAGGAGGGATTGGATATCCCAAGCTTGGTTAGTGCACTGTGCACTACTCACAATAGGTTCACAAAAAGTCAAATTAAGTTCACTTAAGGGAATAGACTGATGCATTTTAGGTTCTTCCTAACAGCCCAATATCCTGAACATTTTGTGAGTAGTGCAAGTCGCTCTAAGGTCTCATCTACTGCAGGCCTCAGGGTCAGAAGAGATTAGATAGGGAGTACGAGTTCCTCTCTCTTTTTTTTTTTAATTTTGAGAAAGAGACAGTCACTTGGTTTCAAGGCTGAAACAGCAGTCGGATGTTTACACACACGCACACACATAGAAGGCGCGAAGAGGCGTTCAGACAGAAAAAACAAAACAAACAAACAAAAATAAAACGGCACATCAATGATAGCATAGTTCAAAACCAGTAAAAACCATTTCAACCATCAACAGCAACAGTCCAGGTGTCAAAATGGCGCCATGTGACAGTGCAGGAGAAGAGGAAGAAGCAGAGGAGGAGGGACATCCAAGAGCTCAGAGAGGAAATTGAAAAGTGCGTCGCAGGAGAACACGGAGCGAGTACATTGCCAGTCTGTGAAATGACATCAAGTGAGTGTGCTCGAGAGTGTAGGGGGCAGGAAGAGCAAAGAAGAGGACGAGGAGAGCAGATAAATAAATAGGGCGACGGCGGCATTGCCGGCCGCAGTGTTTTGAATGTGATCATGATGCGTTTTAGCGAGGAGGGAGGAGGTTGGGCTAACCATGGACACAATCAGCACTCAGAGAAGGTCTGTTTGATCTCATCCAGCACGTTCCCGAGCAGCGCGGGTTCGTCACATTTTGCGTCGATGGACACCGTCTGGTTGGACTGTGAGACAAGGAGGATCAAAGTGTCACTCAACACTAAAGATATTTTTAGTAACCTGTCAATTGTATTTTTTCAGGCCATTTTGGCTGTGTTGACTGAAATAAGACAAATGTGTTCTTGGATAATTATCTTCCCAAAATGGCAAAGCTACACATACAAATCCCATTCCTAAGAATGAAAAATTAGAAGAAAAAGCCAATTTTTTGTTTAAAAAAAATTCAATTTGGACTTGCGTTAGATTTTAATGACTATATTTGCCCATCAGATGGTGCTATTCACTCCCATTCAAACCATGGAGAACATTTTCACAACTTATTTCTGTCAAGAATGTTTGAATTTGCCAATATTTCTTTTGGCTTAGCAAGTTAAGGTAAGCCATTTTAAACTTAAGAAATAATTTCCCATAGTTGGAAACGCTAAGTTTCATCCAACCAAAACGTGTTAGCTGCCATCAACACAGGGTGTGTTTGGAAATTCAATTTGGCGCAGAGCCTGTACTTAAGAAAATACCAATGTGATTTTTTCCCCTGCAGTTTTGGGATGTGTCTCATAGGGTGAATAAAGGAACGAAAGGGTTCGGCAGGAAAAAGTGACTCACGGTTTTGACGAGCAGACAAACATGGTGACCCTGGATAGACCTGCTGTACATAGAGGCACAGGAGTCGACCCTCTCCACAACTATTTGAAAATGACAATTCTTTAGTACAGTACAAAGTAATCACACATGATAATCTTTTGCGCAAATATGCAGGTACACTTTGTGGGCATGAATGCCCTATTTCGGACTTTTTAATGATTTATTGTGAGTGAACTTCTGACCATAACACAGTACAGTGGTCCCTCTACTTAGTAAATTAATTGGTTCTGAAATAAATTCCTTAACTAGAAAATTTGTCAGTAGAGACACATTTTGCATGTAAATCCCTGATTCGTTCCAAGCCCCTGTATTTTTGTCTTTCGTATGTTGAATTTCTTTCGTAACAAGAGACAATATTTTCCTGTTGAGACGTTTCGTAACTTGAAAATTTTGTATGAAGAGACGTTCGTAAGTAACAACTGTACTTGTGGGTTTTCTCCGAGTACCTCCGACGATCCAAAAACATGCATGGGAGGTTTATGGAACACTCTTAAATTATCCCTAAGTGTGAGTGTGAGCACAAATGGTTGTTTGTGGCAACCAGTTCAGTATGTACCCCACCCACTGCCCGAAGACAGCTGGGATAGGCAGCATGACCGTGACTCGTGAGGATAAGCGGATTAGTGGATGGATGGATGGATGGATTTTATTGTGCTAGGCGGTTGTGTTCCACTGAACGTTTGTGATTGAGCAACTCAGAACCAGGAAATGGATCAAGTTGTGTCTGCGTACCGGAGAAGTGGTGATGGAAGCAGATCCTGGCCAGAAGGTGGTGGAAGGGCATGTCGATGCCTTCCAGTTTGATAGAGCTGCCCTTCAGGTCCCCAGATTCCAACAGTTTTGCAAATGCATCGCTAGTCAAAGCAACAACCACAAAGCAATAAATTATTGCGATAAAAAGTTAAACTCAACGTTTTTTCTAACCACTTATTTTAAATGACCATAATGTCTGATTACACTATTTGAATTCATAATGAAATGGTTAGCGTTAAGACACAAATGGTGGAGCAGCACGTGTAGATAGAAACTATAACAATACAGGCATGAACAGTGTTCTTTATCCTCAGACTGAAATTTTTGCAGGTCCTCACCTGTAGCATGGAGTGGTGATTAGGTAGGAGGTACAAGTAAAGTGCAGTTTGAAGTCCAGTTTCTCGTGAGTTGAGGAGTCTTCATTCTGATACGGGGAAATACGTTTTACTGTACATCAATCTGTTTGGATGATGAATTTCCCCCATTCAGGTTGTTGCCATAATTTGACAATACTGCACTTGGTTTTCTAACCTTGACAATGAAAGTGAGCGTTCCCTTGAGTTTCTGTGGCATCACGATGCTCTGCACAGTGAACACAAAGCGAGCTTCGTTGGACACCCCTGCGATACGAGAGAATGGTTTGTTAGTTTTGGCAGAACATCTTCAATTTCAGATTATTCAAACCTCTGCATGGTTACGACATCTCTGTTGCCACATTTTGTTGTTTTTTTTAAACCATGGAATTAAGAGATGCAGTTACAAAAAAAAAACACTGTCCTAATTAATTGCTAACTAATAATAGTGATAGCACTTGTCAGTATGCAATAAAGATGAATATTTTATGGTATGAGATTAATGTGAAGTAGATGTATGTGCATGTAAACAACCTTGACTGAACATGAAGGAAATGAATACCTTTTAAGATAAGATATCCTTTATTTGTCCCACACTGGGGAAATTTACAGTCTACAGCAGCAAGATTGTAGGTAGAAAGAGAAAAACAAAGTGTTTGCAATATAGATATAGATAAGGTGGCTGTGCTATTTACTATGGTTTTCCACATCATTTTATTTTTTTATTCAGCAGCCTGACAGCAGTTTTAATAACCAATTTTCAAATTTAAAAGATGGCTACATTAATGCAACCAATATTACAGGGCTATCGGCAATGTAAGTGCTCGGTGGGCCCGATCAAAGAATAGAGGCCAAAATAAATAAATGCAAATGTTTGAAAAAGTCTCAAAACTTGTCATAATTTGATACTTGTTGGTTTGGGAAAAGCTCCCAGATTGCATAACAAACAGGAAATTCCTGCCGTGCATTGCAGAGAGCAACTGACCAGGCGGGAGCTGAAAGGGGACGGTGAGGCCGTCGTGTGCACCCGCCCCCTCCGGCCTCTGCAACTTGGAGTTGAGAGAGTCCAGCACGTTGAACTCCATGGATTTCAGGAAGCTATCACATTTGTTCTCAAAGATGACTGACACCACCACCTGGCTGCCATCTTGCAGGTTTCCCTGGATGTCATACACCTGAGAAGAAGAGAAAACTAAAGTGAGATTCCTGTAGATTTATCAGGGGGGGAATTAAGTTGCACAGTTTAACCTCCAAAGTCAAACACCACCAAAGATGAACAATTTAGAGTCAAACCTAGAAATGTCTCCAAATCCTTTCCCGTGTTTTTTTTTTTTAAAAGGAAAAACACCTATTTGTGATTTTCTGCAATGCGGCTAAATAGATAATATGTTCTAATTTTCGTGTCAAAATGCTGTCTGGCAACACTGCAGACAAGTTGCAGAGCTTGCTCGCTTGTAATAGCATTCAAATGTGGACGCATAAAACAAAAGCACAACTTTCGAAAAAAGTACCATATTTTCCGCACGAGAAGGCAAACTTAAAAGCATTCAGTTTTCTCAAAAGCTGACAGTGCGCCTTATAATCCGATGCGCCTTATATATGGATCAATATTCAGGTTTCTTGGGCGTAGTATTTTAAATGTTCTGCAAAGCGCTTTGTTACAGCTGCAGCAGTTGTGAACGCTTCATATAAAGCCGGACTGTATTGTATTCCCTTTAGCGCAGCTCTATCTAGTGTACGCATAACGCAACCACAGCAACGCAACATTTATTGCATTGTAGTGTGTCTTCAATTGAAACATTGAATGGTGACTGGCAAGCTGTTATATTAATAAAACTAATTCTCGGCTCAACCAAATAATGGCACATTAAATCGTAATCGCAATACTGAGGTAATCAAAATATTGAGGGGGGTGAAAAGAAACTACACACAAAATAGAGACCACCTTATTTTTCAAAATGGTTCAGTTTTAACTTTCAGATCAACTGTACGAGACTGCGATCAACCTGGGAGGTTACACTGTATAATTTGTCGCACGCAGCATCAGTCACGCGTGCGCTCTTTCTGCGAAAACAATACGAGAACAAGGCAGCAAGGACAGAAAGAATCTGCGAAAAGAAAGCAGCTCTGTGGCACGGGAAGCCAATCGATGCAGAAGAAAAATAAAACAAAAAACACATCTAGGACAGGAGTTTCAATACGTTCTGGCTGTCACAGAACTTTGACGAGTACCTGATCGGCATCTTCCATCATCTTAAAAGAAAGGGAGATTTGACAATGAGACTTATTTAGACAGCTGCCTCGTAAGACATTTAATCTTCCCTATCGCACCAACGTTTCACCCAGATTTGGAAGTATCCCCGATGACTCACCATCTTGATATAAGCGTTCTCTGCGAGGAGGCAGTAATTGGACATGGGCTGAAATGAAAAATGATATCAGGTGAGGGTTCGACATTCTCTGCCTAGCGCTGTACACAAACAGAGCAACTGGATCGGGCACAGCTGATGCAACCAACATGTTTCGGAAGATTGACGTCCACTGTAGCGTTGAGCTCAGGAAATAGTTTTTATAATTACTACCATGAGTGAAAACTTTTTGGTTTCACTTACCGGTAGAGGTTCTTCCTCCTCCACCGTGCCGTTGTGCACAGTCCCCTCTCCGCCTCCATCGCTGTGGTGGTGGTGATGATGATGGTGCTTCTTCTTCTTTTTCTTATCCTTCTCTTCCTTCTCCTTTTTCTGCTTCTTCTTCTTGTGTTTGGATGATTTCTTCACATCGTGAGGATACGAGAGCGAGAGAAAGCGTATTCAAAGGCCACCACAGCAGACATCATCTCTTCTTTTTTTTGTTCCAGGAAACGATGACATCATAGGCGGTGACTCACAGACTCCTCCGTCTCCAAGTCCTTGGTCTCATCGGGATCAGAGTTTGGTGTCGTGCCGGATGCTGCGTCTGGCACGGAGGCTGCTTCTCCTTCTACTGTTGCTGCTTCCTGTAACCACACACACACAAATATTAATTAGCAGGAGGCAAAAGAACATACTGCATTGTCTACCAATTCGGTGTCAACAAAAGTTAAGCTTGTGAGCTCATTCATAGCAAAAAAAGGGATCAGCCACAATACGTTTTGAGACCAAATTGTGACAAGAAAAGCCGAATGAACCAACAAGAAACAGCAGAAGTCAAGAGTGTAATTATGTGAACAATTCCTCATCAGAAAAGCCCAGGCGGGCTCGAGTTTAGCTATCATTCTTGCAAGACCACTACCCCCCAAAAATCCTTAAAAAAAGACACATGAAGGCATGCACCGGAAAAGTGACGGGTTGAGGTCAGACCAGTTGCTACCTCAAGTCTGACGAATGAGAACATATCAAAATAAAACGCGTACGGTATTTCCTTCAAATAATCCTTTGGAGTGACTCTTTAGAACGACTTGTTGTGAAGCCCTCAGCCCCGAGTGCGCGCACGTAACAGAGAGAGTAGAAGAGCTGGCGTGGTTATTTTAGGAGTGCCACCACAGAACACTTGAAGCGAATATATTTTCTTGGTTCAAACATGGAGTTATGTTTTAGCACCAATTTTTAATAATTTTCGATACTTCTATGTGGGGTGTCACGTTTACTAAGTACACAATATTTATTTGCACTTTTAAAGGAACTCCAAAACTTCTTAAAGAACCGCTGTCATCCTACGATGACACCGATGGCAACAGAATTACAAAACACTACGATTGATGTGTGTGTCCCTCGCCCCGAATTGTTACAGCACATTAAGTGGTCCAAGAAAGAGATGGAAAAATAACACAATACTTCCGTGGCATCAGGAAGCAAAGGAACTGACTCCAGGCCAGATTCCTGTTGGGACTTCAAAAGACGACAGCCATGCTCTTATCGCCATCACTAAGTAATAATGACAACATCCACAAACGTGACGAACCACTTTCACGGAGCAAAAGGAAACAGGAAGAGGAACACTACGACATACATTAAAGTCACTCATGCGTACAAAGGGGGAATGAATGTGTTGTGCGACCTGTGAAAGAAAGGAAACTGACGCGTGGATGACGAGGAGACTTGTTTAAAAAAAACCATGGAATTATGAGAAGGGTGGATGAGTACAACTAAGCGATGAGGGGGGAGACAAGAGGGGTGCGACTCAACCTGGGCGTAAGAGGGCACTGGAGCCTTTGAGAGCCAGAAATCCAGATCTGAAACCTAGAAGAGCAAGGGAGGGAGAGGAGGGACAGGAGGGCGAGGAGTTGAGAGCGGGGAGGACCAAACGCACTCTGTAGCTTACTACCATTGATCATCACATAGGATACATCAAAGGATGCTCTATTCTTTGTCTTTATTAATACAGTACAATGATTTGCCTACACTCAAAGGAAACCACACTCTTGATTTTCTGCGCTCCCTGAAATTTGATATTATTGTGAATAATCACTCCGATTCCGAAATAATGGCTTATCAAGCCTTTCAAGGGGCCCAACAACACTTACAGAATGCTTCAGCAAAAGGTGAAATAAAACACACGGTTGCTACCCCGCTGTGTTTCTCAAAATGTCATACCTCAGGAGTTGTGGAAGTGGGAGGGGCCACCATCTCACTGGGTCCTTCTGATTGGACGACGGGCTCGTCTGACTGATGCCCGAGAAGATCCACCCCCTTTTCTTCATGTTTGTGTTTTTTCTTCTTCTTCTCTTCTTTGCTCTTCTGTCAAATGCAAATGAAAGATATGAATAATTGAAAACTTTTAAATGTGATGTCGTAGTCATGCTCGAGGCGTAGCGTGCGCTTGTTTGAAAGAAGGTGACATTTAAAAGCGAACCTTACCTTCCTGTCCCTCTCTTTGTCTTTCTTCTTCTCCTTCTTCTCTTTGATGCTCCTCTTGGCTTCCTGCAAGGTGCTTTCGGCATCTCCGTCTGGGCTTTTTGGAACTTCTGTTGGACGGTGAGACCTGACTGGTAGCTTCTCGCTGTCTGCAAGAGGCCTGGATAAAACAATAGAATACATTCCAGCGCAAAAACACAATCCAGAAGTGCAACGGCAAGATTTAATAGACATAATGCAAACCGATTGTTCTGGCCTGGGCCTGACGTTAACTAAGTTTATACACAGAAGTGGATTTTTTTTTCAGCTCAAAGTCCATTGAACACAGCCCAGCTACAGCTTGAACTATCACAAGTGAAAATGCGCATGCACTTGTTATCTCCGCCAACGCAGCGGTCACTCATTGGACTCGTAAGAGTTTGGCAGCATTCATAGTCTATTGAGCGGCAGGGCAGTTTCTTCCAGGCCAAATCAGGCAGATTATTTTAGATACCACCACAAGGGAACCAAAGCCTGAAAACGTCAGCAGCACCCTATTAGTAATTCAACGTGCAGTGTTTCTTATTTTAATACAATACATGCTGATTTGTATAGCGCTTTCAGCTGTTTCAAGGGAATTTTCTCAAAAGTCACTATTGTGGAAAAACTCAAAGAAGTCATTCAGAGAATAACGCTGATTTTACCAGGCTTGAGAAGGGCACTTTGAATATCAATACCGAGTCAAATGTTACATTCAGTCAATATAGAAAAGGAAAAAAAAATGCTGAGCACTAAAAATCAGTTAGAGAAGCAATGTTAGCAAGCCAGCTAATTGGAAACACAGCAAACGGGATAGAAGATGCATTTTGGAGCGACAGGTCACAAGGCTGGAGGTGCTACTCACCTGCGCCCCGCCATTTCCACCAAGCTGCCCGTGCAAAGTGGGCAGTAATGGGGTGTGTGTGTGTGCAGAGAAGAGAGGAAGCAAAAAGTCAAGAGGGAGGAAGGAGGGGCAAAAAGGCCATGTCACATCGGCGATGAAGCCGTGACCGGGAATGCCCAAGACACGCTAAAATTGATTTATTAGAACAGATTCAGCTTCAATTAAAGATATTAAAGTTAAGCTATATTTGGCCTCAGCAAATGTTGACTCACTTGTCCAGGTCGATGTCCAGGGCTTTGTGAGGGTCATTAGGATCTTTGTCATCCTCATCACTGGGTAAGGCATTCTGGAGGGAGATCAATCAATACAAGAAGGATTCAGTCGATGGCTGAGAATTTTCCGCTCTGTCTTATAAATGATGCAGGTTGTAAATGCATAGCGAGTTCCCAGGTTACGACAGTCACCCAGTGAGCCAATTTGACTGCTATATTCTGCGACTTTTCTGACCACTTTACTCTTTTTTTTCCCAAAAAGCGACTGATCACTCTACTGCAAAGAAAGAGACAACATGAATGTACAATTAATCACAGAGTCAATCACACCAAACATTGTCCAGTTAGTTTTAATTTGTTTTTAAAGCAGGTTTTTCAGTTTCCATTTATATATTGCTAAAGCACTACTGATTCATTAACATGTTGGAAACCTTTGACCTGAGGTAGGTGCTTCCAAGCAAGGATTGAGAGTCGTCTTAAATCTTAATATTTTGACGAAACAGAAAATTCTCAGCAAAAACAAAAAACAAAACCAACTATTATTTGTGACCTACTTTTTATAGTCTTCCTTTTATGTACTTTTTAAACTTACCATTACAATGCCAATAAAAACAAAATGTGCTTGATTAAAAAAAATAACATTAATCTTGTTTTCCAAAATATTTTAATTTGACTATGGTAACAATGATATTTGGCTAACAAGTTGTTCTTCATCAGTATTTCCGCACTAGTAGGCACTCTATATTGCTTCATGGCTCACTGTATTTTGCATATTTGTATTTATGTCCTAAATGAATATTTTGTTCCAGGGGCTTTTTTTTTTTATCTGAATTTTCTGAAAAATCCCGACATCGCCACCCGTTGGAATGTTTGAAACCTAGGATCCCCAGCTCAAGATCAAATATTGACACTGTCACCTCTGGCATCTCCTCTGTGACGATGTCGACCATGTGTGCTGGCGTAATGTCTTCCTCGCTCTCCGGACCAGAGTCGTGTTTCTTTCCCCGTCCACTGCGCTTTTCTTTCTTTTTCTTTTTCTCCTTTTTTTTCTTGTCGGCTCTCTCCTTCTGCCGACGCTCCTCCTCCAGCTTTACGTACTGGTCGGACATAGGCAGGCCTGAGGCGAGGAGGAGGATTTGAAAGACATTATTTCATCCTCAAATACAAATGGGGAAGAAAAAAAAGGATTCATTTTCAGATTATATCAAGCTTCTGATCATTGGAGGTAGGTAGTGCTGGGATGACAAATGATGAATTTATATGTCAGGTTAATACATTTATTTTTTTCATAATTCAAAGTATGTCCCCACCGGGGCTATAATTGATCGATTACTTCTAGTTTTTTTTCCTTTTGACTTTTATTTTCCGAATTCAATAACCGGTAGTTTAAATTAGTTTTTAAATCAATGTTTTCAGTTTAAATTTTTTCAAAAAGTTTTGATTAGTTTTTGTATAAGTTTTATTTATTTTTTAAAATAGAGTTTTTGTCCAGTGCAAGATCAAATGTGAATGAGATGTATGTGTGGCTTTTAACTCATTTTTGTGCCGAAACGTAACATTTTATTTTTAAAAGGGCTTTGCGCAGCTCCTCAGCAAGTATCAAGGCTCGGGTATAATTTCAGTATGATAAATCACTGTGTGAGTGGGTGAGTATCCAGCACGGCGATCCAAACGTTCCAAGGAGGTGTGCAAAAGCAGTGTGGTGGTGAGAACATGGATAAATACCGTCAGCTAACACTGCAGAGTTTTTTCAAATCAAAAAGAAGACAAAAGTCCATCGTCATCCTTGATCAACACTGGCATACACGCACACACTTCAGCGTTCATGAAAAGTTGATACACAGTGTGTTTCTTGCAACAAACGTATTTTTCAATCAAAGTGCCCCTTTTTGTTTTGATGACGAAAACAACATAGGACGTCCTACCTGGTACTTTAAGAGGCACACTCAGATCAATCTGAACAACTGGGATGTGCTCCACTCCAGGGGTGTCCTGGTACACCTGTTAGTAAAAAAGGTAACTTTGTGATACTTATCACTCTATTTTATCTACTTGTAGACATACACATAATGTAAGAAGTCAATTGATACAAAGAGATACTGAAGAAACAAAATGACCGGGAGAAAAAAAAAAAGACCTTTTGCGAGGATGGTGAGGCCTTGATGTAAAATGGGTTGTTGGCTTGCTCTTGTTTCCTGACTTCTCTTCTCTGTGCAGGTAAAAAAAAAAAAAAATAAAAAAGGTCACATGTACTTTGGTTATTTTATTGGCGGTGAAAGATCTATCGAATGAAGGTGCTTATTGAATAGTTGATGGTCGCACCCTCGCCAGCTCCTTCTCGTCCACCTCTGTGTGTCTGGGCCGGGAATGTTTGGGCTCCTCCTTTGTAAAAATAGCTTTGGGCTGCTCGTCCTCAGACTCGCTCTCAGATGGAGGCTCATTGATCCAGGCATCCAGATCCAGACTAAATGAATAAATAAATCAAATAAATCTGCCCTTGTTTTTTGCCCACCAATCACGGAGCAAAAAAAAAAAACTATAGAAATAGATGAACTGGTTTCAGCTAAATCTGGCGCAAGCATGGCTTCATGATTTTTGATGATTAATGTATCTACACAATGTCCCTATACTAAAAATAAAAACAATATACTGTGATATAGTACGATTCATAAACTATACAAAAAACACAACATTGTATCACACAACACTAAATCTTCAGGGTCGCTCACGACACTTACTACAATTATATCCTAAGTATGCATCTGAGCACTCACACTAGTGAAAGGTACTGGACGTTTGGAGTCGAGTTGGCGCAAGCGCAGCTTAAATGGACTAGACCCCGTGTGAAAACGCTCTGATACTCACCCCTCAGGGATAGGCACTTTCTTTTGTGCCTTGGGAGCTACAGGATTGAGTTCTCCAGCAAACAGTGCAATGACTTCCTCCGCTACCTCGACTTCCTTCTGCTGCAGTTTCTGGATGTACTTTACCAGCTGCAGGATGCAAGATGCCTGTGGAGTGTGGTTAGCATAGGAGAACCCATTTTTTTATTTTTTTTTATCGGAATCATCATCAACAGGTCGCCATAAGAAGAACTTTCAATTTGAGAGACATTTCCACAGTCATTTTACCCTTTCCTGCACTTCCAGGTTGGCGCTCTGGACAAAAAGCGGCAGGCGGTCGATCATTAGCTGGCTGGTTTCTTGTGTAGTTGTGCCATCTGTGTTGTCCTTTTGGCTCTGTAGCACAGTGGCGAACAACTTGGCGGCGTTCTGCACGTACACGGCTTGGATGTGGCCCGGCAAAGTAGCCACCTTCGGCCGCAGCATGGCTTCTAGCGTCTGCAACGGGTTCTCCAGGTGTCTAAAGATGATGACTGAAGTTACTGTTTGCATTCTAAATTACTCACATAAGAATATTGCAGATTTTTTTTCTTTTTAGTGTGGCTCTCAGACTGTGTAATCCAGGGTTACATTTACGTGTTCCAAAAACAAACATAACACCATGCGGCAGTGTGTGAAACACGTGATTTTTAACTTCAAGGCATGACAAAAGAGAACGCGACATACTCCGAGAACTCGCCGCAGATCCAGGCTGCTGCGTACAAAACTTCACATATGCCGTTTCTCTGCATGTTCCCGGTCAAAAGGTGAGCGTTGTCCAGCAGCGTGGCCATCTGGGCCACGGCGAACACCCGGATGGCCTTAACCCGGATAGCGACATCCAGCATCTGAGAGGCGATGAGGTGACCGTGCCTGGTGCCCTCTAATCGGGTCAGCTCCACAAGGATACTGATGTACCTGTCCAGGACCCATGGAAGAAAAATACGGCTCGAAATCATGTCAAAAATAGATTGTGTAGGTGACTGCGTTGAAGGAGACGAACCACTCAAAGTTGGTGATGTACTGGTAGTTGCTCTGGCTACAAATGTCAATGATCTTGGTGAGCAGTTCATCCCTGTATGTGGTTCCCTCCGCTTTATCCACATGTAGCATCAGTTTCTTCACAATTTCCATCAAGTTCTTTTTGGAGACCTGCAAAGGAATACAGAGTAGTAGGCTGTGCCCGAATCGTCGGTATGTCGAATCGAATAGCGAATTGGCAGCTGAAAATGAACCAAAATGTTACCATTCGAGTCAGAATGCGTCGTCACATACTAACTAACCTCTCCTGAATTTATTTGTGATGACGATTTTCTAACCCTTTAAGTAATGGACAAATGGTGAAGTAACACATGTTGACAGACCAAAACAATACCCACAGGCACACATTTATGATCCACTATGAAAGACAATTAATATTACTGCGGCTTACTCAACGGTTGTGAGCATTTTTGAGTACATTGGTAGCACACATCAGAAGGGAGTGCGATATGGGAATGAAATGGATCGAGAGCATTTCCATTCCCTTCAATGGCTTGAGATGATTTGAGTTATGGGCATGGTCAAGGAACAAATTAAAACTCCTAAATCGATGTACCGCTGTATTGAAAAGGAGCACATACCATGCCGTAGAGTAGGTCCAAAGCTCTGAGACGGATGGACTCATCCTTGTCATCCAGACACTGCAGGATGAGGTCCTTGTGGCTCTGCACTGACTTAGGGTGGGTCTTCAGGATTTTGGACATGGCCAAAAGGCCCAGATACTTCACTGAAGGAACATATTCGCACATAAACACTTGCTGAGTCAACTGAGTAGACAGAATATTGCCATGTCCACACCACTATCAACGCCTGAGTTATTTCAATGCTAATATCGCATTCATATTATCGACCGGTAATACGGTTAGCTGTAGCTATAGTTATCTATGTGATAGTTCTATGTAAATATCCCGAAGGAAAAGATTATTAAAACACAAAGAACAATGGAAAGGACGCACAAACAGGTATACACATGCAAGACAAAACACACATTTGGCCAAGTGAAACCTGCTGAGTCACGAAATTGTGGTGTTCTCATTAGCAGAGACAAAGGCCTCTCACATTCTAATCAAATAAGCGTGGCGGTAATTTTGGCTGCAGTGAATACATTACAGCCATGATGAGTGCGGCCTCCGTGCGGCTGCATGAGACTCCGACCACGTCAAAAGTACTTTGGACTGTGAAAGAGACGGCGAAAACAGTGACAAAAAGTTGTGTAATTTGGTTTAAATCGGGGGAAGACACAACTTTACCACAAACTCTCCAGACCAGCGATTCCCAACCAATTCAATTCTGCGTCTATTCTCATTCACTGTATTCTTTCAACTGTGGAAATAGGTCACTCTTTCATCTAGTTTTTAGCTTTGAATCTTTCGCGATAAATCCGAGGCACAGCTAAATAAACATCTTCAAGCACAGTTTCACAATCTACTCTATTCACACCAGGAGTTGTGGGTTGGACTGATTGGATATTTGATCCCAGGAATTACACCCTCTGAAATAAGTTTTCTATTGTACCATATTCCCGCAAATAGCGGCCAGAGATCGGATGGGGTGAGGTCTTAATTTATTCAAATTTATTGTTGGGAAAATATTAAAATGGGCCATTCTTTTATTTTCTACAGCGCTTGTCATCATACATGTTACGGGTGAGGTGGAGCCTGTACCAGCTGAGTTTGAGTGAGGCGGGCTAGATACTGGACCGTTCACCAGCCAATATAACGACATAAATAAACAAGGACTGACAGTCACATTCATATGTATGGCCAAACTTCAGTTTTGGTGAGCAACTGAGTTTAAACTGACTCAACAGTTAACTGTGGACGTGATGATATGAAGGAGGCGATGACTTGCATTAACACGCTACATCCATACTGGCCCAAATTAGAGGACACGTATTTGAGCAAATATGGTACCAAAAAAGCAACAAATTGGGGGTGTAAATGGTAAGACTGGTGAGTACCACAAAGAAGAGGTTCTTTTTGAAGACAACTCAGCGGTTTGTGAGGATCACCCAGTGCAGCCCACACCATCAGTTGACAATCTACTCTAGACACAACTATCTCTACGTGGGGGTCGGTCCAGATAACTCGAATGGTTCCGCAATGTGGGGAAAGGAGTACATTTCGTCCGACGATGAATGTCAACAAGCCTTTTTTCTGCAGGGTGAATGCGATTCAAATCAATAGAGGCCCTACGAGTAAAAAAAGGTTATGCAGTTCGAGTTATCGAGACTCAGGTGGAGGCTCTGTGGAATCCTCTAAAAAGGGCCGGGGGGGGCTGGACTTGTGGAGTGAGAAACACGCAGACAATGAGAAAATGACACACTGCAGGCATTGACAGAGGGCTCACAGTTCTGGTCAGAGTCTTCAATCAGGATTCGCAGTTTCTGTACACAGAGCTGGAAGACAGAGAGAAAGTGTGATGCCAAAATCGGGACGCAATAATAAACGGACACTTTCAAGGTAAACAATAACAGGACGAACTGAATAGTGAACAGATAGATGTGAGTTGACTTAAAAACTGTTGTGACTGAGGAAGGAACGGGGAGGAAGGGGGGAAAAAACAGTAAAATCATGCACTGTGCATAAATTGGACTGTAAAGGGAGCACGTGACAAGAGCGAAGGCAGTGGACCTAAGAAGCGTACCTGGATACTAGCACTGTGGTTGGGCATTCCAGACGACAAGGAAATTAACACTGCAAAACAGAACGGAGCGGCAATCAGACTTTCTGGATACGTTAAGACTGTGAAACTAAGGCGAAATGGCATTTTTAAATTGAAAATCAATGGCATTTAAATTGGGGTAAGGTACATTTGAACTAATAAACAAAAGTGATTTTGAGTGTCAAACAAGAGCCTTCTGTTTTATATATGCGTTATAAGTACTGACCTGCAATAACCGTATTCACACACTCGTACAGCAAAGACATGGCAGATGTACTGCAAATTAGAAGGAGAACACAGATTATAAATATGCGAGTGACCATTTTGGGCTATGTTACAATCGAGGGGAGCATTTGGGTTGATCTCACCTGTGAATTAGGTTTGTGAGAGGTTCAATCAGCTTTTTTCCCAAGCGGGGCTCCAGAGGAGTGAGCGCACCGAACTGTAAACGCAGAGCCAATCAGAGTCATACATTCAGATGTAAAAAACTGCTGTGTATGGCAAAGGGAGCAAGAGGAGCAACAGGAGTAGGTCACATTGGTCAAAGTTGTCAGCCCAGATGTGATGCAGCACGAGTTTCAGGGCAGTCAGTGGATTGTGTGTGTGTTCGGATATCTGCGTCCTGTTGACTCACCAATTTAATAATCTTAATAAGGACCCAGTTGTTCGTGGAGGAGGTCATGAGCTTGAAGAAGAGCGGTGCCAGAGAAAGGTAGTTTTTGGGATTCCTGCGCGCCAGCTCACAGATCACGTTGACCGCGGCCGACTGCACGCCTGGAATCAGTGACAGACCCTCGTTTAAATCGCCGTTATGGCCGCCACAAAAGGTTTAACGCTGTCTAATGACTTTCTCGAGGTTCTTCATGACAACCGGGGGGAAGCTAGAATATGGTGGTACCTGGATCTGGGTCTTCAAGTTTCTCCTTGAGCCTGGGGAAAGCAGGACGGAGGGACTCCGGGTACTTGAGAAACACCTTGTACATGATCAGCACTGCTTTCTTCCTGATGTAGGGTTTAGTATGAGACATCTAGAGCGGAGGAAATGACGGCCAAAATGGAAAATAAGTCACACTTCCGCGTGTCGGCAGATGGCGATAGATACGCCGGCTACGGAAAGAGTATATCAAGGTATGACATATGTACAAGATGAATACAACACAGATGAGCATGCACAAGATGATTGGTCCTTGCCTGATAATTATGTGCCACCTTGCACAAAAGAAATAAAGACGACATGTTGCGGTAAATTGCAGAACTCCTAAACATCATTTTCGCGCTTTATCTTATATCTTCAATTGTCACATTCAAGTGACAATTCTCGACCAATCAACAGAAAGCAGCGTGTTTCGCTTCATCTTACATATGCAAATGAAAGAGTGCTGAAAAGTGCAACAGTACAGAATGGGGGAAAAAAAAATGTGTTCTGAGTTGTGATCTTTGTGGCTCACCAGTGTCATGATGTCGTTGGCCAGGTCGCGAGCCAGATCGGGGGTAACGAAGCAAGACAGGCCTGTGAGGGCAACGCCTGTGTCGTACTGATTGGGACTGCTGAGATCCTGCGTGGGCGAGAGCAATACTGTTGATTGTCAAATTAGACATCCGCAAGGTACAACTTGGGCGTCTGCAAACTAATTTGCAATCGATTATTACATTGTATCATTTTAACTCATTCAGTACCAGCCAATTCTAGACCAAGTCTGAAAAGACGTTTCAAAACGTCTTTGGGAGTGAATGAGTTAATGAAGCGCGTATCGAATTAAAAGGATCCAGTACTCTGTTAGAAGATCTGACATGGTAGTGATGCATCACATAAATCTGACACATCTGCTACTTTTTCTACGTTGAATTCATTTGCATTTGGTCATTTACCATGCAGAGGAAATTGTGACGAAAGCATCACCATGCATCTGTGGTAGTTTGATTGTCATTTGTTTGTTTCAACGTTATTTTGGGGTAATTAACACTTGCTCGCGTTTATTATATTTACACAAGCATTGTTTTGCGCAATGGGATTTATTCTATTGGTGTTGCGAGGACATGCTGTTACTCAATTGTGTCAAAATTGAGTGAGCGCTGTCAATCTCAAAATTGTTTGGGTATTTGAACACGATGTGATCAAACAAAAACACTGTCATCGCGAGTGCCAGAAGGAATGACAATGTTAAGTATTGGTACACACAGTCAGAAAAAATGCAAAGTAAAAGTACAAAATGTCCACGACCCCAAACGTTTTGACAACCCCCGCTGTGGGCACACGGCATTGCGTAGTGACGCCGAGGCAAGCACGGAAGCAGCGCAGGCCGCTTACCTTTCGAATCTGATTCGTGGTTAGCATGATGACATCAGTGCTCTCGTGGAAGCATTGCGAGGCTGCCAAGTAGCCGATCCTCTGCGCAGGGAGCAGAATAGCACTTAGGACGTTGCGCTGCCGCGTTTCACCGACTCGTCAGTACGAGGGCCGATCATCGCAAACAGACACGCCGCCGCTTTTTACCTTGTATGTGAACTTGGAGGAGCTCATGACTTCGACGATGTTGAACGCGGCCCAGCTGACGTCATAGCCCAGCATCTGAAGCTGTTTCGCAGAGAAGGGAGGTTTCATTATTCATATCTAATATTACAGGGGGGAACATCCGCGGTCGAGGTTGCATGAAATAAAACGCGCGCGCACACACACACACACACACACACACACACACACACACACACACACACACACACACACACACACACACACACACACACACAATCATAATCTAAGATGGATCAAATCTAATTAAAAATAGCAAAATTTAGCGGAGCTTGATTTATGAGATACCTTTTTTTCTTTGCTGTTTGTTTATCACAGGAAAATACATGTCTAATATTACCTCAAATGTATGTACTGTACTTCACGAACACCTTGTGGAAGGAACCCATTTAAATAACACGAATATCAAGAACCAACAAATGTATTACTTTCAATCTACTTTAAAAAAAAAAAAAAAAAAAGCTAAATTTCATCTAATGGATTGAACCATGTAAACACACTGTCATGAAAAACTCATGAGCAAAAAACGCACAGCAGTAAAAGACAACATTACTCATTTGCGTAGACTTCTGTAATGAAAGATATTTAAATGTTCTCAAAATAATGCAATCATTTATTACGCCAATTAACCTTGAAAAAAAACGCTTGGTAATTTCAGTTGTAAAATTGAGGAAATAAATCAAAAGTAGAGCTTCGGGGTCTCCACATCACAAGTTGAAAAGAAAAAAAAAAGCACAAATGAAGGTGGAACCTCTTTGAGAATCTCAGTTCACCAACAAATATATTTTTTTCAAAGCAACTTTGCTTTGGTTCACAAAACTGCTTCCTGACATCCCAAGCGCTCACTCACTTTCACTCAAACATCTTAAACAGCTGGGATCTCAACTCACATCAATCATGATCTCAATCACAGTTGTACGGGTGAAAGTGAAGTGGTCAGAAAAATACATTTTCAAGTCAATTACAGATACCCTTGCTGACTCGTGACGACTTCACCAAAGTGTACTTACGTAGGTGAGCTTGCACACGGCATTGGCTTTGACGGCGATGTTGTCCTGCTTGAGCTCCTGTTTGATCTCATCAATGCAAGTGGAGATGTACTTAGCCTGAGGGCAGACCAAAAAGGGCAGGCGGGACAAGCAGACACCAGATCAGATTAGGTGGAATGATGTAGTTTTTGCCACGGGGCTAACAAGAGCAAATCAGACCACAATTTTAATGCTGTATTTGTCTTCTAAAGCAGGTATACATAATGAATTTATTGAACCACATTCACTTTTTTTTTTTTTGCTACTGATCATCAGCAAGAACCAGATTAGCGGGGTTTCTAAAGAATGACCCTGAGAGATTATATCATTGTGTGGGGTGTCTTGAGAGTGATGTTTTCTTCTTCCTGATTTGTTTGGGAAATGGCAAGGGCTGACAATTGGAAAGGTTAACCCGATTTGAGATTTGGAACAGCAAACGCAACTGCCAAGAGCGGCAGGTGTTGATTAAAATAAGATATTTGTTGGAGAGAGGGCTTTTATTTGATTCTTTGTGCGTTTACACTACTATCACGTTAACACAAATACTGATACATCAATTAAAACAAATACTGTATATTCCAACATGCTGTTGTTCATTAAAACAGGTACTGTTTTTATATATATTTTTTGTCGTTTACCAGAGCGCTACCCATCACTCTTTGACAATTAATTCTAGGTAACATTAAAATATTACTATAAAACTGTCTTGAAATGAACATTCACAACCAGCTATGAGAGTTGCCGTGTCTATAGTTGCGGAAATAAATCAAACAAAAACCATAAACTGAAAGTAGAGAAACTTTAGACTCAATAGGAAGCAAAACTAGCATGCTAGCATCAGTTCGTTACGTCACAAAACGGAGAAGAGCAGAGAAGTAGCTACCATTTCCCCTCCCAATTTTAGAGTAGATTGAATGGAGAAAAAGTTCAATACCCACAAACATTTCAAAGTAATATATTTTAGAGTTGCAATTTCAAGATGGTGATATTCTCGCGGTTAACATGTTATAAGAATCTGTTATTGGTGCATGCCTATATATTACTGTACATCAATATCAAACAAAAAGCATTTACACATTTTGATTTGGTTTTTTTCCCCCTAAAACAAACAAAAAAGTATAAGTGTGCCTCGGCCAAAACAGTAATTGCAGCGGATTGGCTATTCACCACCTCCCCCACATTCGCTTAAATACAGCAAGGAAACGCACTGCCCGTAGCCTCGCAATTAAAAAGTGACACCACTGGCCCAACATTCCATTTACATTCGGTGGGAGAAGCCCAAGCGAGAGCAGCCAATAACAAATACTCAAAGCTCCGAAGAGAGTGAGAGTGGGCGCCGGTCATGTGTGCGTAGTCATGAGACAGCACAGTGACAGGGGAAGGCGTGTATGTGAGTGCGCGTTGTTTCAACACACACACACACACACACCGAGAAAACTATCAGCAGACCTACACCATGATTCCACGTCCCCCACCGCTATAATAGTTCATTCAGAACCAATTGAAATAAGTGAAATAGCTGTCACACTTGACCAAACGAAAAATGACTTGAAAAATGTGTGACGGGAATGAATGAACATAGCAAAAAGTTGTAAGATATACACACACAGCTAATACCTCTGGTGGACTCATTTTCGTGTACAGTATTCCCCTAATATTGCACAATTAAAATTGTGTTAACATAACATGTTTTGATTATAGGGGACATTTTCCCAAGAAGAAAAAGCATTGTTGTAAATAAAATTGGTGTCCTGGAATGTTGATTTTGGAGGTTGTCCCAACTACACAGCTGTCTAACTCCAGTCCTCAAGGGATACAATCCTGCATGTTTTAGATGTTTCCCTCCTCCAACACACCTGATTCAAACGATCGGGATCATCATCAGGCTTCTACAGAGCTCGCTGAAGAGCTGATCAGTTGAATCAGGACTTTTGGAGGGAGGAAACATCTAAAACATGCAGGATAGTGGCATTGAGGAGCAGTGTGACACCTGTGCCCGACTATCGGAGGAATTGTTGTATTCATCTTGTACTTTGAGATGCCTTCACACATACAGTATATGCAAGCATTAATAATTTAACAATCTGTTGGCTGGGCAACCATCACCTTATCTGGGCCCTGCAAGGTTGGGTTACCATTGACACAAAAAAATAAATAAAACAAAACAGATAAGCACCGGCCGGATCACAACGTCAAGCGCTGGTGAGCTGACACAAAACACAGCAACGATAGTCGCTTCTCTTCAGACAAACAAGGCCATTTTCGATCTACTCTTGTGAGATTCTGAAAACACTCCAAATTTCACACCTGAGCCACAGCTGCATGTGTGTGTGCACAACCTTGGATGCGAGTTTGTCAGGAGCCCAAATCGACAAGGTCAAAGACAGCCTAAGTGACAGGCAAGTAGTAGATCTTCTTGTTGATATTCGAGTAGGCTAGTCTTGTCAACGCCAGTCTTTCCAGCATTAGCTTCTGACGATGTTATATTATATTAAGTCATTCAACCACTAAAGGAAGAAACCCCCACAAATTTGCTTGTCACACACGTGCGAGAAGTTGAAAAAATACTTGCACTGTATAACATTTTAGGAACAAAATGTTACAATTTACCCGACTGCATAGGGTGAATAAGTCACCTGTAAAAAAATAAAATAAAATACTGAATACTTTATATAATTAACAATGATATAATGTGGTGTATCTTTTCAACTGAGAATGCAATTTTAGCAAAGGTGGACAGCTGATGAGGTGATTAAAGATAAGAAAAATCATATTAAAAAAAGTCATCAACCATTATTTCAGCAAGATAACCATATTCACTTTTTGTGATGATTTTATTGGGTGGTGTACAGTGAGACACTTCCTAATGTAATCTGTGACTAGGCTCATGTTGAAACACTGATTGAGGGTCCTCTTCGTCCACACGACTCTTTTTTTTTTCTTGTGCTACATACTGCACATACTGGGATGGTTAAAATTAGTCAGTATAAGACCGAAACAAAACAGGATACCAATGCTATTATTCCTATTAACTAACCATAATCATCCTTCTTGGAGCTAGCTGTACAATAGCTAGCCAACTTTACCACTCCAATCATTAAGCCTTAATTTTGTTTTTTGTTTGGTTTAAAAGCGCCCTGAGGTTAAACGTTTCGGGTTGCTAAATATTCCTATACTAATGCAGAAAATATTCTGCTGGAAGCAGAAGGTCTTGTTTGGGAAATGAGGGGAGCTAAGCGGCTAATATGACAGTTAGCGGTGACGCTAGCATTTTAGCCAGGCTGCCTTTTGATGTTAATTCAGCTGACACGAGTCGCCAAACGTAACGGTCATTATCGCAGGGAAGGGGAGGGGGTGTGACGTGAGGTTGTAACGCGGGTTACGTTTTTTTGTTTAGTTGCTGTTACCTCATCATCCTTATGGTTCCTGATGCCACGTACTAAATCTTGAAGGTTTTTATCGAACATCCGATCGATGCTCCCTTTGACAATCTTCAAAGCCATGCTCGGTTCTTGACGGCGGTGTCACTGGTACCGGTGGGTGTCGACCGAGCCTAGAGAGGGTATCTCATCCACCCTGGGGTTGTTGCTGCTGCTGCTGCTGCTGCTGCCGCTGCCGCCGGGGTTGTTTCCGTGAGTCCCGGGTTGGGGAGGGGGGCGAGGGAGTTGCTGGAAGGCCGGAGAGAGACGCAGCGTCCTGGGCTTCTGCGTGCGCACAGACGCCTGGCTGGCAGTGGCTCAATGGAGGAAAAGGCTGACAAAATGGCGTCTGCAAGTCAGCTGACTGGAGTATTATGCGAGATGTGGGAATTAAAGGTCTACGCACACACACAAAACAAAATCGATCTCGTGCACAGGTGGGCAAACGTTTGTGTGCAAGGGAGCCGCGTTCAATTTTTTTCAACGTTATTTTTTAAGCACGACAGACCAGCGGTAGAGGAGAAATATGTAATTGTTTTATTTTAGTTAGTTATTAAGATTACAAAGTAATACAATACAAAAATAAAACGTATATGCCATTTATTTATTGTATTATTTTACTACATGTGAAATACTTTTCTTTTACCATTAATAAATCACGCTAATTTTTGTGTTTTTTATATTTCATTGAATTATAATCAACCAATTATTTTGTGCAGAAATATTAAATTATTTACTTGTTTTATTTCATGTTTGTTTTCATAAAAATGCTCATTAATTGTTTATATGAATAATGAATTAATATTCATAATTTATTTTCCAGTATTCATCTCAATATACCAGTTATTGAATGACATTTTAAGAAATGGTTATTTGATTACCGTAAATGTTTTTTTGTAAATTTTAGTAACAGAAATCATGGTCACTTTATGTATTTTGTTTTCTTTAAAAACGTTTTAAGATAAGTTGTTTACCTAGTGTATGAGAGACAATGTCATTATATTCAGTTTTATTTAGAATTTAACTTGAATTATTTACCAATTAATATTTTTATCTGTGTCATATTGTTAATTTTACTAATATACCTTTCCTCTTTACTAAATGTACATGTAAAAGCTTTTATTTGAATAATATTACTTATATATTGTATTTGGCAGTACTGAATAATTTTGTTTTCGTACAAATTAAAGAACTAAACCAGCTAATTGTGGCCCCAAGGCCACACCTAATTTTAACTTTGGATTCAAGTCTTTTTATTTTGGAACAGAACATATTTGCATCTCCATTGTTAACATTGGCAAATAACTATGCAATATGCAAATTCACACAAGAGGCTTTTTATTACAGTCTCGACTAAGAAAAGGATAAAATGCTACCGTTCACCACCTGCCATTTGTACTGTTTATTCTTGAGGGAGTTCATTGAAGTTTGCAGCTACATGAGATCTCCACACTTTTTGGAGCGCAATTATTACATCAACACGCAAATTTATCAGAAGCAAACATTACAGCGGAACAATGCGTGTGTGTAAGACCCTTTTTTTTTTTTGCAAATATATGAAAACAAAGCTATAAAAAGTCAGTGGACCTGTTAACTCATTGCCTTACACATTAAAAAAAACAAAAAACACAAACTCAAAGACAAGTTCACCACTCTCAAAATGTCAAATACAAACAACGGGTGCTCTTTGTGATGTTTTTGTAGCATTTATATATTATTAAAAACAAAACAAAAAAAATACGAAAGGAAGCCGACAGACATCCGGGCATCTAGGTGAAAAATTCATCAAGTTTCAAAATTCATAAAGCATACCTTTGTCAGCCCAAATTGAGTTCACAAGTGGACGTCTTAAAGTGTACAGTATGACAGGCAGCTTTATTTAAAAAAAAAAAAAAACAGTAATGAAAGAAGAAGACATTTTTGCAACTTAAAGATGTGACACGTGCAGCATAAACTATCACATTATTAAGATTTCCTTTTTGCACTGACAAAATGGACAAAAAAGAAAATAAAAAATAATCTACAGAGAGTGTGAAAAGTTGAAAATGTCCGCAGCAAGGACACCGACTTAGAGTGAGCGATGTCGATTGTGTCTCAGTGTTGTCTTCCATCTTTAGCGCTTGGTCCACTGCTGTGGTTGTTTGGAGGGCATCTTTTGTTTAACTTTCAGCAGGGGATGCTTCCATCTCTGCAGAAATGTTGTTGTTGTTGTTTGCTTGGGTGTATTCGTCAGTCTGCTGCGGGCTATCCGGGCTCCTCCTGTGCACAAAGTATTCAACGGAATCATGATTGCAATTCAGTTTTGTTTCGGTAATTAAGTTTGCTACATTTTTCCCTCCAAATTTTATGGTTTATCTCCCATTATTTCTCGGCTTTATTAGCCTAACTCTACAACTATTTTTGCAATATTACTCAAGTTTTAAAACGCCTTTAAAAAAAAATCAAGTCAAAGAAAGAAATTACATGATGAAAGATTTTGAACGGCAAATTGGTGATCTTACAAGATTGTTGTATTAATATATGAAAAAGTAGTCATCTTCTGTAATTATTCATATTGATACCTGACAATATTTCAATATTTTTTAAGAAGAATAAAGTTGAAAAAAAAAGTAGAAATATTTTGTATTTTTGCAGGGAGAAATGATCTAGGAGAATAAATTGCTAGATTTAAAAAAGTAATCAGGATATTAAGGTCATATTCTGTCAGAAAAAAAGGTCATAATCTTTCGAGAATGTTCATACTTTTCCAAGAAAATGAGAATAAAGTTTTTTATTTTCAAAATATAGTTCTTATAAGAATAAAGTCACATTTTCCCCCCGCCCAAAAAAGCAGTAATCCTATGAGCATAGTCATGTTTTGTGGAACATGTACCCTTAAAACAATTGGGGGGGGGATGAGTTGCGGTCTTACAAGTGTTTTTCAAGGGAAACCTTTTTCTCAATCACAATAGACCCCCTAACCCCTTTTCTCCTCAAGCATTTCTCAGAATTCCGAGCAACTCCTGCTTGAGAATTTACCCCGAATCCCTGACAAATAAATTCAAAAACCAAAACAAGTGCATCACATTCACCTGATTGGACTTGAATCGGCGTGGTCGTTGCTGTCAGCTTCGGCAGTTTTTTCCTCTCCGTCTTCGTCTTTTTTCTCTCGCGACTCTCCGTTAACAGCAGTGGTGTCTGGCGAGACAAAGCTTTTTATTTTTAGCGCATCCCTGTGCATGCCTTCATCCATCCACCCATCCATCCATCCATCCATCCATTTTCTGATCCGCTTTATCCTCACTAGGGTCGCGGGGGGTGCTGGAGCCTCTCCCAAGTGTCTTTGGGCAGTAGGCGGGGCACACCCTAAACTGCCAGCCAATCGCAGGGCACACAGAGACAAACAACCATCCACGCTCACACCTAGGGACAATTTAGAGTGTTCCGTTAACCTGCCATGCATGTTTTTGGAATGTGGGAGGAAACCGGAGTACCCGGAGAAAACCCACGGAGGCATGGGGAGAACATCCAAATTTTGAACCGGGAGCCCGCAGCCAGAATCGAACCCTTCACCTCTGCACCGTTGAGGCCGACGCGCTAACCAGTCGACCACCGGGCTGCCCGTACACGCCTTCGTGCTGTCAAATTTCACGTAACCCGGATCATTTATTTACTTCTTACCTGTGTCTTGTGTCTCCTTGGCGTTGTCCTCTCCTTCCTTCTCTGCTTTGGGTTTTGCTGCTGTTTCTGCTTTGCCGACAAAGCGAAGTTTTAACTTATTGTACACCTCACTGGCCTTCTCCATGACGGCAGAGCTGGCTTTATACCGCCGAATCTGCACAGAGGGATACAGGCATTGGAGAACACCGAAGGCAACACACACACACAGGACCCCGCAGATGAATTTCTATCGTAAGGGTTACAGTCTGAGGCGGGGACGCACCTTTTTCAGCGTGGCAATGACGTCGGCGTTCTTGTGGAGGATCTGGCTTGTGACGGGCACACCTTCCAGCTCTTCCAGGGCTTGTAGACACCGCTCGATGTCCTGCATGGCACACACGGACGATTGATCAAATTGTCATTGTCATCGCACGTGCACAGGCGCACAGAGCAACAAAATTCACTTCCACCCGGGGTGCCCACACTTTGTCAGCATGCAAGACGCTGCAAATGATCCGCCAACTTGATTGATGTGTTCAATCGCCAAGTGCAATTTGTTTGCGATTGTCTAATTCAGTCACGTTCGGCCGCACGCCTTTGGCAATGTCGAGCGGAACTGACTCTGCGATTGTCTTCCACTGGACTCGTCTTTTGTGAGGTGCAAAACAACATGAAAACGATTCCGCTCACATTGTCGGTTTCTTCGCACGGATTCATGTCTCTTCAGTCGGATGCAAATTTTGGGAACCTCTCTTTGCATATTGGACTGTGCCTTTGTTTCTGTTTGGGTTTTTCCCTCCTGGTTGATCCTTAGGATCAAAAGAGGGGAATTGTAATGGGAATTTGACATCTAATAGGGCAAAACATAAGTAACTGTCCGTACCTTTGAATGTTGACCAGTTATTTTGCAGATAAGCAAAGTTGCCTGTTCATGCACTAGTCTGCGTTCTGTGTAGCTGCTCAAAATGCTGATTGTGCTGACCTTTGCCCCTCCCAAATAGAATAAGATAAAATGACGCAGGTTGGGGCGGGGGCGGAGAAGGCTCCCTTGACAGATCGCTCCATGTTTTTTTTTTTCTTTCTCGAATAAATCTCATCATTTTTTATACTTGTCTTGGCTTCCCTGGACAAGACATCACCTTTTTTTTTGGGGGGGGGAGAGAAATAGTCACTAGGTGAGTGGGAAATTGGCGACAATGACAATAAATCACAAATAATGAATCGGGACCCGTTAAAGGGAGGCCACTTACAGGGTTGTCGACTTTGAGGGCAAACTTGATGTCTGTGTGGAGTTTCTGAAGTTTTTCCTCCGGTGACGGTTCTGACATGGGATGCACAGAACGAGCATTTCGATTCATTTTCCAATTCCAGCATTCCGCCGGAAATGTCCCTTCGTTGTGTGCTGCCTGATTGCCACCCAGCAAGAGACATTCCTTACCCTTTTTCTTTTCTACTTTCTTCTGTGGAGGCCTCTCTGGTTTGTGTTTCGATTTTTCGGGCCTGAACCTCAAGGAGAGAAAAGGCACTCGTTCATTCATTCATGGAGTAGTATCGTTAGAGTGCACGTGAGTTGTCCTGTCAAATGGGGGGGGGGCTCACCTGGCTCTGGACTTCTCCTCAGACCGTTTGGCTTTCTTCTCTTTGAGCTCCTTCTCCTTTCTCTCCTTTGCCTTCTTTAGTCGGCCTTTGTTTTGGTTGTCCGACTTTTTGGCTGGTTTCTTCGCCTTTACAAGCAAACAGTGGAAAATTCATCAATGATTGTTCAAGGATGACTGTGGACTATTTCGAGCACCTCTGTTTTTCCATTGCGTCATTCGCAATGTTGATTTATTTAGCCGTTATTTATCCAAGCAAAAGAATCGAGAACAGATTCTCATTTGCAATTCCAACAAGGCTGCAGGTAGCAGTCAATACCGATGATTCAGCACTTTTAAAGCATTTCTATCATCGGTGCAGTGCAAAGCAAGAGTATGAATTTGGAAAATCAAATTCAAACCAAAGGTATGAATTTGGTCAAATTCAATTTGGAAAACCAAATTCATACTCTTGCTTTGCACGTTCTTTTAGTAGATTTTGTTAACTCGGTTTTGTTAACTTTTCTACTTTGCTTTTGAGTGTCTTAAATTCTTGTTTGAAAAAAAAATCTTATGTTCTTTTGCCTTTAAATGTTGTAATTTGCCTTTACAGGTTTTGCAACTACCTGAAGCACATTGAGTGACCTTGCGCGAAATGCGCGTCACAAATAAAGCTGCCTTTCCATGCCTTGCCTAAAACAATTTAAACCGAAGGCAAATGCAAACACGACAGACTGGAGAATGTGACATCGTCACATACGTTGCAGTTTAGAATACAACAAAAACAGGTGGAGCAATTCTGTCCAGCATCCCTCACCAACTTTTTAAACACTGACATTGGGATGAATTAGGTGAATTTTAATTATTTGTTGGAGAGTCTTCCAGTCGTTTGGGGCAGAAAATTGAAACGCAGAATCGAAAGTAGTACGGACTTTGGGAAGAGAACTGAGGGAGGGGGAGTGTGGGTGGTGGTAGTCAAGGAGCAAAGATGAGTCAGGTCCTACCAATAGGTGTTTTAGAAATAAACACGGGGCAGTGAATTTGTTCATGTTTTCACTGAGTCCAACAATAAATTGTTTACTTTGAATGTGAACAGTTGAAGTGATCATTATATGAGAGTGATCCCTGATACGTTTATGCGCGTTGACCTCACAGTGCAGAGGTACCGGGTTCGATTCCAGCTCCGAGCTTGCTGTGTGGAGTTTGCATGTTCCCCCCTCCGTGCCTGCGTGGGTTTTCTCCGGGTACTCCGGTTTCCGCCCACATTGCAAAAAACATGACAGGCTGATTAAACACTCTAAATTGGTTGTTTGTCTTTGTGTGCCCTGCGAGTGGCTGGCAACCGGTTCAGGGTGTCCCCCGCCTACTGCCCGAAGACAGCTGGGATAGGCTCCGGCACCCCCCGTTAACCCTTGTGAGGATAAAGCGGATCAGAAAATGGATGGATGGATAATTAATAGAACCACACATGTTTTGACAGAAGGGTGCGGTCATGAAACAAATTAAACCGACGATGGTGCGCCGTGAGATTTTTCTCATGTCAACTATGTGACTTGTCTCAACTGATTTTGGGAATCGCCGTCCTCGTGTGAGTGCGCCCGAAGAATCGGGGCTCCTTTTACCTCTGCGGGTGGTGGAGAGTCGGAGTCAGATGGCGCCGGAATCGGGGGCGGAGGGGGTTTCTTGGACCTCTTCAGCGGGTGATCGTCGACGCCTTCATCCGAGCTGCTGCTCTCGCTGTCCTTTTTCATCTCCTTCTCTCTTTTCCGCTTCTCCTCCTCCTCCTTTTCGCGCTCCCGTAACCGGCGAAGCTCCTCCGCCTCCTCCCTTTTCCGCCGCTCCTCCAGTTCCCTCCGTCGCTCCTCGTCTCGTTTCTTCCACTCGCTGATACGGTCCGGCTCGCTGTCGCTGTAGGGACACAGGGCCTGATGCTTACGGAGATTTAAAACGCCTGCGCATATGATTTGGGAAGTAGTCTGACCTGTCGCTGTCTGATGACGATGATGCCGCCCGCTTTGGAGGCGGAGCTTTGGGTTTCCGCGCACGAGACTTTGGTGCTGGTTTCTCTGTGGACGGCAACATCGGAAGTGAGTGTAAAAGGGGGGGGGGGGAGAGAAAAGGACAACGACTAGAATCAAACTTTCAAACTTGCCTGCAGCTTTTTTGCGTGCTGGCGGTGCCTTCCGTGGAGGCGGATCGGATTCCGAGTCAGACTTAGAGCCGGATTGAGACTCGGAACCGGACACAGCCGGTCGGGGCTTTTCATCCTCAGAGTCGCTGTCTGCCGCTTTCTTCTCAGATCTCGATTCTGAGTCTGAATCTGAGTTGGATGAATCTTTCTGCAAGGTTCCAGAAAAAGGTATTTCATTACGCTCAGAAAAAAAATCAACCAAGCCTCTAATTAGAATCATTTTTATGAACTGAAATATTTAGATGGGCAGCACAGCACAGTGGATGATTGGTTAGTATGTTTGCCACACAGTTCCGAGGTTTGCGTTTTCCAATGTGGGTCCTGTCTTTTAGACTTAGCATGTACGCCCGATGCTTGCGTGGGTTCTGGCTCTCTCCCACATCCCCAAAATATGTTTCATTGAAGACCAAATTGTACACGGGTGTGAATGTCAATGACTGAATGTCCATATGTGCTCTGTGACAGGATGGCGAACAGTCCAGGTTGGACATCGTCTCTCATCCAAACTCAGCTAGGATAGGCTGCAGCACACCTGCGAGCCTAATGAGGACAAGCGCGATAAAAAAATGGATGGATACATGCTAATAAATAAATAAATAAATAAAGATTTCCCCCCCAACTATTCACTGAAATACAGTCCAAATAAAATGTTGCGTTTATGTGTTTTATATTCATGATTGATAGGTGGGAAAAATATGAGGGGGGGGATTGGAATAAAGAGTTATCATCTACCTTTTTTTTCCCTCTGCCTGCTGTTGCTGCTTTCTTTCCACCTCGTCCAACTGGTTTCTTCTCCGGAGTAAAATCCTGAAAAACACGAAACATGGCATGACACAATAATCGTTTAAAAAATGTTTTCTTAAGTGTGTTTATGTCTAATGACCTGGTCGCTGTTCTTGCCAGACTCCGACTCCGAAGGGGTGGCTTCTGACTCTGACAGGGATCCGCTTTCTTCATTTCTGTCGCTGGATGAGCGTCGAGTCTTTTTTTGGGGAGGCGGACGCTAAGAGGGGACACAAACACAATGGGCCAAAGTTAATTGCAAATCAATTATTTTAATGTACTTACAGTCAAGAAAACTCAGAAAGTTTAATAAAGAAATTAATTAATTCTGAAGATGTGTACTTTAGATGCCGGCGGCTTCCTCTTCCCCCCCCCTCCTCCTCCTCGTCCCCTTCCTGTATCTTGACTGGCGGAATCAGAATCCGCCTCGCTTGCCGACTCCGCCTTCCTGGGCACGAGAGCTTCTTCATCTTCGTCCTCGTCTTCGTCGCTTCCTCCGCCAGCATCGTTGCCCTCGCTGTCGGATGAGCTGGCGGGCTAAGGACAAAAAAAAAAAAAAAAAAAAAATCAGCAACGTTGTGAAACCTAAAATGTAATCATAGTGAACCCCATCCTACTTCAGCTCTCTCTACTCACAAATTCACCTTTCTGCGTTTTTCTTGTGCAACATATCCTCAGTATACTGAAGTGATACATCTCAAGTGGCTTATGGAAATCGAATCTCAACTATGTGAATTACCCTTTTGGATAAATCCAGTGTCTAATAGCTAAGTTTAGCCTGGCTTATTAGCAGATGTGACAGACTCTTCACCGCATGCGTATGTTTCCGCTCTGTTGAGTGGCTACAAAAACCTCAAGCTAACAAAACGATGAAAGTATTGCTATTCCTTGATAATTGCTATTTATACTGATTGCAAAGGCAAAATACACCCACACTTGCAGTGCATTTATTTTCCCCAAATGGAATCTTCTACAAGCCACTTATTTTGAAAGGATAACCTAAGAAACAACAAAGCGTATGAGGGGAAAAGTGGTTAGGACTGCACGACTGTCCGTGTTTTATGTTATGTGTTGGTTCATTATTTTACTTTTTGTTCGTGTTTTATGTTGTGTGTTGTGTTTATTATTTTACTTTATGTTAACTGTTTTGTTAAGCGCTTTGTTATAGCTGCCGCTGTTGTGAAAGCGCTATATAAATCAGCATGTATTGTATTGTATTGTATGAATTTGAAATTATATTTAAGTGTTTGGGGATCATAGTTTGTGGTATGGTTCAATTATAGACAATTACATTTTTTTAAGGGGGATTGTCAATTACTCTCACTTTTTTGCCATTCGCTTCAGAGCTTGGTTCTTCTATGTAGCGTACCCTCTGGAGAGAGGGTAGTAGGTGCGGCTTACCACAGGTGGAGCACTGTAGGAGGCATGTGGATTGTTCTGGATCTCCCATAAGCCTTCATTGAAGCCTTTCCTTTTGTTGGACTTTCCATAGCGATCGCTGTACTTTTCATAGGCAAAAAGGTCCTTGGCTGCCAGAAATGCCCTGCACAACAACAATGTAATAAAAAAATTCAACTAATTAAAAGAAAATTACTTTATATAAAACCACCGCGGCCAGTCAGAGAAATTTGGGTTCTCCAGCATATAACCATAAACTGCAATGATGATAACAGAGTAATTCAATGCTACATCACAGTTCAACAAAGTTTTCTGTTAAGCAGATATTTTATTTAATTTTTTAATGTTATTACAATTAATACATTCTTTTTCCCCAATGGTGAGAGCTTGATCTGTCCAGCTTGCAACTACCATCCATGTGATATGAGATAGTTCCTACATATATGGAACATGTGTGAAAACAGTAGAGTACTTTCATTTTGTTTGTCTCTCAGGAAGTTTTTACTGAACTGTTTTAAGTGGTTGTTAATCCACTGATACAGACAGTATAACAATACACCGTTTTCCTAGTAAACAATGCATATGAAGAAAAACGTGATTATAACGGTTCAGCAGAGCATGGGATAATAATTACTTCTAGCGTTGGACAGTAGTGACACAAATATCTGTATTTTATGCAAAACAGTTCTGTCCTATCATTTTGGGAGTCCGAGAGAAGAACATATGAATGACATTAAAATTTAAATGCACTAGTATCAAAACGGAACGGCTGCCATTTTTTTGAGCATACAAGGGACATTTATATCTGCTAAACCTGTCACAAACTTAAATCTCATGAGTCCCAAACATGAAAATTGGAATGTTAACCATGTAGATGCTTCACTGTGCCACACATACGGCCAATATCGCGAAATAGTGATTGTATGAAAATCAATGTATTGGAAGAAAACGACCTATAAATAACTTCAAAACAACACAAACAGACCTGTCATTGTTGCAACTGCCACAAATGTAAAGTGTCACATTGGACAGTGGCATACTTAATCTACAGGTATCAGTATTTTTTGCAAAACAGTGCCGTACTTACGTTTCATGAGTACCAAAGAAAAAAATGGGAATTTTATTAGGTGGAGGCTTCACTGCACCATCAGCCACGTCTTCAATCTAAAGAATGAAATGAAAATTACAGCATCAACCATCCCGATATCAACATCAAATGCTTGGCTAGTTCACTGCAGCCCATGTCAATAATTTTAGCGTTGAGGTGACGAGGAGTTTGGGGCAGAACAGTTGCGTCGTTTGTCAGTCCGCAGGAAAATAACGTTCGCTTCGCTTGCAATGTATGGAGACGAGGCCGATATGTTCGCATGCAAACCTCACTTGTCGTGCATGCCAACAGAGAGGCCAAGTGGAAAATGTGAAGCTCGTTAATGGTGACATTGTATGCGTGTCCAGGTCGCACGGCTGCAAGGATGTATTCGCCTCCACTCCCCCTCCGCCTCCTCCTTCTACCGCCAATGTTAGCTTACTCCTTACCCTGGCTGGCCAATGGGGGTAGCCCTTCATTTTAGCGAAGACCAGGTCTCCGGGCTGAAAGTTGTGCGGCATGGTCCCGCTCCCTTCGGCGGCCAGGTGACAAAAGTAGGAATAACAGCCGATGGGCCTTCGGCGTGTCTCTCCCGGTTCGCGTTGGCCAGGTCGACACGAAAAGCCGAAAAACGACAGTGATAGCTAAGGGAAGCTACTGGTGTACGAAGCTAAGCGTTAACGCGAGAACACACAAGCCCAAATATCAGTGTCGACTTCCGCGTGAGGATTCTACTGATACCTTCAGAATAAAGGATATCCTGTTAGGGATGTAAATGCATATTTTTAATTAAAAATGTGCTTTCAGGGGAAAGCCCCGCTCTTATGAAAAAACGATATTTAGAGATAGATGGATAGATAGATGGATAGATAGATAGATAGATAGATAGATAGATAGATAGATAGATAGATAGATAGATAGATAGATAGATAGATAGATAGATAGATAGATAGATAGATAGATAGATAGATAGATAGATAGATAGATAGATAGATAGATAGATAGATAGATAGATAGATAGATAGATATAGGCCATTTGGGCCTCAGCGTTGTTCTCTGATGAAAATTGATTCACATTGAACAGAAATGATGCCCACCAACGATTTTGGAGACGTCAAGGAGAGTGCTCTGCATCAGCCAGTATTGTCACCAGATGAGCTTTTGATGGTGGCGGTGTTATAGTGTGGGCAGGTGTGTCCAGTCAGTAGAGACAGAGACTTTGTGAACGTTACAGCGACAAGTCCATACTACCTGAATAACATTAAAAAAAAAACTTTAGAAGACCTTAATCAAAGGTAGGCAGTTTTTAAACTGGGAGGACAAACATTTTTCCAGAGAAAGTATATTTTGTGAAAAAGATGAATAATTATTAAAGAAAAAAGTAGTATTGTAAAACATTAAAAATACTCCCCCCCAAAGGCCAGCTAGCTAGCTAAAGATGGATAATGCACTCACAAAGGAAATTAACAACACGAGGCAAAGCAGACATGCAGAATTAATCATAATGTTCAGTATATGGAATATTGCAAAATATTAAATATAAAACAAGGTATCTAAATATATGGAAAATGCTAATGATATTGTACACACGAGTCTTTGCCCCTACAAATCAAGTTTTTTTTTCTTTTCGTCTTTTAAATACAGAAATAAAAATTATTATTGCAGTGCGACACAAACAATTATTTGACTTCTGTGCCTAAATCACTACAAAACTTTGGCTTCATTTGTTTTCTTTTGAAAAATCTTAAAAGACGTTTCAACCGTTTTAACATTAGTGACAGTGACGTTTATTGTTTTAATGATGTTTCGGTTCCGCGTTGAACTGGACACACTGGTTCCGGATTAGAAAAACTTCACAGATTGATTCCGATCTCATCCTCTGATTGGCCTCAAACGACGGAAACGGCGCCCCCAACTGAATATCGATTGGCTGTCGCGGACTCGTGTTCCCAATCGCCCAATGGCAGCCCCCAATGCGAAAGTCTGTGTCGCCAGCGTGACCTCCTAGCTGCGTTAACCTCTAATGTACAACCATGTTGCGCTCTTTTCGACGTGTCCAGCAGCTAAAGAGCAATTTGCGGACTTTGCCGAGTGTCCGCGCCGACTGTAAGATCGTCATAAACCCGTGCAGGATGGCCAGTTCGGATTTCAGGATCGAGCGGGACACCTTCGGTGAGCTCAAGGTCCCGTCGGACAAATACTACGGCGCCCAGACCGTCAGATCCACCATGAACTTCAAGATTGGGGGACCTTCCGAGCGAATGCCGCTCCAGATCATCCATGCCTTCGGAATCTTGAAGAAAGCGGCGGCCCAGGTCAATAAAGACTACGGTCTGGACCCCAAGATCGCGGACGCTATCTGCCAGGCGGCGGACGAGGTGGCTATCGGGAAGTTGGACGATCATTTCCCTCTGGTGGTGTGGCAGACCGGTTCCGGAACCCAAACAAACATGAACGTCAACGAGGTGATAAGCAACCGAGCTATCGAGATCTTGGGAGGACAACTGGGCTCCAAGGATCCGGTCCACCCCAACGACCACGTCAACAAGAGTCAAAGCTCCAACGACACCTTCCCCACGGCCATGCACATCGCCGCAGCCACAGAGGTCCACCAGGTTCTCATCCCGGGGCTGCAGACTTTGCACGACGCACTGGCAGCCAAGGCACGTACCACAATCCCGCAGCATACATTCGGAAGTAACAGAATGTAAATAATTTAAAATGTATATCACGATTTCATGCATTTACCGCGCATTTCATTCTGGTGGCCACCAGAGGACCCCGTGGTCATAAACAACTAAAATATTGACGTAGAATCAATACAGTGGGTGCTGCTCCAGTTTTTTTTTTACAGGAATAGTCTACTTTGTACCGCCCAAGTCGACTTTATAGTCGGTTTGCAAACAAAACAAATGCAGTGGGGAGCTAGAAAAGCCGCAGACTTAAAGGCCAACACGCCAATGCGAATGCGCGCAATGGCACAGCACAATCTTATACCGCAAAAGTCACAAGCAATCTCGTTTGTCAGCTCGTACAACACAATTATTAAACAGTTATTGAACTTATTCCACACCTGAATAACAAGTACAGGTGTACAATCAAACCGCCACGCCGGAAAATAAGTTCAATAAAAATAAATTGAAATTCACTTGATAAAACCGTGATCAATTTCACATTTGAACATAACTTTCACGTTTTAACACGATTTCATTTTTTAGCGTGACTAATTTCATGTTATGTAATGCTAAATGTTTTGATGTAAGAACTTTTTGTTGTTGTTTTAACGTGGAAACTTTCACGTTTTAATGTGATAAATGTAATGTTTCAACCAGGTAAATTCCCCCGTTTTAACATGATATATTTTACCTTTGAACGTAACAGGTTTTACTTTCACGTTTAACAAAACAAAAGAAAGCCTGATGGACCGGTAGGTGTGTGTTTGTCTTACTTTTAAATCTTAAATGTTTTACAGGCCTTATTATTTTACAGTATCGGTGTTACGTAGCTATGACTTTGATTTAGAAGATACAAAAAAACAGATGCACACTCCCAAATAGGGCTTTACTAGTGACCTGAACTGGAAGGAGTTGTTTAGTTTAGTTTTGCCAGGTGCAGAAGTGAAAATGATCACGTTATAACTTTTCAAAATAAAAAGTCCATTTTTTTCATGAAAAAAATCACAAAAAATTAAACATTACTAAAAAAAAAGAAAAAGACTTGTAAGATTGCTCAACATTGGGCTGAATGTACACTGACTTACTATTTCGTAAACCCTTTTAAGACAACAGTGCCATTGAGAGGAGTAAAAAAAATAGAACTGATTCAGATGAGACCCTTTTCCCCCCATCTAAAATATGAAAAAAAATCATTACACTATGTATTTTTTAATCTGTAAATATGATTTTTAAATTGTAATAAATACATATTTTTGTCATTAACATTGTTTTCATAAAAATTGTGTTTTTTCTCTCACCCTCGAAAAACAACAACATTACAAACAAACATTATTTTACAATTCCGACTTGAATCTTACTGTTTTGTTTTTTTTGTCCCTCAAGGCCGAGGAGTTCAAGGACATTATCAAGATTGGTCGCACGCACACGCAGGACGCCGTGCCACTGTCGCTGGGCCAGGAGTTCAGCGGGTATGTACAACAGGTCAAGTACAGCATCGAGCGGGTGAAGGCGGCCATGCCGCGGGTGTACGAGCTGGCGGCTGGTGGCACGGCCGTGGGTACGGGCCTCAACACGCGCGTGGGCTTCGCCGAGAAAATGGCGTCCACAGTCAGCGCCCTCACCGGGCTGCCCTTCGTGACGGCACCCAACAAGTTTGAGGCGCTGGCGGCGCATGACGCCCTGGTAGAGCTGAGCGGCGCTCTCAACACGGTGGCGGTGAGCATGATGAAGATCGCAAACGACGTGCGATTCTTGGGCTCAGGCCCACGCTCGGGCCTGGGTGAGCTTATCCTGCCCGAGAACGAGCCGGGCAGCAGCATCATGCCCGGCAAGGTCAACCCCACGCAATGCGAGGCCATGACCATGGTGGCCGCCCAGGTGATGGGCAACCACGTGGCAGTGACGGTGGGCGGAAGCAACGGCCACTTTGAGCTCAACGTCTTCAAGCCCATGATGGCCAAAAACATGCTGAACTCGGCGCGCCTACTGGGCGACGCCGCCGTCTCCTTCAGCGCCAACTGCGTGTTGGGCATCCAGGCCAACACGGAGAGGATCGACAAGCTGATGAACGAGTCGCTTATGCTGGTGACGGCGCTCAATCCGCACATCGGCTACGACAAGGCGGCTGCCATTGCCAAGACGGCGCACAAGAAGGGATCCACGCTCAAGAAGGTGGCCGTGGAGCTGGGCTACCTCACCGAGGAAGAGTTTGATCGCTGGGTCAACCCCAGAGAAATGCTGGGACCCAAGTGAACCTGATCAAAGTTTATCACGCACGCTTAATTTAATACACGGGAATCACGTGGCTGTACTGAAGGGCAATTGAATGTTGCAATGTATCAGTACGGAAAAGTAATGGACAGCTAAATTGGATTTTTACATCATGTGCCATGCTAATTGTTTACGAATGGGCTGTGGTTGACACCATGGTTGATATGTATGAATAAAAAGAAAGACTAAAGTATATTTAGATTTGTTTCTCTTTAATGCACTAGACGTTTATGACTGAAGAAGCTGCATTTTTTTCAGAGTAGAAAATACATTTTTTTTTCAAATACCGGTAAGTTTTATTTTGGGGAGTGGGAAAATGTGCACTTTTTGGAGAATTATATACCGGTATACAGTAATTATATTATTCCTTTTTTTTATCATCCATATTTTTTTATAATTTTATTTTTTAGTTCTAATTTGTATGTACAGTAGCTTCAGTGTGATAGTCATATTTCTTCAATAATTCATTTAGAGTAACGCTGCCCCCCGCCCCCTTTTTTTAAAATATATATTTCCATCCACTCAAATATTTCTTTCTGAAAAAAAAGTTTATACTTCCGAGGTCATATCTTAAGACTTTTTTTTTTACTCCAGGATTTTTTTTCAACTTACTGCACAAAAGGAAAACTTTCCAGTGTGATCCTTGATGAAATCCCAAAGCAGGATCATCACATGATTCTCATTACTCATTCAAAATAGCACACAAGACACTTGTGACTTAAGACAGGAAATGACCAAATGTGACCATGAGTAACTTTTAATTGTAAATACATAAAAGTGGCATAACGTAACTTTCAAAAAACAACATTTATTTAGTCCAGCTGACTTTCGGAATATCATAATGTTCTGTCAGGTTGTCCAGGTGGCGATTGAAGTCCTGCAGGAAAAAAAAAAGTTTAATTCAATGCCGTTTCACATCAAATTGAACATATTTGGCTGAAAGAAAAGAAACAGGATTCCAAAAAGTCAAATGTTTGTGAGGACATACCTCCACTCTATGCTTGTGTGTTTTGGAGGCTTTGTTCAAAATTCTCTCCATTTGCTGTCGGGAAAAGAGTTCAAATCAGTCTGGATACTTTAGGATACTTGGATATTTTACAGCTCGAACCTGATTTAAGGAAACTTTTCTTCAGTCTTTGAGGAAAAAATCTAATTTTTTCCAAGAAAAATATTTTTCAAAGTAAAAGACTAATTTTCACAAAAAAAGTCAATCTTTCAAGATTTTTCAGGAAAACGGTAGGATTTTTCTGAAAAAATATCTATTTTCCAGAAAAATATTTTCGCCAGCAAGAGTATTTTTTCCCTTAACCAAAATGTATTTTTTTCCATCAACAAAATACTTTTTGAAGACATTTTTCAGTCAGTTTCAAGTAATTAAAAAAATTCCACCATTTATGAAATTCCTGTTTTTTGAGACAGCGAAAGTCCTTGCTTTTCAAGAGCAGCCACTTTTACAAAATGTGAAGGGAAAAAAAAGGAACTGATCATCTGAAATATTTTTTTTTTCATGAGTTGTAATTATGAAAAAAGCAAAAAGGTTAATAAAAGGCAGCTTATTTATATTTTCCAAGATAAGGGGAAACATTTAAGACAAATTAATGTATTTTCCCCCATGTTTTCAAGCAAAACCTTCCCGAAAAGGCAGAAGTTATTTGGGATTTCTTTTTTGTATTTAACAACAAAAAACATTATTTGAAGAACTTAACAAAAAAGGCTACTTCTTCAAGAACAAAAAAAATGTTGGAATATTTAAAAACAAATATATATATATTTATATATATATGTTTTTATATATTTGTAAGAAAAATGGCATCATCCGTTGACAATAAAGTTGTGATTTTACAAGGTAGAAGTGAAGGAAAACCATCAGAAGAGCAGTTTGATGCCTGTGTAAAATTCAGCAATGGTGGGTGCTATAATAAAACAACATGCAACTCATCTAACTCACTCTTGGATTACACATTAACTTGAAGAAAAAACACTATTATTACATACTGAGATTGAAACGTTTTTTTTTTTTCTCGTTACCTCATCTAATCAGGAAAATACCTCTCTCACAGTACCCCAAATTATACATACCCTCTTTTCCTGCATTTTGTCAAAGGCTATTTGCGCAGGCGTCCTTTTGTCCATGTATGCCCGTTTGTCTTTTAACTCCTCATCGTTTTGATTGGTCGCCACCTGCTCCATGCGATGCTTGCTCTCCTTGTCTTTCTTCTTCTTCCTGGAACAAAGTCATCAACATTCGTTATGACGGATATGAGATTTATAATAGCTGCATTACAGTAAGCGCTCGTGCGTTGTGGGAAATACTTTCCTACTGGATGTCTACAATATAAACTTTCTCTCCTACATTTTGTTACAACCTTGCAGACATATTGAGCATGAATTGGAAAAACAAAAAAGGCTATTTTCATGTGTAAAATACGACACGTATTGTGACGTCAGTGTCCTCAATATGTCTCTATAAGATCTCAGTAGGAGGCAGTGCTGTTCCACACTACCGACATTATATACAATCTCAGTGATAGGCAGTGTGAAATAACAGAAAATGTTAAACCTGGCGTTATGGTGTAGCCAAGAGAATCTTGAAGGTGTCTAGGTTGTTGTTGTATTATTTTTTTTTTTGTTCAATCGTATCTAAGGTCAAGTGGTGGGTGTTTTAACTTAATGTTTTTGTTTGTTGACCCCAGACTTCATAGTGAACGATTCACCAAAATAACTGAGCTAACGCTATTGTTAGCACGAAGGGTAACATTCGAGCGACGTGAATTGAAAGCTAATAAATAGACCACCTCTGCCAGACAAACGTTAAAATGGCCATTAACTAACTAACCTGTGCGTTTGACTTACTTTTTCCCAGCAGAAATGCTTCCCACGCCCTTAATTTTCAGGGCACTTTTCTGGACATGTTGATATTCCGACATGTTTTCCTGAAAGCTGGCGGTGCTTCTTCTTCTTTGGTATCAACGAAAGATTGTCAAAGAAGCATTAGAGCTGCGTAGCGCCATCATACACTGTGAGGCGGACGTGCTAACCAGTCGGTCACCGTGCCGCCCCAGGAATAAAATACAGTACCTGTACAGTACTGTAATTGGTAAAATAGTATGGAGTTTGTATTTCCGTCTAAAAGGAACGAAAACCCAGAAGAATAATATCAAACGTCAAAACTACAGTGGCGAAGCTAACTTCGCATTTAAAATGCTCGGAAATACTTCTTTTAAATTTAATAATATCTTAGATCGATATGGATTTCAGACACAGAGTCGCAAAATAGCATGTAGTGCAGGTTTTCGTCCACAGAAGGGCAGTGCAGATTTTCCAAGCAGCGTCACAACCTAGTGGCCGGAAGTAGAAGAGTGAATGTCAAATTACAGCATGGTACGCTAATGTCGTCCTTAGTAAGTCACACACTGTAAAAATGACCAGCTCCGCATTATTTAGTGTTTCATTACTAACCAGACACATCGCAAACAATGCACCACTACTCACCATACGCAGGACTAACGCGTTAAACAAGTTACAGGCGTGTGGGTATGCGAAAAAAGTGGGTGAGTGAAGTCGTTTTTCAGTAAAGATTATTTTCCTTTCCTTCACAAGGGCGACATGTTTTTAAAAACAATTACATTTTGCTCGCTCCTCCAGCCGCTAAAGGCAAAGGCAAGGGGATGGTTAAAGAGGAGCTGAAAGGACCAGAGGTGTGCAAAGATCCAGCAAGACTGACTTCTTATGCAGTCGGGGTCAACATCTACAAAGAGGGAGAAGACCCCAAACTTGCACCCGTTGAGGAATATCCAGAGTGGTGAGAACATTTCTTCCTTCCATTTTGAGATACATTTGTATTATTGCCGTACTTGGCAAATGACATCAATATAACTGCAAATAAAGGACAGACGTTGTTAGGTTTTTGTGTCATTAAATGTAATTACACTGGCGCATGGCGAAATTCAATGAAAGTCATTTTGTCAAATGCGCTTGGCTACATTAAAAAAAGCCTAAGCCTTGGTGATGCAGCATGTGGCTTTGTTAAACTAATGAGGCTGCTCAATTTGTAGACCTTGAATACTCCATTCCTCTACAATAAACACAACTCAACAATGTCAGAAGTTATGTTTTTTCCCCATGCACACCCCAGTTTAATAAAAGCTTTCTTCCGACAAAGTAAAATGGGTATTTTACTATTTTAGGCTCTTTCAGTTAAACCTGGAGGCACCGTATATGCTTCACGAGCTGGAGGAGGACAGCTGGGATTACTGGAAGCGTCTTCGAAAGGAAAACATTTGGCGTCACAACAAATTGCATAAAGGGAAGAAGTTCTAGACTGGACTGGGTTGTTTTGATCATGTTGTATATGTTGAATGACTCGTGTGCATGTGTTTAGGTATTGCTTTCTAATGTCCATCTCTCATTAAAATATACTTTAACCATTTGTTTTGCATTCTAATATGCTCTACATTTAGTTATCAAGTTTTACCAAATACTGAACATCTGGAGATCAACATTCTTGGGTCATTTGTCATTTTTAATGGTGGTTACGCTTGTTAGAATGAAACTGGACAGACTTTTAAATTGGTTTTTATTCATGGGATTTACATGAACATTTTATGATCGTGCCAAACAAATCAAACCACCAAACGTGTGTGCGTCTTTTTAATGTGAACAATCCAGTGACGGGGCTGAAAACAACACCGATAGACAACACCCACCAGAGACCAGCTCTGACTGAGAAGACTGGACAGTTAATTAGGTACACATAGGCAATCCGATGGCGCCCAACACAAGAGCGATCAAATGTATCGAGTTTTTACAAATGTACTAATGACATTAATTTACAGTGACCATCAAAACTTGGTGTGTTAAAGGCAACCATGTGCTTTGACTAATAGCTGATTTTATTTTTGGTCAAGTTCTCGCGCTGGGTTTCATCAGCTTGTGCCTATGTACCTAATAAAATGTCCATTAAATGCACAGCTATCTCTGCCATCCCTCACACACGTGCGATTGTCTCAGCATTCCTCCATCCTCTCCATCGGGCAAGTACGTCTCAGGCTCCGCTACTGGGGGGCTGTGGAGGTCCGAACTGGGCCTGCTCATGGGCGACTGCTCTTGCCCGAGACCGTGTAGAGGGGAGGCGGCGGGAGAGGCCACATGCTGCTCAGGAGAGCTGCGCTCAGATTTGATGTGGATGCCGAGGCAGGGAGGATGCGTCAAGGTGGAGGAGAAAGAGCAGACACCGGTGGACATCCTGGGAACAACAAAAGGAGTTATCAGGTTAGTGTGGGTGGTGAGCGTACCTCCACTCGAATGCATCCTTACCCTTGATTTACATGAGGCCCCTGGAGCTGGTGTGAAGGCTGTGTTGTTTGCCAGGAGTTCACTGCTCCTCGCTGCAGACTTGCAGAGTGATAGAAACTTGGTTGGCTGTACTCTGAAAGAAAAATAGACAAATCTGAAAGTCATACATGATGAAATGATAAGAGGAAGAAATAAAGTGTAAGCTACCCGAAGCTCCAGGAGAGGCGAGGCCGTAACCAGCCAGAGTGTGGCCCAGCAGCCCGGCTTTGCCCATGGCGCTGTGCAGGCCCGTCTGGTACAGGAGCCCACGGCTCACGGCGGCGTTCGGCCCGGTGCGTGAGCCCTGATGGGCCCCGTCTACTGGGAGGGTCAGAGGGGACGGAGGAGGAGGTGTCTTCGGGTGGAGCCCTCGGCTCATGTGGGAGAAGACGGAGTAGCCGATACCTGCGGAGGGAAGTGAAAAAGATGATGCGAGCAACTGTGATACCTTCACAATTCTTCTTTCTCTTGCATCTTTTGCAGATTGGATGGAACGAAACACAACAGTTGAGGCTGAAATTTGACTTAGCTGACTGACTTTCTTTTAGCGCTGGGCAGTTCAACAAAATTTGATGGAGGTTTCCCATTTGGACTTTTTCCGATTATAATCAAAGAAAACGATGTTGCCAAATGGAGCGGCATGCATTGGTATTACAACAAATATCCGCATCATATGATGGGGCCCAAATGATGTATGTGTAGTGAAGAGGACAGTCAGGATTGCCATCTGTTTTCTTTGCCGATTTTACAACAAATTCACGGAGAATTGAGCAAACAGTCTGTTGTTGAGCTTATTGTCACCAAAAAATATATCTATTCATATATATTGTTCAATACTGTACGCACACATAGCAGAGTGAGTGACCTCTGTATCAAATGATTCATCATTGCACCCGAGTTAACTGATATTGTTTTAATTTTCGATACTGTCTTGAATGTTTATATCTTGATAAAACACACTAAGCATGGAGATATTCACATCAAAAATATAATTTTCATTTTTCTTAACAAAAGAATGTGAACTAATTATTAGGATACATGCAAAACATTCACAATTCTGAATTACCATTTTTTTCAATTATTATTATGATTATGTCAAAGTTGAAGGAAGCGAAAAAAAACTGGTTTCATAGCTTGCTTGGTATTGGGAAAAAAAATTCACTGAGGCAAAAAAAAAAGTTTTAATGAATGTCATTATCACTTGCTTTTTATATCTGTACTGTAAACTGCTTAAAGTGTCACAGTGGAGTCACTTTTAATGACATCATCACAAAACAGGTGTGACAACAACTGCAGACAGAAACCGAAGGTGGCCACAGCGGTGAGAAAAAAAAAATCAAGTTTCATAAAATACACCCATCCATGCACAACATGCGCGACTCACTTCCTTTGAGGTGACGGACAGCTGCACACACTGTTTCAAGACTATGGGAACAACTTGTGTGAGGATAGATCGCCACTCAGACAGCAGACGAATGAAAATCTTGATGCGTGTGGATGTTTCTTCTATACCTGAGTGCGGCGGCATGAAGGAGCCGTGAGCCAATGCAGGAACCGGGCTGGCGCATTTAAATGCCGGGAGTCTGTGGGGGGCTGTGCCGGGTCCGGAGGAGATGGGGAAGCTGTTCTCCGACACTGGGAACGGCGCTTCCGTGGAGCGCAGGGATGGAGCCTGGAGAGTGATGTGATGATCATGTACACTCACAAGTCACTTCATTAGACACAGTTTATTGCCGCTATTTTGGGGGAAGAACTAAGCCTTCTCATGAATAGCAAAAAGCAAAGAAAAAAAAACAACCCCAAAAATGCACAACTAATGAACACTTTGCCTTAAAATATTTAATGGCAATCACAATATTTCAAAAAGTAAAAATAAACAACGCTCCCCCCAAAAAAGTAACATGATTTCAAATTTCTCTTACAACACTCCACTCAAAAATGAATAGCTTACAGATAATTTGAGTTTGAAAAAAATGAATCCGAAGCATGCATAAACGTTCACACACGGCCAAGACCCTGTAACTTCCACCAACAACTCAGGCTAAAATTAGCTCCTCCTCAAAATACAGAGATTGAAGCTTCTCAGTCTAAATGCATCACTTCAACATACTTCCTTGACCCCAACTACTACTTTTCCTTTAGACAGGGTTAAGGCATCTTAGAGTGTCATAGGAAGAGCACAAAAAAACGCAACGAGGTGGATCTTCCAGCCAATAAGTAATGATCCACAATTTTTTTTTAAAACTCTTCTGTAATCTGGAGGATGAAATTTATTTTATGACCCACCCAAATATTTTTTTTAAACTCTTGTAATCTGGGGGTTGAAATTTATTTTATGACAAAGGTATGAATAGTAAGTTCAGATGTCACTCTCAAATGTAGGGTGTAAAAGAATAAAAAAATTGTCAGCAAAAAAAAAAACAACAACCAAAAAACCAAAACAAAGCAAAAAAATAAAAAATAAAAACTCCAAGTAGCGATCCCTGAAAAATCTCCTTAAGTATTTGTACTTTGTTACTTTCCAACATCGACTGTATGCATGCGAGAGTTGTGTGTGGGTGGGTACTGACATAGATCCGCTGGCAACCTGCAGACACATCCACCCCGCCGCCATTTTGATATTTATGGCCTGTCACCTGCATGCTCTCCTCGCCGTCAAGCTCTGAGGTGTCCAGATCGAGGCCTTTCCTCCTCAGAGTCTGACAGCAAACACAAAATAAGAACCAAGAACGGACAAACCCCTAAAGCTGCAAAAATTCAAACGAAAGTTGGTGAAATCTCTCAACCTCCAGTATGTCGGTGTTGGTGCGACTCTCGTGTGGCTCGCTGTACTCCGTGTACTTGAGCAGAACCTTGTCCATGTCGGTGCTGGCATACTGAAAAAGTCGGTTGGTGCTGTTGAAGATGATGAGGGCGATCTCGCAGTCGCACAGCACGCTCAGCTCGTACGCCTTCTTCATCAAGCCGAATTTGCGCTTGGTGAATGTCACCTGCATGCATCCAATTAAAAAAAAAAAAAAAATAGCACAGCACATCATCACTCGACAAAAATGTTTATTGTACCTTGTGCCATTGAGTGGAAGAGCATGTAATTATTCTGCCTCTCACTCTACATCATTGGCACAGGCAAATTGATCCAATTTTTGTTTCAAATAAATAATTTCGAGAGCCATTCAGTGAAATTGACAGATTTCCTCTGAGTTCGGAAATAAGTCAAAGTAAAAATAAAAATAAATCATTTGCGTTCGGCTCACCTGTCGGTTTCTCTGGTCCACAATGCGAGAAATCTGGATTTTCTTTCTTCCCATCTTTCTTCTGGTGAGAAACCGATGTGAAAACAGGTTAGCGTGTGAGAGAAAAAGCAGAGCACAAGCGAAATGTACTAAAAAAAAGTTTCAGGTGTAGATTCAAATAGTTGCCATAAATTTATTGATCACAATTTTACTCTGACTGTTTGTTAGTTACAATGTCAAGTACTGGCCTTCATCTTTTGCCTGCAACTTTGATAGACTTTTTTTTTTAAAGTGTGAACTGTTTTGAAGCTTGTTTAGTACCAGGAGGGAAAAAAAAGCACTTCCCAGAAAGAAATAAACATCGGGCAAAATGTGTTTTTTTCCCGATCAGCAAAGGGGAGGGTGACTCTATTAAAATCTGATTTGTAAGGCCATATTGCCCAGACTTCAACATAACACACCACTGAACATTTCTGTAGTACAAATGACCGCATGGTTTCAAGCTGACTGCCTTCTGCTGAGGCTTTTTTGGGGGACCAAAAAAAAATAAAAAATGTCCGTGACTTGGACGAATGGACGTCATCGAGTGCACCGCAATCCACCCATGTCCTCACGTATGCTGACCCTCTTCAGTTCTCATCAGGGCTTCTCAAGGCCACGCATGAGAGAAGAGTGGGCGGCTCGTATAGGTTCACAACTTGTCTCCCAAACATACTGTTTTCCTTCAACTGCGAGCCTCTCACTATTGGCCAAACAACCTTTATTTAAATAAATAAATAAAAATCCATTCTATACAGTATTTTTAACCAGGTCTCTTGGGGACGAGCAACGCGGTTGCGCACTGCTGCCAGCCCGACCCGGCCCGGTAAGCCAGACAGTGTGGGTGTTAGACTGTGTGGACTTCAGGGGCCACGCTAACTTTAGCTTGCATCGCCTCATGGGGGTAAAAATACACCAGGCTCTTACCACGGGGACTTGAGACACTTGCAATGAATGAATGCTGTTTTCCCATAAGAGATGGATACATGATAAAACATGTAGAAATGCATTCAAGTAGAACGTGATAGTACGTAAGTCTATTTGAAGAATTCTGTCCATAAAATGTTGGGGCCCGACAAAGAAATTGGCCATCCGACTTAATCGGCTGTTGTAAGCTGTTTCAAAATCGGCCGATTTGTTTGCAGACTTTTGCCAACCTTTTTTAAAAAATGCATTACTGTACATCATAGTGACACTGAAACCGCAAACAAATAATTGAAAAAAAAAAGCACATTTTTTGGCTCATATTTCTCTCTGTTCTAGTAGTAAAGGAAAAAGTATTATATAAAAGTTAAATGTTCTGCCTGAGAGTCATATCTTTATTGTTTTAAGTGTTAAGTGAACCCTCCACCCCAAAAACGAAAACTAAGTTATTTTATTCATTCTATATACCGTATTTTGGTTAGTTAATCAGTCGTTTAATCCGTTGTCAGAATTGTAATCTCCCAAATATCGGAATCGCCCCCCCCAAAAAAAAGTATCCATAATCAGTCAGGCCTTAATAGTAGAATTGATTGTCGATTAATTGATTAAATTAATGAATTAAATCAGCTAGTTTGCTAGTTGTGGTAAATTAACCCACATCCACAAATAACTGTTGTACTGTACTGTTACACCTTGAGGCAGCATTAGTCAGCACGTTAGGACAATGCAATGGAAATAGGAGTGCAGAACATTCAGATTCTCCCATCGCGTTAACAATAATGTCTGATGAAATGTGAAGAAGTAATTCCCCATTGTTCCTTTTTACAACAGAAATCTAGTCAAAAACCTATTTTCCGAGATGTGTTTTAAAGGGGTCTATTTCATTTTATCCTTGTGTCAAAGTTCAAAAAGTAAAATGGCTGTCCATCCATCCATCCATCCATCCATCCATCCATCCATCCATCCATCCATCCATCCATCCATTCACTTATGTCCTCATGAAAGTTACAACTGGAGCCTATCTTAGGTGACTTTGGCCATAAGTCACAGGGCACATCAAAACAAACAAGCGTCCACACTCGCATTCACACTTTCGGACGATTTAGTCTTCAAATGGCGCGAAGGCATCCTTTTTGGAATGTGACAAGAATCCTGCGTACCTGGAGAAAATCCACCCAAATATGGGGAGATCACGCAAACTCCACGCTGGAAGGCCAGCGCCAAGATTGGAACCGAGAACCTTGGAACTGTGCAGACGTCTGCAGTCTGTTGAGTACCGCACGTCTGAACCCTTGACCTGTCCGTCTCGTCTGGAGGAGTTTCCACTGGTTTTTCCCCCCCTTCAATAATGCACATGTATTTCTATTTTTGGAAGCTTGTCCCCCACTACTGATGATGCCTTGGCGGATATGGCGGCAACGTTTCCCATGACCCCTGACGTGTGCTGCGTACACAGGCATCTTGGGCATTTAGTGAGGAAATGCCCGGCGTATTACCTTATAAAGTGCTGAGATAATCATATTCATATCAAGTCCGATCCATGGTCAGAGCAGATGTTAATTGGGACTCATTTCGTTGACGTGATTGTGACATATGATAATGTAGCCCATATAAAAACATACCCCCCAAAAAAGGAATAGTTTGATTTGTCCTGGAAAAATGTGCATTAAAAGTCAAAATTCAGCTTGGATTTGAAATCCTCATCATGTGTGACGCCAGCAATTTCAGTGATACTTAACTGGAGCGTTCCCCCGACAAAAAGTATTTACACCCAGTGCCACCTAAAAAAATACTTTGTTCTCCAAGTACTGCTATCATAGCAAGTAGTGAAATTGTGAGCAGAATAATAAAATAAAAATGTTGATGAATCTCCTCTCAGACTGGGCATTATTAGGGCGGCTATAAAGATAGAAACATTTGCCGGATTACTTCATCATTGCACGTACGAGTGGGGTCAAGCGGTTCAACAACGGGCCTTCGCCAAGTGCAATAATGTGCAGGAAATATTTGTCTAATTTTAACAGGAGATAATTGAATTGCCCTGATATTTTTGATCGTGTCAGCATGGCAACAGAACCGAATCTGCCTCGGTATGAATCCATCTGGACAAGGATGCAATTTTCACAACAAAAAGTTGGCGCCGCGCTTCCATGTAAGTTTTAAAAAAAGATTTCCGCGCACAAATTAACCTGTTGACCCCGCTGACGTCGGTTTAAGAATAGCATGGAGTTGCCGAGCATCTCTTTTTATTAATAAAGACTCGGCTTCTTGCACAGCAACTAGTTACAGTATTTGGTCGCACAAATTAAATATGCTGAAATCTCACCTCTCTCCGTTCACACTCGAAGGCGCTTGCACATCAATGAACGCACAAGAGAGGTCCGGTCCAGAGGAGGAAGTGTATGTGGTAGTGCGAGTGTGTCAACCTGATGTAGAACAAGAGCACTGCCCTCACACAGCTGGCTGACTGTATCCACCCTCCTCCACCTCCTCCTTCTGTCACCATGCTTGCAAGCAAATCCAACACCGACTTCCTTTTTGCCATTTTTGCATCAATGGAACACCTAGTAGGAACACACGGAAGATAAGTTACAGTTAATAACGTGCTTCTTGGTGGAAATTATTTTGGGTTTTTTTAAGTGCAATTTAGATCTGAAGTGGGCAAACTTTTGTGTGCAAGGGCCACATTTGATATTTTTAAAAACTGACAGAAGGACAAGGTCATTGTAAAAGTTAAATGCGTATTAAAATTGTTTATTTGAAACAAATTGAAGAAATAAAGAATTAACCGAATGTTTCATTTAAATAGACCCAAATTTGAGTTTTCAGATAGAAGCCGCTGCTCACACAAATTTTTGTCTTAGGTTATTGGCAAAGATTTGAGTTTGGAGCGCTAACTAGTGGCAATTTTTCCAACAAGAGCCAAGTGTCGACGTCTAGCTGTTTATTACCACAGCCAGCAAAACGAAGAGGATAAACATTGCGTATTTAATCAAAACACAATTAACGATAGTCTGCTCACTTACGAATGAAAAACAACCATAGACCGACAAACGAAACCAGCATCAATGTTTGCAAGCCTTTCAGCAATGGATATACGAACACAAACAATCGAGCAACACTTGTAGACAGACAATATAGCACAGAGGCACTTGATGTCCAATGCTTTCTTATCACTTTCCTACACTTCCCATTTCATGACCGGTGTATATTTTCTATTTCAGCAGTACAGATCCGTTCGTTAAATCCATCGTCCTCTGCAATCTGTCAGCCAGCATAGGTCAATGGCCCACTGTATCTACTGTAGCTTCTGTTACTTCACAATTATTGTGTTTAATTATTATTCCATAAACGATATAAATCGGACTACCCTGTTTTGGCTAGTGCTGACATATTCAATATATTCTTGCTTTAAAAAATTTGTGGGGGTTGACTTCCCTTTTACATCTGAAAAACTGCATATCATAGGCTGACATAATGGGGGGAAAAAAAAGACCACACATGCGTAGTAAACCAGAACTTCTCAACTGGTACGAAAGCAGGATGTCGCCATGAAACTGCTGCGTTATGAATTACATTTTGAGATCTGCCATGTATTCCGGTTCAATTTGACCCATTGTCAGTGACAGCCTTCACGAAGAAAATAGACAACTAAAGAGCCTAATGAAAAGTCAATAGGATACAAATGTCACTGCCAGCCAGATGATTGACTGTTATTTTTAGAACGTGACAATACAACACACTAAAAATAAGAAACGTACACAGTCAGATGACACGCACGCTTACGGCGGGAGCCGACTCACAAAACATCATCCTCATCCGCATCTCAACAACAACAAAAAATCTATGCTGATGCAATAGTTAGCAACAAACAATATCCAGGGGATTGTGCACTTGACTCCCAGCAAGCTAGGGGACGTTGTTGTGGCTCACGGAGGTTTCTGCGTGTCTCATTTGTGCTTCAGTCTAAATAAACATTGTAAGGTAAGGTAAGGTAAGGACAAGAAAAACACCCCGCGTCACCTTACACCTAAAAGACCATACCATCTATTCAGAACTATATAAATAGTAGCGATTTTTCATTCCTTTAAAAAAAAAAAAAAATTCTCGCTTCACATCAGTGTGATTAATTTGCAAAAAGTTGCTCCAAAAAAATGGAAAATTGCCCCTCGGATGAAGTCACTTGTAGCGGAAAATAAAAAAAAGTCTTCACAGTGAAACTTACAAACTAAACAACACAAAATACTTTCACTTATACAGACTGCACTTGTGATTTAAAACAACTACAAAACTTATTTTGTCTGCTAGCTTAATGGTAAACAAAATGCCATAAAAGGGCAAACAAATAGCATCTATGTGGCGGTGTTATCAGAACCAAATAAATATCTTGTTTTCTGTCTATGTCTACTTGATGCCAGAGCCATTTAAAGAGTTCAAAAGGTGCTCGCAAGGTCTTCCTGCCACTTTCCTGAAACTTCTCACTTCTGCTTTTGGCAAGCTACAGCATGCGCTCAAGCCACCGCACTCAAAAAGCCTGCTTAGTTTTTTTTTCTAAGATGTGCCAACTCTGCAGCTCTGCTTACCTTTTGGCTTTGACATGATTCATGAATCAACCAATACCTTTGCAAGGATGTCAACTTCTGTGCCTTTGTGCACCTCTACCAGTCTCTCTGTTGCAACTAGCCGTGGACATTTTAATTAGACTTTTACTAAACCTTTGAATACACATGTCGAGCAACAATGGATATGTGTTTTGAATACACATACAACATTTGCCATTTTCTACATGTAGATTGGGAGAAGGTAAACGGGCATTAAATGACTGTGTAAAAATCCATTGTACTGGGTAATTAGTAATCTGAGGATTGGACGCACATCACATGGGCAGACGGCATATTGAGAAGGAGGAGGGACGTTCACGCACACTCGGAAACAGCACACTTCTCATTTAGGCGCACTTTTTTAAATGGACTACTTCAACCGAAGACAACTTTTTACCTTTTTAATTCGATAAAAAGATGACACACTTTTACAGTCAGCGGTCCGTGGTTGTCCTGTCTCTACTGGGGATCCTATCGGCCATTATGTCGGTTTTGTCGGTCATTCTGATCTTCCAGCTGCAACCCCAACACACGGCGACAAAGGAGTACGCTCCCTCGGTCGTACCCCCTAACCTTCGGGCCTTCCTGTTGCCGGTGTCCACGGTGCTCTCGGCTCTGTCGCTCACCCTTAACCTCAGCTCGCTCGTGGTCTGTCTCCTACATGGCTACTTTTCCACCGAGGTGTGTCGAGGAGAACTGGACACCGAAAGGTAATAGTTGTATAAAATTACCGGTGAAATAAAGACTACCCATCGCAACAATTGGACGTTTCCACTGTTTAAATTAACAAAACAAAAAAAGTAGTTCCAGTCAAGTTTAAAAGACTTGTCACGTTTTATGGCGTACCACACCTGCGACCGCATGATAGTCAATTAATATACTGTATTCATACGCGTGTTTCGTGTTTTGGGTCCTGTAAAAAATTTTATATCACCATCGAGCGAAAACTCTGGATTGGAGAAAAAAAATTCTCATTTCCCGATCTAAATATTGACTTTACAAATTAATAATCTCCACACTTAATCAATATTTGATATAATTTACCATTTCACCCGCATTAAGACTCATCACAGTGTGTGAATTAAGGAGCTATTAAGTCACATACAGTATGTGTGTCATAAATCTAAAGTAGGTATCTTCAATTAAAATTAAGGTCTGATTGCATTTATTAGAGTAAAGGTCCAAATCTGTCTGTACAATGAATAAAACTGTTTTGATCCTACTCAAGGACAGCATTACATTTTAATCAAGGTCAACGTTCATAAATTGTAATTGAGCAAAATTTAAAGCTGTGAATGAAGGTTCACGCTATCCCACAAGGCCGAGCCCACTTTGTTCCCGCCTCTCAATTCCAATAAACCCGTTAAAACAGTCAACTTTTCATTCTACAGTCAGAGCACGGCCTCTTGCTCGCCCTTTCCCACTCGGCTTACAAATGCAGAGTGCCCCCTTCCTCTGGAACGTGTGAAACAGCCTGAATAGTAATGAGCTTCTACATTTATTGACACATACTGCACACGTGCAATGTAGAAGCTAGTTTGTAAGCACAAAAAAAAGTAAGTGAATGTACAGTATTGTCTCCACAGAGCAGACTGGTTCCTGTTGGACAGCCGAGGCGTGCGACATGTGGCCATCGGATTGTTCTGTCTTGGAGTTTCGGTCTATTTAGCAGGTATAAACAAAGGGTGGGAATGTCACACAGTATCATGATACCACATCTTGTGCGATAAACGATAAATCAGAAAAAAATATCGACTAGAAGGAAGGCATCTTCCTAATTCGAAATGAACATTTGAAGTGTCAAGACTGCGGCAACAAAATTGGTATTTTATGCTTGCTCATGTAGTGATAGCGAAACGTCACAATATTGCTATTTGATGCATTATAAGTGTAATGCAAGCAATAATGGCAGACCACCTGTACATCAAACAGGGCTCCGGACCGCACCTGAAATTTTTATTTTGTGAAGTTGTCAGAGTAAATGCTGAAAAGAGAGCAAGTCAAAATGTTGAGTAAATTAACAACTAATTCAAGTGGGTAAATAAACAGTCTTTCATATTAATTCCTGGTCAATTTGCTTTTATTTGAGCGTAAGCCTAACATACTGAGACCAAAACATTTATGTATATGTGTAATACAGATTAATTTGCTTGTTTGACAAAAACAACATGGGAAGAGAACCTTGAAAAAAAATAAGCACATATTAAAGCGCACTATTAATTGATTAACTTTTATTTATTTTTAGATTTTAAAAAATCATTCAACCCGAGCATTGATACATTTCGACGGTGTACTAACACTGTAACCGTAGTGCTAATGACACGTTGCTGCAATTGATATTTGATGTTTTGATACCATATAGCAAGCGGTAATTGTACATCACAATATCAATATTGTGTCACACTAACGTGTGCAACAAACTGTGATTGAAAAACAACAACAACAGGAGCAGGGGATGTCCTTTCCAACTAATCTGCAAAATGTCGGCAGGGAAGTCAACAGCAGAGCGAGCAAAGAGCACTGTTGTTCTTGTCCCACGAGCTCAAGTGAACAATGCACTCTTTGAGTGGCGTCCATGACTTAAGTGTTTTTTTTTTTTTTTAAAGCCGAACCTGGCAGCGCTGGTCTACTCTGTTCCATTGAGCAGCTTGTGCTTGGAGGGGCAGGGCTAGAGGGTGAAGGGGATTAGGACCTTTACCAACGCATTTCAATCAAGCACCACAAAATGACTAAATGCAGGGAAGGGTTATCACATTCCAGAGCTGCGCTTCTCTCCGGCATCCCTTGGCATAACATGATCCACCGTCCTTTTTCTGCAGATAAAATAAGACCAAAAAAAGTGCAAGGCACTTCAATTTCAGCATTTTGTTTCAGGTTCAACTGTCGAAAATGGATATGGACATTTAGCATCACGTAAAACAATCCATTTACCAGTCATCCATTGACTCCAAAGAAAACCAACTAAGGGTGTAATACTACACTAAATAGAAGAGATTTTATTTTCAGTGATACTGACGGAAATGCCATTTATTTACTCCACCCCCCAAAAAAAAAGTACACCAAACATTTTAAACATGCTGTTTAACGTGGATTTTGAGTTCCAGTCCATGCTCTAATTATCCATTTTCTGAACTCGTACTCATACTGAAAAATACTGTAATTTAACCTGGGTTGTTAGTTGAATTTTTGCCACATGTATACTTTTGGTGGAATTTTTCACAATCAAATTATCTCTTTTATTTTGAATGAAATATTCGATGACTTTGAAATGATATTAACCCTTTCATGCACCCCGTAACGTGATAACATGATAAGCTCTCCACTGTAGTAACCGCTGTCCCCAAAAGGGTTTAACTGTTTTGGGATCTTAGTTTGGATTATATTTACGGTTTAAACTACTAATACAGGAAACAATTACTCGTGTTTTTGCACGATTAATCACAAAGTCGTTTAAGTAACTACCCTCATGTCTTTCAGCTATGTCTATTTTTATGCTGCTCATATTTGAGGCGGAGACGGGAATTGCCAGCGCCTCCGTCCTGGCCTCCGGCATCTTGATCCTTCTGGTAGCGGTGATCCATTCTCTTGTCAAGGTTTCCCAAGTGGCTAAGCGTGGCCGAGAAGACCATCTCGAAACGCTCTTTCGCAACGAGCACAGAAGCAGCAACAACAGTCCCGTGCCTTGGCCCTGTGAGCTAAAGATTGGTGTGGACAAACTGCGGGTGCCCCGCAGACCGTCCCACCTCCAGCATCACATGTCGTTCACACCTTCCAGCAGCCCCATACACCAGCAGCGGCACCACCCGCAGGAGGAGTACCCCTGTTGGAGTAGAGTCGCACGGCCACTCTGGCAATGTGGACAGCTACAGCGGAGGCGGCAGCTGTCCTCGCTCACACAGAAGCTTATCTTCAGACTCGGTTTTGCTAAAGGCTAAACCCTGGAATGGCGTCAACAACGAGATGAGGAGCGTCCTGGCGCGCAAGTCCGGCATTTCGGCAAAAGACTCGACCCTTGTGTGACAAAAGGCTGATGAAGAGGAGGATTTCAATAAGTCAGCATGGATATACTACTGACATGTAATAGCTTCAATGATTCCAGGGCACCTGGAAACTGAGCAAAAAAAATCCACCCTGATGACTCTATAAATTGTTTTAAATTGATTAATCAATTCATCCATTTGTGATAATCTACTGTGTAAATTGTTTTATACAGGGTGACCCAAAAAGATGCGTACCCATGAAAATGTCAATTGTGACTTTGATTAAAAAGCTATTTATTTCAAATTACAACCACACATTATTCAGTTTATGGAAGACCATTCACCAGAGTTTCAGCTATTTCTGTCAATTTTTAGTCAATTTATGGCTTTCCCAAGATGTGTTCCAAATGTCCACCATTCCATTGCCAGCAAACCTGTACTCGTCTGACAAAGTTGTCAATCACTTTTACACACTCCAGATTTTTATCTGTGGGGTTCCTCAAAGACAATGTATACCAGGAAATCCACAAACAATTGAGGAACTGAAAACTGCCATCACAGCAAAAATAAGAGCCATCCCGAAAGAGGAGTGAGGAGTGACAAAGTTGTCAATCACTTTACACACTCCTCTTTCTTTCACTCCTCACTCCTCTTCGGGATGGCTCTTATTTTTGCTGTGATGGTAGTTTTCAGCTCCTCAATTGTTTGTGGATTTCCCTGGTATACACTGTCTTTGAGGAAACCCCACAGATAAAAATCTGGAGTGTGTAAAAGTGATTGACAACTTTGTCAGACGAGTACAGGTTTGCTTGCAATGGAATGGTGGACATTTGGAACACATCTTGGGAAAGCCATAAATTGACTAAAAATTGACAGAAATAGCTGAAACTCTGGTGAATGGTCTTCCATAAACTGAATAATGTGTGGTTGTAATTTGAAATAAATAGCTTTTTAATCAAAGTCACAATTGACATTTTCATGGGTACGCATCTTTTTGGGTCACCCTGTATAACAATGCAATGATCGCCCACCTCGTGTGTGATGAGAAATTATTAGATGTGCCACAGGAAATTATTCAATTTCACTTAATTTGCCTGAAAATTATTTATTTACTGCAAATATGTTTTTTGTTTGTGCGTCTATGACAGCAACGTATAGTGACAGACAGAATAAATAACTGCTCTTCCTCTAAATGGCAGATGAGACAATGAATCTGTGTATATCCGTTGCCTTTCACACAATAGAAAAATATCTTTGTCATCAAATAAACAAGACCAAATTTTACACAGAAATTGTGTATTTGTCAGTAAATTATGATGAGATTGTCATAATTTCAGTGCATTGCTGCATCGGGCGAAATTATTGCCCCTCCAAAATCATTGCTTCTCAGGAGACCCCTGTTGTACTTGTGTGCCATTAGGTACTGACCTTGGACATAGCTCTGTCATGAGGAGGACGAAGTGGATGAGGCACGTGAAGCAGCAACAAGGGGACTGGGAGAAGGGTTGGCATCATGCAAAGTTAATGCAGGTAGGGGGCAGGGGGGACACAAACAAAAAAACTCAGGAAAATGCCATGCCAAAAAAAAGAACAAATGATTGGGTGATAACTTAAAAAAGACATAATGGTTACAGATACACCACCATGCATCATTGTTTTCTTACCTGCGTCCTTGAGAGCTGCTGATTTGCTCCTTCATGCTGATGGCTTGTCGCAGGAGGCTGTCAATGTTTTTGAAATATATGCTGCTGTTGGCCATGCTTCTTACGGCACTGTAGAAACAACAACAAAAGATCAGGCGAGGGATTAAGAAGCATGGAAGGGAGCCAGTAAGATGCATACATGTCTCACCATCATCATGACAAACCTGCATGCATATTCAACTGAGTAGATGGCTCCTTGACTTTGCTCCTCCCAGCTCTGCATATCTGTCTATGGCAGAAATGATGGCAAGTAAGAAATATGGATCAATGTTAGTGGCACTAGTCATGATGCCGGGTCCTAACTTGTCAACATTATCCACTTAAGAGAAGAGACAGCTTCGGTACAATTATCTCAATTTGCACAGGAACATGAAGTTACAAAGTGAAAATTAATGTTGTTTACATTTTATACACTACAGAGAAGTTGTTAATGACCCTGCCGAACTGACTGTCAAGTATATAAAACCAGGCTTAAAAAAAATGAAGCTTCTCTCCACTGTGGGCATGTCCAATTCATGCATTGAAACCACACCCCAGCTTCACAATCGGTCATCACTTCTACAGCCTGGAAAAACGGATGCTACTTCATCTAACAATTTTGTTTTGCCTACAAATAATTGCATGCTTGAGATGAAAACATATATTCACTTCAACTGTCCACTGGGTATGACACCTTCTCTTACTCCCGTACTCATGGCGGATAACGAGGCGCTCTAAAGTGGCCACGCTAGACCGAAACCATGGTCCACAAGCTGACTGTCAAATCAGACTTATCCACCCACATCCACTCCTCACTACAAGACCCTTTTAGTACATTATTTATCTCCAAGAGAGGGTCAAAACACTTGGAAAAAAATTGCAATTGCCAATAAAGTTATCACAGAAAAGTCTAAAATTACAAATACAGCTCTTGTATGAGATCTGCGTTTGTATCTAATTAAGTGACTGGGGATCATTTAATTGTCGTTAAGTGTGTGTTGGGCTGGATTTATACAGTACCTTATGCTGCACCAGCTCTGGCAAGGATCTCCGAACGTGCTCCTGCAGTCTGTACAGCGCCACGGACGGTTCGTTAGCCAGGACGTACATGCTCTCCGTGAACTTGTCACTCACTGTAGACAAAGCAATAATGAAGAATAAAATAAAGTCATACGAATAACAGAAATTAAAATGGTAGCGCAACACTTGAAGTCAAATTACACTGGCTCAGTGGCTAACTTGAGTTAGCTATCTCGCTAACCTCCATGAAAAACGAATAAAATAAGTGACACTTACCTCGTCTGACTTTGAGTTGCATCTCTTGGTCTTCCATGATAAAAGATGAAAATTACATCAACATATAGAGAAATAAATACGGGAAAACGCGACTATTGGCTCTCCGCTAGGCACTACTTCCGTGTTTTGAATGATGGTGTGCAACGCTTAAGGGCTCCGGATAGGAAATCAAAACACAAGTCCGCAGAAATCTGCCCACGCAAAACATTAAAGCTATCGAAAACGGGATTTATTCACGCCTAACATTATTTGATTTAACGTATTTCGGTAATTAATGTTTCGTCTGATAATATTAAATGTATTTTGTGGCTCATCGTCGACTGTCGTGACAGGTGAAATTAACCTACTTTCACTTTTGCCACAAGGAAGTTGGTGCAAATTAGGCACCCAAGACTTAATGTGGTAAGACGACGACATCGTGACTGAATTTCTACTTTTAACACTTGTATGCACTTAACGTATTCACTTTTCCTCGCAGCGGTGATAATGGATGCAGGAGGAGAGGAGGACCAAAATAATCACACATCAAGTGCAAAATCGTTTGAGCACAGAGGTGAAAGGAACAAAGCATGTGTCTCACAGGATGTAGACTTCGTTTTCAAACAAATTCTTCAGTGCTTAATATACAGTACTTACAATTGATACAAATAGATTTTTATTTTTAGAATTATTCTTCTAAGAATGTGCTTATTATTGTGGTTGTAGTTTGCAATGAGTGGTGTTACTGATATTTCACCTCCCTCAAATGATTTACTTTGGGCAGAGATACACTCCGGAGTGATTGCCAGTCAGTCACACAGGGCACATGTTGACAAACAACCATTCACAGTCGCATTAAAACCACTTGCATTGCATGCATGTTTTTGGAATTTTTAAAGAAAGAAAGAATTCAAGCAAGCAAGGGTTATGATAACATGCAAACTCCACCCAGGAAGGCCAGAGTCGACATTTCAACCTTTAATCTCAGAACTGTGTGACAGATTTGCAAACCACTTATTCACAGTGTTACAAAGATAATTAGAATTATACTTGGTTCACTGGCTGCAATCAGTGTCAACAAGAGTTCAGAACATTCAGAGAGATTTTCCCATCACCCAAAATATTTAGTCCATTGTTAGTTTTCCACATACAGTAGTTTTCGTCAAAAGTCCCTCTCTTATTTTAGCATTATCTATTTTTCAAAACGTCGTGGATGTGTTCCACATGAACGGCTTTGTGTCTTTAGATGTTGCCGATATGGACGAAGAGGGTCTCTTCAACCATTCAGACACGCTCACCAACAGGCAACGTGGCAATGAAGTTAATGCACGCCCAGCGAATTTAGACTGTGAGTTTTTACGATCATGTAATTTATTTTTCTTTTCATTAGTGCTTGACTGTATTAATTAATTTATTTATTTATTTATCTTTCCCATTATAAGCTCTGTCCATACATCAGCTGGCTGCCCAGGGTGAGGTTTTACAAGTGGCGGTGCGACTAAGTAAAGGTAAGGCATTTGGGTGTGACTGAACAGACATAATGTGATTCGCATATTATGCGACAAAAGGGCTCTCAAACTGCGCTCCACGGAGTGTAGCTTTGTTGTCCACAATATAATCTGTAGGAATAAGTAATGTCAAATCATTTTTATTATGACAATGCAATTTTTTTCCTCAAAAATTGCCAACTTTTGAATCGCTTCGGTAAAGTACAAACATGGGAGTTATGTTTAATTAGGATTATGTTGGTGTTTTTAGAAACATGTCTGCCCTGTAAAGAGTCCCTGAAGTCACAACATTTAAATTTGTTACTTCCGGATTGTAACGTTTGCTTGTTTTGCAGACGTATCATTGCTGAGCAAACAGGACGAACGAGGCTTCACTCCTCTTATGTGGGCGTCGGCGTTTGGAGAGAAAACAGTGGTGGACTTGCTCTTGGAAAAGGTTGGAGGGCAGGAGGAAGAAGTCTTATCAGGGCAATCACTCACTGACGCTGTTTTGATTCATGTGCCAGGGCGCAGACCCCAAAATAGTTGCAAGGGACCGTGAAAGTGCGCTGACGCTAGCCAGTTCCGGAGGCTACGTGGACATCATCGAGGTTCTCCTCAGACGTGGGGTTGATGTCAACGCCTATGACTGGGTACACTTGCGTAGGAGCTGCAAATTGTCACTGTTGGGCAGAAACTAATAACGGCTAACTATTGTCTGAGAAATGTAAAACGCCGCCTCTTCCTTCACGCTGCAGGAGCCGGGCGGCATCATGTCACCTCAAAATGTTTTTTTTTTTGTATTGTTCATGGCGCTAAGGCCATTGTAAAAGAGTTTGGGACAATGAGATGTGAGGATTCCGCCCAACAGCGATGAAATAATTGTAAACAAAATATGATAGTCATACTCGTGACACTAAAGAGATCAAAATGCAAGGCATTATTTACCCATTGAGACCATTTGTGTCAGAGAGCATCTGCTACCACGATCCATTTCAGTGAAACACTGAGGAAAAAAAAAATGCTTGCAGACTAAAATCTGACGTTTTGATTGCAGAATGGAGGGACGCCGCTTCTGTATGCTGTTCGAGGAAACCATGTTAAATGTGTTGAGGCGCTCTTGGGTACATTCATTTACTGTACATTGTATGCGTATATACGACAGATGTCCGATTGCTATACGAATTGATCGTTGTGTTCTTTCGTAGCCAAAGGAGCGGACATAACCACAGAGTCTGATTCTGGCTACAGTGCAATGGCCTTGGCTGTTGCCCTGGGATACAAAAAAAGTAATTATCATCTTTCAACGAGACAGCCTTGAACGCCATCCATACAGTATTTCCTTTTTTTTCTGTGTTGTAGTTCAGAAGGTGTTGGAGGACCATATTCTCAGACTCTACAAGCCAGCATGCCGATAAATTACAGTGACACAGAGAAAGTGCTGTTTTTGTTTTGTTTATTTCATTTTTATGCAAGGCAGTATAACAAATATTTGCCAACTGTGCAGGACGATAGTTTATTTTGTTTGTAGACCAGCAACACTGAATGTAAACATGATGTAATGTATTTTTTTATAGTGTGCTGACAGAATCATCATTCATTTTTACAAGGTGGCATTTGACTAAAATTCCATTGATTAACTCTGGCTGGAAAATGTTGATCACTGTTTTCCAAAGTACAAGTACCGGTAGATTTATTTTTTGATTCAACACTACATCTGTGATGTAATTTTGAAGTCAACATCAAGTGGCAGAAGCGAAATGACTGGCCCCTGAGATGGATAAAAACGGGTGGGATTTTTTTTCCCAGTTTAATTCCTATTCTACAAACACAACATTAATCATAATACTGTGGGGGTGCATAGAATGTATTATTGTAAAGAACATTTCTAAACTGTTGTCGTGGTCTTCTGATGTGAATCATCAGAACATTTGCCCATTGCAATGTCCATCCAAAAGCAGCATTCCAATCCATTCATATGGTGGCGGCAAAGACATCCCGCATCTCTAATGTCCTGCGTATTTCTCTCATATTCAGGTCATAAAGATTTCTCCCCCAGGATGTCCAAAGTATAAACAATAATTCTCCCAAAAAAGTCTGTGCTGTTCTCAAATGTTATTTTTACTCTGTCCACGGCGGCCGCCTCCTGTATGGGAAAGCAGTGGGTGTGCGGTTAAGGCAGTCTTTGGGTTTCAGTCATAAAAACACTGGCCATGACAAACACACTCAGTAACAATATTATTGGGCACTTAATAACTGAGTAATAGGCTGGCACCAACCCCCCCCCCCCCACCCAATATGTTAAAAAAAGCAAACTAAAAGACTTCTAATTTGACACTGACAAAAATAATGAAGGATATCTGAAGAGAGTTGTTGTCCTCAGGGTAAAAATGACTGATCACAGTGAAATCTCCATCTCCTGAACAACCTGCAGGGAAAACGAAGGTACTGTATATAAAGAAAATATGTTCGAGGAACAACAGAAAATAAAGTACATATAGTGCCTACTGTATATACATATTAAATAAATGACGATTAAACCTAAAATTATGAACATGTCGCTATTACTTGTACCTTCCAGCCTGCATGTTTTGGCCGAAAAGCCTCCCTGGAACTGAACTTTTAACTCGGACACGTTAACCGACTGGGGGAAATCCAAAATCAGCCACTGACAGTCACCCTAGACAAAATACAAATATTCATCAACACGCCTGTAATGACCGATAAACACATAAGGACCGATCATCAGGTTGCGAGAACAACTTGCCTGGTCTGAGTTCCAGCATGTCTCCTCGTTGCTGTCAAACATGAACTTCTTTCCAAACTGCTTCACATCTCTGTTTAGGACTGAGCTCACCCTGCAAATTAGCCTAATTTCACGTTTCTTTCCCCATCTTCATACTTTTCAAATACGTACGTGTGTTTTTCTTTTCCTACCTGTATTGTGTATCGCCGCATATCAAAGAATCGGCCATGTTGATGGTGGCACATTCTATCGTCAAGCGGTTCAGTGTCGCGCTAATTATTACGACAGTCATCGTTGCTTGCCGTTACAATTAGCTGCCGCTAGATGGGCGTCAGGTGCCGTTATAAAAACAATTCTGGAAAAACTTAAATACTGTAAATAGTTTGATAAGTAAAACGATAAGGAGGCTTAAAGCGACTTTTTGGGTCCTCTCCTGAAAGACGGTGGAAAATATGAAGCAAAATGGAATCGATAAGCTAAGTCGTAAAACATTTGGGAATGAACCACAGTGGGAACTGGAAGTAATGAAGCATGGACACTCTGTTACTGTAGATTTTGAAAGTATGAGTACTTTAGTATTTAATTGTTTGCCGACTTACATTTGTACTCCCTACATTTGAAAATTGTATTTGTCCTTTCTATTCCTTTGTCAAAATAGGCTCATTGGATGGCTGGGCTTCAGAGGCTGATGTGAGTGATTGTTTTTGTCTTTTCACATATTTCGTGAAGCATGTGTTGCTTTTTATTAGAAATGTGCTATATAAAAAAGTTTCATTGACTGAAAAGGCCATTCAAATGTACTTTTTAGCATTATCATTTGGAGTGATTCAACAGTCAACAGCATATGTCATTGGAAAAAAAAGAAGAGGTCATCATTTAATTAGCAAAACTGATTAGGAATATTTAAAAAACCAAACTATAATGGGCCGCTATACCAGTTAACTGGTCGAAGCCCAATGTATAGAGCTTTAAATGATGGATATTTGATTACAAACAATGAAGCAATACATGTAGACAGACTATAACAAAATTCACAGGCATAGATTTTTTATCACCTGCAAAAAAAGACCGCTGTGTTAGCAGGCATATTTCAGGGGAATTAGACGAATTTAGGTGAATCTTTAGCCATTATAAAAAGAGAACCAAATACATAAGTACGAGTATATGTGTTTTTAAGCCAAAAGTTGTTAGTGAAGTTCCATTCAAAAAATGAGTGGTGGAACGCAAATTGAAGGAGGTTCACTGTATACTGAGACTTGCTGCAAAATGCCTGGTTTTCTGTCATACCAATATGGCTGCTCATAGCAGGCTCTGGCTGTAATGCAGGTTCTTATGTCAAGTAGTCGCGCCTCCAGTTTGATTTAGAGCAGCACTAATGTCTTTAGTGCTATGTGTGCGATAGTGTGTGCGCGAGGCTGCTGGCTTACATATTGAGCGCTGCCTCATGATGAGCTCGCATTAATGCATTCTAGTGGCTCTACTGGCTCAGGTCTGCGTGTGTGTTTCACTGCGGGGACCATTAATAGTTCCAAGATGAGCTTGTATGTGCAGTCCTCTCAATAAAATAATTTCTTCTTTTTTATTTTTAATGCCCCATAAAACGGAAAATCATGACCACGGTAGGTTGCCATGCAACTGTTTCAACAACAACAAAAAGCCCCGTTGATGTGAGAATGAAATTAGGTATTATATATCAGCCAGAGTTGTACAAGTGCCGGAGGGTGTTATTTTTGTTGTTGTTTTCAAATTTAAAGTGAGAATAGCAGCTGTAATTATTTTTGACTGGCAATAACATAAACTCCCTTTGGCCTCTTTTCCCAGATAATTGCGATCTTATTGTGAGCTTTATTTACTGTTTAACCCTTATACGCCCCTCTTCTTAATTGACACAACTCCTTGACATTATCTGGCGACAAGTGTTGCTCCACAGTGTTCAAATATCTTCCATCCTTTTTCATTCATTCATTCATTCATTCATTCATTCATTCATTCATTTTCCAAATCGCTTTATCCTCACAAGGGTCGCGGGGTTGGGGGGTGCTTGAGCCTATCCCAGCCGTCTTTGGCATTAGGCGAGGGACACCCTGAACCGGTTGCCAGCCAATCGCAGGGCACACACAGACGAACAACTTTGGAATTGGTTTCTGATACACCTCCAAATTTGGAAATACCCTTTTGCCCCATCTTTTAAGCAAATGCACTTTTTTTGCCACTTTTCCATGTTCTTCAGTTTTCATTTCTCTTTTCTGTGTTCTGATACAAATAAGGTTTACAACGTTGACACAGCAATTTATTTCGCCAACATTTCTGTGAGACGAGAAGCCCCTTTTTCACTTGCTTGTAAAAGCCACATTTTCACACCTTGTTACGACGTGACTGTTCTGTATAAATAGCACAGGCGGACAATTTCGACACAGTAATTTTCTGTCTTCAGAGGTAGTTCCGAAATCCCCTTTACACTGCCTGTAGAAGCCTCCATCTCCCACCTTTTTTTCCATCTTGCACTTATGTATAAACGGCATGCAGGTAGAATGTCAGAATGATTGCTGCGAAAAAGATCACGAAACCAAAGTCGCGGTGATCTTTAAAACATGACTGTACAGTATGTCAAAACGCTGAACTCAAATCAGGATGAATTTCCATGACAAGCGTGATTACCAGGCATGAAAATGCTCCATGGGATTACAGTACTGTGCTTTCTGTCTTTGGCCACCGGAAATATCCTTCACTATCTGATAGATTCGTATCTGCTTTGTCCCGAATTGATTGTTTAGATTGAAACGATAGCAGACAATTCAAACGATGTTGTTGTTCTGTTTGAAGGGATTTCTACGACTAGTTTGAGTGACAATTTATGAACAGTATTTGTTTGAATTTTGTTTGTGTGTTTGTGTGTGTGTGTGTGTGTGTGTGTGTGTGTGTGTGTCTGTTTTCAGAAACATTGTCTCTCATGGTCAATGTTTCTGCAAACAGACCGCTCATCTATATCGCTTTTTTCGCCCACATAAATTTCTCTTCGTTTTTCCTTCCCCCCTGAGGCGTGAAAAAAAATCAGTTACAATGTGTTTGGCTCTGGAGAGAAGTAAGAGGCATCAGAGTGTTAGACAGTCAAGTTGCGACCTTGCAGCGCAACATTTAGTGTACTGATTATTGGACGTAATTAGATTTGCGCCTTGTCCGGATGACCTTTCTGCTGCTACGTTGTGAACAAAAGAGTTTGGGGGTTTACAACAGCTGATTATAGTGGCACCTTGATTATGGAAAGCCGTGAAGGTGGTATGGCGTTTTTTGAAGTTCTACCTTGCCGGGATGGTGATTCTGATACTATTTCGTTGTGATTATTAGTTTTACAGATAAGATTGATTGGATTATTGCTAGCGGTGGATACGCATTCTCTGTAACTATTTAACATGTTTTTAAGTCAGCTACACGCTTTCATGATCACGTGCCATTATTAATGTTTGAGAAGAGCAATCGTAGATGCCCGTGAGGGGTGTAGCTTTGGTCAGAGACTTGAAGTGGCGGGATTAGTGAAGTGAGCGTCCATCCAAACCTTGCTAGTCGTTTAACATTTTGATTCCAGCAATGTTGTTTTAAAAAAGTAGTATGATGGACCAAGAAAATATGTTTAATTTCACGATTGCTGTTTGGAACACAACTTTGCATATTTAAATTGGATTTAGTCAATCTGTCTAATGATTACACACAAGCTCAGCTGCCTAAAGACACAGATGGCATCTGCTCGAAAGTGGATGCGGGAGAATTAGAAGGACATCATGCATCCCGATGGTTGTAAACATGCCAATTGTCGAGTGGGAAAAGCAGGAAATGGGGAGAGAGAAAAAAAGTGAAGCACATCTGCCAAACGGCTGCAGAAATTAACACGGAATTGTGTGTCTCTCTCTCGGCTCCATGTTGAAATTTTCCGCTCCAGTTTGAGCGAGGTTCTTTAATTAAATCATTAAAAAGCAGCGCGTTTGCACAATATGCACCGCTGCATTCATTACAAAGCACGATCGCTTGTAATTTATTCACTCACCGTGAGGGAGGGATGTGATTGTCTGGGAGCTCACTTTCTTCTCGCCTTGTAAATGGTGGCGAGGGATGCCACTGTGGCGTTAAACCACCGGCACTCACGGAATTCTTTTTCTGGAAGGGTACTTTTTGGTTCCAGCATGACTGAACTCAAGGTCCTTCGAAGGCATGCATGTGTAAGACTGGAGTGGAGGAACTTGACATAAGACCTCTAAAAGTATTTGGGATACATTTCAGTTTTCTTTTCCTCTTACAATTTTACTTACCGTTACTTTCTGTGAATTTATGACTTTACATGTTTATATGTTCAATAAACAATAACACCCCCAAAAAGTTTTAAAATGTGTGAATTTAAAGAGCAGAAACAGAGTTTGGAGTGAGTCACATGCTGAATGTGCAAGTCAATCGTTAACTCAAGTCAATCGTTACCTTAAGTTTCAAGCAAGTGCAATGTTAAAACGTCATACATCAAGCAAGTCGAGTTGCGTCCCGACTGGCATTTGCTCGACGAGCAATTTTTTTGTCGTCGACAGTCGAGTCAGAGTCGATGACGTCACAGATTTAGTTTTTTGGGGGGTGGGGGAGTTTGAGCTGGCAGGTCATGTTCTTCTGGATATGATGGAGAAAAATCCAGTAACAATAATCTGTACAGTCAAACTAAAGTACGTCATTAACAACCGTATTAAATTAGCCGTCGTTACAGTATCCATGTGCAGCTGCAGCAGGCAGATGTTGAGTATATTAGTGACTAACTGGTGAACATTTAGCAGCTAAAGAGGCAGATGTTTCCCTCCAGAGTTTGTTTTGATCAAGACAGAAGTAAAACACCGTGGATTGGATTTTTCACTTCAAGGGCTCTATTTTCGTAGAAAGTGCGCATGTACACTCTGGCGTTAAAAAATGGTGCATCTTAATTTTTTGTGCGTTCAAATCACCCAACTTAGCCGTGGCATAACTATGGAGTTGGTGGTGGTGGTGGGGGGGGGTTGATCTGGGGTTTTGTCACACACGTGGGAACGAACGACAAAGGCAGCCTCCAAGTGCCCTCTTCTGCATGGACTCAGTCAGTTTCTGCTAGACTGTGCATCTCTCCTGCATTGAATTTAAAGAGATCGAGAGGCGCCGCTTCCACTGGCCGGCAAGCAAGTCGATTGTGTTCATCCCCACAATGGCGCAAACGCCCGTTTCTAACATTGCGTGGCTGTGAGAACACCAAACGAAAGAAAACTCCAGACAAATGGGCACAGTTAGACTGCAATTTGCAGTTGACATGCACTGGCCACAAATATAGGACCCCTAAAAGTTTACAAAGGGGGCTAAACAGGCAACTCATAAGAGCTCTGAAAGCCACCAATCAGTCAGTTGCAGCCAGATAATTATTTTTGCAAATTAGACCATTAGTTACGTTATGGTGTTATTATGTCCTTATTCCTTTCCAGAAAGTTAAATGGAAATGTCAGCGGTACACCCAATCTAAGCAAAAAAAAAACAAAACAAAAAAAAACATTCAACCATAAAATTGCTTCTATATAAGCCCGATAAGCCCAGTTGTTTTGGCGTCACATTTCAAACAAATTCATTATCAAACACAAACATCTTGGGCTTTGAGTTGGAGTGACGCAACACAAACAGAGACAAGACAACTTTCAGAATCACCTCCGCTTTGAACGAATTGAATGACATCAATGCGTTTCTGTGGGGTTGCACGATTCATTTCCACCCCATGTAATCTGACATGCTTTGACTCTGCTGCAATTAAAAAGAGAACTGCGTTTTTTTTTCTCTCAATGGCTTTTTTGTTGGCTTGCCCCTCGCGTTGACAGACAGTGTGCCCGGGGGCTGATCGGGTCAAGTCGTGCTAACAGCTGTGCGGAGGTACTTGTGTGTCAGGTTGGTTGTTTTCTATACACGCATTCTTGATGTACTGCACACTGGTGTGTTGAGCTCCCGTCAGATGGGCTCCCTCTTTAATCTGTGTCGACAGCTTTGTAATTGGACCGCTTCTTGAAGCGTGGGAGCTGCACCTGATAGCACAGCCATCAGGACAACGTGGGGCTGGGCGGAGGATGCATCTGGAGAAGCAGCTTTAGCCCTTTAAGTACATTTCTTCACCTGTAAAAACCTAAACTGTGGAAAGACAGGACAGCATCACAGCAAACGCTGGCAGAAATGCCACCTTCCTTGCATCCTGTGTAAAAACGCATGCAGCAGCCATACGTCTGGATATACCGGTGTCAGACGCAGCTTCACTTGATGCTGCTGCCCTGGTTTCTCAACACCTGTCCCAAGCTTACAAGGCCGACTGCTGTTCACATTCACCGCCATCTTATTTACGTACTCTCTGGCCCCCACAGATTTAAGACTGGGTTGTCTTGCTGGCGGGTTATTTCGCTGCTCGACAGAGCGTTATAGTCCGCCAACAGCAGCAGATGGATGAAAGCTATGTCCAGTAAATTAACGCTTTCATGCACTCTGTAACCTGATCACATGATAAGCTGTCCACTGTCGTAACCGCTGTCTCAGAAAGGGTTAATTGGCTGCTGGTGAGACGAGATGCCAAAAACGTGAAATAGTGAAGTCTATTTCATCAACTAGTCGACTAGTCGACTTCCTGACACACGTGGAAAGAAAAGGCAAAATGCAAGCTTTTACAGTTGGTGTGAAAGGGGCTGTTCTTCCTACGCTTCATTTTTTCAAGGTAACAAACGATAACAGGGCTCCAACCTGCCCCTAAACGGTGGCATTTTGCTCCCCAAGTTTGAGAAAATGCAAGTTCACCCTTTTATAATACCCAGTAACCTGATAACATGATATGCTGTCCACTGTAGTAACGCGCTGTCCCAGAAAGGGTACATTTTTCACCCTTTGTGCTGAAAGCAATTTTCACTGTCTGACAGGTATTTAATATATCACACCAGACACCATTGCTGACGTCATCTAATTAATATGATCGCAAGGGCATGTAAAAGGACACATTATTCTGTCTTTGCTGGGTCCTGCGTAAAAGGCAACAGTGGATAAAGTGCAGCTCTTCTGACAAAATCTTGATGCCGTACAGGCTGACAGGGTTGACCCAAGGCCGTACCCCTCCCCCAGAATCAGGGTATATATTGACTGGCTGTCTGAATGACAGCCGTAACAGCTTTCTGGATTTTCCATTTCAATCATATTTCGCTTTCATTTCGTCCTCATTGTGCAGCCCACCATCTTTATGTGGTCTTCTGATGCAGCCCCCCCCCCCTCCACATTTCCCCCTACCACCTTTGAGAACACTGCACAGGAGATGAACTCCAGCAGCAGACAGGTGCCGCGCCACTCGGAATGACAATTTGCCTTTTGGAAATCAGCCTGGGGCTTCATTGTGTTCTCTGGGATTGAGTTAGCCCAACAGACACTGGGCAAACCCCCACGTGCGCCCTTAGTCTGCCTCCTGTCAACCGTTTCATGTTAAAGCTAGCGCTTCAAAAAGGAAGCAGGTTCCCGAGACCACAAATGATTTCATATGAGCGCTGCATAGTGATCAGCCAAATGATAGACAGATACATACCAAAACCATACGATACCATCCTGTACTTTACTACATTTTGCCATATTGCACCAAACGATACCAGTGAATGTGATTATACTGGTATGATATATAGTCATTGTAATATAACTGCCACAATTTTTTTTAAATGGTGACAGTAACGACGAAATGGATGGCTGATTTCCATTGAAAATATATTGCTCAAATTTGTTTCGTCATTGCAACCAAACCTTTTTCACTAGTTCCCCCAAATGGGGGGGGGGGGGTGTTATTTAAATTAAAAGAAGCCTTTAATTTATTCTTACTATCATCTTACGGACCTAACCGAGTCCTCTCATGGTTGGCAAAGGAATCCAACAAAAGGAGACAGATGAGATAAGAAGATAAGGCAAAGCCCGGGGAAGGCTGACAGGCCCCAAAAAAAGAAAAGAAAAAAAGGAGTAGGTCACAAGGGATTTGGTTTGGGGAAGAAGAGGGAAAGGTGAAAGGCAAAGAGATGGACAAAGTTGGCGGAGACAAATCCGCAATTCATGCGGGACCACCGCTGTTCTTTGTAGTCCAGTACAGTGGGGGGATATGCATTCGCATGTATGCGTCTGCCGCCTTGTTAACTCCAGACAACCTCCCGGCACTTTGTGTCAAATCAACATTGTTTTAATCGCACACGCACTCGAGGCCCCTCTTCACAGTGTGTTTCACCCCATTGAGCAGATTTTTTGGGGGGCGGGTCGGATAATGGCCTGTCGTGAGGTGTTTGCCCCGCCGCGTTAAAATGAGCCAAAGAATATGTTGTTTATGCGCTAATGCTTTTTATCCTTCTTGCCTCATTTCAGTACATGGATGCTACATTTGTAACTTTCAGGAGAAGGGAATATAGCACGTTCGGCATTTGAAAAATCCCTTCTGTGAGTCGAAAGGGAAACCTGGTTTCTAGCTAGCTTTCATGAGGAGATTTTAAATAGAGACAAAAATCTCTCCAAGGTTGGAAGTTATTCACTTGAAAAGAAGTCTATCACTATGAATAGACTGTCAGGTGCTTTTTTTTTTCCTCCGAGCCAATTAATCAGCGAAAGGTGGCACAGGGTGGGGATAAAGGCTCATTAGAGTGGTCCCGCTCGCTGTCATTACCATACATTTACACAACCTGGCAGCCGCCGCACTGTAAAGTTTGCCAGAAGTCCATTAGTCTTATAGCACAGCGAGAATAACCCTCTTTTCTGGCAGGAAAACGTGTCCGTAGGCATCCCCCCTTGTCTCATTTATTACTTTCAAGAGGTAGTGAGGGAGCTCGTTGCTAACGCTCGGAATTAAATGCTGAGATTTGATATGAGACAGCAGCAATGTGGAGGTTTTTTTCTTTTCTTTTTTTTTTACTATATGTTCCAAGTACAGTAACAGGAAATGTAATGTAAATTGTCAATCACCCAAGCAATCAATCAAGCAACCAATCAATCAAATGAAATCATGTATTGAACCAGGTGAGTAACACCGAGATTAAATCCTCCAGTCCCCAGGATACTGATCAGGTAGCCTTGAGGTGTAGCAATGACTCGACAACTAGTCAATTATCAAACTAGTCAATTGAAAATCTGATTTTGGAATTGGAATTTCATCCTAACTGTCTGGTGCACTTCGATTCCCCATCAGTGAAGGTGTCAGTGTGAGTGTGTCACGTTGCGAGGTGGTGGTGGACCCCAAAGAGTAGGCAGGAGGGAGGAGCAGGGTGTACTTGATGAATTGTATTTAATAAAACACAGAAAACTAAATCCAAAACAAACATAGTCCAAAGTAGCAAACAAAAATCACAACTGAAGCTAAAACAGAACCGTGACCAAAACAAACCTGACAGCAGCAGACAAACGGTAACAAACAAACATGACAGTAGCTAAACAGCAACAATGACCCGACACCGAATGCTCGGGGTGGGAGTCCTTTTAAAGCACTAATTGCCAAATGACCAACAGGTGTGCAGCTCAGGGAGAGCCCTGCAGTGCCACCTGTTGGTCCCAAACCGAATCATGACAGTACCCCTCCCTCAAGGGACGGATCCTAGATGTCCCAAAGTTGTCCAAAAGGGTTGCTTCGCCAGGGAATGGGAACAAAAGCGACGGCGACCTTCGCCTCGCCAGGGAACAGGAACAAAAGCGACGGCGACCTTCGCCTCGCCAAGGAACAGGAACATAATGTGACGGCGACCTTCGCCTCGCCAAGGAACAGGAACATAACGCGACGGCGACCTTCGCCTCGCCAAGGAACAGGAACGTGAAGCGACGGCAATACTTTGGCTGGGCGTGGCCTGACATGGACAGAGCTCGACGTAGCGGGGGACATGGGACAACCGGACGTGAACAGGGGCTCGTCCTGACGTGGGCGTAGATGTGGCACGGCTCGTCGTCGACGTGAATGTGATTCAGCTCGAACAGACACGTGACGAGCCTCGGCTCAACGTGGACGCGGACGGGGCTCGGCCCACCGTAGACGCTGCTTGACAAGACGAAAACAAGACAGCGGCATCACCAGCGCTGCCTGAAGGGGAAAAGGGCGTCGGCCGCAGACGTGCTCCGCCAGGCACATGATGGAATTGGAACCAGTCCTTTGTACCTGCAGGGTCCAGTTGGTCGGGTCATTCTGTCACGTTGCGAGGTGGTGGTGGACCCCAAAGAGCAGGCAGGAGGGAGGAGCAGGGTGTACTTGATGAATTGTATTTAATAAAACACAGAAAACTAAATCCAAAACAAACATAGTCCAAAGTAGCAAGCAAAAATCACAACAGAAGCTAAAACAGAACCGTGACCAAAACAAACCTGACAGCAGCAGACAAACGGTATCAAACAAACATGACAGTAGCCAAACAGCAACAATGACCCGACACCGAATGCTCGGGGTGGGAGTCCTTTTAAAGCACTAATTGCCAAATGACCAACAGGTGTGCAGCTCAGGGAGAGCCCTGCAGTGCCACCTGTTGGTCCCAAACCGAATCATGACAGAGTGTGAATACACAATTGTCTGTCTCTATGTGTCCTGTGATTGGCTGGCGACCAGTCCAGGGTGCAGCCCGCCTTTTTGCCCAAAGTCAGCTGGGATCGACTTCACCACCCTGTAACCCTGAACAGAATAAGCGGTATAGATGATGGGTGAATCTATGTTTGGCAGAGAAATGGAGAAATACCTTTCACTTCATCTATCTCCTCAGTTGGGCATTGCATCACGTTTTTTTTTTTTTCCCCCTCTCTTCTTAGTTTCAGTCTGTGTTCCTATTCGGCACCTGTTAAATGGTCCGTGGCTGGCAGAAATAGCAGTTTGTTTTCATTTTACCTGTTTGGGAACTTATTTGAAGAGAACATGAGAAAATCATATTCTGCCAGTAGATATAGCCGCCGTTGCGACATTGATGTATTACTTGGGCGGCGAACACTCCCGCGCAACTTCGGCGGTAATTGAGTTTGGAGGAAAGCACCTGCACACTGGAAGAAACGTTCGGTGAGGGCAAGAGAGCCACGTGTATTAAAAAAAACCAAACTACAGCTTATTCGGTGTAATGCTGTTTGAGGTAACGGTGTTTGACTTGAGGAGCGCGGCAAGAGGTTCCTCTGAGTATTAGACATTTGGTGAAATCAAGCCGGGTGCTTTTAGATCAGCTTTAAACTTTATATTCTTGTCCACAAGTGCCAGAAAAACAGTTGAATGTCCTCTAAGTATTTAGTATAAAGTTTAGAAAGTAGAAGGACGGCCTCTTTTGTTGTCAAATCCTCATGTAACTTCAAAAGACGGGTTATTTAATGAAAGTTGCACACACAGTCCCTTTTAGGATATAAAACATCTATTCTCACAAAGGCAATTGCAGAACATGTGTGCTAAAGTAAAACCTCTCCTTCCTCATGAGCACTTTGAAACAGTAATTCATGCCTTCGTCACATCCCGGCTGGATTACTGCAAAGCGCTTTACTTTGGAGTTAGCCAATCCTCCATTAAGCGTCTCCAGTTGGTGCACAATGCTGCTGCTCACCTCTTGACTGGTAGACACATAACTCCTACTCTGGCATCCCTTCACTGGCTCCCAAGGCATTTTAGTGTTCTTTTGAAGATCTTATTATTTGTTTTCAAATCTTTGAATGGCTTCTCTCCACCTTACCTCTCTGAGCTCTTCTGCCCCGACACACCTGCCTCAGGTCTGCGCACCAGACATTATTAGAGGTACTAAGAACTAAGCGAAAACTCAGAGGGGATTGAGCCCTTTCCGTTGCTGGTGCCTCTCTTTGAAAGGACCTCCCACTGGAGGTTCGGCAAGACCCCTTGCTGCTCATCTTTAAAGTTCGTCTCAAAACTAATTTTTATTTGGCTTTTGACTAAGCGGTGGTTGTTTTAAAGGGCTCTATAAATACAGTTGAGATTTTCGGGCATTTCAGTGAGGATGATTCTTCAGTCTCGGGGTCACAGTGTGCATGACAACCCTTGCATCTGTCGCTGAAGTTTGAATGTAAACAAACATCTTCGCTTCCCACAGGCAACATGCATGGAGGATGTTTGTGATAGATGGAGTCAATGCGTGGCGTCAACACGTCTTCATCTCTGTGAATGGACATGACCCCGGTGGGAATTGCGATTTGGCTGGATTTCAAATGTACTTGCACCTGGAGTCGGAGGTTGGAATTTTCCAGCATCCTCATTTGCCTGGAACCTAGCATCATTGGAAGGATTATGAATAATTCCCTTCATTACGCAAAGCAGAAAATTAGTAGCTTCCCATCATGCTTTGTTACATTTACTTTGACTAGTTTATTGATGATATTGGAAGAAGCTGCGGAACTGGAGAAAAATAAATCCCCAAAATAAGTACAAAGCTCCTTGAGACTCTTCTCTCCCCTGCGAGTCCTGACATTTATTCTCCAATGACATCATTAGAGTGGGAAAAGCTGGAGGCGACCATATGGACAACACGGCTGTTCAGCTCGCTCCATATTTTCAACCACTAGATGTGTTGACAAAGATGAGTGTATGTACTAGACACAATTCTAAAGCCATGAAACATGACCAAAGCACACTTGACAATACATTGACTTTTGAATAACTGTGTCTAGAAGACACGTCAAGGCCCAAAGAACGATGAATGCTTTCATCATAACACATAATACATTATTTTTTTGAAGACGTTTAGACATCCGAGAACCCATTTGCTCCAGTTGCCCAAAAGCAGCTCATTTGAGCATCTGAATTTATCACAGCAGAGGTATGAGGGAGATTTATCTCTCTCTCCATGAAAACACAGTAAATGTGTCATAGCATGTGCCCACAGGCAAGATACGGGTTTTCAAGGACGTTTAATGATTCATTATTTCATGGACTTCTAATGTTACTGAAACAGTTGGAAACTTAGAGGCCTATATTTGGAGACAGGCGGGCGCATCTTCATTTTCGTGCTGGGGACAGTCTAGTTTACTGTGCTTGGGACTGGGTGGTGCACTGCTGGATGATAACTTCGCATCACCTTCAAGTGAAGATCTTCTTGCAGTTCTTTCTAGTGTAAATGCACTTTGCGATCCTTCCCACATCGGCGCAAACACCTTCTTCGATTTGTGCTAGACTAGCAAAATACCAAAAGAAAGAAAACTCCATCCATGCCCAGATAGATCGCGATTTATGCAAGACCTGCGCTGGGTACGAAAACAGGGCGCTTAGCGTCCATTCCAGCTCAAATGCGTCTTGCAAAGTATCAAATAAATGAATGCAAAGAAAACAAATTGGCTTCTGTGGAATTTAAAGCCTCTTTCATACAGAGACGTTTTTGCCGTCTCCTGAAAAAGTGGTGATTTTGAAGGTACAAGGATTCCGTCACTCGTGAGACGAGAGCGATAAAATATTGGTGAGGCCTGCTACTGGAGTGATGGATGACAAGGTGAAGGTGAGACTGCATGAAAGATGGGCTGGGAGCCCCTTCTTGTATGCTTACACTGATGGACCGGTTGACAGGTGAGGTTAGACGGGAGTCTCCGCGGACTATGATGTTTGCAGATGATGTTGTAATCTGCCGTGAGAGTTGGGAGTTGGTGGAAGAGGACATAGACAGGTGGAGGGAAGTCGTCGCAGGACAGAATTCACGTGTGCGTGAAGGAACGGGAGACTGGTGAAATGGTGAAATGACAAGAAGTAAAAGAACAGATGGTGCTGGAGTTGAAGTACTGGGGATCAATTGTTCAGAACAATGAGGTGTGGAAGAGAGGTGAGCAAGAGAGTACAGGCAGGATGAAATTTGTGGAGGTGTTAAGGGTGATCTGTGACAGAAGAGCACCAGCTAATGTGAAAGGAAAAGGTTCTGGAGACCTAAATGGATCTCACCGGAAGAGCAGGACACAGTGGTCGGGGGGACAGAAGTCTGCGCTTCCTTGCTTAAGCTGCTACTTGGCGACTCTAAAATGAATAAACCCCCCCAAAAAAAAAATCTGAAATAGGCAACGTTTTGATTCATATGGCACGTGATGGTGGTAGTTTAAATGCCATTAGTATTATGAGGAGGGGTTCTTGGAAACAGGTATGCCATGTAAAGGGACCCCAAATCCAAAAAGTTTCGACCAATGTGCCATAATGAAAATACGATGGAGAGAGCCACTGATGCACACTGGGTCAATACCAATTCGAACATCAATCCCAACTCCTGTGGCTTCCCAACACTGGCATCCGCTTGTGTAAACTGTTTGTCTGTGTGATAAAGCCCAAGCTAGAAATGACGTGCCACATTTTTTTGTGGGCTATTCGCTATTCCTTGTGGCAGACTGAGCGAGGTGTCAGACAGATCACAATGGGGGTTGGGGGGAAGTGTGTGTGTGTGTGTGTGTGTGTGTGTGTGTGTGTGTGTGTGTGTGTGTGTGTGTGTGTGTGTGTGTGTGTGTGAGAGATCCAGCTCAGCTGCCATCACCGACAGAGTCACAACTAGAATGGAGTGAGCTCATTTTCAGTAGAAAAGGAGGAGGAAGATGTTGGAATGGGATGCTGGAATGGGATTGGATGTAACAGACGACTTCTGTTCTGTTTCATCGGCGTCATCCATCAAAGTCCATTTCTGCCTCTCGCAGTGCATTAAGTGCATTAACGCCTGCCGTGGACATCCATAATGCCTCCTTCTGTCATCACTTTGCTGCCCTCGTCCCGGTACTTGCGCCATTATTTTACTGCAAGACACACAGAACGCTGTTTCTCAATAAATGAGGAGTGGGTGTGGAGAGAGGCAGTCATGCTTGTTGGTGGTATGTTTACAGCATCTCTAATCCCTTTTACCTACACGGCTCAACATACTGTCGCTCCCTCGAATTATTGCTTTTACATTGGGAAAAGTGGAGCACACCGTAAAGTGATGCTGGTGGACTTCCACTTTGTTCTGAGTTCAAAGCATTTTTTCTATTTTCTGTAGGAAAGTATTGTAAGTGATTTGTGCCAGGCTCAAACTGTCACAAAACATAAAAACTTCATTACCAGCTAAGATTGACAGGCACACCCCTTCACGTAAATATTATCCTCCAGTGGCCGATTTGTTTGCAGCAGCCCCATTTCTTGTTGCCCCCAGTCTCCCCCCAAAGGCAATTCGCTTCCCTATGTGGTTGAGAGCGAATACAGGAGACCCTCATTTTCCTCCATTGTTATATTTTGCTAGCGTGATGCGTTCAAGTGGTTTTTCTAAGTTACTCAGGTAATAGTATGTGCGAAATGTAAAATCAACCAAGTGGAGCAGGATGACTGATGAATGCAAGTGCAAAAGACATACAGTATATCTAAAGTAAAAGTGAGCTTTGTTTTATACTCCACATTGTGTTTTGATTGTATGGTTATGTTTGGCGCTGCACCATAAAATATCTCTGCCAGAATTAGAATTTTTTTTTTTTACTATATATTAAATTAACTCTAAAAGCATGTATAAGTCACATTACTGCTGGCCATCTTCCAAACCATAACATCTCATTCCCTAATTTCCCCATCATCTGTCGTCCCCCGTCATTTTCATGCACTTCCTTAATGAGATGCTTGCTCAACACCGCGCAGTTAATCCATCAATGGCTAATTAGTTATCATCGTTTCCCTCGGAAGTGGGCGGAGGAGCATGGCACAGGACGATAAGCCAATATTTGCTCAAAATACATGTTCTTACGAAATTATGATGACAAATTAGTATAAAGTAAGTAATCAGAAATGTGATATTATGGCACTATCTGTACAGTGATGACAGTATTATCGGGATCCACGGATTAACTGGTGGAGTTGAGACTTAGTGCCCAGAAAGGTGTGACATAAAGTAAACAAGACTTTAGAACAGGTGAAACCAGGTCTAAGTCGTGGTGCAGGGGTTGTATTGCAATTTTCGTTTCACAGGCAGCCAGAGCCCTGCTGATATGAAAGAGCCTTCGTATTTCATACATAATTATGACATCGGCGTGCAGCGAACCCTCTGAATTATTGTTAATCAATTCATTGAATGCATTTTTATCATGATCTGGGGTTGATGATAAAAGCATTTCCTCTTCTTGCGAGGTGACTTACTGCTATTAAGCCTAATTAACATTTCAGTGCGTTAACGAGAGCGGAGGAACACTTTGGCCACGGAGATTTTAACATGTTATCTGATTCAGGGGAAAACACAGCTGAATGTGTTTGATGTTATCGGTGCAGCGGGTGTGATTTTATTTCATCACACTGCTTGGTCGGTATCCAAGGCAGACGGGAAAGGGAGGAAGCGTTTGGGCTGCCAGGAAAAAACACATGCCAGTGATGGTCCAAAACATTGCAATGGAATGTTGCCGAGGAACTGGCAAAAAATGATGATATTTTCCTCATCATGAGCAGTTTCTGCTAAATCTGTTCAAACAAAGATTGCAACGTACTTGATGGATAGTCTTAAATTTGAAGTGACGACGTGCATGGCCCAGAGATGCCGCCAAAGCCCTGTCTAAGTCGTAAAGTAGCACGGTAATGAGGTGACAAGGAAGTGTTTTGAAGTGTTGCATCTCAACTGAGAGACAAGCTTTGTACCACCCCGAAGGAGCTAAATTTAGTAGGGAGTGACTCAAGCAAGTTCCGACTGGTCGTTGATTTGGAAATTATTCTAAAAGGTGGACATGACAAGTCAGTCCATTTCGTCAGCTGTATTGTAGCTTTGATTCGAAGCAGGTTATGTTCGTCAAATCTCATCGGAATAAAATTGGATGCTCCAGCTCCCCTTTTGTCCTTTTTGTTTGGGAGACAAGCCACAATGCATTATGCCTATTATTTAGTTTGAAAAGAGAGATTAAAGGAAAAAAAGAAAAACGCACAATGGACTCTTTGCTGCAAAAGCCTTTTGTCCACACTCCTGCTTGTATTGCGCTTGTACTCGAGTTGGAAACATCAATAAACATAAAGCCATTGTGCCTCCATGAGAGAGCCTTAAACTGGGGTTCGGCGTTTATTAGAGAAACAGAGAATCCCCTCTCCGTCTGTAGCCCCCCAACAGCTTTTTAGCTCCTCCTCAGCTTCATTCATTATAGATCACTTGCCCCCACCTGCATGCCATCATTAAATCCTCATTTTCAGCCGGGATGGGACCCTTTGTCCCCTCAGAGGCCCAAGTCCTCCTCCGGGCCGTACAAAATTGATGACAAAATGTGATTCAACAAATGCGTATTATTATTTATTCGGAACATTTATGGCTTAGATGTTTTCAGAACCGTTCCTCTGAGATTTTACTTGTCCTTTGACTATCATGGCCTGCCAGATAAGTAGTCCTAGAAAGTTGACACCGCATTTTGTGATTTTTTTATTTATTATACAATACAATACAATACAATACATGCTGATTTATATAGCGCTTTCACAACAGCGGCAGCTGTAACAAAGCGCTTAACAAAACAGTTAACATAAAGTAAAATAATAAACACAACACATAACATAAAACACGGACAGTCGTGCAGTCCTAACCAGTTTTCCCCTCATACGCTTTGTTCTTAAAGCAGTTTATACTATGGTACCTCTACTTAGGAAAATGTGTTCTGGAAGAAATTACTTAACGAGAAAATTTTGTAAGCAGAGACGCGTTTTCCATGTAAATGCCCTAATCCGTTCCAAGGTCCTCCAAAATTCAGACATAAATGTTTTCTAAAGCATAAAAATGCATCCAAATATGTAACAAATACATCTTACAATTAGATTATTGCACAATTAATGAGAGTTGTGCTTGTGCATAATGTAAAAGACAAAGAATAGAGTAAAGAATAAAAATGATAGTCATCTAACTATTAACTGCATCCTTGTCGTTTTTGCCCTCTTTAGTTCATGTTCTCTCTCAGAAGTGGTTTTTGCCTGACGTTTTGAAAATAACTGATCCAAGGACGTTTGCTTTTGTCGGCTTTTAACAATCCTTCGAAAATGTCCAAGGCAAACATCAGCAGAGTGAGCGATCGCTCGACTGGTGAACATATTTTCTGGGTGATTCATATCTATGTTAACAATTGGAAAAAACACAATCAAATTTGAAAACGTGATTGTGTGGGGGAGTTTTTTTTGTATCATTGTCGCTTCCTCACCCCTATTGAGACTTTTTGTTGCTATACCTTTAGCATTCTCCATAATTCCTTTCCTCCTGCCTTTGTGCACCTCCCTCTTGCCCTCTACTCCTTGCCCCCCACTCCCCCTGTACACCCCCCCCCCCCCACACTCTACATTCAGGTAATCTAGCCTTCAATCAGGCGGTGGATGACAAATGACCGAGTGTGTTTTGTTGATTGCCTTTTAGTGCTTGCGTCTGTCGTATGCAGGTCACTCAGCTGTGGAGTCCCCATCAGCGCTTCGAACCTCAAAAACCTCCAACCGCATTATTTTTACTTAACCACCTCCCTCGAGCGCACATATTCCTTTTGCGGTTCCTTTTCTGTGTTTCTAACCACCAAACATGGCCACCACTATCCAAGACAGCATCCCTTCCCTGCCCTTTTGCCCAATTAGTCCACTCAACCCACACCTTCGGGGGTACAGTCTCGCAATGACAATTACATTGATTTTGACCTGTAATCCAGTTTAATTGATTCGAATGACATGTCTTCGCAAACCGGGTTTTATCGCTGCCTTCGTTCAAGGTTGACTTGATTTTACCGCTCTTTAATTGTCCTTGTTGGTGCTCGGCAGGCACGCCACGTGGAGTTTACTGCAGTGGACAGCTTATCATGTTATCAGGTCACAGGGTGTATGAAATAGTTTTCAGATGGAAAAGTATCGGAACATATAATTGCACATCCTAATTGCCTGTGACCCACTGATGATGTGCGGCTATTGTTGTCCTGTGGCTGTAATTGTCGCTAATGTGTTGTGTGTTTCAGAGAGTGTAAGATTGGCGAGAAAAGCAATTAGCCGACCTGTTCGAATACTTCTGGAAGGGAGTTTATGTTCAGCGCTGTAGAGCTGACCAGGCCAAAGGATTTAAGACCTCTCAAAAAGTAGTCCTCCACTACTGGTGAGGTCTTTATTTGATCTCTGGTTAATTACCCTGGAATATATTTTTTTTTAATCCTACAGTCCAAGCACACAAGATTTTTAAAAAAATGTCAAGTTATAGCGTAAAATCCCTCCAGTGGAAATGCACAATTAATTACCGTTATCGACTTAGATGAATAAATGCCTCGTTAGTACCCCCCACCCCCGAAAATAAATAAATAATAGGCCGCTTTTTAAATTCAGGAGTGTAGCTATCAAATATTTTTAGGCTTGATACTCTACCAACTATCAATTAAGTAATTAATTGGATTAAAAAAATATTTGGCATTATGAAACAAAATGATGTGCAGGTGAGGTGCAGGGATTATTTTCTTTCTGAATGGGGTACTGTAGTATCTGTGACTTTGGGTGTGCATGGCTTTAAAAGCGGGGCCTAGGCTGGTTTAGTGATTGAGAGTGTAGAGTTGGTTCTCTGTTAACCTGCTAACCCGTTGGCCAGGCTGTGCGAGTGACTCGATGCGAGTCAGCAACTCGTGTTTATACGTGTTTCCATGTTTTTTTCCTGTTTGTTCAGTGAAGTGATTGAATGTGCACCTTGATCACTTGCAGGGCATTACAATCCATTGTCATTAGCGATGGTTTTGTACATCTTTACGGGCAGAGTAGTCGTTGATTACAATGATTTATGGATCACGCTTTCTTATCTGCAATGATGCACCATATTCATTCGAAAAATGATACACGCTTTGTCATCTTATTGTTCATTCAAGATGTTTCCGGGGTGTTTACCAGGAATACGTCTGGGTTGATGCCTGTTGTTGTCTGATCTAGAGGCGGATTTCTTTTCCGCCTTCGGGATGTTGTCTCTGTGCAAACAAAGCCGCCATCTCAGATGGGTGTAACTCGGAGTATAACTTTATATCCCCCCTTCAAAATAAAACCTCTCAGGGGCAAACATGAGTAATTATTTCAGTGGGATTCAGGGGTGGCTGGACAGTGTTTTTAATAAGACGTTTTCCCTGGGATTAATTCCCCTCTGTGTTTGTCTAATTAAGTCATGCAGAAAATGTAATAAACTCCAGCCAAAGGACGCTTCCAAGTAATGCGTGGGGTTTGAAAATCTCCAGCCGCCACATCAAATATGCATTTAAGAGTGTGATGTAGCAACTACACAAAAGCTGGGTTGCCATGGGCTCAATAGAGACGCCTTTTTAAAATGTTGCGATTACTTTCAGCATTTCCTCTATTGTTTGGTAGTTCGAGTCATTTCGAGAAGAGCGGACACAAAAACGAAGCTTTAAAACATAGCTTTGTGGTCTTAACATTGAAGATTAAATGGTACAAAAGGATCTTGGCTAAATGTATTTAAATTTGTATGATTTTTTTCATCGTCCTCCTTCCACTTTTTCAGTGACCAATTATTTGGGCTCGCTCAGTCAGCACCACGGACAGCTCCCGATGCTTGACTAACCGCCACCATGTTGAAGCGAGCGTTAGCAACGTCCCCAATGAGAGCGTTTTGTTAACAAAAGATATATCGCAATAAAAGCAAAATCTCCTTGAAGGGAGAGAAACGCAAGCCACCCCCTGCCTGCTTTGCCTGCATGCATGCACGCGTGCCCTCCTGGGGGATCATTATACTTTCGACGCTCCAAAGCGCCTCCTTGTTCTGTATGTACAACAACGCCGTTTCTGCCAGATCTTTTAACTGTAGTGCTCTTCCCTCTCTCGCCGTTTTAACGAGAAACAAGTCGTCTGTACATATTCTTAGTGAGGGTCTGCACGTTCATTGCAAATAAAAAATACGCCTACTATTACTGATAATAATAAGAATAGTGACTTTGTTTATTTAGCACCTTTAACGACACGTTTTCAAAGTGCTCTGACAGAACAGGATAGAACTGAATAAGGCACAATCACTAGCATAAAAAACCCAGACAAACATGTAACTGTACTCACTTTTGTTGCCAGCAGTTTGGACGTTAGATGGAAACTTAGCAATATTAAAAGGTAGATCAGTTTTTGTCATATTTGTTTAATAATAAAAAGTTATTATGACTTGACAAGTAGTTTTTGATAAATATTAAATGTGAAAACAATCTCTGGCTGTTTTCCTATTGGAGCCGTGGTTTTTTTTGTACATCGAAATTTGTTGTATATCAAATTAAATGGCAAAATGGGGTTAGGATGGCAGAGTTTTTGCTATTGTCTCGTCAAAATGAATGTGTTTTATTTTTTTTTTTACAAATGTGACAAGAAGTGTTTTTGGATGCACAAACTGTTTCTTGACATGCTGTTTAATTTTGTTGTTACTGTATGTTTTTTATGGCAAGTGCAACAATGTTAAGTGCTGAGTGTTTTATTTCAATTCAAAATAAAAAATATTTGTTGGTGTTTTTTTGTGTGGCTGGAACAAATGAATGGTATTTGCATTCATTCTAATAGGAAAAACTGATTTGAGATGCAGGCGCTTTGCATTACGAGTGTGGCCATGGAACAAATTAAACTCATGAGTCGAGGCACCACCGCACGTAAATTACAGCAGGCAAAGAAATTGCATTAGTACAAGACGTAACAAAGAAACTGGAAGAATTGTCCAAATTGTATGATTCGAGCTTTCATGCAGTAACTTGTGATCTATAACCCCCTCCTCCCCTTTTCTTGTAAGAACCCCTACGCCGCCCCATCTCCTCAGCCTGCTCCTCCTCTTCCTGCTGCCGCTAACACTCATTAGAATACTGCAGCTCGCTCTTTTGTTCAGTTGCGCTCAGCTGCCGGAGAGGTGAGCACCGCTCCGGAGCTCCTCATCACCACCGTCCACTCACTCTCTCCTCCTTTTCTCCTCCTCCTCCTCCAGGAGTCACGCACGGATGCCGCTCCTCTTTCACGGATAAAGACCAACAGCGAGTGTGCCTGTGTTTTCTTTTCCGCACACCTTTGTAATTGACTTTTTTTTTGGATGCCCTGTGGCTCTCTACCACTTGCATCCCATCCTAAGGCTCTGGGAAGGCTGCGCGAGCATCGCACTGCATTCCTCTGGACCGGACCTCACCTCTGCCGGAAGGTGAGTTTTCCTCTAATGCTGAGAGATTTTCAAGCATGCTGACTTTTGGCTGCACTTGGAGGTGTGGAAAGAAAAAAAATGTATACAGTCAAGGATGCGCATGATGATATATTGTACATTGAATAATTGGTCGAAGATCATTTAGACATACAGTACAGTGTTATTCTGCACCAATGATTTCTTCTTCTTATTACGGCACTTTTTAGTCCATCTTAAACTTCTTAATATCCAAACGGCACTTTTCTCCACTTATTTCGTCATCCAACTTTAACTGTTGTGACAATTTTTGTGCCGATTCCTTCCACATTTCTCTCGTTCAAATCATTCCAATGTCAATACCCAGCTCGTTCATATTTATGTATTTTTTAAATTTATCAGGTATTCCCCAGTTCTCAATATTGAAATTGAATGAAAAAAAATCCACCGAGAATGAAAGTAACTATTTCCCAAATTGATCTCCTGCTTCCATATTCCTCTCCTTATTCAATTATTCAAATCAGGCCAACTTCGAAATGTTGAGCTCATTCACCCCACATTTGATAGTCACATTCCCAACATTCCCATTCTTCAGTGTTTCACCTTTTCCCAACTTTTGCCTTCACATTTCTTGGCTTATCCGAAGCATCCCAACTTCAAAATGTCTTCAAAATAAATACTTCAATATGGGGCAGCCATGATGTGACAAAGATGTTTGCTCTGAGCAACATTGGTCATGCATTGCTGAATTTACGAAGTGAGGTATTTTGTGCTTGCGGTTAGCATGTCTTGCTCACAGTTCTGAGGTTCAAGGTTCGAATCTCAGCTCAAGCCCCTCAGGTGTGGAGCTGAGTCTGCGTGCTTACGTGTGCTTTATTTAGGTGTTTCCTCCCACCTTCTGAAAACATGAATGCCGGGTTCGTTGAGTTGTAAATGTGAGAGTGAACGTCTGTGCCTCTCTTTGATTGGCGACCAGTCAAGGGCACATTCCGCTTCTCGCCTAAAGTCAGCTTGATTGGCTCCATCTCACCCACAAACCCTGAAGAAGACGAACCTTCCAAAACTTTGTCATGTTGACTCTCTGATCGCATTGTTTCTTTGTGTACTACAGATGCACAGAGGGATCGAAATCTAATTTCTGGTCCTGCGGTTATTGTCACGGGGGTAACATCTTGTTTTCCATAACATCACAAACCCATAAAAATTATGACACAGCTCGTTTAATTTTCTCTCTGCCTGTTTCAGTATCACTAAAACGTTTCCCAAGTGTCCTCAACTCAGTCATCATGAAAACAGCAGAGCACTCTAACTCTGTAGTCTTATTTTAAGTGGAACAAAGATTTACACATACACTAGTACTAATGATAAGTTTCTTCAAATATATTTCCTTCCTTCAATCAACCAAACAAACAATCAATCAATCAATCAATCAATCAATCAATCAATCAATCAATCAATCAATCAATCAATCAATCAATCAATCAATCGACTGATCGATTGCTCACTATATCAATCAACCAAGCGATCAATCAATCAAACTCTAATTGCTCCACGGGGATAAATAACGTTTTCTGAATCTGAATCTGAAATCAATCACTCACTCAACCAAACAATTAAAATTTACATTTATAATTTATATTGCACTTTTCATCCCAAAATGAAATAAGTGCTTTGTATGAGTTAAAAACAACCACACCTCCACCCACCACCATTACCAGCCCACAAGTGTAGAGACCCACTTCTTCCACACACACACACACACACACACACACACACACACACACACACACACACACACACACACACACACAAAAGCTTACAAAAAACATAAATTACCTTTTTTTCATTTTCATTTGTATTTTAAACCATTTTATGGACTGGATCTATGTAGTTTGGGCAAGTCACACACTGATCTGCTAACTATATTCTGTGTGCTATAAGTGCCTAATTGCTGCTAAAAAAATTCTTATCCAAGTTATTTTATCAAACAAGTCATGTTGATCATGTTTATTCTTTTTAAAAAATAATATACTGTAAATATTGAACATTTTTGCGTGTTTATTTGCTACCAAAGACAAATTCCTTCATTCTTCCTGGGTTGTGACGTTTTGAAATGTACCTGCCTTCTAAATGACCAAAGGCTGTATCTCCAGATCAGCTGGCTCATTGCTCAGGACTTCATTTGAATTGTGTCCGCTTGAGCGGCCATGTGCGGGGCCTTTGTGTGACAGTGACCCATTGCTATCATTGCCTCCTGCTTCTTCGGCCCTCATGCATATTTTAGTTGGTCGCGCTACAATTCATGTTGCGGATCACAAGCTCTGTTCTTTATGTAATTGTTTTCCCGAGATTTGTTCCTTTGTGTGATCCGGTCCCCAACGTTTCGATATTTTCCGGAAGAGTAATCGCCGATTTTGGTGTCGTCGCGACACCCCAAGAGGACTTGTTCTTCTTTCCTTTCCGTCCTCTTCTTGAGCCTGTCTAGCATTGTGATCTACTCTTCTCTTGAGGTTGCGGCTGTCACCTTTTTCTTCAATGTTGCCACGTTCTGCCTGGCTGAGCGAAGCGCAATCCGGACACAGACAAGGGGGGATTCGATTTTACACTTGAGTCACAGGTAAGCACGTGAGTGGAAATTGAAGAGATTTTTTTTTTAAATCCGCAATGGGAAAGTGCGAATAGAACATTTTTTACCAAAGCCGAAGCTAAAGTAAGTAAGTAAAGTTTGCTGAAATCCACCAAAGAAGGCGACTCGGTGTCATTGTGGAGCTGTTTACATTATGGAAGACCACGCACAAGATATCTTGGTGTTACAATGCCGATTGTGGGTAATAAATGGCCAAGATCTGAATACATCAAGTGGAACAAGAGCAACAACAAGCAAACGTTGATTATACTGCATCATGAATTTTCACAGCATATCTGAACACCTAAGATGTTCATGTTGTATTTCACTTTCTGACAATTCAGTGACATTATCTTTAGGTGGATTGCCACACAAATACAATGCAATCTTTTCTTTACAGAACAACTTTCCATCATCAAATAAGTCACAGACAGATTTTGTCACATCAAATCTAACAACAAATCACGACAAATTGCGACCTGATTTGAAAAGATTTTCATGTACAGGTTGAATTGCTATTACGTCCAATTTTCTTGGCCGCTAAATAAAATAAAATAATGTAAAAGTTATTTTTATTGAGTTTTTATCAAGACAGTGACATTCTACCTGATGAGATGGCCACACATAGATAATGCAAAAAGCGAAAAACTCAAAATCTGACAAGCGCCCCCCTCAAATTTCTACTCATCATCAAACAAAGGGTGTTGTTTGTGAAGTTTGCATTGTTTCTCATCATCAATGTGTAAATTACCATACAAACATAAGAAAAGCTTCCCATAATTAAAAGTATAAAATCCCAACCAAATTGCAACCCCGAAGATGTTCATGTTGAATTGGAATTGCTGATGAGGAGGTCCTGTGTTGAATGCCGTACAAATATCCCCCCACTCATCACCTCGTGGCCATCTTTTTATTGGCGTAATCAAAACGCTGTCTCTCCATCCGCTTGATTGACAGCTCAGTGTCCAGCCCCTCTCCCAGCAGAGGGAGGCGAGCCTAACTGGTTCGGAGCGGCTTTAGCTCGTCCAATGGCGCGGTACACACGTGGCTCGGGCCATATTGATCCCGCCGTCGCCAAAAGAGCCGAGTGAACGAGTGGTGCAGCTGAGCCAAATATCCTCCCCACCTCCATCCTTTACAGCATGTGAATATTCATCAAGCGAGCCCCCTCCACGCACACACACACACACACATACACACACACACACACGCGCACGCCACCCCGAAAGCCACCCTATAAATGTATTATTCAAAGGAAGCATTTTGCCTATTAAATACTCTAAATAAATAATGACATCTGGTAACTGTTTTGTGTGCTGAATTAATGAAAGTCAAGCAGTGATTGGAGGAGCCAGACAACGGACGAGGGCTTGGTGTTGTACTTTGTATTCCTATTCAGCTGTCCGGTATCCTTCTGCTGTTTTTTTTTTTTCTTTGTTGGGGGGGCGCTATGCTCCTTTCTTGGTTTGCTTCGGTGACTGAATATGTTTTGAAGTAACTCCACAGGAGATGCAAACACTACTGAGCTGCTTAGTTCATGTTAATTATGACTGCTCTTTTTTTTCCTGTCTTCACATCCCGTGTGAGGTTATCTTACCCAAAAAAAAAAAAATAAAACCCTTTCATGCACCCTGTGACCTGATAACATGATAAGATGTCCACTGTAGTAACCCCTGTCCCTGAAAGGGTGAATTACCGGAAGCAATATTATCTGACTACTTTCACACAGTTGGGCTATGTATTATACTGATAGTTATGTCAGACTAACACCACTTTTTTTTTCAATAGGATTGAACTCTAGTTTTGTTGGACAGGTGTAAACAGAGCAAATCAACGGTTCCTAAACACACTTTCAGCGTCTCACAAATGTGAGCACACCTTTCACATTTTGGTAAATATTTTATTATATTTCACTATGGGGCAACACTGAAGAAATTACTCTTAGCTCAAATGTGAAATTCTCAGTATAATGTTTAAAAAAACAGTGTCAATCTACTTTCCCGTCAAATTACCCGAGCACAAACAAAAGTGAGTACATCAATATGTGAAAGGTCGCGTGTAAACTGATTATTTGGCTGAGTTAAAGGATATGTCTTAGGTTTAGCATTTTAGCAGTTAGCATCCTCATAGATGGTCAATATTTTTTACCATGTTAAGTTTTGCAAAAGTCTTTTGAAGCGCACTCGCCTATTAGCTGGTGTGCTGTTCACATCTTTTAAAAATCCACATTATAAAAAAAATAAACTATTTTGATCCATTTGGTGTGTATTTAATTTATTTGTCACTAACCTTTTTTGTCCAACCTTCCCATTTGTATTCTCATACCAAGTTAAAGAAGAGAGTGAAGGCACCTGGTTTGTTGTGCATTTTAGTGTACATTAATTTTTTATTGTGCGATCATGACCCGAACGAGGGAGGCACATGGACATTGTTTACAAGCCATAAACTGATTTGGACCGGAGAAAGCCAACAATTGGCCAACCAGGTGTGAACGCACCCTTGTTGCCAAAAGCAATAATATCCAGGGAGGAAAAGATTATAGAGACTAGAAGAATATAATTTCTGTTGAAATCCTGCTCACGCTGAATCTCACATCCCATTGCATTTGCTTGCTTTATTTTTAATTGATTTCTACTTTGTTGGACTTTCTGACTAATGAAAGCAGTATTTCCATGTTTAGGATCAGAGGTTGAAATACAGTTATATAAATGTAAATTCAAAACTGCCAAACCAGGCTTTTCATTAACTGTGACGGCATACATCAACCTGTAATGCCCCTGGAATGAATCAAAGATTTAAAAAAAAAGCTGTCTTTGTCTTTGTGTCTCCTTCACTGGCACCGAGAGACAGTCGAAGGAATTCGCCCATTAGGTCAATTAACTTGTCTGTCAAAGTCAGAAGCAAAGTGCTGACGCACATTCAATACATAGATGGCGGCTTTGGAGAGGCCGTAAATCTTGATGTCTCACAGCTCAGTAACCTTAAGGTAGCCTCTGCTACCCTTTAACGGACATTACACAACCTTTGCTTTCAGAATTTCAATGACAACAATGCCCTTTCCCCCCCCACTGAGTTTGTAGGATGGCGGATGAAAAGCAGCAATGCACTCCGCAAACGTGATTGACTTGTGCCTCTGTGTGGATCCACCGCAGGCATGCAACGCGAAAGAAATGATTCATTTTGCATTGAAAAACGATTTGGGATGCAATTAGGCTTAAGGTTAGTGGGTTCACTCGAGGGCAAATTATGAATATTATGAATGAATATCTCCAATATTTGAACCCAGTCCCATTTTCCCTGTAGGAAATAATGGAAATAAAAATAAAGTGGTACAAAGCCACTAATTGACATGTGCATCCTCCAACTCACACTCAAACAGACAACTAATTTGTGAGCTCTGTGCAACCATTATGAAACAAAGATAACACCAAATGCATAGTTAACTACTGACTAAACGAAGGAAGAAGCAAGACTTCTAAGGATATTTAGCCCCTTGTAGATGTGAGCCCACACGTTTTGTGTGCCTTTTTGTTGAATCTATTGTCTTCATAGCTTTTGTCTTTCATTCATTGTTTTGTAATTTGGATTTAGATGTTTCATGTCTGTGTTTGTGACCGGTTCTCACGGGTTGCCAAGGAAAAGTTTTTATCAACTTCGTGTCATGCTTCATGCTACATCCTGAGGGAGCTACGTATGTGTAGCCGGGTCTTTGGACAGACTGGACTGAACACAAATAAATTTTTATGTGGGTTTTATTCCCGACTGGACAATGAAAAATTGTACAGCATTAAGAGAAAAGACTTGAGATGTTAACTGAATTTTAAAAGAGTTCGAAAAGGGATCTAAGAGATCAAAGAAGAGTATCTAACAGATTAAAGACAATTACACTATAATAGACAACAGCAGTGGCTTGCTTAAGAGGGAAACAGAATTAAAATACATTATTTCCAAGCCACAATACTTCATTAAACAAATAATCATTACAACCCAATGTTTTGAGATGCAGACACACTTACTCGATACGTTCCGCTGTATGGGATGCATACAAAGCACGTGGAAAAACACAAATGATCTCCCCTCTAAAGAACAGATAACACAGTTCATATAGTTTCACAGTCAAAAATCATATTGGAACGTTGCGAACACTTACGCTGTACAGCTGTTCACACGACTCACTAGTGGTAGATTTCAACCTCCAAACCACGATATTGTGCTCTAGAAATACCATTCAAATAAGTAATCATCTGTCCAAAATTAACACTTAACATGCATCATGGTACACTAGTTATCAATTACCTGAATATCGCCAGGGTTACAACGACGATCACGGGTGTATCAAGTTGGGACAAGCAGTAGGCACAGTTCAGCGACTACTCTCCTTCACGTGCATGTCACTCTCACTGCACTTCCTGGTCTGATAGTCACGCACTCTATATGTTCCCGCGTGTTTTGATCTAGTGTGGCTCTTAAAGTGACAGTGCTACGTTTGTTAAACAAGGCAGCCTTCACTACACAATCCCAAGTACGGTTCACCTGGTTACATTCTCCCCTGCTACAAGTCAACGTCCTCGGTGACTTATCCTATACCACCCCATCTTGTGAAGATCGAAGTATAGTGGACCACCCCTGCTAAAATCTGGGAGAATATATCCTGATTTAACGAGATGGCATTGCATGCTGATACAGGAAATTGAACAGATTCTTGTGTTTCCCTGCAGTTTTCCTCTGACTTTTGCATAGGACAGAACTGAGTACAGCTAAAGGAACAGTCACTTTTCTTTCTCCCCTTGGTGCAGGCTCTCTCTTGGATTTCTCTCTTGGGTTCTCTCGGCCATGCTAACACCTGTTGTGGCCTCAAGGCTTTGTCGCGAGTCAATTTCCAAACTTTGCCCCTGCAGTCGACTTCCTTCTGTCCCCAGTGCAGACTCTGCTTTCTCTTCGGAGCCAGTGTCAGCAGTACTGTCATCTGGCTCCTCTGAAACCTCTTTTCCAGCAAGTGGTTCCTTGAATTCCTCAACCAATACAAACTCAATATCATCCACCTCACTTTCTGAGGGTGGAGCTGGGACAGGTTCCTTGACAGGTGTCTGGCGAGGACTTTTCTTTTCCGGTGCTGGTCCCACACATGGACGGAGGTTGGACCTATGCACCCTCTTTGTCAGTCCTCCAACGACCTCAAGTGGCCGAGTCGCCAAAAATGGAGTTTGAGGGGCCCGAATCTTTGGTCGTGGCATTTTGGTCAAAACACACCTTTGGCACTTCTTTATCCACTGCTCAACTTCTTCATGCATGCCTCCCCAGAAACACCTTTGCTGCAGCAGACCTAATGTTCGCTCTATACCCTGATGTCCCATCTGGTCATGGACACTTCTGAGGATTTGGTCTTTGAGACAGGCGGGTAGTAACAACTGGTAGCATTCTCCCAGGTGCGCATCGTTAATCACTCGGTACAAGAGTCCATCTCTCTCCTGATACGTGGCCACTGCTTTAGCAGAGCGCGCACTGGTTTTGAAAGGCTCATTCTTTCTTGATACGATGGTTTTCGCTGATGGCTCCAAAAGCCTCGCACTACTTTGAGAGTCGGGTCAGCAGCCTGAAATCCTTGAAGTACTTCCTTAGAATATCCAGGCAGCGTGGCGCTATTATCTTTCACAGCTTCATCATTGGACGACCCCTTTAGGCCCCTTGTGTAGACTGTTGCAACAGAACAAGACGGTACTCTTACTTTGTTTTTCTTCTGACACGAGCAGCTGAAACCTTCTCTACCAACTCTGTTTCTTCCACTCGCTGGAAAGCCTCTTTCCAGGCAAAATCCAATTTCCCTCCCAAGGTGGTGTCATCCTGTGCCAATGCCAACTGTTGACATCGCTTGGTAATGTTCATTCAATAATTCCCTGAAGAGATTGGCTAGCCTCATCTGTGCTATCCTGGATTATTAGGAATCCACACTCAGGGATCATGATTCCCATTGCCTGCACATCCAACTCAACATAACCTAAATATGGTAGAGGCAAATTATTTGATGCGGTTAGTTTAAGCCATTTAGCAGTACAGTGCATATCCTCATCTGTTCCATTAAGACGGTTTCTGAAAAACTTTCTGTGAGGGTGCTTACATTGCTTCCGAGTCAAGTATGCATCGCAAGGGGACTCCACCTATCTGTATCTCTACTTGGGGCACTTGCCAACAGCCCTCTCTATAAAACGTTCTCTCGTCAACATACTACCTGAGCCTTCACTCCAACCCCTCACTGTCCGGCTCACAACAGTGGGGGTTTCCCTTTTCCCCTGGACAGGTGAGTCGGGCACAGTAGGACGTTGACATGAGGGTTTCCGTGTCACCGGGCACTGTCTAGCCATATGTCCAACTCCTTCACACCGCAGACAAATTGGTTGGCCGTCACTTGTGTACTTGGGTTGGACTTTGGGTCTGTCATCTGTCATGGTGAGTCCACGGACTGCCTTTGTCAACTCATTAATAGCCTTTCCCTGTTGGGCGATTATTTTAACTACTTCCTGTAGGGTCACGGACAAGTCTGTTTGGACTTCAGTGGTCGTGTCTCTTTTCTCTAAAGTCATATCCTTGTGATCACTAACTAGGTTTCTGTTCTTTGCAACGCTAGTGTGGCGTGGTTGATCTTCGAGGGCCCACATCATTGCCTCATTTCTCACGTCAAATAGACTACTTTCCGGTCTCTCTCTGAGCAGCCTACGCAGTTCACGCCTCAAGGTGGAGTCTCGTACGCCCTCAACGAACTGATCTCTAAGAGCTAACTGAGCATTAGCTACCATAGGAGGAGACTGCTGGAGGACAGAATTGAGCAGTTGTGAGAGAGCATGTGAAAATTCGCGCAATCCTTCTCCATCAAGTTGTCTGCGAGCATAAAAGCGTGTAGAAGTTGCGGCACAGTACGTTTTTCTCGAAGGCTTCACGCAAACATGAAAACACATCACTGGGTTTCTTAGGTTGCCCTCGCATGCAAAATTTGACCTCATCTAGAGCTGAACCTTTTAACAGTGAAAGAATGAAGTCTACTTGGTCTTCCTCCTGTAGACCTCTCATTCTTATTTCTCGTTCCACTTCCTCGATAAACTCGTCGACAGTGTCAACACCTTCTCCAACCTCCCCAGAAAAAGGTACAATGTGTTTTCCCTTAAGATGTAAACGATTGATCTTGGCTGAACATTACTCAAATTTGCAAGTCTTGACATGAGAGCCTCCTGTTTTCGATTGAGTTCTCTAATCTGTGACTGTAATGCGGTCACACAGTTACCTTATCACCCAAATGTAAGGAACTTGGGTCATCCTCGCTGTGGGTTCCTGCCAGAATGGCAGCTGCTTGCACGTCGTCCTCTGACATTTTCAGGTCTTCGTTCCAATGTATTTAATGCCGCAAAGCGCAACAGTCACAAAAAGTCACTCCGTTTCTCTTCTGGTAGCTTTGAAGACTTGCTCGCGTCCAGTGATGCGTGTCGATGTGAAGCTGCTTCACATTCAGCCACACGAACCACAGCTAGTACACGAAGGCCTTGCTCCGTCGACACTCCGCACTCTGGCATCAGGACTGCCTCGCTTCTCGCCACTACTGTTGTCTATTATACTCAAACTAACACTATCCACTACAATCTCAGAATTTAATGGGGAATCCCACTTCTGACACCAAAATTGTGTAGCCGGGTCTTTGGACAGACTGGACTGAACACAAATAAATTTTTATGTGGGTTTTATTCCCGACTGGACAATGAAAAATTGTACAGCATTAAGAGAAAAGACTTGAGATGTTAACTGAATTTTAAAAGAGTTCGAAAAGGGATCTAAGAGATCAAAGAAGAGTATCTAACAGATTAAAGACAATTACACTATAATAGACAACAGCAGTGGCTTGCTTAAGAGGGAAACAGAATTAAAATACATTATTTCCAAGCCACAATACTTCATTAAACAAATAATCATTACAACCCAATGTTTTGAGATGCGGACACACTTACTCGATACGTTCCGCTGTATGGGATGCATACAAAGCACGTGGAAAAACACAAATGATCTCCCCTCTAAAGAACAGATAACACAATTCATATAGTTTCACAGTCAAAAATCATATTGGAACGTTGCGAACACTTACGCTGTACAGCTGTTCACACGACTCACTAGTGGTAGATTTCAACCTCCAAACCACGATATTGTGCTCTAGAAATACCATTCAAATAAGTAATCATCTGTCCAAAATTAACACTTAACATGCATCATGGTACACTAGTTATCAATTACCTGAATATCGCCAGGGTTACAACGACGATCACGGGTGTATCAAGTTGGGACAAGCAGTAGGCACAGTTCAGCGACTACTCTCCTTCACGTGCATGTCACTCTCACTGCACTTCCTGGTCTGATAGTCACGCACTCTATATGTTCCCGCGTGTTTTGATCTAGTGTGGCTCTTAAAGTGACAGTGCTACGTTTGTTAAACAAGGCAGCCTTCACTACACAATCCCAAGTACGGTTCACCTGGTTACATATGGATCAATATTCTGATTTCTTGGACGTAGTATTTTAAAAGCGCTTTGTTACAGCTGCAGCGGTTGTGAGAGCTCTACATAACTAAAGCTGTATTGTATTGTATTATATTGTATTGAATTCCCTTTAAGCTTCACCTACCGGACACATAGCGTAACTGCATCCATTATTGTAGCTCCTCCTCTATGCGCCTTGTAATGTGGCCCTCTGTATGAAAACAGTTTGAAAGCAGGCATTTCATTGAAAGTGCGCCATATACTCTGAAGTGCCTGAAAGTGCGGAAAATACGGTACTTTGTAAAATAACACAATGAAAGGAATTGGCATTAAGCCCAAAACTTTGAGGGCAATGTGTTTCTCCGCCCATCTTTCGTGCCTCTTTTACAATCAACAGCAGTGAAATATGTTTTACAGCAAATTTGATTGCTTGTTGCTCTTGTTTTTCATCCAATATGCCAAACAGATCTCAAGATGGAGATTTGTAAGGCTGAAGGCCAGTTAAATGTCCTGCCAATAGAGCCAACTGCACTGCCAAATCTGCAGCCAAGTGGTACGCAAGCGCGAAGTTGAGCTGCACCTGGCGTTACTTCGTTGAGGCTCCAAGTTATTCGGGCGGACTTTGTTTTTGCCTTTCACGGCATTCACAAGAAAATTGCATTTTGAAAGACTTATTTCCATTCAAATGGCCTTTAAATAGTTTTGTCAATGCCAGGCAAGACGTGGAACCGCTTGCTTTCCAAATGAGGAAACACCCCCGCCGCTATTGACTCTGCTGAATACGAAGGTCACCTGTTCCGAAAAGGAAACATGAACAATGAGCATTCTTTTGGGGGAAAATTTCCTTTCAGATCACGATTAGACTTCTGTTTTCCTCCAGCAATTTCCAAATGAACCGCAGGGACGGTTTACCACTTCTATAATTAACTGTCACAGTGTAATGAAAGGAAATTCAGAAATTCAAAAGACAATTTTGTTGCAAAACATCTGTTTATGTCCGAATTGGGCATTTATTTATTTATTTTTACCTCCTTGTAGAGTTGAACCACATGGATGTCGTCCTTGTGTTCAGCTATAATTAGCGTCCTGGTAATAATTCTCAATTGGGGGTTTCTGGAGCCCTCAACAAGCTCTTGGGCCTCTTCAGTGATATTTGGCTCACAAAGCCGTTGCAAAATGGGAAAATGGGAAGAATAATGATCCCCTGTATGGTGATACAGGCGATCAATGATGTATGGCGGGAGTTCTCATCCAACATACCCGAATTTGTACGTCATTCGAAAAACATACAGTGGTGTTTTGAGATATGAGTGACCCTACTTTTTTGAGCGATAACGGTCATTGATTTGTTATGTTGTGTATGTAAAACAACCACATTACCTTGCCTTAACACCCGCTAGCTTAATGCTAAAGCAAAATGGACAAGTCCCTAGAAAGGCTAAAGAATCAGGTCCAGGTGACAGTCTTATATCTCTTTAATCAATTAATATATAAACACTAGTGGTGCTGCAACACATGTAGCCAGACAAAACAATATACACAGCCATATATTCTTTAACCTCTGAGAAAATGACTATAACTACAGTTTATTGAGTCACAACAGTGGTCAAATTTGTCTTTGTTTGTGTCTGCATGACTGTATTATAATGCCCGTTAGGAAAGTCTCACTCACCAGAAGGACCTTGCAATGATGATGCGTCAACTGTTTTATCCTTTACTTTCTATTTAATGATGTTCTTGCTCTTCCGAATGTTTTTATGAAGTACACTATTAAAGTGCTACTATCCTTATTAAAATGACATAACCAAAATTAAAGGGCTGGAATTGGCATTACCATTCATTTCAATGAAATGAATTGTAGCTGGCGTAAAAGTGTTGCCACTGCGATTCTAGAAGCGAAAAATTGCCACTTGGGGTTTCCCTAACAAATCAAGCGATTTCCCGTGCATTTCAGTATATCATTTTATTATATTTTGTACCTTTCCAACATACCAAGTTTGTCTCTCAGTTGAGATGTATCACGTCAACAAACTTCCTTCCTTAACACTTATTCCTCCTTAGATGGGATTTTGGTGGTGTCTTTGGGTGCTTCAGAGCGAGTACAGAAAACACGAATTGGTGGAATCGGGAATAGCAAAGCGTGAATATGCAGGGGATTACCGTTGTCTCACTCATTAATGCACACAGCCAAAACCTTCCACCCTTTGCCGGCAGAATCACTCTTCACCCCCCCACAGTATCCATATGTGAGCTCACATTGCTTTGAGATTGCTTAGTGTGATGGATTGATGCGAGCCAGGGAGAGCATACCCTGATGTGTGCGTCACTCTCCTTATGTGGCGTCTACAATAACGTCCCATCAGCTCAATGAAATGAGGTCTGCGGCTCAGTGATGGACTCCGCTGTCATCGTAGGGCCGGGACATCTGTCGCCTGCCCCCATGTGCTTTATTCCTTCATACTGTCGAGTAAAAAGCATGCAAAAGCAATCCTTCATGTCCCACATCGACAAACACACACGTAACAAGGGGAAAGACAAGGCTACAGGCAGAACATTTGAGGCCCCGTCTTAATTGGGCCCCATCTTAGCGTGACCTTCATCGTTTTGACAGAGTGGCGAGAATTAGAGCGAGACGCCAAAAAGATGAGCTGCTACTCATTTTTCTCCTGCCTATGTCAATGCTATACGCTCAGCTGGCAGGAAGCTGGAGCTAGCGCGCGCTAAAGATAGTGCGAGAAGACATGTGCGCTTCTCTTTATTTACCTACCCCAAGGCCTGGAGTTAAATTTTGTGCCTTTTTTATTTTTGGGGGGGCTTGTGCTTCCTTGTTGACTAATATTCATGTCATTGAACTTTGCCAGGGCAGCACAGTGGCAGTATGGGACTCGAGTCACATGACTTGTCTGATGCCGGACTTGAGTCACCAATTTTAGGACTTGCAACTTCATTGGTTAAAACTTATGAAGGACTTGACTTGACTTTGACTTGGTATTCATAAGACTCAACTTGACTTTGACCTATACGACATGACTTTATAAGTCATACTGCTTACATTGAAAATCTGCGTTTTCAATATTATATAGGTGGTGTTTGTTTTTTCAAAGATAAGTTATTAGTTTTAGAGTGCAGAGGCCACCTTGGCAAATTTGTATCGTGGAGGGAGCTCCAAAGATGATTCCATTTGGATTCAAGGATTATGTTTTTGATTCAATCAGGAAAAATACAGTGGCAACATACAGGGTTTGCAACTCGGCCGGTGACACTGTAACCGTTCCCCAGACCTTTCATGACGTCACTGTCATCTGAATAGCCGACAGATGTAGCTGATTTTTTTCAAGTGACGCGGCAGAACTTCCCTGCTTACTCTCATTTCCTGGTTTTAAGAAAGCAAGCCAGTTAACCCCCGCCAAGTCACAAAATACAGTATATACAGTGCCCATATTGTGTTTTACAATAATATTTAACCATATTGACAATTTCACATGCACCTGTGAATGAAATAGCAAAGTCTGGGATCACATATCATCTCTGTCCAATCTCATCAGATCGGTTGTAATTTGTTGTGATGTTGTGATCATATAAGCAAAATAGGGGCCATGTTGGATTTTAACAGCAGAAACATGGGCCAGTAATTTATGAATGAGGTTTAAAAAAATATGATAAATTGTGGATCAAAAATAGTTCAATAGTTTATTTTGAAAAACAAGGTGATAATTCAATTTTTCAATCCATTTTTAAATTTACATTTGAAATTCATATCATTGGAATTAGTTGACGAATTATCAAATGCATGAAGTGCCTTGACAGTCTTAAATGTGAATGTAAAATTGATTATTTTACCCGCATTTTGCCAAGTTTTGTTATTTACAATAATCAGTTAACCGATTGTTTAATGAGTTAAAACAATTATAAAAGCAAATAAATACATTTTAATGAATCATCTGTAGGGAAAACCCCCCCAACAAATATTACAGGTCTCACCGCTTTCAGAGCTCTTTTTTGCTTTTGTGCCTTGCTGTAGTACAACACAAGTGTCAAAGAATGTAAAGACTACCTCCGCTATGCAGTGATTGTGTGAAGTACAGTACAGTAATTTACTATGCCCTGCTGTAAGGTCAAGTTACTATATGTTAGCAGTTAAGCCATGTGTGCTTCAAGTGCTCCCAGTGGAAGTTGAGAAAGGGATGCTCCACGCTGTACTGCACTTCACTCTATTTTTTTAAAAGCTCTCTGGCGGTTTATTAGAGATGGAGGCGGGGGAGTGGGGGGGTGGGGGGAGATCTCCTAACCACCTACCTTTTAGTTCACTGCTTTAGAAGGTATAGATTTAAAGCTTTACACACACTTATAGTGCTGAGGCAGCAGCAGTGCAGCTGAAAGTGGATTTCATGTGGATAGTGGAGATTCTCAGTGGATCATTGATAGACTCAACTTCATTGTACCCAATTTGTAGGCCAAGAAACTGCATTTAGTAATTAGGTTTGGATTTGTGAAGTTGACCTGTTATGGAAAGAGGGAAAGGTATGATTATAACCAACCAATCTGTCAAGTACATCTTTTGTGGTTATTAAGTAAGAATATTTCCCCCTTTGCTGATGTGTTCTTCCAGGGTCAAGCTTAGGGCCCATCCTTTTTCTGCTGTACATGCTCCCTCTCAGCAAGTTCTTATGTATCTCAAACCACTAGTATACAGATGACCTCCAAATGTATTTTTCTACGCAGTAAATGAGATAAGTGCACCGCATGATTGTTTGACTGCAATTAAGAGCTGGATGGCTCACAACTCGTTTCAGCTGGATGCATCATTCATCACGCCAGATGCCAACAAATCTTGTGAGACTTCAGCTTTGTGAGCACTTAAAGGATTTGACTCCTTTGTGTAGTTTTTGGGGGGGGATTTTTTTTTTGGCTTGTTTGTGTTTTCCGACAGATAGGTATACAAGGTTTTATTCACTCTGGCGTCATCTTTATAATAAAGAATTAAGTCGTATAATTTGTGAAATGATGAATTAGAAATTTAAAAAGCAAACAAAGGCTTATCTTCACAAGTACATTTTTAAATTACAACTTTATTCTTGTCATATGATATTCTCCATAAATATGACTTTGTTACTTTATTCCTGCAATGCAAGAATGTCAAGTTTATGTGACGATACTTATCAATCATAGTAATAATTTTGTTTTTTGTTTTATTGACTTGACTGTTTGCATATGTAAGAATGCACCTCTTTTAAAAAAATAATAGTGCATATTTCATTGGTCCCCCCAAGCTGCTGAAACATATGTCCAAATTGGTGTGAAAAATGTCTGCCGTGCCACCGCAATTTGCATTGGATGCTTTCTATTGTTGGCTGCTTGTCCCTCCCCCCAACCAGGATGGACTCCTTTGTGTGCTTTGTGTTTAAAGCGGCCCACCTGCGTGCAAAGCCCATGCCGCCACGTCCGAGCGCTAAGCCAGCAGCCTGATGTCGGAGGCCTCCTGCCAGCTCGCCTCACCCCCTGCCCACGTCTGCTCTTTGCGCTGATGGTCGGATAAATGAGTTGTTTGCTTTTCTTTGGCACCTTTCCGAAGGTCACTCCGGCTGCCTCGATCTCAGAAGTGAGGGTGGATGTGGGGTTTGGGGGGGAGGGGTAGTTTCGGCGTGATGCACGCGTACCGCCTCACTCAGCCCTTTAAAGGTCCATTAGTTTGAGATGTATTAGCCCATTAAACAAAACTCATCTGCGCTTCATGCAACTGCAAAGCGATTCCTCCTCCGTTAAAATGAACCTTTTCTCTTCATTTGTGCTGGCTGCTTCTATCTTCATTGAGGGCGATGCTATCGCCTTTTTATGTGAAATGTGAAGTCTTAGTTAAACTAACTTGAATAGAAACCATTATTTAGGAAGCGCCAATTACATACTGGAATCCAGATTAAAATGAACTGAACCCTAGCTATTGGCCCCGGATAGGGACTAAAACCTGGCAAGGAAAGGAACATTTGCATTAGATTTCCCCCTCAGATAAATGCAAATATAATAAATAAATACAATATCAGAATAAAGAAAACTATTCATTATTTGCAGATTCACTTGTATGCAGATTTTTTGTATACCAATCCTCATTTAGACCTGAAAAAAACCCTACTCTATTATCTCTTGTACTCATGCCAAACCAATAAAAATATTTGGCACCGTCTTGATGCCAAGGAACAATGTTAAGGTGAGTTGAGGAACTTCATTTAGCCAAAAGGAGTGCCTTTCTTCCCCCATCTTGTGAGATCTTGGTGCCAAGAACTATGGTTACGTTCCTGTAGTTTAAAGAGTATCCCAAACTATGGTCCCAGAACACTTAAATATGATTTCAAATCATCTTATGGCATTGCCGCTAGAAATGAATGATGTACATTTAATTTTTTATAAAATGCCGTGGACGTGACAGGACACCACCATGTAGGCCTCCTTTTCCAAACCCTTCAAAATACCAATTACTACTGACCAATTTATGACATTTTTGACTGAGTATCACATAGCTATTTGCGTTTTTTTAATGCGTGTATCACAAATGACTCTTTATCTTTAGATAATGGTGATACACACCTGTCTCTGTCTTGACACAAACACCGCTCGCCCAAAGTCAGCTTGGCTAGGCTCCGGCGCACCCACGACCCTGATGAGTACGAGCCTTCGAGAAAATGGACGGATGATGAGAAATGTAATTTGTTATTGGATTTACGATGGAACCGCGTACGTGATTCTCAGGGCATGCCAGGTGGTTGCTTTTCCTCTTTCAACAAACACTCTTTCATTGCATTCAATTGGTTTGGGTAACACCCCTTCCTTCGAAGAAGATAGCAAGTGTCGTGGATGTCACTGTCGCCGATTGATAAAACACCCACACTACCAGCTCATCCGTCTCACGGCCTGCTCGTCTATCTGCATCCGCGGTGACTCACGGCGTGGGAGTCGCCTGTGCTTTCATGTTGGTCGTCATTAATTATAGATGTATGTAACTAAGAAGTTGGCTCATTCATTAACGTGGGCACCTTCTTCAGCACGGCGCCGTCGCCGCCTCCAGGTTCTGCGTGTAGCCTACTGCGCTAGCTTCAGGCAAAATGTTCGCCACAGGTCTTGCACTGGATCTTATTCAGTCGAATGAGATCCAATGCAAGACGTACTGGTCGGTGTACCTAATGAAGTGGCAGCCCAGTGAGCACTTAACTATACAGTGGCACTCTTTCACAATAAAATGAATGGAAATGCCATTAATCCGTTGCAGCCTCCCACACAAAACAACAATAAAAACGAGGGAAAAAAACCCCACTATAATATTATACTATGTACATACATACAGTAGGCTCATAACATCAAATGGAATCAAAAACAATGTTTATCATACTTTCGCCTACAATGCAAATTGTGCTACTCATTCCGGTATGATCACTGAGAGGTGGTTAGGGACGTAATTCAGGATTAGCTTTCACACTTACAGAGTATGAATGAAATGCGTTTTTGCGAGCGTTTCAATTGTTCATATGAGAGTGTTTCAAAGTTGTGTGTGAGTGCATTTTCATATTGTTCATGAGCAAAAAATAAAAATACAAATTTGTAGTGTTTACAAGAGCATGCCCTAACAGCCTATTACACTACAGGGAGTACAAGACAGACATATGTATATACTGTACTGGAGGCCCAGCTCCTCTCTCAGCTTCTGCAGAAAACGTTCTTTGCAGAGGATAAACAATACATGCCTGTGAATATCGTTATATTATCTGTCTACAGGTTTTGTTTTGAGGCTAACATCAGTGCCACATAGATGCTAATCACTATCACTATCACACACGGATTGATAGTGATACTCTAATTTGGTTGTGATCCCTGATTTGGATGCCCCTTGAGGCCTCTTGACGGCATTCCTGCAGAACAGCAAAATGTAAAAATGAAGAGAAAAAAATTCTTCCTCAGCTTCTCAAGACATTTTAGACAACTGCCCTGTATGGTCCCAAGTTCTCGGATATCTTGGGAGATTATTTCTAACACTAAATACCTTGGAATTAATCAAAAATGAAAACCTAAAATAGATGCAGCAAAGCCTGCTACACACTTTAGAGTTAACGTGATGAAAGCGATACCTGCAAGCCTGAAGCTTGACCGGGGAAATATTACAACCTGCCGTGTGGGTGCTTCTTCATTTTCACCACCGTCGACCATCATGGAAAGCCACATTAAGGCATTACAGCCTTGAGTATGGAGTAATAAAGTGATTTAGCCGCTTAATTGGAAGCAAATTAGCCGCACTTTATGGCAGGGGGGGAGATGGGCTGCGATTGTGGATTTCTAGTATTTCACCCCGCTGTGGAATGACGAATCTCAACATAGAAAATTAAAAGGAAGGCGTTATTTATTTATTTATTTATTTATTTATTTATTTATTTATTTATTTATTTATTTGTGACTTACTTACGGTCGGTCGCACGTAATCCCTTCAATTGCTGTTCTAATCTTGGAGGCTAATGGTTCTTATTGTTGGTGTGCAGTGCCATTAACCTGTCATATATCCCGGCCCTCTGTGTCAATGCTAATGACTCGCTGTTTTGAACCAATTAACACATAGCGGACCTCATCCGTAAGACTGGTCATGATTGATGACAGCGTCTGCCATCAGGTTAAATGTTTCATTGTGGAGAGGAGAGGACAGTCATACATATAATACTTAACTTCTTCTTCACTCATTACCCTTCTATTCATCCATCAATAGCTTTCCTTGGTTCAGAATCAGAATCATCTTTATTGGCCAAGTGTGTAAAACACACAAGGAATTTGTCTCCGGAAGTATAGGCTACACATGTATTGCAACAACAAGCAACTATGTTAAACAAAGACATGACATCTGATCTAAGTACAGTATAGAAAGACTTTTCGTAATGTAAGGGTACCATTGTGCAGCAGTACCAAAAATTACATTGCTGAATAGTTATGTTGGGATTAGAGCTGTCAGTTTAGCGCGTTTATATCGGCATTAATTTAAATGAATTTTATCGAGATCAAAATTTTTCTCGCGAGATTAACGCGGAGATGTCAGAGCGGATGTTACGTTGCTCTATAAATAAACCAGAAACAAAACATAAAGCGCGCTGCGCGGGTCCACGCACGTTTGTTTTGCCAGCCACGGCAGCACCAGACACCGAAAACGGATACTTAAATAGCTCATGAATGGAAAGTTTACTTTTAAAAAGTTGCCAGATTGTTCCACTGACAAGACCAAAGTTACCTGTATGTTTTGCAATCGTAAACCGAGCTATCATCATAGCACGTCAAGTCTGAAATACCACTTAATGGCCAAGCGCACAGCTGACGTTCTACTCCGCCCCCTTGTCTCAGACAGACAGCTATGGATCATTTCAAAACGAAGAAAATGCATGACACGACGAAGAACAAATTTGCTGAACGAGGGGCGGGGCTGCCACTGACAGGTGACGTTCGCGCGATGTATAAATAGCGTTTTGTTTCGTGAGTGAATACACTCGATTCGTCGTCGGCATGGCTCAATGTAAAGCTACGCGAGTGCTTCTTATCAAGTCAGATGTGTAAAGTTAGCTTTTAGATTCGGTCATGATCGGTTGCTTTGTTTGCCGCATCGCTATGCAATCACAGTCAGTTACCGTTCGCAATCGGCAATTTAAACAGCGTGGGCTAAAATGTTGCTAGAACAGGGCTGTCTTTATTTAGCTCATTTTTGCATAGTTGTCATGTTTGTCCGTCTGCAATCTGACGTTTAAACGAAGTAAATTGTGTTGCAGCTGGCGAATAATGCCGCGCCCACTTCCGGTTGGACCTTTGGGACTTGTAGTTCTTTTGTTCGATTCGACTTGATATGTTTGTGTTGTATGCTTTCTTACGTTTAAAACAATGAATAATGATGACGATATTGATACATAGTGAATCAGGGTTGATTAAATTATTTATTAAACGTATTGTTAAATAAAGATATTAAATAATGTCAATTATATACATATTTACATTGTGATGCAGAAAGATAGATATATTTTTTTACTGCATTTATGTGTAGTTTAGGTTATTACCTGCTTCTGATACTTCTGTTACAACTACTACTACTTCTGCTGCAAAGTGCTCCAATAAATGATCAAAAAAGTACAGAACGAGAGATCCTTCCATGCTGACCGACAATCCCTATTCAGGGGGCCGTGAAAAATTATAGGCTGAGTACTAGTTTACCTTAGATGTGCACTTTATATTGCGCTATTTTGATTCCATAAAAAGAGCTGTTCAAGCAGCTGTGTGACAAAATATTTTTTCACTGTTGTTGATGGACAGTAATATTGTGTGAGAGATAATGTGTGAATAACTCCTCCAAGTGAATAATTTTCATGTAAAATTGAAATTCCAAATTATTTCAGTAAATATTTGCATTTTGCACATAGAAAACTGATTCATGATTCCATGTTGATGAGAGCATTAAAATGGGGGAAAATAGGACAAAAAATATAAAAGGAAATTCAGAAACGATAAAAAATGCGTGAGTAATCATGATTAATTTTTAGTTAATTTGAGTTAATTATGACAGTTGAGTTTTTAATTAGATTAAATATTTTAATCGTTTGACAGCTCTAGTTGGGATCTGTTTTGTTGGCGTTTCAAAAATATTTACACAAGTGCAAAAGTTCTTGCCAACTTCCTCAAAATTTTTCCTTGCGCTTTGCCGGCGTTGCTTCGCGACTTGGTTTGCACCTGCCCCGTTGACTCGCGATTTAAGACGTAAAAACCAGCCATCCCTATTCAGCTCAGGTTTGATAAATTACATTGGTGGTGCTAAATCAACTCATTTGCATATATGCTCCTTGAAGAACATAACAAATGAATGGTGCGATTTGGCGTGTTAGGCAGGTCAACTTTAACATACGCTTGCGTGAGCAAATATGTTTGCTCCCCTTATTGCCATCAAAGCTTGAGTAAAACAGGCCTACTGTGACTCTGTGTGTGTGTGTGTGTGTGTGTGTATGTGTGTGTGTGTGTCCCACTACAAGCATCGAGGATTGGAGCGCTGTCAATTACTGAGAGATGATCAAAGTGCAGCCTGATGTTGTCTGGCCTCTGTTTTCCTTCCTTCCTCCGGGGGCTGGCAGCATCAGGAGGAGCAGGAGGAAGGGGAGTGAGGCGCTAGCTGCGGGGGTGGTTTGACGCTCTTCTGCGAGGTCTGCTTCACACTTGACTAAGTTCCTTCTTATCACACACGCGTATCAGAAAACAACGCCCCGCCTTTGATCCGCACATTTGTGTGCGCTCTGTGGCGATCGATTGACGTCCTCTGTATTTTATTTTTTTTAAGTCGAAAGACATGTTGGACCGGACTGCAGCAAAAAGAAGGCTTTGATGATGCCAAAGGCATAATTGAATGGCTGTAAACTTTTGCAGTGGGGGACAAAGTGTAATTTGATCTCTTTAGTAGCACCCTGGTTGGTTTTTAATTCAAACACTGGAAAACTGGTGAAAAAAAGGTAGCCTCTAACTTATTTTTGTATTTTGTATAGGACGATATTAACCAAGATAATATGACTAAAATTATCCGATTGTGGCTAGCTGTGTCGGCAGTGTGAAAGGCCCAACAGTTGCAGCAATATTCTGCTAAACTTGTGTCTGTATAAAAAGTCGGCTCTCTTGTCACGTCAAAGAGAAAAAGGCCCTTGGTCTGTCCACACTAGGGTTACAATAATTTGCGAATTTTTATTGGAGTTTTAAGTTGATTTTGAATTTAAAGAAAATGTTTTATTTGTTTTCAACATGAATTTATTCGTTTTTTTATTTGAAGCATTTTTGTTTTCGTTTTAATTCATTGAGGAAAATGTGGATTTCTTTTCAGTTGTAGTTATTTCGTTAGTTTTCATAAACTAAAGTACCCTTGGCCCACACACATTGTGGCCAGTGGCAATTTCAGCAGTCCAAGACACTTTTCATGCATTCAATTGTGGCTCCAAAATTCCTCTACCTTTGTTTTTAATCCAGATTTTTACCAAAATTAAATTACATGGTGGAGGTAACAAAAGTCATTTTGGAGGGACCTGCGTCAATATTTGGGTTCTTGCCTGCCCAACAAGGATTTATCATATTATTCTTTTCTGTAATTTTTGTGTAATTCTGCTGGCAATCCTACACATGATGATGGTGCTGAGAGCAGCTAAGAAAAAAAATAGTCCCCAAGTTGAACTTTTTCTGATATCTAAGTGAAACGTGTCACACCTCCATGAACATTGATGGGAATGTTTTTGCATTTTTGTGTAAAACAAAACAGTCAACAAACAAAGCAATGATCGTCAGACAGCACCAACCTCTGCCAAGGCTTCAATATTTTATGTCCTGCAAAAATGAACGAGTGAAGTACTATGATCACAGCTCTGAAGCCATTAAGAGGAGATACTCATCCATCCATAAATTTAATCAAGAGACAACATTTCGTGAAACATGAAAGCAGCAAATTACAAGCGAGCCCGATGAGATTTGACGATGATTAAGCCTTTTAACATTTGTGACGAATTGGATCTGATTAAAATGTGATTTGCAGAACAGCTTCTGACCCTGAAAACACATTTCATTTTTTAATTCAGTCAGTGAATGTAATTTTTTTCACATTCATCCTGTTCAGTTGTTTTCATACACTTCGCTTAATGTGCAGCCGTTGCACAAGTCCAGTCCCACCTCTCTAGCAGCTCTGATACTACCTCTGAAGGCACAAAGTTGCCAGGTTGACTTTATCACCTGATTCCGTGTCACTGCCGTTTAAACAGAATAGCGACTTGGAAGTAAAAACAGTCCAATTTCAAATATAAGGGCTTTTTCATAATGAGAAGATGCTTTTCGAAAATCTCCAATGCTACTTTAGAGCTAAAATGTTGTCAGGGTGCAATTTCACGACCATTTTCTTTGCAGCGGGGGGTTAAAACGCAAATCAATCCGTGCGTGGTAGCTCTGTGATGGCTTCTTCGAAGCAACCCAAACCCAAAGTCTGACAAACACAATGATTTTAGGCCCCTCTTGGCGAGTATCAATTTAGCCTCTGAATGAAGGTCACGTGAACTCACACCCTTAAATAATGGTCCTACTTGGATGTGGCTTGCCCATATAGGCCCCAGAGCAGGCACTAGGTGAATAAGTAAATAAACCTGGGCCCTGGCAGGTCTCATAAATTGTGTTGGTCCCAAATGAGAGTGCCCGAGAATCAATAAACCCCGGGGGATCCCGCTGTGTCTCAGAGCAAGGACGCATGGTTGGTGTGCACTGCAGAAATAAACAAGCCAGGAAAGAAGAGCTTGGCTCCATTGTTGGGTATAGAATGAAATCAACCATCAAAGTAAAACGTTAAAGCCAAATCAGACTTTTAACATAGTACCTTATGATCCCACGTGACAAGCACATGGCAGCTAATCTGTCAGTTAGCTTAGCTAACGTAGCAGTCTGCCTTGTGTACTAACTGTTCCTTCCGTTTCACGTTCCAATCACAAAGTCTAGTGAAAAAGTCACTGTTAGTACTCCCTACACGACGGGATAATCAGTGAGAAAAACCTATTAAGAAGTCCAATAATTAGTTAGGCCTTCTATGAACTTTGATCACAAGCGGAAAAAAAGTATGTGTGCACCCCACTCAAATGGGAATATTTAATAAACACAAAGCACAAGAAAGCAGGTGCCGCTCTCTTGATGCTGCTTCCTATTCCCCCTCCCCGCTTTACCCCTTTGGGCATTTCTTTTCTTGGCGTTTTCTCCGTTTGATTTCTTTCCTTGTCATTCATCCTCACACGTCGATTCCTCCCGCCGGGCGTTTGGTCACCACCACATCTCACTTTCTCACCCACCTTGATGCAGTTTATGCCCCCTTTTAAATTTCCTTTCAAGTGAATTCATAGATTTGTTTCTGAACACATTATACATACTTGAAGATAATTGCTGAAAGCATGTGCAAATACTGAGATCTAGATCATAATATAGGTGTTGACTACACAAGATGCTCACATAGCAGCAACTCCCAATCAGAGTTATTTAGCATGTCAAATTAAGAAGAACAGCAATCCAGGCAAAGCTGATTTACAAATTTAGTATCAATGCGAAAATGGCCTGTTGAAATTAACAGACATTTTTGACTAACAAAAATGGGTTTCCAACCCAAATTATCTTGCAAGCTCGATAAAAGTAGATCAAAGTTGATTAAAAACCAAATAAATGAAAAAAAATGTGGTTCGGGGACCCTTTAAGATTTGTGACTACTGACATTGTCCCACCTCTGTCTTCCTGTGAGGTTTCAATTGCTTTTGGAATCACATAGTGGGCCTAAACAAATGCCCATGCGATTTTGTACATTGCCCGCCCCTGATTACATATAAGTATTTTCTAACCCCCTCCCACCGCCTCTTTAAAACCAACACCGGTCCATCTTCATCCCGCTGGTGACTTGGCCCTCCAGTCGTAGGTTTCTCTTTGGATTGTGATGAGATGCAGATTGATTTAGCGGCACATCACAGTAGCAGATTACGCCGGCGCTGGGCTTTACTGAAGCCTCACACACTCATGCGCGCCACTCAAAGATTATTTAATGACTAATATAAAATCATTGGGCAAAGAGGAAGTACAAGAAAGAGGTCAAAAAATAAAACACGCACACACAACACGCACAACTGGGCACTCCTCCCTGGGGTAGTTCCTATTATAATGTGCAATTTTAACCATGCCATCCAACTATCGCTATCTTTCCGCCTGTCACGCATCCTCCTCCAAGGTGCTTCTCAACCTCCACGAGGAAACACATGAGGAAATGTCTTTACATGTCAAAATGACTCTCATCCCTCTATTCAAATAGTTGTCTCCCGTATTAACGAGTGATTTTATTTCCACGTCGTATGAAGATAAACGTAGAAAGAAAGTCATTGGTGGCTTCTGTGATGCTCATTTATTTGAAGTGATTGTCTTGCAGAAGTGGCACCTGTTTAATGACTAAATATATCTTGCAGAAAGTGTGCAGCCACTTTTTAAATGTGATAAGGACCAAAAGTGAGACTTTGGACCAAAGTCTCACTTTTGGTCCTTATTTTGGTAGACATGCGCTTGCGGTAAAAACGGGCACATCGTCATTTTTGTGCCGAGACAAGTCCAGTTTTCCGTGTTTGAGAATTTGGCAGACCGCATTAAGCCTTGCTGGGCGTTCTAGTGGACAAAGGGCTTTTTTTTAATTACGCGCACCTGCCAATTTGGTGACAAAAAGTAGACTAGAATGTAGACCAGCTAAAAGCAGGTCTAAGTTGTGGTTTTACAAACACAATTTTGGTGCATTTGAAGGAGTTGTTGGCAGACATACTCTGAGCTCCGCAGACGTGGGTGGTGTATGTCGAGGTGTGGGACAAACCCTCTGAATCATTGTCAAAATCAATTCACTGAGCAAATCATAATCATCTTAAAAACATATGTACGAGCAGTCCCTAACCAAATCACATCTATGTAACTGTACATTATTCCAGAAAACAAAAAACCAAAAGAGAAAATGTCCCATCTGTCCATGATCCCAGATATTGTCATCACGGAAATAAATAAAATAATGATAACACCGAAAAACTGACAGAGATGTTTTATGTTTTTCCTGTGGATCCTCTACATATACCTAGAATGACCCAAAATTTGACAAAAACTCAGCAGACGTTTTGCCTCGAGTTACCCGTTGTTCCTGCCTTGATTTTGGCAGGTGTCTCCTTTCTCCAGTCACAGCTGTTTGCACTGTTCCACAAGAAGGAAACATTACTGTAGACCGTTAAGTTAGTTTCTCCAAAGTACCACCAACTGGCTTGATGCGATAAACTTGGCCCTCGTGATCACATTTTTACTTGGTAATCAAAAGAAAAATATAAAACCGTGCGATGATGGATGAACTTGTGGGTGATTGTGAGTGAGGAGGGTCATTTGTCTACATGTGCTCATGTAAATGACTGGCGACCAGTCCAGGGTGTCATATACCACAAAGTCAGCTTGCATATTTTGCTTTGTCTCACTGCCGGGGGGATTACTGTCCCACAGTTTCCTTTTTAGTTTTGCCATGAGCAGTTTCCTCTTTGGCTTTGTCTAAAATGCCCGACTCACTGACAAACTGCCCAGTTGGAATGTGATATAGCTTCGTAGGACTTCTTCCTGAATTCATGTTGCGTGGCTCCCGGTCAAGACATCTGTTATTCTTCTGATCTGGAGAAAGCCCTCTGGTTTAACGCCGCGGGTTTATCGACTGCTTCTGAAATCTTTGGCCCTTAAGGTGATGTGATGCCTGCCCCCCCTCCTCCCTCATGCCGCAGAATTAGATTAGCACTTCAGTCTTTACAACCTGCCGTCAACACGGAGGATTTATTACATGTCTCTGGATGTTGTCGACACAGGCAGAATAGAAAAGAGAGACTCAGAGAGAGGATGATAGTCGAAAAAGCTGACGGAAAATGACATCCGTCTCACGCTCACTGTTGAAATACTCACCTGTGCGCAGACGTGTTTGAACGGCTGTGGAAGTGAAAATGGCTGCATGTTTATGCCTTGCTACAGTACGCGGGAACTATCTTGAGCGAGGCCAACCGTGTCGGAGACAGCGCTGGTATGTCTTGGAGTGATCACGACTACGTCAACAATGATGGGCAGCTGCAGATGGGCAGCGAGAAATTAACCAAATACACAGAATTTCGGAGTGGTCAAAAATGTAGCGTGAGGTCCTAACTGTTATTGGCAGACAAAATTAGCTTCAAATGTAGTTTCAGAGGCAAACCGTGTAGCAGCAGTCGTGGCTAGAGTGTGATATTTAGCATCTGGGATTCGCTACTCACGCACCTTAGTGTTGAAAGCAATTTCCGCCGTCCCATTGGTGCATATAGAATTATCTGAACGTGTGAAGCTGCAGCAGCTCTATGGGCATGCACTATGGTTCCAGCAATGGTCTGCTTGGGCAAGTTCTGTCTGGAAGGCACATTTGAATAAATTCCAACTTTCGTGTCACACTATATTTTGCCATTTAATTTTACAGGTGGGTGCCCCTATTTTCTTACCTTGACCCTTGATGTGTAGCCACATTTGTATTCCTTCCGCCGCCGAAAGACGAGCAGCTGGTCAAGGCGACCTTGACGTGCCCCCGAACAAGTTTAACATTTGCCACCGTAGAAATGAGAAGTCTTGGACATTTGTGAATATTGACCCGGCCGTACATTTCCCCGCCCCACTCCCCCCATGTAAAAAGCTTTCCGCCTTCCTCTCATTTTTCACGAGCCTTCTCTTTTGCCGCCCCATCTTTCATCAATTCACATCCCTCCACCTTCTTCCTGTCTCATGTAGGGTGAGCTCGCCTCTCCTGGACACAAGAGCGAGGTAATATGTTTTACAGAAAGTAATGGCTGATCCTCCTTTAATAGCATTGGCCGCTGGCTGGCTCGCAGGGCCATGTGTGAATGAATAAAGGGGACCTGTGTGGCATTCAACTGTAAGTAATAGCTTTCTCTATAGATCCGCACAGCACTTCAACTTATTCCGCGCTCTGGATGCACGGCAGTCGCTTTTGTTGGAAGCAGCCCGCTCAGCATCGCTGGTCCTCTTTCATCGCGTCCTTTTCTGGTTTCACATTTGGCTGAGAGGCAGCTCATCGCAACAAACAGCAGCTTTCCACTTCTATTCATATCCCGTATACATAATCTTGGAAAGCGATACAATGCAGTTACGCTGATGGAAAACATCCACAAAAGCCATCCGATCGTCTGCGTCATTAGCTTCTTTAAAACCGACTCCATACAAAATGCTGCATTAGAGCTGTGATATCCTGCATTTGTCTGCTGGGCTGTTCACACAAACCAAGCAAAAGTAGCAATTTCCGCCACATTACGTTATCGTGACATGAAATAACGGTTGGACAACAACAGTGCTTTCGACACAACAGGGCGAGAGGAGTATCAGCTGATAAACTACACTTGTATATCATATCCTTACAAACAAGTATTGTCATCATACCTCTGTAAAATTGCCGCGTCAACTCCATCTTGGAGTGATGTACAAAATACTTGTCAAGGCAATAGGGTAGAAGGAGTAAGTGTCGTACCCTCACACTGTCAGGTCCCTAACCGAACCAAATTAGGTGTTTTGGATTCCAAAAATGCAGCCTCAGAGAAAGTGCGATCAAAATATTTATGACAGAAAAGTGCACCGACAATTTACAAACTGAAATTTCTGGTCACAAGGATGCCAGGAAAAAACATAAAAGCGCTTGCAAAGGCAAGCTACAAGAAAACACACAAACGAAATATCACAAGTCAAATAATGCGAAACCAAAGATCAAGATGGCTAAAAAGGAATAATGAAAACACAAAGTTCAATGACAAAACAAGAGCGACTATGAAAGATAGAGAGGTTTAGAATACAACACTTGCAGCACAAGAGCGAGCAAGGTCAATAATCCGACAAGAGACTAGGCAGCGGAACAGCTGTGCCTGCCGAAGGGAAACGCCCTTCACTCCGGCTGGGGCTGAAAACAAAACAAACAGACAGACGTGATACAAACCCGTGTTTGATGTTCTGTTATGGCTGACACTGTGACTTCTTTCTGGTGCGCCGTATGAAAGTTTCGTCTGGACCATGACGATTGCTTTCAACACAGCAAGAAGGGACAAGTTAGTGTGAAGGAAAGACAAGGCAAGGCAAGGCGTTTTTATTTATAAGCACATTTCATACACAAGGCAACTCAATGTGCTTCACACAACCAAAAGCACAAGACCTCAAAACATTTACAAACAAACACATGAAGACATTTAAATGCAAAGCAAAGAGAACAAAAGTAGCTTAGCAACAATTATTAAAACAACGTGCAGTGACAACAGTTAATTAAACACGTTTCCAAACTAAAGATTTAAAGGCATTCAAAAGCAAAGTAAAGAAATGAAAAGTAGATTTCGAATATGACTGAGAGTGAAATTGATTTGAATGCTTAAAAGACCTTGTTTTCCCATCCAAGCGCACACGCGACGAAACATCACGAGAGGCAAAAAGTATGGACGTTGAAGGGTTGGCGCGTGAGTGGAGCCGGAATTGGCCTTGCTCTTGTTGGCATTCAATCGTAAACAACACATTCCCGCGCCTCCTAATGATTTTGACCTCCTGTGAATCTTTTGACATTTTCACACTGGAGATATCACAGCAGCACCGAATCATAAAATAATGATAGCGCTTGCCTGCGTGGAATGCATTGTCCTGGAAATGACCTTCTGCTATTCAAAGGCTGTGTCCTCCAGGAGCTCGCAGTTTTAAATGGAACAAAAGTCATTACCTTGTCCAACCAGGTTGACGATACCCAATGCTTCTGTGGGATCTGTACTGCCCGAAAAATTTTCATGCTTTCACATCACAAGAATTGTGCTAACTTTGTTTGCAGTTTTGACATTAGCAAATGTCCCAGGTTTAAAATTTGTGTCAATTTACACATACGCGATGTAACCGAATTTCATGCAAGAACATGCAAACTCCACACAGGAAGGCCAGAGCTGGATTCAAACCCAGTACCTCTGCACTGTGAGGTCGACACGCGATCCACTAGCCCACACCGGGCTGCCCCTACACAAAACATTTGAGAAACAAATGTCTGTCCATTCACACATATATACACACACACACACACACACACACACACACACACACACACACACACACACAAAAATCTAAAGCTCAAAATATGCGCTTTCGTGTCGCAGTGTCTGTGTCTTGAACTTTGGTTTCGCATGATGGTATCGCTAATGATAGCCACATCGCATTCATGCAACAGGCACAACTATGTATGTTGTCCTACAGCTAACCTCTTCGGTTCTCTTTTCGTCACATTTAATCCCTTATTTATGCAACATTTGTTCTGTGAACATTCGGTATGACCACCGGGAACTTAAAGAGATCATCGACTGGCACCGCGTAATTAATTAGGTGACAGGTAAACATTTAACACCAGATATACCTGTAAGTGCGTGGGTGATCGAGGACACTTCTCACAGTCTACTGTGTATTTGTTTTTAGACTTATATACGAGATCGTTAACCTGCCGGTTGAGTAGAAGCACCGGTGGCTGAAGCCAAACTGTGGCAGGGCTCATACTTAATGGACTATACGCATCATTTTCCACGTGGGTGTTGCGCAGGCTGCTCCACTTGGCCTCTGACTGGGTTGTAATTGCAGTATTTTCACTTGTGAGGTACAAATAAAATGTTTGGGATTTTTTTTTTTAAACAGAGGCTTTGGCTAAAGTGGCATAAAAGTAATACAGCAAGAGAAAAACAAAACAGATTGCTATTATCAGGAACCCACACAGATAAGAGTTTTTTTTTAAGTGCACTAGTCCGATATGGAAGGCACAATAGATTTGATTATCCTCTGGGGCTTTAAGTAATCATTAAGTGGCAGTGGAGTGCAGGTTCATTTGTTGCAGCTCATTTGTTTTCAGAGAGATTTGAGGGTTTGTGGCGAGGAGGCAAAACATGTCATCACTGTGCAAACTCAATGATCAAGCATAGTGGAAACAACAGTCCAAAGCACCAGGAGTAAAATTGCTCTGCTTATTTCACTACAAAGAAAACTTTCAGGATAATGACATAATTAGCTTTCCTAACAATCAGCAGAGCAGCTTATCCTGCTCCCTGATTGTTTTCTTATAGTGTTTGTATTTTACTTTTCAAGGATTTAAGGGGCAATTTGTAGTCATTTAACCGTAAAACAAACAGCTTGAATATCATTTGGACACGCCCGTCTCATTTCTCCGAGCATTTGTCACTCCTCGCTGATCTGTTGATCCTTGTCTCCTCGATGGGATGTCTTCCAAGCTTTACTCTGGGGGGGATGATTTTCTTTGGGTCATCCTCTCATTTTTCATCCTCCAAACACGCGGTGGGGTTGATGCCAAATAAGTTTGTTTTAATCTGAATGCCTCACTCCCTGCCAGGCCATTTCAGAGCCTTTAGATGTTCACTTTACAATGAAAACGGCATTCGAATTATGTTGTGTGTGTGGAATATGAGTGAAGCACCAAAATCCGCCACTTATTAACCATCCCGGGGGGGCTTTTTTTTGCCACTTTCCCACTTTCTGTCGACTGAAAATGACATCACAGTTGCTCATAGCAGGCGGCCCGGTGATCGAGTGGTTAGCGCGTCGACCTCACAGTGCAGAGGTACCGGGTTCGATTCCAGCTTCGGTATTCCTGTGTGGAGTTTGCATGTTCTCCCCGGGCCTACATGGGATTTATCTCCGGGTACTCTGGTTTCCTCCCACGTTCCAGAAATATGCATGGCAGGCTTATTGAACACTCCAAATTCTCCCGAGGTGCGAGTGTGAGTGTGTATGGTTGTTCGTCTCTGTGTGCCCTGCGATTGGCTGGCAACCGGTTCAGGGTGTCCCCCGCCTACTGCCCTAAGACAGCTGGGATATGCTGCAGCAACCCCGTTACCCTTGTGAGGATAAAGCGATCAGAAAATGGATAAATAAATGGATGGAGTTGCTCATAGCTCTGGAAACAACCAATCACAGCTCACCTGTTTTCTGAAGCTCATCCATGATTGATCATTACTTGAGCCCTGGAGCAACTGTGATGTCATTTTCAGTCAACAGCATGTGGCAAAATGGCCGACCCCTAAGATGGACAAAAATGGGTGGATTTTAATGCTCAACTCAATATTCCACCAATGGAATATTAATCAGAAAGAGGTGTTTCGACTAATGGGGCTGCATAGAACATACTTATGGATAGACAATGGCTCCACTGGGGCCTGCGTAGATAGTCGTGATGATGTCAGCATTTGCGTCCTTACATGCACCTGTAAGCGGACCTACACAGCTGTAAGTGACACGGGCTATCAGTGTCCAGTCTCGCCGCCATCCCACGCGCCAAATCCGCCCTCACTCTCTCTCCTCCCGCCCTCGGGCCCGACGCATCTCCCCGGAGAGCCCACATTCATTATTTACGCTCAGAGACCACTCGGCCGTCAAGGCCTGACTTCCTTCACCTCATTTGGTCGCTGTCCTGTGGCTTTGGGGACACATATATCATCTTATATACACAATTGATACCCAGATTGCTGGAGCCCCTTTATATCTATTCCATGTGTGCCTTGATATGATTTGATTCTATGGATGATATCGTTATGAAAAAGGAAGGGGGAAATGGAGTTGGCTCTCCATTCTTTTCGGTTGATTTTCAACACCATTTTTCACAGTGTCATGGAGATTATTTGTTGATTCATGAGTAAGAACATGGGATTCTTTCATACCAGATTGATCCAAACGTAAGATTAAGGGGAGACCTAGGCTTCTCTTGTATGATTTCCCATCTAGTGGCCTCACATTTCTGCCTGTCACTATACATCACGGATAGATGAACAAATATAGCCGTTGTTTGTAGGAAACAATTGCAGCGATTAGTTGAAGGCGGATAATTTTCCGCCATGGGAAATGATCCAATTTCTCCTAAGTGATTGTGAATCACTGGCCTTAATGACAGCTTAATTAGCATCCGCACACATTTCTTGTATTACGATAAATTCCATTCCACTTCCGTCACGTCTCCTCTGGTGCCATCACCCAAAAAAAGACAAAGAAAAGAAAAACGCATCCTCAGACGCACACTGAGCTTGTCTTGCATACAAACGTCCACGTTGTTTGGGGGCATTGAGCATATTTTTATGCTCCATATAAAACCCTTCATGCCCTTTTAAGTATTTCAACGCACCGAGTCACCGCGTGCGTGTGTGCATGTGCATCAGACCTGAACACAATTTGACAGTTACTTAACTTCTCCGCGCCTTCACCGCCGCCTGCTCCTGCCAGCCTGACAGATAAATAGCTACTGTATGTGGCCGTGTAGTGTTACCGTATAATGTGACAGTATATGCGCTCGCTGCTCTGCGCACACTCTGACACATATCCACACCCACACATCATGTTGGATTTGCCTCCCGGGCCCTTATCTGCTTGTTACTCTTGTTGATACCCGCCTTGCGGCTGTGTAAATCGTGTTTTTGTTCAGAAATGTCGCGTGTTTTATCTTGTTGGCTTTGACGCAATGATCTGGACACCATAGAAATTTGAGTCGTCAAACCTTCCCATGTTGGCTCATTGCTCACCAAATATGCATTCCTGCGGAGTGTTTCACGCGTATATCAACACCGGGCAACAAAACCACAAGACAAACGTTCAAATTCATCATTTCTTTTGCCAGATTTCATAACGCACTGAACTTAATTTCCGAGGCAGATGAGCTGATCCCCTGCTGTCAATAGCAAAAATCCGCCAGTTGTTTGATGTCCACACTAAAAACGTTTGTACGTGCCTTGAGGCATGAAATATTTCTTACATGTTTCAAATAATAAGAATAATAATTATAAAGGAGATACTGCATGCTTGAGTAGGTTCCATCCACCCAATGGTACTGATTAGGAATACATGGGGAATGACAAAAGCAAAACGAGGCTTTAAAAGTCGTTAAGAGTGAGCTGTCACTATCCAAATGGGAGCTACTTGTCCTCTGAAGTATAAAGATAATGGCCTATAGTTCCAGTGACACTTGAGAGAGATGAAACATGACAGTTGCAGCCAGCTGAGTCTGTTCTCGCTGTCCCTCCTTTTCAAGCCTCATAATAACCAACGGAGCCTTGAAAAGGGCTTCGAAGTACGCTTGAACAAGGAGACCGCAAATCACCATGACAAATGAAGTGACAGCTGTCACTCCGGAGACATTTGGGCCAACACGTTCAAAGACTGTCGATCTCACGCATTTTCTTTCTTTTCCTGCCATCAGGCCTGGCAGGACGTGCGACGTGATGCCTCCGTGTGGACTGCAGAACTTGCTGGCCCTCCTGCTGCTTCTTCATGCTGTCAGCCACGGTGAGTCCAAATCCGACTTCACCCAACTCCGACTTTGTTGAACCACACAAAATGATGGGGGGGTGGGGGGGGGGGGTTCACACATCGTATCTTATATCGGAAGGTGAGAATTAGTAGTACAGTGCTTTTTTTTTCCTCAACAGTACAACAAATGTAAAACAATATCAAATAACACAGTGAACAGGTGTGCAATATCCAAGATTAGCAAATTGACCCATCAGGAATTAAGTCAACGCTTTAAAATGGAAACATCATTTTAAAGTTAGCATGCGACATACATTCATTTATATTTGAATCAGTCAACTTAATTGTATTTTAAAAAATGCAGTTTTTTTTGTTTAATTTGAATCGTTGCATTAAAATAACACAACGGAATCGTGATTGTGAAGTTTGTTGGGGAACACAAACTCTGATGGATTTGATGAACATTTTGTCGCTTCAACTGCCACTTGGAGTTGGAACATATTGTGGATTAGACTGCAGACGGCAGAGACTGCGGCTATGGTGACTGACGAAAGTACACTCTTGTCTGGCTCTTTCCACATGTAGATCCTCCATATTTTTTACAGCAATGACTTAAAACAGCTTGAAGCAGTCCCATGTAACATCTTTTTGGCTGAACTGCGCAGAAGTACCGGTACTAATACTATAGGTTGTCGTTTCATTTTTGAATGCAAAGCATTAACGTACTTCTGTAATATCAATACCTTTCTGTGTGATTAACAAAAAACAACAAGCAAAACTGACACAGTTCATGGACAAACTGAATGGTGATGGGATCCCACCAATGTAGACACAAATAAAATCCGGAACCAAAAATATTTATTGAAGGAAAAAGGAACGACGACAAGTACAAACAAAAATGGCTGGCACCAAAAAGACAGGAAAACGAATCATGAACAGAAAGCGCTTGCAAAACAACAAAACCGGAAAGAAGAGTCCAAGCAGGCGTAACTAAAATCGGCAAAAATCGCTATCACAAAAATACTTACAAAACCAAATTCTAAACATGAACAAGAAGGTTTAGCAAAAAAAAACTTGAAGCAGTAGAGCGAGCAAGGACAATAATCCAACGAGGATTTGGGAGCATGGCAGTCCTTAAATACTTGAACAGGCTTCATTAGAATAAGGAACGGGTGTGCCTGCTGGAGGGAAACGCCCTTCACTCCAGTTGGGGCTGAAACAAAACAAACACACAGAGAACATGACAAAAACAGGTTTGTGGAGTCTCACATTCATTTATTTGCATCCAAGGCAGAAGCAAACTCAATTGATCAAGCAATAATGATTTCTCGGTTAAAATAAAAATAATAATAATAATAATAATAATAATAATAATAATAATAACAACAATAATAATAATAATGATGATGATTGTATAACTCCATCCTTCATTTATTCACCCAAACAAGTCAGTTCCTTGTTTCGGACTCGTGTTCATCTCGCAACAAGGAATTAGCCGCCTTGGCTGCACGCGCGAACCGACATCAGTCACGGCATCGACAGAGCCCGTCAGTCGTAATCGCCTGGTTGCCGTCGTTGGCTTAACAATTAGCGTCAAGGAAACAACTGCAGTTAATCTCGACATTTCTGTCGCTTGGTCCATTTCGCTCCAATAATAAAAACCCATCACGGCTTTCCCGCCGCTCAGACGGGGTTTTTTCCGCGAGTTTTAAACAGCTTAGAGCTTCAAAGAGAGAAGCAGCATGGTCACATCCTTCTTTTTAATCTTTGATTTGATTCTTTTTTTTAATGTACAATTTTAATCCGCTCATTTTGTCAGCAACTCAAGGAGTTTTTTTTTTTTTTTGCGCTTCTGTGGCACACTGTTTTACTCTTGATAAAGCAAGAGTTAAGAAAGAGAGTTGCAATGCTTATCTCAGCTGTCGGATCATTTTTGCTGCCTGTCAGCTTGCGTGTCTGTTTGCATCCATTTATCATGCACAGCAGAGATTACCAAACTTTTTTCAGCTCAGTACCCAAACTTGAAAAGTACAAACTGACAAACTGCATTATTTGTCGCCAAATTGTCATATTCAAGGAAACTTAAATCATGCACATCCCCAAATCGAGTTTCCTGATTGAGATGAATAGAAATGCTATAAGTGCACTCAGGCTACCTAAAAAAGACACCCCTCCGAAATTTTCGAACATGTTTTTTAAATATGAAAAATAGCACTGGACAGTATGATAACGCATGAATATCACAATTAAGTACAATGAAAAGAACTAAACAGTTTGCGCCTCCCCGATTTGACGCTTCAATGTCCATTGACGTTGTGCTCCTTCTATTGTGCGTGACACAGCCACCAATATAAATAATATTGACATAAATAATACATTAAATTTCACAACTAAGTGACACAGTAAGCTGCAGTAATATTGGCCTCAATTCATACTAGATTAAAAAAACAACAACAATCACTTCACTTTTCCTAAATTAATCAACCCGATTTTAATGTTTCATTTATTTATTTTTTTTTATATATTTTTTGCTTTCCTCACATTCAACAGCTTTTGCATCTTTTCTTGGCCAGAGTTCGACAGCTCAGAAATCATTTTAACGCCATTGGCTGGCATTGTAGCCTCTATCGACTCTTTCTGCTTTAGTATCGTACATATCATTGACGTACATTGGTACCTTGAGAAAAAAATGCATGGCCACAATATGGTCATCTTGGGATTGTATAAATGGGTGATTAACAGTATTGAATTCTGCCAATCTCACACACACACACACACACACACACACACACACACACACACACAATACACACAAAATAAAAACTATCCCAAAATGGCTTCGCCCGATGTTTTGCAAAGCCTGCCTGAGAGAGCCGTGCTTAAGTCTACTTGCACTACCTGCTTTGGGTGTGTGCCTTACTTATCCGTGCTCTCCGCGGCTTCCGGGATGTTTGTTTCCTTGCTTGCATTGAAAAAGAAACAGACTTGTTGGCACTCCGAGTCGAATCTCAGAGTCCCAGGCAGAGGGGGTGATGAGAACACAACTCTTGGAAAGCCTCCGGTTAAATCTGCCAGGTGGTTCGGTATATGCCACCGCACACGGTGTAACACAAGCAGTTGAGACGTATGTGCCAAGTGAACCATTTTCTGTTCATTTTTGGGGTGAGGGGTCTCTGAAATTATATTGAGATCCTTGGCAGAATTGGCTGTGTTGTGCTTGTGCCGTCATACGAAACCCAGCTCAGGCCAGATATTGCGGCACACACATTTGTTCGACTGGGCTCAGTTTGCCATGGGACAGTTTAGAATCATAAATGCTAATCGGGGATATGTAAGAAAAGTTACTGGATAATTTCTTGCTTAAAGCAGAAGTCAAACATTTTCGTCACACCTCCACCCGTCTAAACACGGCATTCTGATTCATATTGCATTTGTGGAATATGAATTCAGCAGTAAAGTGCACCAGTTTGTATCCATTTCAAGGGGTGGCTATCTTGCCACTTGCTGTCAACCTAAAATGACATCACAGTTGCTCAGGGCTCAGGTAACAACCGATCACGGCTCAGCTTGCCAACGTCACATGACCAACCTCGGAAAACAGGTGAATAAAACCAGGTAGATTTTACTGCTTAATTCATATTCCACCAAAAAAATATTAATCAGAATGCCGTGTTTAGACGAGTGAGACTCCATTGAACGTATTATTGTGAAAAAAACGTTTGACTTGATTTCCCTTTTAATGTATGTTTGCTTATCGACCGATGCCAGTGGAATAGTAACAGACAGAAAGATTAAATGTTCTTCCACTAGATGACAGGAATCATATAAATAACCTCTGCATCCACTTTTTCTGATTTATTTTTTTTTTTGGGGTGGGTCTAAAACTGGTGCAATGGTAAAGCATTGCAAACTGTGCTGCTTGGAGGATATGTGACTCCAAATTCGCAATGAGGTTGCAAGGGCATGTTTGGGATGTTTATCCGTGTTTGTGATTTTGAAGTGTTGACTGCGCACCGCACAAGATTTGAACTTCATCGTCTCGCCTCAGACGGCGTAAACGGTGGCAGCAACCTCCCTTTGAGTCGCTGCGATGCACCAACACAGGAGAGAGCTGCAGACAGACCTTTTAATCAGTCTGTGGCTGGGACTTGGAAAGCTCCCAAAGATGCTCAGAGAACGTATGCTACTTGGCAGGTTGCGAGAGGTGAACCGAAAGTTTATTTATTTATTTTTATTTTTACATGAGACAATGTCACGACTGCAATTTTGTTTTTAACCCAAGCCCTGCGTGACATCCACCCCGCAGAGCATGTCGATGTCAATGTGAATGTGCAGTCACGCTAGGTCACCGGATGTTGGCGTGCCTCGTGTCTACGTTCAATGTGTACATGCGGCGAAAGCATCCGCACTGCAGAGAGACACGACATTACATTATACAGGTCCATGATCTTAATGCTAACATACAATGGGAATAGGCTACAGATGGGCAAACAATTAACAATGGCGTTGTGTCGTGACTCGTTATAACCCATTAATCGGTGGATATTTGAACACTAACGGTGGAGCAACACAGACGATAGTAATACTCACAGCCCTACAGTATATTCTTTACCCTCTGCAAAGAAAGATTAATATTATTGCATCTTACTGAGGAGCCGAGACCATTTCCACATACTTATAATATAGCTGAAGGAGCAGCACAATGTCCATTTAACTGCAGCAAGAAGGGTGGCAAAAACTGTTGAAGTCTTTAAATTTGATTTACATGGCATTATTATTATTATTATTATTATATACATATTTTTTGACAAAGTACAATTTTCACTTGCATCTCGTACTTTGCAGACGGCAGCCAACTAGAGACATAGTAGCATAATATCAAATCTTTTTTTTTTTTTGGTAGAAATCCCCCAAAATTCCTGTGAGAAAAGACTTCTGAAATTCCATAAAAGAAACCTACCCCCAACAACATCCTATATAATTAACCTATTAATGAATGAATGCCAATCAGTCTATTAATATTATATTATATTATAATGGATATGGTAAGTTCAAGCACCCAATAAATTACACCCCAATTAAGAGCCACATAAGTGTCTGAGATTCACATTTGTTTTTATCATACTGGCTGTCATTTCTTGACAATTCACCAATAGCAGCAAGGCAGCTAAAAATTTACACAATTAATGACATGTAAACAGTTTCAGGCCTGGTGTAGATCTGAAACAGAAGGAGAGGATGCAGTTGGCTGTTCTGGGGTGAAAGTCACAGATGGGAATAACAAGACATTGGGTGTAATTGCGCTCCCGCGGCTGTTAAAATGCCATTTGGACCTTGCGTCTGCGCAAGACACATAAGGGCTCCTACGCGTCGCTTAATAATTCCAAAGACTACCAACACCGAGACAGATGGGTCCACCGGTGACGCTACGCCACACTAAGAGCAGCCGAGTCACACGTGCCGATCCTGGTGCAGTTGAAGGGTCGCAAAAGAGCTCCCGTTAACATTTAAAATGTAACGCTGATTTTTTTTTTCTTAATTATGCCCTTTTCTTGCTTTTGTCACTGAGACAACACGCCGGTCTCTTGAGGCATTATGGCTCGTGATAACTTTTCCATCTAAATGCAGATTTATAACACTAGCAATACGCACCCCGCTAGTTTATGTTAATCACTGTTGAGGAAGAGCGCCGCATTTTTTTGTTTTCTCCTCACCCACCATGTAATTTACTGATTTCTGGAGGGAATTTGCAAATTAATTTCATTGGATTTTGGCTGTGCAGCTCACAGCTTGCCAGGCTGGAGATAAACATCCGTATGGCGCGCACAAGTGGAATGTGAGTGATATTGTAAAGTTTGTTTGGCTCCCCGCAAAGTTAGTTATGTGAGTATAAGGTGAGAGCTGACAAGCATCTGGCAGAGGAATTAAAGGTTATTGATGCAGCTCAGCTGGAAAAGGAATACACCTGTCTTTGTTTCCTGAGTTGGCTCCAAATCTGCTATCTTCCAGGACGGCTCTTTATTGCGCGTTTGTCGATGGCTCTGTTTAAGAGGAAGGGGGTACAAATGTTAGTGTGTGGTAAACAAAGATCAGTGCCTCATCCTCAAGTGGCTCGAAGCAAATAGAGAGACAGCAGCCAGGGCGTTATAGACTCCTAAAGATGTGCTTTCTGTGTGTGTTTGTCCGTATGTGTGTGTGTGCGCGCGTGTGTGTGTGCGCGCGCCTGTGTTGTGTGTGTGTGTGTGTGTGTGTGTGTGTGTGTGTGTGTGCGCATGCACAGTAATTTGACGCAAAGTCACTCTTACCACACCGTCTGCCATTTCATAAGAGCTATTCTCGCCTTTTTCCATCATCCTCTCTGAAAGTTTTTTTTTCTCAACATTTCAGTTTGTTCTCATTATGGTTGGTGGCTAGGTGGCGAGGAAGGAAGGTAGCAAAAGTAGGAAAGCCAGGGTTAGTACGCGTTACCTAAACTCAACATTTCAAGTTACCTGAAGTCAAAAATACGCGTTACCTAATATATATATATGTGTGTGTGTGTATATATATATATATATATATATATATATATATATATATATATATATATATATATATATATATATATATATATATATATGTGTGTATATATATATATATACACATATATATATATATATATATATATATATATATATATATATATATATATATATATATATATATATATATATATATATATATATATTAGAGCTGTCAGTTTAGCGCGCTTTTATCGGCATTAATTTAAATGAATTTTATCGGGATCAAAATTTTTCTCGCGAGATTAACGCGCAGACGTCACAGCGGATGTTACGTTGCTCTATAAATAAACCAGAAACAAAACATCAAGCGCTGCACAGGTCCACGCGCGCTTGTTTTGCCAGCCACGGCAGCGAGACACCGAAAACGGATACTTAAATAGTTTATGAATGGAAAGTTTACTTTTAAAAAGTTGCCAGATTGTTCCACTGACAAGACCAAAGTACTCTGCCCCCTCGTCTCAGACAGACACCTATGGATCATTTTAAAGCGAAGAAAATGGATGACACGACGAACAAATTTGCCGAAGCCATAGCTAAATATATGGCTACTGCATGCAAGCCTGTCAACATTGTCCACAGCTCCACTCAAGCTGAAATAATTCGCATTGCATCGAACGACTCCTGTTGGATTGACCTGGCGCTTTAAGAGGGGCGGGGCTGCCACTGACAGGTGACCGTTCGCGCGATGTATAAATAGCGTTTTGTTTCGTGAGTGAATACACTCGCTTCGTCGTCGGCATGGCTCAATGTTAAGCTACGCGTGTGCTTCTTATCAAGTCAGATGTGTAAAGTTAGCTTTGCAATCTGACGTTTAAATGAAGTAAATTGCATTGCAGCTGGGGTTAATCATGCCGGCGCTCCACTTCCGCGATTGACTATTGGCACTTGTAGTTCTTTTGTTCGATTCGACTTGATATGTTTGTGTTGTATGGTTTCTTACGTTTAAAACAATGAATAATGATGATGATCATGATACATAGTGAAATCAGGGTTGATTATATTATTTATTAAACGTATTGTTAAATAAAGGTATTAATTAATGTCAATTATATACATATTTACATTGTGATGCAGAAAGATAGATATATTAATTTTTTACTGCATTAATGTGTAGTTTAGGTTATTACCTGCTTCTGATACTTCTGTTACAACTACTACTACTACTACTACTTCTGCTGCAAAGTGCTCCAATAAATGATCAAAAAAGTACAGAACGAGAGATCCTTCCATGCTGACCGACAATCCCTATTCCGGGGGGCCGTGAAAAACGGAATTAAATGAACAACTCCACTACGGATTGCCAGCGAGAGCCTCCATTACAAGCATCCGAAATGATGTCGACACAAAACCGTAGAGAGACTTCCGAGCAAGAAGGACCAACAGAATCAGCATAGCCTGACTGCTGTGTTCAAAACAAATTTGAGAAAAACGAAGTATGCAACCATTGCTTAAATCCATTATAGGCTGAGTACTAGTTTACCTTAGATGTGCACTTTATAATGTTATATTGCGCTGTTTTGATTCCATAAAAAGAGCTGTTCAAGCAGCTGTTGTGTGACAAAATATTTTTTTCACTGTTGTTGATGGACAGTAATATTGTGTGAGAGATAATGTGTGAATAACTTTTCCAAGTGAAAAATGTTCATGTAAAATTGAAAATCGAAATTATTTCAGTAAATATTTGCATTTTGCATATAGAAAACTGATTCATGATTCCATGTTGATGAGAGCATTAAAATGGGGAAAATAGGACAAAAATATAAAAGGAAATTCAGAAACGATAAAAATGCGTGAGTAATCATGATTCATTTTAGTTAATTTGAGTTAATTATGACAGTTGAGTTTTTAATTAGATTAAATATTTTAATCGTTTGACAGCTCTAATATATGTTTATATATGTATATATATATATATATATATATATATATATATATATATATATATATATATATATATATATATATATATATATATATATATATATTTATCGATTTTATACACAGATATGGCCTATGCATATATTGAAGTATGTTAGAAAACAAATACCAAATCTCATATATGACAATATATTACTTCATGTATTGCATGATATCTTCCAATAAATTGTAATATTTTTTTGTTTCATAAGGGGTAGCACAACAAGTGGCCCCCTTTCATGAAGTTTATTCAGAGCAAACGCGGGCCCCCTTCTAATAGAGGCCATCCATTTTGTAGTTGAGTAAATGCAGGGTATCTGTCTTCTCCTACTCAGGCTTAAGCGATGCCGACCCTGTGGTGAGCATGCATAAAGTGACCCATCACAGCATCAGCGAGGAGATGTCCAAGACGGTGGTGCTCCCCTGCCTCTTCTCCCTGCGCCCTGGCGCTATTCCGTCCCACGAGCCTCCCCGCGTCAAATGGTCCAAGGTGTGGGGTCAGCAAGGCTCGGACGGCTCACGGAAAGAGCAGTCGATCCTGGTGGCCAAAGACAATGTAGTCAAGGTATGCTTAACACAGAAGATCCAATCGGTGTCTTGAGATTTGATTAATCCATATTCTCTCTCCTCGACCAGGTGAAAAAGGCTTTTCAAGGTCGGGTATCGCTGCCTGGTTACAGCGATAACCGATACAATGCCAGTCTGGCTCTGACAGGCTTGCGATCCAGTGACTCCGGCCTGTACCGCTGTGAAGTTGTGATGGGCATTAACGATGAACGAGACACTGTCCCGCTGGAGGTCACAGGTCAGTGTCATGTAAAAACGTAAAAGTGGCATACAACCGTTGAACATAAAACAATTTATTGTGATGTCATAATGCGTGTGACTGGTGAGTACTTTCAGTGGGGCTTATCGTCGTTTCATTTCCTTTTTTCATGCCATTGTGTCCTGTTTCAAAAATTCGTACCCGATTACTCAAGGTCAAATGTTTTCTGGCAAGCTTCTCCGGCTACAGGATATTTACGCTAGCATCTGCTTGGTAGAATTTGTCAATATCATTGATCAACAACACAGTGCAATGACGGGAAGAATTTTGGCCTCACAGTTTTAAGGTTCCAGGTTTGAATCACGGCTCCAGGCTTCCTGTGAGGACTTTGCATTTGAGGTTCAGTAAAGTTTCAAAATGTGAAGAGTGTGCACATTCATTAGCTGGTAAGCAGTCCAGGTTGTACCCCGCAACTCGCCGAAAGTTAGCTGGGATAGGTTCCAGCTCAGCCATAATCCATTTTACAACAAATGCTGGAGGAAATGGATTATTACTTATAGCATGTGTATATATATAGAATGTGCCAGTTGCTAGGCAGAATTTGTGGAATGCCATACCCACGGACGTCAAATTTAAGGAGAAAAGTTGATGGAGTATCAACAGGGATTTTACAATTTAATCACGACTCTGTCTTAAATATAACACATAATGGGATGGTATTAAAATGCAGTCCGCCACACTGGCCTGTTTTTTATGATCTTCCATTGTGTTTTATGCCGTTTATGATATGATGAGCGGTGACGTCCACCGTAATTACACCATTTAACTGTCATTCAAGTGCGCCGCTTTTTGGCCTCCACTAATTATTATTGCAAATTAACACTCTGCTCTTTGGTTGTGTGCGGCTGCCCCTTTTGCACCCAAGGTCTGCCACGATGAATATTAATGACGTGTCGTGCTAATCCGGCCATTACACTCGAGCTTGTTTACGGTCGGCATAGCACCACAATGAGGGAAATAAAGGTGAGGGAACTCGAACCCATTAAAAATCATTCCCTTGAGCTCCCGACCATGTTGATGCATGAAATGAAACCGAAATCCAACAGAGACCAGGCTATTATGAAATAGTGTAGACTGAGCGAGGTGGCTTCTTAATGGGGGAAAACATTGCATCATTTCACATTTGTGCAATCGCTAACATAATTACACTCATCACTGTTTTAGATAGCGAGAAGCGAATATCATCACGTCTGCAGGACAAACCAGCCAAAAAATGAACGACATTTTCCCGTTTCCTCCCGTTTCACTTACGGCGACACCACATCACATTTTTATTTATTTATTTATTTATTTTGGGGGCATGGAAAGTATATACTATATTGGGTATTTTCACCCATCGTAGAAAAACCACAGAAATTAAGTAGTTGCTTGTTTTCGAGAATAAAGTACCAGTTATGGCAAATTCCCTTTTTGGGGGTGGAGTTTAATCTTGTGAGATTGAAGTTGTATTTCATGAAATTCCCAATGGTATCTCAACATGCTAGTGCCCCACATTTTTTCAAGATATGAGCCATCGCTCTGTCAATTTTCTTTGCCTTGATTGGCAAGAAATGAAGCAATTAAGATGGAAACTCTTAAAAGAACTTTGGTTCACACACAAATTAGTTGGAAACACTTTTTTGGTGGGGGACAAATATAATTTATGCTCCCTGACACCCACACGTCACGTTCATCTGTGCTCTCTCCCACACTTGGCTCCCTGTGTCACATTGTTCAGGTATTTTTTTGTTCTTTCGCTGTAAATCAACCCTCAGAATGTCACCCAAGGAAATGCAAGAGTGATTGTGCTATTAAGAAGCTGAATCATTTGGAATATCAAGAAAAACGGACAGCGAAGGTCCACCTGCTGCGCACGGCGGGGAATGAGAGAAAAGTGAAGCCTGAAGGCGAGATAGCCGGCACTCATTTGGCTACACTATTTAGAAAATACAGCACGCAACTGTATTACAGTGTACTGTATCTCTGTATTGTATGGGCATGTTGATTGGACACTTTATTAAGCGTCATCTTTAAATTCTCTTGTGGGGTTTTTTGGGGGGTGCGGGGGTAAAAAAAAAAGTCAAAACCGGCACACAGGTCACGCTAACCAGTTGGTTAAAAAAAGCGTCGCATCCACATCCAAAACTCCCCAAGTCCTTGCTATACCAGGTGCTCGCAAACGCTAGCCGCTAAGCTAATATGCTCCGCACCGCGCAACTTGTAGCCTCTAAGTAGCTAATCCTTGCCTCCTTGGCGCCAATTAAGGTAGCCTTTGAACACATAGTTCAATCACTAAAGATGGACGAGGAGTAGCTAAAGATGCAACACTCACAGGGGAGAGAACAAAAGATGGAGAAGCTAATGCAGGGTCCACCCTGAGTTTTGGGTCGAACCACCCAGAATGCGTACATTTCCTGAAAGTGTGTAAGTGACACCCAGAGAACGTGCAATGCCAAAAGTGTGCAGTAGCGCGCCTTCTCTGACAACTTTAATTTCATAATATTACAACTTCTTTCTCTATAAAATATCATTTTGTGATTGTCACAATTCGACTTTATGTCCAAAATTGACAGTTATATCATTCCCATACTCCTGGTATGCTTTTTATCGATGTTTTTCTCCCCTTTTTAAGGTCACTAGATCCAAAATGTCTGACAACTTTTGTACAGCGCATGTCATAACCATGTCATGTCATGGCATCATCAAATGCTTTAATGTCGACTCTTTCGATTGTTTTACCAAAAGTGTTATTTTGAACAGGCCTGGGGAATGTCAGACTGAATTCACCTTTTGGTAGCCAATCTTTTTCAGGGCCTAAAAACGTTCTTTTCCTCCTTTACCACCCTTTTCTCCTGAGCGTCGCCTGCTGCGTACATTGCTAAGGAAATATGAGCATGTTCTCTTTTTACATCCCACCTCTGTCGAGCAGTTGATGAGCGAGCTTCGAGCACCAGTAACTCAAACGGAAGCCAATTACATGGCGAGCGAAGAGTTGCCGTCTGTGGGGATTGGTCATAATTGGCCGTCAGGCTACTCTTCGCTAGTTAAATGCTTGTTTTTTTAAATGTACCCATTAGGCATTATTTAGGCCGCCTGGCTATATCGATAACATATAAACGCACAAGGATCTTATTCCAGACTCCATTCAAAATTATAGCACTCTCTTCCTTTGATAGTCCTTCTTTAATTTCTCACAGGCCGCCTTACTCACAATCTCCTGCTTAGATTCTCTGCGCACGTATTTTCGAGTCAATTGTATGTCTCTTAGACATGGCGCTATTGATTGTTTGAGTCCCTCGTGGTGATGCGGGGGAACTGGTTTAACCAGAGAATCGGCAGCCTTGGCTGAAATAGCGTTCTAATTGACAGGGGTATTGTTTCCCAACCTTTATTGAGCCAAGGCATATATTTTATGTTCTCGCAGCACCTCATCAAACCAAAATGTCACAAAAAGCGTCTGTACTGAAATAATGCTGATCTCTTGTCTCAATTTCCTGTCAAATGTAATTGGTTAGGATCAGCGTGCCTGAAAAAAATGTAATGTGTGTGGATCCTAGTGAAAATGTATGACTTTTTTTCCCAACATTTTCAAAAAAACCCAAACAAACAAACAAACAAAAACAATTTAGTTACCTGTTTTGTGATCAATATGAAATTTTGTGGACACGTCTGTTTGAACAGGATGAAGGAAAATGTTTCAAGGACCCTTGCTGGCAGTTTGATCATTTAGCTGTGAATTCCATAGCGGTTTTTGTTATGTGCAGTACGTGCAGCCGCACAGGGCAGCGTTTATGTGGGGCGGGGCAGAAATGGACGTCTCGTTATTGCTGCAGAATGAATGATGACGAGATGTGAGATTCTCCACCTTTTTGTTTCAAAATAGGAGTACGTTTCTGACAAAAAAAATGTGGAGCGCTAGCATGTATGTGGACTGAAAGTTAAACAGTAAAAGTCAACGCGCGTTTAAATGACATGCAACAACATGTTCATTTACATGCCCAATCCAAACATGGTTCAAAATTATCATGAATTTGCATGCAACATTAAGAGCACCCCTTAAATATTTTAGAGAAGCTTCTGCCACTTTCGTCGGGTTTCTGATGCTAAAGTAGACCGACAATTCGAGGTAATGTTGCTTTGGAATGCACTTTACAGCATGTGGATCCACATTTTTGTCAGGCGAGATTCCATTATGCTGGAGAAACAGTCACTTGAGAATATAATTGTGTACGGAGGGACATAAGTTATAAACCCGATGAGAGCTACAGTGTATAGAATATATTTTATTACTCTGGAGGGCCAGGAAGTGTTCACAGTCGACATTCATAGTGCACTGTGGCTCTAGCCCGGAATGGCCCCTTGCTGTTTCTTCTCCCAGATGAATATTATGATGTGTGAGAGCGCCATTTCCCTGGCTCAAGCACACAGTTGGACTGTATCTCCGTTTGGACAGCCTCAATATTTCTGCAAAAGGACAACACTTTCAGATACAGAATGGAGTGCTAATGGACTCAGCGGCACCCAACTCTCCGTATCACATGGATCTGTGTCACTCTCCCCGATAAAGTAGCCGTGTTAGTAACCGGTCACCCACTGGTCTCATGTCGATCGTAATGGGAGCAGAGCTGCGTGAGTGGCAAGCAAATATCGGAGGTGATGGAAAGCTATTTCTTTCTCATTTAAATAGAATGTACGGCTTGCTAGCATACACAGCTCTGGGAATTGAGACTTACTGTGTTCCTAATTGCAATGAGCAAACACCATCTGCACATAAGAGTTCCTGGAAAAAAAATATATGAACTCAAAGAATTCTAAACCACTGAATACAAACAAACCAAATGGCAACCTCTACACTGTGAGGTTGACGCGCTAAACCACTGGACCACCGGGCCCCGCCCCTTAAGTCAACCTGAATATATGTTTTTGGAATGTGGGAGGAGATTCGAACCCTGAACCTCAAAAGCGTCAGATAGACGTGCTAACCACTAGCTCACCATGCCCGATTGGCAAAATCACATTTTAATGGCGATCGGCATGTCCCAATAGATCTCAACTACAATTCTTGGCACCATTGGAGATTCAGTTCGACACAGACACACAGACACATACACACACATGATTCCCGTACTACGGCAAACACCCAAACAACAATCTAGTCCCCAGGCAGGAGTGCTTTTTCGAGCCAGCCGACAAAGACAAAGGCAGGTAGAAAGCAGGCCAGATGGATCCGGAGTGTAAAGGCAAACTGAAAGCAGGTCTTTTACAAGGTCAGAGGCAATAACCAAAAACAACCAAGGTCGCAACCGGGTACTCAGTCCTGTAACTAACACTGTAAAGTTAGACATGACAGGAAGACGCTTTTGGATGGATAACAACCTTCATCTGGGCGCTGCAGGTGTGGGTGGTTGGCTAATGAGCTCAAGTGTGGCCAGGTGGCAGAGTGGAAAATTCCACCACAGTCGGAGAGCATCCAGGATGGATTGTGACAGACGCTAAACACACTGCCAAAACGACAGGGCAGTTCATCAGGTTCAAGTTAGTCTCCAGACTTAAACTCTGCATTTTTATCTTACAAAGTTGAGACTGAGCTGTCCACTGTCATAACCACTGTCCCAGTATGGTTAATCTAGTTAAGTCTCTCCGTTCCAAATACAAAAGTTATTAGTCCAGAGCAAAAATAGAGGGCATCGGCCACACTGTGCTATTACTTTATTTGGAAAAAACCCAAAAGAGAGTGGAACCATGTTGGAAGGTGAAATTGTTTGTTTTCTGAAGTCACTGTCTGATGCAAATATTCTCCAGTGACCACCGCACAGATGGACGTGTCAGTGCATGACGATGACGTCCATGTGGCTTTATGTTTACAACGCTTGTACGTGCTCATGTTTGAATGCTCCAAGGTTGACTTCTCTCGTCTCCCTCCGCTCCAGGCGTGCTCTTTCATTACCGCGCTCCCCCCGACCGTTACGCCCTGTCCTTCGCTGACGCCAAGAGGGTGTGCGCTGAGAACTCGGCGGCCATCGCCACGCCGGGTCAACTGCAGGCGGCCTTTGCCGACGGCTACGAGAACTGTGACGCCGGGTGGCTGTCGGACCAGACCGTACGGTGGGTCTCTTATATAATAATATATAGATGCTCCATGATCGCATCCAGCGCGTTTGCGTCACGTGTATTTGAGCAACGATCCCCACTGGCAGTCATTCCAACCGGTCAGCATGACATGTGTCCGAAGTCGACCGGGCTCATATTTTCGTATTAATTACACTTTCCTGCGGTCGTCAAGGACACTGACTGACTGTTGTCTCGCTGGCAGGGTTTTCTTTTTTTCTTTTTTTTTTCTTCCGCAGCCCTCCCTTTTACTCCCTTGTTTCCACTGGGGACACGGCTAATTGGTCCGCATTGAGGAGGCTCAAAGTGAACATCAGCCAAGTGTCCAATTAATAGCGAGGCTGCCATTGATTCATCAGCTGGAGGGGGCTGGGGAGGGAGACGACTCCCAAGAACGTATTGTTTGAAAAAGTCCTGTCGTGTGTGTGCTCGTGTGTGCGCCGCATGTAATGTATTTTCGGCGCCCAAACAGAATCTTTTAATCATTCCCATGTGAAACAACAGCTAATGCTGGCACCCGAATATGGATAACCAAAGCACTGGAGGAATTGAAAATGCTTTTAACCTCTCACTGACTTCCCACATTCGCCTCCCTTGAGTTTGAATTGTGTTTAGAAACAATCCCCAACTGAAATGGACGTATAATTATTCAACACTAAAGGGAACGACTTGTTGTTTCTTGATTGGCTCGAAGGTGTTGTGACATTTTATGAATAGCGTGCTCATACTTTATTACACTATTGGGAGATTTTTTTTTCCCCACAGGGAGATTTCATTTTCTTTCATTCACAACCATGGACCAGGGCTATGGAATTTCGAGTCTTCAATGAACTTAAGAGACATTTTTTTTGTCATGTGAGAGGAAGCCAGAGTGCAACAAAACCCACACAAGGGTGGGAAAAATATGAAGCCTCGACACAGGAAGGCAGGGGCCGAAATTCAACCCAGGGAAATGCAGACCTTAAGTGGTAGGCCTGTTCCACCGTGCCACCTCGAAAGTTTGTCTCGCAGTTTAAAATTTGATCCAATCAAACTGACTGGGAGAGCCCGCATTATGCAACAAGATAATGACCCCAAAAAACCCCAGCAAAACAAAGTTTCTGACTAGCCGAGTAAAACCCCAGACTCAAACCCTCTGGAGCGTACAATTTACATGCTAAAGAGTAGACTGAAGGAAGTATTCTCACCAAAATAAAATGAAAGCCTGGCAAAAAGTGCAAAAATTTGGTGGTGTCAACACGCACGACTGCGAATTATTTAATCTTACTAGCTTTGTCACTTCATTCGCTGTCATTTGCCAATGTAAATATTTTCAGTTCATAGCAGGAATTGAGGAATTTGACCTCACTGTCTGTTTTGTATAATCACCGCTTGCTGCGTGCTGCAGGTATCCAATCCAGTCACCTCGGCCTGGTTGCTATGGTGATCGTGACGACTCACCCGGCATCCGTAACTATGGCAATAGGTTCCCGGACGAGCTGTTTGATGTCTACTGCTTTGCCAAGCGGCTACAAGGTAGGCGCCCGGAAGAGAGACAAGGTTCTTCCTTTGGGTTTTAGTCCCCGTTGGCCCGGTCTGACTATGTGGATTATTTCGAGTGGCTCTGGGGTTTTTTTCAGTTGTGCATTGTGGTGGCGACATCAACATTGTGCACACGTATGTGCCCTTGAGAGCTGCGGACTTTTTTTTTTTTTTTTTTTAACGCCGGGTCATTTCTAGTCATTCTGTTTACTTCTATTGTGCAGTGGCTGCAATTATCACCATTAAACTGGCGATCGCTGTGATCACCTACAAAATAATACAATTACATTTATGCACATATAAGCCTGTGCAGGTCGACTTAACTTTGTGGATTGTTTCGATGTTGTATTTATTTATGTTATGCAACATGGTAGTATTCGTAATCATTATTAACTTGCAAGGAATTATCACATTTGAGTAATTTTACTGTCTAGATTTTGTGCGTTATCATCAAGCGTGCTGCAGATTTTTTTGACTGTGTGAATTATTTCAAATGACTCTCTTTGACTCTCGTATTACAGTCGTTCCTTGACATACAAGTTTTATTGATTTCATCACCACTTTCACAACTTAAAATACTCGTCTCTCACTGAAAACAATGGGAAATGACAGTCCAGTCTCCCAGGAAAAAAAAGTTGGTTGTGTGTTTTTTTAGGAAAATTGCACTCGATAATACTGAACTAAATAAAACCATAAATCAATTCCGTAAATAAATGAAAAAGAAATGAAACATTTTTGCCGCATTTTTTGCTTCATTACAATGGAAATTGTGCTGCTCCTTCATTATACTTTGTACTTGTCGAATTATTGGCAAAGTTATTTTTATTTAAAATGTGTAATTCTCTTTGTTTTATGTTTAGTTTGACAGTAAAGTTCAGCTATACACCACGTTACAAATATGGATTATGCTTCATGAAATGGAGCCGTCACACGTTTCGAGCCCCAACTCTTTTAAGAATCTCTGCTATTAGGAAACTGAGCTGTCTTTTTCTCCCACCCAGGTGAAGTGTTTCACTCCACTGTGGAAGAGAAACTGAATCTAGCCACGGCCTCCACCCATTGCCATTCGCTGGGAGCCCAGCTGGCCACCGTGGGCCAGCTGTACCTGGCCTGGCAGGCCGGTCTGGACCAGTGCGACCCGGGTTGGCTGGCTGACGGCAGTGTGCGCTACCCCATCAACGTCCCGCGGAGGAACTGCGGGGGGGACGAGCCCGGCGTGCGAACGGTCTACAGCAACCCCAATCGGACCGGCTTCCCCGACACCACGGCCATGTTTGACGCTTACTGCTACCGAGGTAGTCACACAGTGTCTGTGTGATTTACCATAATTACCTTAAGCGACAGGGAAGAGGCTTGTGGCCTTGCGTTTGACAAGCACCACAAGCCTGTAAACCGAGTGGCTTTGTTGTCTGCAGTAACAACAACCAATTAATTAGTGCAGTTAAATTATTATTCTTATCCATGTTCTCAGTGACACACTAAAAAAAAGGCCCTATTCAGTGGTTGGGCATTTTTCTAAACGCACTGATGGGCATAAAGTTAAAACAAATAAAAGATAAAATGTGGTTGCCAAATATGCAAAACAGTTAAATTTAATAATAAAATGTATTCTAGTGTTTTATTTTTTCTTAATTTGATCCTAATCAAATTAATGAAATATTTGATGAAAGAAAATAAAATAATCAAATTAATTATATAAAATGATGCATACTATGTTTTTTTGTTTAATTAATCGCTTTGGTTCATTTTCTTTATATTTTTAGCCCTTTCAGGGACAGCCGTTACGACAGTGGACAACGTATCATGTTATCAGGTTACATGGTGCATGAAAGGGTTAATATTTACAATGGCAAAACGTATATCCATTTGTCATTTTGCACAACTTTTTTGCTGTTTGCCGTACAAAAAAAAGAACACGTTTGCATACGAATGCACCATTCTTATGAGATTGTTTTTAATTCCACAACCAAGTAAGAATGATTGACACTTTCTATTCCAAGGTGTCACATCAAAAAGCTTGTGAATAACAATTTATTTTAAGTGAAAAACAACAACAGCAGCTTGGGAAAAGAGCCGCAGTACATTTGTCAAACACGAGCACGTAGATCATCATCTTTCCAACATGAAGGATTGAAACAAATTATGTTCTCCAGAAAGCTGAAAGGAGATGAAAATGTCAATTTTGGCCTTAATAACCGACTGTGTTTTTACAAGCACAGGCCAAGCTATGCGGCTTACTCCCTTGTTGGCAATTTACCCTGAACAACGCTATGGAAACAGCGTGTGATACGCAAGAGGAAGGGAATTAAAATTGAGACAAAGAAATGAAGTCAAAGAAGACAACATTCACAACCATTCAACTAACTAATAATTATTTTTTAATTGTCAAACATTCCGACAAATGACATTTTCATGTTTCCAATGAATTTTTTTCAGCCTTTTGCACTCCGAATTCCGTCAGGCTAATGTTTGTGTTACATATTTAGTCTTGCTGATTGCATTATACCGTAGATTTCACAAAAAAGTGAGATGAGGCATAACGTTCTCTGCTTCACGAACTCACTTCATACAGTATTAAATAAAAGCTATGCAATTTCCGTGAAAAAACTTTCTATTATATGATTAAAAATGTCCTTGTGTGTTTTTTAGCCCATCAGCCTGCAGATGTGCAAGCCGCAGAGGCCCTCGCTTCCCTCCACACCACCATCCTATCTGCACAGGCCGGCGCCCCACTCAGCCGTACCAAAATGGGCGCTCCATTACCCAAGATGGCTACTCGGACCGGCCTGACGGACCTGAACGAAGCTGTCGCAAACGATTCCTCCGACATCTCTGACGAGCACGTCGTCATCCACTTGAGTCCCTCGCAGGGTTGGGATAACCAACAAGACGGCGCCCCAACCGGTCGATCCCGCCCAGCTGAACCCGACGAAATGAAAAGCAGCAATGCCCCAACGGAGCAGGAGAGCCACGGAGGTTCGGCCCAAGAAGAAGAAGATGCTTCTTTTGACACTCTTCCATCAGCGGCCTCGACCACCTCTCAGCCTCACACCAGCAAAAGCATGCTGACTGACTTTGTTAACACGCTAATGAAGCCTTTCAAGAACTGGGCTGGTAGCGGGATGATCCAAACCTCCAACAGGAGCCAGACTTTGAGCTCACAAGCCGGTGAAAACAAGGGCGGCAGCGACAACGCCATCACGGAGCGCAGGAGTCAAGATTCTCCCTCCAGGCTTCTCCATGCCAGTGGATTGCAGAGCGCTGAGGATGGTCTGTCTGAGCAGGAGAAAGAGGAGGTGCCACTCTTTCCTGTACTGTCTGCAGTCCAAAACGGCAGGAAAATTGAGTCCACCACGCAGCAGGAGGGCAAATTTGCCGATAGTGGTAAGAGCTTTTTTATTTATTTGCCTCTACTTTATGTCTTTGATTGAAGGTGTTCTACTGGAATTAGGTACTGCAGATTAACTGAATCTCTTTACTTCAAGTTTGGACGAAGGACGTCAGTGCATGACTCTGTCCTTACGTAAGATGTAATGCGCAAATAAACGAGTTGAATTGAGCTCTGCAGCGGAGTCCTGAGTGTCCGTCAAAGAAACATATACCCCCTTCGCGATGTTTCCAGCAACGCCACCAGGAGAACCAAATTGATGTGACAGAAGAGCTGACAGGCAGCTTACATGCTCCTGACACGATTCACAGAGCCTTGCAATAACTTCTCCGCCTATCCTTTATTTATATATATATATATATATATATATATATATATATATATATATATATATATATATATATATATATATATATATATATATATATATATATATATATATATATATATATATATATATATATATATATATATATATATATATATATATATATATATATTTTTTTTTTTATTATGACATGTCATACCTGCAGATGGGTGGCGGTCTTGTTCACCGCACAACTCTCTTTCCCATCTGTCTCTCACATTGTCACCCTCCAGTTTAATATTACCTCTCAAAATATTTCCCTTCCCGAAGCCTCATTCTCATGTCATTTCCAGAATATTCCAAAATATAACCAAAAACCATTTATCGAGAAAAACGTCACAAATACTTTTTTTAAGGGTTTGTATAATTTTAATATTCATTGTCCAACAAAATAAAGATGTAAAATTATATAGCAGAAAAAATTTCGCCTTAAAGTCATATTGGTGGGTCTCATGTTAAGGTAACAGTTTCATTGAATGAACGGCATGGACTATTACTGGATGATTAATCCTAATTAATGTGCTGGTTTTTTTGTACATCCGTGGGTGTAGTAAAAGTATTAGCGGCAATTAGATTTGCCTGCCTCCTATGGATACGATTCCCACGCTCGTGGACCTCGCTTAAGCGTCAGGCAACAGCGTTTGAATAATACATTTTACCTTTCAATATTTCATGCGTACAGTATTTGTGTATGTTCTCCCTCTGGTGGTAATCTGTTCTATAGACGTTTACACACTCAATAAGCGATGACCTAGCCGGGTCCTCTCAATAACATCACTGGCCTAAATAAACACAAAGCAGCCATGAGTCACAAATGCTGACAGGATGAATTATTGATGACTGAGACGGTGTCTGCTTTAAGCCCAAGAGCAGATAAGCTACTGGGGGACCTCTTGGGTCTCAATAAACTGGAACTGAGAAGTTTCGCTTATCGCTTCTCTTGCCACAACTGCAAAGCGCAAGTTGTTTCACGTAAACAATCCGGAAGAAAGAAACCGAGAAGTGTGAAATGACTTTGAATACATCCCCTCTGTTGTTTTTCTTTTTTGTTGTTGTTGTTGTTTTTTGGGGGGAACAAAAGGCCCCAAATTGTACACTAAAATGTGTCCAGCGGTGTCTGCCTACTGCTTGTGAATTAGGTGAAAATATACAAGAAAAATGTCTCCCGGTTGCATGCTAATGTTTTTCCTGCTCCAGCGCAGCCACGTTTAAAGACTACAGAGAGTACTTGAGAGAGGACTCAGTACATTAGAAGCTCTTTTATTACTGTGAGAAACCTGAGCCTCTTATACTGTAGTCTGAGCTTGAACGGTTGCATTTCTCATCATTAGAGCGAAGTTGTGCGCATGTTTTACTGTAAAAACGTTTTTTGTTATTTGCACTAGTGCTATTGTTCTGTTCGAGACTGAGGGAAGCGGTTTGTACAAAAAGAAGGCTGGAGGTTTGCGAGCAGTCCACACTTGTGATTCATCTTCCACACAAATAAAATCCTTGTAATACTGTACTTTATAAAAACATACAGTGACGACAAAATTAAATCGAATGAAAAGTATGAAACATTTTTTTTGCATTTTTAGCATTAGGATAAATTGACATTAGGGCCTATGTATTTTGTTTTTTTTTTAAATACACAATGTGCTCTCCGTGTTTGATGTTTACGTTGACATTAAACTTCAACTAGCAGTAAACAGTTTGAAGCTGCCGATATCATTCTGGCCCTGATTGCGGAAAGGGGCTAGGATCGGGTCAAAATCCAGGGAGTAGAGTTGCTGACACTCACACATGTGTCTCTGCCTCCACTTCATATTGTTTATATTGAGCAGATAGTGTTTTATTGCCAAACATTTTTTGTTATATCGACAACTACTTTTCAGGAAGAAACAGCCAGAATCAGGAAAACATGGAGGCACGGGAGTCGCTAGAGATCACACGTGCATTTCTCAGTTCTCGGGTCCGTTTTATGTGAGGGTCACTAATGGTGCAGATTCATTAGCCAATCAGTGACAATGTGAGGGCAAATGGTTGTCTCTCTCGCTCTCGCTCTCTGGACCTTGTGACAAACTGGCAGCCACTCCAAGGTGTAGTCTGCCTTTCATCCTTAGTCAGCTGGGATAGGCTCCAGCTCCTCGCATCTCTGAACAGGATAAGCGGTATAGAAGTTGGATGGGCGGTTTGATGTGATTAAAATATGCTTCAAAAGCCTCTGTGTTTATTCCGGGGTATACAGATGTTGCTACTTTTAGCATTTTCTGGCGCATTAACAGTAAGCTCTGTTCGCTCCCCAATAGAAAGTCTTGAAGGAGGAAGAGCGAGGAGTTCTCCTTGACAGTTGCTTGCCAGGAGCTGAATCCTCTGCTTAGCCACGAGCCTGCCTCGGCCAGTGTGCCTCCCTGCTTCTGTGTGCTTTCCTCGATCTGTCTTGTGCCGCTTTTTATAACCAGGACTATCATTCTTGTCCAACATTAGAGCAATTGAGGAAAGTGGACAGGAGGAGGACAAGGCAAAAGAAGAAGATTGGCTCGCAGTTAGCAAACATAGCAATCACGTTTCCTCCAATAGTTATAATGATAGTCTGTGCTAGTGTCAGATGATTAAAATAAACATCTCTGAAATTTGCTTCTGGCGCGAGCAATTCGCCCACCTCAGCCAATGTGTTTTCCAGGTGCTTATTATTGACACTTTCCTCAGGCTGTCTTGTGTTGCTTTTGTCACCATTTAAATTGCTGAAGTCTTTTGATCACACACCTATCGGTATCTGAAGTGTATGTACTTCCCAAAGGTTGTGGTGGCAAATGGGGTTTGATTGTTTGGCATCTGTAACAAAAACTGCTCCTGATCGCGATTGCATCGCAGTTCACACAAAAACGCTGTGCTTCCCGTACTGTTCAGTGACTGTGTAAGACGATCTTAAGGTTTAATTGCTAATTCGACATCCATGAAATTAAAGGCAGCCCACAACTACCCACCCCCTGGTAATGCAATCAAATTAAATACTCTCACTTTTGTGTTCCCTATAGGGATAACTGCACTGGACCCTGAAAGTAATACAAGTCCCAATGAACGGGTCAAGTTTTCCAAAGGAGGTCCAGCGTGGGCCATCAAGTCATTACGGCGCTTCAGAGTCGGCTTTCCAAGGAATGTTGCCAGAAGTCACACTTGGGATCCTCTGGAAGCCAAATCGGGGCTCCTTGAGATTATCACCCTGCCTGACTCCTTTCGCCAGGACACAATAGAAAATTATTCTGGGGAGGGGAGGGACCAAGTTGGAGATGAGGCACAAACGACCACCGCAACTGTGATGGATCACAAAAAGGAAATGGAGGGGAGCAGTGAGGGGAATAGTTTTCTTAGTAACTTTGCCAATACCGTTCCCAGCAGTCCAGAATCCGAGCCTTCACTCCGCCAAAGCCAGAGTGAACTTGTGACTGTGGCCGAACTCACTACGTCGTCCCGGTGGCAGCTTGTGGCGCAACCAACCACCGCCACTTTGCCTCAAACAGCCGAGGAGGCCAGGGGTGAGATCATCTACGTTCACCGGCCTGCTGACAACCTCTCGTCCGCTTCTTCTTTGTCACAAAGAAGCGGCTCTAATGGTGGCTTCACTCCCGTTATTAAGAAGCAAAGGAAAGGTGCGGGAAGAAAGCCTGGTCGCGGCGCACCCAAGTTGGTCACTTCCACACCAGAGTCCTTAATGGATGTGCTGACCACCACGGAGATCACCACGGCGCATCTTCTGACAACCACAGACACTCCAAGCACAGACCCTGCAACCGCAGCGGTCACCATTGAGCTTTCCTCAAAAAGCTACTCTGCGCAGGAGCCATCCATTTCTGTCTCATGGCTAGAGGAGACCACGAGCAACGCGGAAGGCAACTTCTCAATGGGATCGTCAACAACAACCGCCAGTCAGTTGACGAGTGCTGTGTCAGACTCAAAAGATGCTGTTACAGAAGTGGAGTCCAGGTTAGCAGTGTCTGAGTCCTTTGTGTTTGGAAGTCATTGGATAACTTCCAAGGGATCCAGTCCCAAGTTTGAAGACCACAAGACTCCGGCGGTGACAGACAGCAAAGGCGCAAAACACCCTTTTGGTGTCCTGGTACCCAACTGGGCTTTTGGCCCACCAGGTATGTTCACGCTCGTTGTCGTCATTATGCCTACGAGTGATGATAATAATCAGTCAGGATTCGTTCGATCGTCTGCAGCACAGTGGGAGTCACGAACAGTTGCTTTTCTGAGGCAACATACAAGTGTCCCCGTGGCACTTGGCTTTGCAGTTCAGTCTTCATCTATCCATCCATCCATTTTCGGATCTGCTTATCCTCACAAAGGTTGCAGGGGGGCTGCTCAAGCCTATCCAAGCAGTCTTTGGGAAGTCGGCGGGGACACCCTGAACTGGTTGCCAGCCAATTTAGAGTATTCCATTAACCTGCCGTGCATGTTTATGGAATGTGGGAGCAAACCGGAGTACCCAAACAAAACCCACGCAGGCAGGGGGAGAACATGCAAACTCCACACAGGGAGGCCGCAGCCGGAATCGAACCCTGCACCTCTGCATTGTGAGTCCCACGCACTAACCAGTCAACCACCAGTTTTGATCTAATAAGTACTAAATTGTCACTTACGCGGTCTCGATATTAAACATCACGCTATTTGTTCCACCTCTGATATTATGTTGGAAGCTTGCATAATGCTGAGGCGACTTCAACCTCGATATATCGTACACGCAGCACAAAAACTGTGAAAATGTCAGTTGAAGATAGCCAGTGTGAAAGGGTTCTTTTGGATGCAAATCTGCTCAATGAACGAGCAACCAACAGTGGTTTACGTCACCCACATGGTATTGGCTCGACAAACTCGTAACTGGCTGTCCAGAAAACAGGTCCTGTTGTATCACAGCGATACAGAGCAAACTCCACACAAGCAGGCCGGAACCAAGATTCGAAACTCAAACCTCAGAACTGCGAGTCAGACAAGTCCAAAATGATGGATGCGAAATCAAATCCTTTTGTAGGAATCAGTCCAGATGACAGTGAGGTGGGAGCATCCAGGTCTTAGTTGAGTAATTAGAAGGTCGGCGTGAGTGCAATTAGGTGGACTGTGGGCGAAACAAAGATCCTCGCCCACCCCCAACAAATCAATGTCGACACAATCTTACAAGATGGGCCTCATAATTGACTGCACCGCCGCCTCCGTTTCTAATTGTTTTTCATTCATTCCCTCGCTTTTGTTGAGCCCCCGCCAAACAAACATCGGCCGCCCCTCTCTCTATCTCTCTTTCGCCCCACTGGCGGTCGCGCTTGTTTGTCACAGCATGTTGTCATTGATTTTGCTGATAGCTGATGGGTGCGCCACCGTGGCGGCAAAGCGTAGAGAAAATTAAAATCATTTCTCACGGCGCCGTCTGTGTAATATTCAGCCGCAATGTGTTTTTAATTGAAAATTTCTTGGAGCATTGCCTTCTGCCCACTGTTTTCTGAGTTCAAGCCATTATGTGGCGTGCTGGACTGTTTTTTTTGGGGGGGGGGGTTCTTTGTCGTTTGGCTGGGCAAAATCACATGTGGCGTCATAATAAGACATAATAATAAAAAGCATTGCTTGCTTTTTGAAAGCTAATACTATTACATACAAAAGAGGTGACGTGGTTTTCAGCTCACTTTACCTGATTAAAACGTGCTTTTCAAACACATTGTAAACATATTTCAGCAGCAAGAAAAAAAATTTGCAAGCATAAAATGAAAATGGAAACTACTGTGAGAAGGCGGGGCATGGCTTGTCAATGTCGTACTTTGATTAAACACAAAAGATAATCAGTCTGCTTTCATGAAGGACGACAGAAATCAGAAATGTTGACGAGGCTGAGAACAGAAGATTTGGAAAATGTCTTGGTCAACAATGGCCTTAAATGATTCCTCAATTATTAAAGCAGTTGTCGATTGCTAACATGTTAGTTATCGATTAATCGATTCATTTTTGACACCTAGTTGGATACATTTTTCCATCAGTACCTTCCCTGGCATAATTCCCCATCTCTGATAGGAGGACATTTGAATAGACGGCTCTCGGCGGTCGATTCCAAGACTAAAACCCCTCGCGTCGCGGTAACCTTTTGTAGTTGTCAGGTGTACCGCAAAGGAGATTACAAGAGGAAGAAGAAAAGGGCAGCGGGGGAGGACAGCTCGAGATGGAAGAAAAGAAAGAGAATAGGAGAGAGGTTACCGCTCGTGTGTCCTCTGAGGGGTTATACTGTAAGTGGGCGTATATGAACTTCACTGTAATCAATAATCGTAGCCTTGACTTATGTTTTTTGTTTTGTTTTGTTTTGTTTAAACCAAGGGTCACTTTCTGTCTTGACGTCTTTCTTTCTTGACTTGTGTTTCTTTCCGCGATTTTGTTACGCTGCTTTTGCCCTCCGTCATAATTTAGGATTACCTTCTCATTGCTTGTCAGTCTGACTTCCAGCATAGGCACACATAAAAACTTTGTGTTCTCGGAAGGTGGTCATATACCCCTTCAGTGAAAGCCTTCAAGACTTTTGTCCTTTTCCAAGAAGAACCAGGCGACCAGCCACATCAATAGTCCTCAAACAAATTGGCGAGTTAAATTCAGGCGCAGAGAAAGGTTGAAATGTGCCGAGGTTTGGCATGAAGGGGTGAAGATAAATGGAATCAGGGGCAAGCCAGAGTGGCTTATTACCAGTGTTTCCGCGGATGGATGTTTCGGGTTTATCCGCCAGCTCAGAGAAGCCAATTGATTTGTCTGCCCCCGTCCCTTTCTGACACTCATATTTTTCTCTTTTCTGGTGACTTTCATCGGGCATGACCCCCGTGTCTTTTTTTTTTTTTTTTTTTTGCTCTTTGGGTCTTATGGTGTGGATCATGTTTTGGTCTGCCGCTTAAACCCAGCTGCAACTCAAAGCAGTCAATCCCTATAGGCTGTATTCTCCCGCTTGTGCTTAAGCCCCTTTCTTTTTTTTCTTCTTTTTTTTTTACATACATGGGCTTGCACACTTTTCTCTCAAAGGCTATGTGCATTCTTCCATCCAGAAACACCTACCATGATCTGGCAATAAATGCACAAACACTAAAGAGTTATGATTCATTTAATTCTGAGTCTTGCTGAAAATCACGGAACATGGAATTTTCCGAAGACTTGTGAATGTCAGTGAAATCCATGAGGAGAAATATAGCACACTTAGAGCGGAAAGCATGTTTTTCTTTAAATTCTGTATGCCATAAATCCAATAAAAGTAATTGAACCAAAATACTGTACTCGAATAGATCTAGAAGGCCCGTTCATAAAAAAGGGTGGTGACCTGCCACTCTAGTGATCAGGGGGCGATTCACTTTCATGCAGACATGTTGACAACGGGCATGGAAACAGTTTAAAACAATAATTGTATATATATTAAACACCTCCCCTTCCAAAAGAAGTCAGTTTCCCTTGATTGAACCTATGGGCATTACCCTGCCCTGGATTATTGAGAATCTACACAGACATAAAGAGAAAAAAACGACCATGCAGGCAAGCGCATAGGTACAGTATTTTTCATTTAGACCGAGACAGAAAGTCCGGTCGGCAGTTATGCTATTAGGCTAACCATATCAAACACTATTACTGCTTATTTAAGGAACTCCTTTACCAGGAGGCATAAAGCACAGGCGCAAACTCTTCCGTGCTGACTGCGCATTGACTCTTTGTACACACGAAGTAGTGAATTAATGAGGCGGGACAAGAGTGTCGAGAAGGAGCTGAAATGCACAGAGGAGAACTCACTCTTATGGGCCTCTAAAACTGCCTCACTGGCTGAAAACAGTCACTTTATATATAGTTCTATAGTATATAAATAAATGTAGAGAGAAATAGAGAAAGAGAGAGAGAGCCACCGAGCCACCGTCCTACACTTGCTCCAGTATCAACATGTATGACCAACGAGGGGGAAAAAAACAACATCATGCATTGTATTTTCGCTCGCGGATGCAGCACTTCATCATCAGCAGTTGGCTATTTATACGCATCAATACTTATCATAAGCTAACACTGATAACGCCGTTAGCTATTGCTCATCCGTGCTCACACTGCAGCTTTGCCTCGGTGTATGTATGCAGCAAAAATGAACGTGTTCAGATTATATGTCACGCTGTATACCCTTTCATTTCAAACCATCCCGATCCCACTTGACTTTTCTGTTACTTCAGCAACATCTGTCATCTGTGGAAGAAATTAACTCCCTCTGCTTAAACTAACTCATCAGGATTTGTTACAAGGCAAATATTTGCAAAGTGCGATAAAAGGATAAAAGCAAAACCACACGACCACTAAATAATTCAGTCAGGGCTTTTCAACAGCATAACTAAGCGTAATCAGCGGCCTCATTGACATTCCGGTTAAAGAAAATGTTAATTTATTCTTGAAGAGACGATTAAAAACTCAACAGCCATGTATTAGGAAACGCCAAGTCGGCCTCTAAAAGTGAATTTACGAATGCAGATGCAAGCCGATCGGAAAGCTGTCTCAAACGAGTATGTTTATGATGTTATAAAGGTGTCTTATTATCTCCGCTGTCACAACACAACTTGATTATTGGTCCTCTGGAGGCCCGTCACAAGCTGTTGTGTTTTACTTTGCAGACGGAACCACCCAGATGTCCTATTAAGGCAGACTAATGACTGACTCTCCTAATCCTTACTGCTCTTGCATTCCCCTCCCGCTGTCGCTTGAAACGGGAAATATTTTTTTTTCTGTTGTTGTGTTTTTATGGAGACTTTTTCATCTCACACAGCTTTCAAAAAGATCTTTCGGGAGCACACCCGCAAAACAACTGTGTTGAATTCAGTCACACAACAGATGCTGCATGCTGTTTCCCCCACTCGCACAACAGAGCATTTAATTATGTATTTCTCTTGTTGGAAATGTGGGTCCCATGCTCACATATTGTTCAACATTACGGCAAACTCATTTGCGTTTCCTTTTCCAACTTTGCACAATAACCCCTTCCTATATATCTGTATATATATATATATATATATATATATATATATATATATATATATATATATATATATATATATATATATATATATATATATATATATATATATATATATATGTGTGTGTGTTAAAAAATGTGGGCGCCCTGTGCTCCAGCGGTTAGCACGTCGACCTCAAAGTGCAGAGATGCAGGGGTTCAATTCCGGCCTCCCTGTGTGGAGTTTGCATGTTCTGCGTGGGTTTTCTCCGGGTACTCTGGTTTCTGGAACACTCTAAATTGTCCCTCGGTGTGAGTGTGAGTGTGAGTGCAGATGGTTGTTCGTTTGTGTGTGCCCAGTGATTGGCTGGAAACCGGTTCAGCGTGTCCCCGCCTACAGCCCGAAGACGGCTGGGATAGGCTCCAGCCCCCGACCCTAGTGAGGATAAAACGGATCAGAAAATGGATGAATGAATGGCATTGGTTTCCACTCTTTCGGTTTTCGCTTTTGTCCAGGAATTCTCATTCCGATGCATCCCTACTTGGAATGTCACATTATATTATTTGAAAGTTTGGCAGCTATAGAAAAATCCTCCTGTCTTTTAAATGCCTCCCCCTAATCTGCGGTTGAGTAAAGAAATGGCCCACCACTATTTATGGAATTGTGGCATGGATGACTTCTTCAGCAATATCTCTGTCATCATCTATTGTTGTCACACACATTGTTGTCACACACATGTACACATTTCACACTTTAATGCACAAACGACTCAAACTCGTGTCCCCGTGCCCCGGAGGTTAGCAGCTCGGATTTCCGAGGGATGAACACACGCGTCCCGCTGTGCTTTCCCAGCAGCATTGGCGGCGGCGTTCGGCTCCGAGCATCCGTCACAGCGCCTCACGCTGCATGGTCGAGGGCCCTCCTCATGCGGGTCGCGTGGGACACACACCCACATGATCAGTCTCCAGCGGGAGGTGAGGTCTCGAGGGGTGTGTGACGCCAAGGTATAAATTACATCCCGGTGCGAATAGAGACATGTTTGTAAATTGCGGCAGCGCCCTCAAGGGACTTTCGAGAAGCAAGTTGTTTCTCCTGGAAGGCGGCGGTCTATGAGAGGTCGTGTGGAGTTCTTTGTCGAGTTTTAAAGCAGGTCTCCAAGCAAAATGCCCACGAGCTTGTTCCTCTTATTCATGCCGTTTGCCTGTCAGAGAAAATGCTTGATTTTTCTTTTACCCACAGAGGGGGAAGCATGCAGGCAGGCGAGGGACTGTGAAATCCCCAATCTGTGCTTTCTTATTCAGATGTAGGACTGTATTTTCTTTCTCTTTTTTCTTTTTTATAATGCATCAAGGGAAAACATGCATTTGCAGAAGTTCAAGGAGTCTGTGTGTTCTTTTTGTTTGGGAGCTATGAAACGAACAAGAACAACTTTGGTGATGAATTTTTGCTTCCATATGATGTCACCCCTTTAAGCGGCTTTGTTAATCCCACTTATGAAAGTGGAGGCTGCAAATAAACAGCGGAAATGCGTCGAAAAGCCGGATAAGATGTTTTGTGTTTGCGGAGGAAGTCATTTTCTTCGCCAAAACAAATGCTTACATTCATAAAATGAGATCATCCAAACGCTGCTGGACCACGTTAATACATACAGACACAGTTAATTGAATTGTTCCCGTTTATTACAAAGATTTTACCACCCTGCTTTTCGGTTGCAAGACAAAAATGTGTTGATTTATTGGCCACAACATTAAGTAGATCTGTATACATGCTGTAGGTAACTTAGTGCCATGGCAGTATATGGCATTTGATCCATTTAATGCTAAAAACCAACCCAGTGATGAAAACTTTCCACACCCACACCTTAGTTTTTGGCAATCGCATTTTCCATTCACAATAAAAAAAAAAAATGTGTACCTATGAGGAAAAAAAAAATGGACTCCAGATTGTAGTGTCCTAAGTATACTGACAAGACGGTCGCTCCACCATGGTACAGTATGTGCATTTGTGGCTACATTCTGGCCACGTTGTCTCGCTTCTTAAAAGTGACTCGAAACAGCGCTCTGTTGTACACCACATGCTCACATTACGTGCCACATGAAATGAACACATCATACAGTGCCGATTTTGAATATCACACTTGACGTGCAACAATGCGTGCTCCCTGCTATAAGTCCCCCTTATGAATAGTTGATGACCCATGGTGGACTTTTATCCGCACACACATCTTTTTTTAACCTTCTTCCTGACGCATGTGCCGAAAATGGTCAGATTATTAAAAATACAACAGCCTGGAAATGAGCGCAAAAGGCACAAGGAAAGAAGAAGCAGAACAAGTGGGGCGGCATGTGAGTGATGACGAGCTAAGATGGATCCTAGGCGGTGCGAAAACTGAGATAATTCCATTGAGTTAGGACAACCTGGGGCTTGTCAGGTGTAACAACAGATCTCTTCTTTCTGCTGTCAGAAACCTCTTTTTTTCCCCTAACTTGCTGTTCTGTCTGTACAAATGCACCATTGCCAGGTCATACTGAGGTTGCATCACACACACGCAACGTCAACTGGGATAGTCTCCAACCCAGGCCGCAACCCTCATGAGGACAAGCGCCATAGAAAATGCGTGGGTGGATGGATAATTTCACCAAAGGACAAGCAGCTAGTGTGTGCGAGCATCATAGTTTTTTTTAACTATTGCCACCTACTGGCCTGGCATGCACATTTGGTTTGGTTTGGTTTGGTTTGGTTTTATTGAACATAACATAAAACATATACAGTAATAATAAGGTAAGAGAAATTACAGCATTACAGCATTTGCAGTTCTTTGTTTAAGCTCTGCGTGACATTTATTTCAATTGAAACTTTTTCAGATGCGCAAAGGAAAATATTTTTGTATTCCGGGATGCAAGTTACTGTATGTTTTCCGTTTTTATTACCGTGTGTCAAGATGAGTCAACCATTCACCTGTGAATGTAAACTGAGATGAGCACCGTCAACAGCGAATTTGGCATTCATTTCAATTTTTCCAGTGTTTGCCCTGTAATTTATTATGATGTGGACCAGGAGATTGTGGCTGTTGCATGCAATGTTGTTGTTTTACGCCTGAACAAACACACACAAACAGGTGTGTGTTTGCCGTCTCACACACACACACACAGAAATAGAAACTGTCTCCCCCTGCAGCGCTCATCACTCCCAGCCTGTCAGAGACATCTCGTCTCAAACAACAATATTTGTAGCCTGTAATGTGCAGCCGAACCTGCTAGAACACTTATGTTCTCATCAGAATTTGACTCAGAAATCCGACAAAAAGAGCCTTGAAAGTTACAAATTCAATTAATGTTTGTATTTCAAATACACAACAGTAGACCCTGGCTACTTGTGGGGGATCAGGACCAAAGAGAGAAAATTCACACTCATTACACTTCTACTATAGCTTAATGGGAACACATAATGGGAAATGCCGTCGACAGGCTAACAAATAGCATCTGCGTCGCAATGTTATCACCCTTTAAACAACGCCTAGTTGAACACTAACAGTGGAACAACACGTGCAGACAGATAATATAACAATACCCCCCAAGGCATACATTCTTTATCTTCTGTGAAGAATAACTACCATTACCGCTGTAGCGGGGAGCTGAGATTGGGGTAATTTCACTTTATCACACACAAAAAAAAATTGCAAAGGGAACCACAGAAAAATAATTGCATATTCAGTCGCAATCGCAATATTGAGAAAAAATCATTCATTCGTAATTATTTTTTTCAAAATCGCTCTCGGCCCTACCCTCAAGGCACCGCAATACTAATTTTCCCACATCACGTCACTGATGTATTACGTCGACTCATCCTCACCCCTGTCTCTCTCTCTCTCTCTCTCTCTCTCTCTCTATCGCTTTCCTGTCATCCCGAGTGCACAAACACATGTCGGCCATGCATGTGACTACACCGATATTTCATCCACTGAGTCGTGGGGGCCATGACGATGGCCATGAGGGCTCTATTAAAGTGGCAGCGGCTCGGTATTGTTCCCCCTGCGCTCCGCTGCATCGCACTTCAGGATTAGCTTCTCAATGCCAGACTCGGGTTATCAGGGTCTAACCTACAGAGGAGGCAAGCGGGAGGGGGAAAGTGTCGCGGGGGGACTCTTGAATGGGCCAAGCCATGATCTCAGTCTCTGCAAAGCTATTACAAGGTTCACTGAGTACGACTACAGCCACATGGTGCCTGACAAGCACGAGTAACATAAAAAAAAGAAAGAAAAAAACATCGCTACAAAACGACGGTCAGGTTTTGACCTTGTTTTGATTTGATGATGGCCACGTCGTATGTATGAAAATGGTATCTGAGAACATTGTGTTTAAAACAATATCTATTTTTTTTCCTCACGTGTGTCATGATCTGCGTTTTTGATTTGTTAAGTTTAGAGCTGCAGATATCAAATATTTTGCAAAGTTTACATGACTTGGGCAGTTGTGCTATTCAAGGCTAATGATTTTTTAGTGTCCTACGAGTGTCAAAAGCAGTAAACTGACTTTCCCCACAACGTCGTTCAAACGGCACATGGTTCAACTCGTGGGGTGTTCCATTTATGCGACATCCGCATTGCTTTTCCGTTATATATACATCCATTGCTCAGCATTCCTTCTCCGGCAATCTACTTTCACGGTCGGTTCTAAATCCCGATTTCATGCATTAGCTTCCATATGCAGGCCAACTCGTCGCTAATCTCCCCACTGAACGGCTTAGAAGAAATTTGGGATGGCGACCCCTTTCGAGCTGTGGAACACACTGCTTTCGTAGGTTGTGGGAAAATATGTCCACTTTATATTTCAGCTTCCAGTTCACTTTTCTTGCCCGCTGCAAAGAGCAAGAGTGAAAAGTAGCAATGGACTGGCCGTCCTATTTTAAGAGCAGTGTGTAATTAATCATAAGCTAGAAGCTTTAAGCGAGGCAGAAATGTACGATTGCGTGGCTCCCTCGACAGCTTTACTGTCCCTCGCCTGCCTGGCATCTCTCTACTTGCGATTTCCTCACTTAATTCGAGCCACAAAAACACAAAAGTGTGCTGCAGAATACAGAACACAGCCCTTGAGAATGTACGCATGACGCATGGGCAAATGGCGCGCAAGGCGCAACTCGTTCTGTCGCCCCTCGCTACAGATCGCATTTGTTTCGCATTGTGTGTGTAATTGATTTTTAATTCATTGTGTTGCTCATAGTGTACTGATTGTTTGCATGCTTTTCAAATTCCCTTAGCTCCATTTCTGGTTCTATTGTACTCGCCGCATGATGAATGGTGGTCGGTGGCTAACAACACGGCCTCACAGTTTTGAGGTTCTGGGTTCAAATCTCAACTCAGGCCTTCCTTGTGTGAAGTTTGCATCTTTGTTTGCTTGGGTTTTCTCCGATTACAAAGAAAGGCCAGTTTCTTATCTCCCCCCCAAGTATTGTACTTGTCAATAATGTATCTCAACTGGCATAGGTCGACAACACGGCCTCACAGTTTTGAGGTTCTGGGTTCAAATCTCAACTCAGGCCTTCCTTGTGTGAAGTTTGCATCTTTGTTTGCTTGGGTTTTCTCCGATTACAAAGAAAGGCCAGTTTCTTATCTCCCCCCCAAGTATTGTACTTGTCAATAATGTATCTCAACTGGCATAGGTCGGAGTGTGTGATGCTGCTCCACTGTAAATTTCAAGTTTGGAAACAACTTTACTGATGCACAACCACCAGTAGATGGCAGTGATGCACCATTTTGCATATTCGTTTTATATATAATCATGGAACATAATATCACGTGACTCTTAAAAAAGTCAAAATGCTCTTGAATGGCTGACAGTGAATTTAATTAGTAGAATTTAGTTTTACCATCAGCGCATATCTGAATCATTGCAATTGTTTTTGTTCTTTTTGGTCTTCTCGTAAGTGTCTACTCTAGAGGGTAAAATTCATATTCTGTAGCGTTTCAGTTGAGGGATTTTACTTGGCTACAACCACATGGAAACAGTCTTTCCTGTCAAAAGTGAATTGTTTCAAAAACTAGGTGCATGCACATGAAAATGCTCCACAGCTGTAGTTACATGTCAGGCCTGAAGTGGCGCTGTAACGCCACTACAGTAAGTTACTTGAATTAGATGACAAGAAGTCCTTGCAATGTAAATACACTCACAACTAGAGATGCAGCAATTAAGCAATTTATCGACAAATAATTGATAACCAGTTTAAATAATCGATTAATCGTTTAGATGCTTTTTTTTAATGGTCCAAATCCTTGGCATCTCCGCTTCTTAACAGTAAACATAATTCATTTGTTTTGTTGCATTCGAAATAATGGATGGGAATTAAAAATGTTTTTTAAATTAATTAATTAATCAAATTAATCCATTAAAAAAATTATCATTAGTTGCAAGCCTACTCACAGCATTAGGGGGGAAGCGAGACACCGATCACACACGTTAAGCACACACCTGCCGTATCTGTCCTTGTCAAATGCTTTAATGGCTTTAAATGTGTCGTGTGGTTAAGTGAGGTCTCCAGCATGTGCCGGATGAATGCAGATAAATAGCGTGTCCACTTGAGCTGTGATTAAAACGTGTTGTGGAGCTTTTCCCCTACAAGCATGCTGAGATAAACCACTTATCTTTAACAGCACTGGAGTGCAGATAACTGTGCCAGGAAGTGCTTGGAAATCTTGCAGGTCACTTTAAGGATGCTTCCAACTTAAATGGAGTTTTTTTTATGTGATTTTATTTTTTTCGGATATGGGTGGCGAGCAGTTTAGTTGTACTTTCAGAGAAAAACGGTTTAATTCAGCTGGCTCCCATTGTTTTTTTTTTTTTTTTTTTTTAACTTAGTCACACACATGCAATTTTAATCTTCTCTGCAAGAGCTCGCAACTCCGGATTGGAGAGAAAAGCACCTGCATTAAAAGCATTTTGATGTCACTAAGCTTTCTCCGACAATGAAACATTTTCCGCATGTCCGCCCCGAGTCTCCCGGGCGTGAGTCGATTCTGTGATTTGGAAAGCATCCTTCGCTTCCCGCTCGCTAATTTGAGGGATGAAGGGGCCCCTCAAATGTTCCTGACTGGAGAAACATTTGAGGCCCGAACGCCATGACCTGACATTTACGCCCCTCGGCGGAAGATCACGCTGTCTTCTCTCGACATATGTCATTAACCTTCCAGTGATGGATGATGCTCTCTGCCATTCAGCGTGCGACTTACGTCGCGCTCTAGTATGCACTAGAACGAGAGTCTGGCAGCCTGTCGCGGGAGTCTCGCATGTCGTCTTGCAGGAAATTGAACATAATCTGCTGTAAAATCTGTGTGTGCGCGCGCATACGGTCGTGTGTGGGTTGCCATTAACATTCATGGCAGGCAAGCTTTCAGGGGAACTCCGTTCCTTGTGGTGTACTGCAAGGGCTTCTATTATTAACTCTTCCGTATTGTTTGGGTCAAATTTAAGTCGTTTTGACATTTGACAGCAATTAAAGTCCTCTTACTTTCCTTTTTATTTTATTTATTTATTTATTTATTTTACTGGATATGTTCTAGGTCGAATTAGATCTGCATTTACTCGAATGGATCTTACATTTACCAGCATGTGTTAAATCAAGGAAAATGTCGGTAATGGTGGGACTCTTGAAAGTCTCCTCACTGTCTTTGTGACACGATTAGGGACTACAAAATAAAATCAATCCAATTTTGTCTCGAATAAATGCCTGAACGGCAGAATACAAAGTGGAAGAATAGTGCTGATTGTGCTCACTGAAGTCTATATGGGATGGTTGTTTGCTAATTGTGGGCCTGACGACTGTCAATCAAGAAGCCTGTCAATCCACATGTTTGGCACGTGCACCTCCGCCGCCTCACTCTACGTTTCATGTTTATACAGTATTTTCTTTTCTAATGTTAACTTACAGATTTACATGCTATTTTTAGAGGCATATAGTTAAGGTGATGGCCATGCTAACATGTGCTAGCTAATGTCGCTGATTAGCCAACACAGAACCTCACTATGAAATTCAGCTAAACTAAATAAAAATACTATTGAAATGAATAAAACTACAGTTAAACACTGTTAACCATTCCCTTTTCTGAAATACTTTTAAATCCAATACTCAAGTGCACTTAATGTGAGATAACTCAATACTCAAGTACCGGTAATACTGTATTCCACAAGGTGACTCTACATTCTACAATGCTATTTTCTGTTATGATACAAAGATAATTTTGCGCAAATATCACCGAAAAGAATATACCAAACCGATAATGGGTGGATTTTTAAAAATTATTATTATCTTCATTATTGCTCAACCTGCAAAACGTCCACCATAATCAAATATTTGCACCGTATTCAATAGTGCAATAATTACAATGTCATTGTCCATTAAAAGGCTTTTTCCCCAAACCGAGGCCTGGACTTATCTCCATAAATTATGTTTATTACCTTGCCCACACAGCAGTAATCTGTCAGAAGAAGTACATACTGCATATACGAATGTGTGGTGATCAGCTCTTTTACGAGTACTTCGGCACATTTGTCGGACGTGACCTCACTCGGGAGTTTGATGAGCATCCGTTGCGATAAAAAGTGGTGTGACGCGCCAAACATCTGGCAGAGGGTCGGAAAAGAGACAGGCTTTCGCTTCATTTGCCGTCATAGTTTGTCAACATTTCCGGGCGCTCCCGTAATGCTCTTTCTTTGTCATGGAATGAATTATGCACTCTCATCGTTCGCAGTTGAGAGCAACCCGTGCCAGACCAACCCGTGCCTCCACGGAGGGAGCTGCCTGCAGGAGGGCGACGGCTATAGCTGCTACTGCCCGCAGGGATTCTCCGGGGAGAGCTGCGAAATCGGTGAGTCGAAGTCCCCTCGGTTGGGACCTGGGTCAACAGATGGAGCCAAAGGCGGGCATATGTTGGTTGAACATTTAGCAGCTGTACGCCACTGCACATTTCATTGCACAGAGTGGCCCCGGGGCCCGTATTGTTTTTTTTTTTTTTTTTTCTAAAAATAAAATTAAACATGACCCACATCAGAATGTTGTTACAAAGGATTAGGGCCATGTGCCTTACATGCATTTTTTAATAGCGTTTGTTATCATTAGGGTCATTAGACTAAAAATAAACGTAGCGTAAGGTAATAAAAACATGAAACACATCACCATTCAAACACTTCCATGCTTTGGTGTAAAACTGGAGCAGAGAGGGGAGGGGTGAGTAGTTACACAGGGCAGAGGAGGTGGGATGGAGGGAAGTTAAGGAAAAGAGAGATTTGACTAATATGCAGTGTCCCAAAAAACAGGGTGCAAATATGTAGTCGTTAGCCCGAAGGACAACATGAGTAGCCCACATTCTGTTCTAAAAATAGCTCACCAATGACACTGTGACTTGCTAAGTAGAATCAAAACAAGAAAATATCATATTTTTTGTTTCTTTATTTATGCATTTCAAATTAACATGGTTCATATTTCTTAATGTGAGGGCTAGAAGGGTTTAAGATTAAGATATCCTTTATTTGTCCCACACTGGGACACGTTTTTTTAATGCCTCAAAAAACATTCTATTCGTGCACACTCCTTTTCCAAAGCCATCCATCAATTCATCTATTTTCTATAGAGCTTGTCCTCATTAGGGTCATCAGTGAGCTGGAACCTATCCCAGCTGATTTGGGGCGAGACACACTGGATTGGTTGCCAGAAAATTGCAGGAGCAACCATCCATCCATTTTCTATAGACCTGTTGGAATCTATCCCATAAGAAAGAAAACAGCCATTGACATACACATTCACACTCTTGGACAATTTTAGAGTCTTCCTCGCATCAAAGGCTCATTTGAGCACCGAGTGACTCGGTGGAACTCAGCTGAAGTGAATTCTGACAAAAGAATTAATTTCACAGCAGCCCAAGCCCTTGAGCAGCACACATCGACTGACATGGCGCAAGGGAAAACCTTCAACTCTGTAAATCATATCGTTATCGTCAGTATGAAAGGACCCAAAAAAGAATTAATTTTAATCACAATACAGACACTCCCCGAGTTACGAACATCCGAGTTACAAACAAACGGTACATACGAACATTTTCACGGGTCTGTCGAAAAAAAAAAAAAAAGTTAGATTTTGTATTGCGCGCATTTTTCCGAGTGCCGAACGGGGCGGAGGAGGACGGCGGAGGCGACGTTCGAAGGCGGCCGCGGGGAGAGGCGTGGGGGGCGGGCGTGTGACGGTGGAACGGGCGGGGAGGCGTCCGGTGCGCCGGTCGACGACCGGTCGTCTTCTCTCCCCCGCTGAAGCTGCTGCTAGTTTAGCGGGCAGCTAACCCTCAAGCCCTGAAGAACGTGACGAAAAGCTCTCTCCCCATTATATGGATGTCAATATAAGCCTTAAACATACATTCCAGACAAAATATAGCACTGAAGCAACTTACGAACGAATTCACCTTATGAACAATCGTCCGGAACGTAACTCGTTCGTAACCTGGGGAGCGTCTGTATAGTTTCTTGCTAAACCCCTTGCAAGTCAACCACCGTCACACCACCATAAAGTCCGCTTCTTCAAATCCATTTATTTAATGAAGCAAAATCAATCAATGATCATCTCTGAAGACCAGTGGGGGGTTCTCCACATGTCACCAGCATCGCAGCTGTGATCTCTACGTACTCCGCTGCATGTGTCCATCCTTGTGATCAAATATTCTCACCTTATTCAACCCGCAAGGGAGCAGCTTCATCCCTCCACTCAGCTGTGTGATAGGAGAGCATGTCCGTCATTGTGTGTGCGCGCATTGCGCCTATGCGTGCGCGCCAGAGACTTGCAAGGACACAGCAATCACAGGGGAGCTTGGAGCTCAGTGAGGGGTGGAGACGCCGATGAAAGCAGCAGCAGCAGCACACGCCGGATGTTGTGGATGAGTGGCTGCGAGTGAATCATGAGGGGAGGCGGCCAGTGTTGGAAGCGGGCAGTCGCCTCGTCACGCTGGCTTCCACGCAAGAGGTGTGGAGCATTGTCTTTCTTCCGTCCCATTTTGCTTTTCGGGCTCACATGGCAGCTGGAGGCTATCCTAGTGAATGTCTGGACACCGAGTACTGGCCACCAGCCAATCACAGGGCACGTGACACAAAATGACCCTCAAGGACAATTTTGAGTCTTCAATAAACCTTTTTTTGAATGATGGGAGGAAGTGCAGAGAGGATATGCAAACCCCACACGGGAAGGCTCAAACTGAAGTTGAAAGGCCGAACTCAGAAACCAAGGGTACTCGATACAAATCCTAAAGGGCCACAATGAAGAACAGCGTTGATGGGCTTTGCAATTTTTAGAATGACTTCTCTTCACTGATTGGCCGGGACAAACCAGACTGCTTTATAACGCCTTCTGTGGTGTCCATTTGGTTGTCAGATATGGTTCCTTGCCATCACTCTGCCACAAGGCTTCTTCCAAACTCTATAATTCATGCTGTGACCCACACACACACGCGAACACACACACTGACATTAATCGCGGCGCAGCAAATCATCACTGACACTGTGTGCGTGTGTGTAATTCATGTCCTTAATGCGCATTTGTCACGAGTTATTGATGCAGTGCGCCAGTGTTGATTGATCTCCCTCGGTGTTAATGCGCAAGCACACCCATACGTCCGCATAATTCGCTCCTTGTGTCTGTACATGCATTAAAGTTTATTGATGATGGGTCTCAGCGCTGTTGTACAAGCTCGTGTTTGACCGTTAAACATGCAGCTGGGGTTATTGTCGCATGAATATCGCCCACAAGGGGCCGCTGCCCAATGTGGGCTCAACAACATGAGTATGCCAAATACTTTTTGGTGATTTTTAGAATTATATGCAGGACAAACATAATATGGCAATAATATTCACATTTTGAGTGAGTTGATTTTTCAGGAGTAAAAAAATGGACACAATGGCTTCTTGCACTTAATGTTGGTTTCTTGTTAAGCAGTTTTGTGTCAGCCTTGAATGGTAGGCTTTATGCAAGAGTGCTTACCCTTTGCACTGGCGGGGAAAAAATACACAGCACATAGTTATTTTGTTGTTTGCTTAAAACATGTCGTTGTTGTTGGGTAAGAATCGTGGATCTTTGTTACACATCCTGTAGTCCTCATGTTGAGGAATGACGCTGGCTACGTTAGCCTCCTTCAGTTATCCAGAGCAGAAAGAAGGCCTCAAAACATGGCAGCTTCCTCAAGGGGAGGCACATTTTATGTAATATAATTTGTGATTACTTCACCTCCATTTACATTTTTTAAAAGTTAGATTGATGTGAACATCCTGCGATTGGATGGCAACCAGTTCAACGTGTTACTAGCCTAGTCCCCAAAGATAGCTGCGATAGGCTCTAGCACGCCCGCGGCCCTCATGAGGATAAGCAGATCAGATAATGGACGGATGATAGAACATCTTTTTTGGAATATTATTGAAATGAACCCTTTCATGCACCCTGTTAACTGATAACGTGATAAGCTTTCCACTGTCGAAACTGCTGTCCCTGAAAGGGTCAAAAGTGGGTTTTGGGAATAATGAACATTGAAAAATCAACACATTTTCACACACTGTTCCTTTAAATTTGTGAGTGAAAATTTGAGACAAATTTGTCATTCTTTTAGGTTTGGAACTCTTGATGACAATTTTTGTTTGCTGATGTGTGTTGGGATTTTTCTAATTAAAAAAATATGCCTTGGTTCAATAAAGGTTGGGGAACGCCGCTTAGATGCTGGTTCACAAAAGTGTCGTATGCTGTGTTCGTATCAGAAAGACTCTGGTGTCCCAGAAGACTTATGCACCGTAATATATATTAAAAAGTGTGCCAGATAGACCCCGCCCACATGAATGAAAATATGGCCTCCTCGGCGCAAGTAGCCGAATAGCCGCGCTATCTGGCGTCCTGCACATGTCCTCCATTTGCTTCTGTGCTCGACAGGAAGCAAACTGATTTGATTTCCTCCCCTCTGCGCTCTCTCTGGCTACTTTTTCAATCATGACGATTAAGATCTGAGCTTCTCTCCCGCCTCCGCTGCTGCTCGATCATTTCACCACCTCCCGCTCTTGCCCCCTTTTTTTTTTCTTTTTTTTATTCTGGCTTCTTTCATGATTCTCCCATTTGTCCTTTCACTCTAATTGTCCCACATCAGTCATTCTGGCTCTTCTCTTATCGGCTTGCGATGCCTGCGTGCTGCATGCTGCTCTTTACCCGCTGCCTACCGTTTCTCTTCAGCGCTTCTCTCCAACACATCTCATTTCCTGACACAACCCCTTCACCTCTACACACACAAGCACACACACTGACTCACACCAACACACACACATACACTCACATGCACAAAACTACACACTCGACCGCACACCTACAGCAAAAACACACGCTTACACATTGACACACCTAGAAACACGCCTACACAGTAAAATTTGCGGAGTGATTTTTACACAGTCAGATTTTTTTTCTCCCTCTAATTGAATCCTATTTAAACGTTATGAAGTACAATCGCCTCCCTGGCCAGAGTGGGAGTATATTTTCAGAATGGATCAAAATCTCTTCACTCAGAGTACATGAGGCCCCGCCCCTTACTCTTATCACTGTAAAATCCCCTATATACAAAGCTCTTGGAAAAGCCGTGATGTACCACTTCAACATACTTCCTTGACACCAAGTACTACTCTACTATTCGCCATGAAAGTAGTAATTTGTCTCAATAGGTGAGATGAAGACGAAACAAGACTTTCCCAACTACTGTATGTGACTCAGTAACTGCAGTACTAGTACCTGCTTTCGCAAATGCTAAAGAATACTGTATATGCACAGTGAGTGCCGTTATATCGTCTGTCCACAAGTGTTGCTGCACCGTTATACCTCATTAGTCCATCTCAATAGTGTTTCCCAATACAGTATGTGTTAGCCTTAAGCTAACGCTGAACTTAAAGTCGAAAGTTCAATCGGAATTGTGTACTTTTGTCCTACAGTGTACATCTAGTCTTAGTATGGGGTCTAACACAATGAAACTTTCTCTGTATGCGGAATATTCCGTCTTCTACTCAGACGAGAACAACAACAAGGATAGTGTGGGGACAAACAAGTCAGCTCTCTACCTCACGTGAACCCAGTGTGGATGAGGCTGAGAAGAGGTGGGGGGATGCGCGTGGCAGAGAGCATCTTTGGCGTGATTGATGAGCGACGCTTTGTCACAGTTTGTCGCCAGCTGAGGAGGCCCTTAAGAAGCCCCTCTGATTGGCTGCCTCTTGCCACCTCCGCCTCCTCCTCCCCATGCCTCATTAATTCATCCAGGCTGCTGCGCTCCTCAATCAGCATATGATTGAGTGCACCGGCAGCCCGACCCTCGCCAAAAATCAACTCCGCCGAGACCACCTGAGCCCTTCACTATCGCTACACTTGCATAAAAACGTCTGTGTGTGCGGGGGGGGGGTGCACGCCTGTGCGCATGTGTGAGTGTGTGCGGGTACACTCTTATCTATGTTGATAGGTGAATCTGAAAACGAAGCTTCTAAAAGCTGCGCACGTAAAAAGTGACTTAAATTGATTCTCCTGTGAAGACTCTGAACCGGGTTGGGGGGGTCTTATCAGCTGTCCACAAGGGGTCTCTCTCTCTCTCACACACACACACACACACACACACACACACACACACACACACACACACACACACACACACACACACATTAACGATGAATATGGATAGTATATGATGTGCAGCGGAACCTTCAAGAAAACCTGCTCAAACTATGCCTCTAAAGTTGCATAAGTGCTGCAAGACAAGAGTTCAGTTCAGCGGGCAGCAAAAGAAATTATGAACTTTGCATGAGTGTTTTGTTTTTGCAGGTTTTTTTCTTTTTTTTAATGGTTGCACTTACCCCAAGATACCAAAAGCAATTTCGGCCAAATGTGTCGAGCATGTTAGCCGGTAGTGATAGCGCCAAGTCGGTTAAGACATGGTGAAGTTGTTGATATGGCGGGGTTTATTTGTGACTGGCGGCATGTCCTTGTAAGCGACACTGCCCTGTTCCAAACTTTCACTGTTGTGACGAAAAGTGTAACTGGGTAGCTTGGCGAAGAAATTCAGCCAACTTTTTTGTGGATTGTAAAACCCCTTTCATGAACCCCGTTACCTGATAACATGATAAGCTGTCCACTTTAGTAACCACTGTCACTGAAAGGGTTAAAACAACATCCATACTGTTTTCATGATGGAGGAAGTTTGAGTTTTTTTTCAAACTTTTACGTCCATGTTTTTATCTGGTTCAGTGATTCAACGACAGGTTAATTCGATCATTAAAATCATCGTATTTTGCAGCCCTAGTTGACTCTTTAAACATTTTTGACAAAGAAATGAGGAAAACATTGAGAAGAAAAATCATGGTCATAAGGGGAGGAGTCAATTTAAAAGAAGAATCTTTGCCCAGGATAGAATATCTTGAATTCCTGCAGATAAATTTGTTTCCAGAAATAGATGCGAGTATGCATCATTATGGTGGCCTGCATTGCCATGAATTGATGATGACACGGTAAAGGCAGGCAAAGCTGTTACCTCTTAAAATACGTCAACAATAGTGACAGGTGGCCTGTCGCCCAACCCTCTCGAGAAGCGTTCCACTTCAAGAGATCGTAAGGCACTGTTGTATTTTTGCGTCCACGAGTCTCTTCACAGAAGTAGATATGTGATGAAGCTCAATAAACAGCAAAAAATGTGATGGAAAGTGAAGGGATAAAAATAGAGATGAAACGTGTCCCTGAAAGCTGTGGATGATCACACTCGACCGCAGCGCAACAGTGTGATAAAAGAGTTGGGTATGGTCTTTGGGTGGCGAGGCAGGGGCCCTCAAAGACATCCAAGAGCCCTTAAAGGCGAGCAACGACAGGGCTGGATGTTGGCGGATAAGGTTGCCATTTAGAGAGGAAAGTGCAACGAGAATACAGATAGACAGATAGATGTACTGTCGAGAGGGAATGATGCTTAGGAGAAGCCATGTGAGGGAAATGTCAAGAGGAAAAAATGGAAGATAAAGTTAACAACCAGCATTGTGTATAAAATAATATACTTCAGCTCATCGTTAGAATACCACAACCGGCTAAAAAGATGAACAGTCAGATAGGCACGGGCTGATAGATAGATAGATGTCACCCATTTTAGCTTCTGAATTAATTAATACATTGATGATTGTGACGCGGCCAGAACCTGAGGAAGCAAAGCTGCCCCAAACCATACTTACTTTACAGTCACAATTGGGATGAGGTTGTGCGCCCCTTCCAAACTTCCTCCGTGGTTTCCTCCATGGTACCCTCCAATTAAAGCTAAATGTACCAATTGTGAATTTGGCACTTATGATTGCTCCTTGGGAGAGTAGCAGCAGATCTGCACTTTCTCCACCTACAGACAATCTGTCTTACCACAGACTGATGAATGGCACTTTTTTTTTTTACATGCATTTGTGACAATTGTAGTTATTTTGAGAGTTCACATTGGAATATGTGTGTGTGTGTGTGCGCGTGTGTATCTCTCTCTCTCTCTCTCTCTCTCTCTCTCTCTCTCTATATATATATATATATATATATATATATATATATATATATATATATATATATATATATATATATATATATATATATATATATATATATATATATATATATATATATATATATATATATATATATACACACACACACACACTTTAAACATATTTTAATTCCTTTCTTTTTTAAATAGGGCAGTGCAATCTAATCTCATCATTGATTTGAATTAAGGTTCTATTTTTAGATTAGTTTTAAATCAGAAGTATGTCGGCTGAATAAATGTATAAGAAGTGTTGATCGAATAAATGTTTCTCCTACGATGTTATTTGATTTGATTTTGCTCAGGCCAGTAAAAGAGAAGGTTAAATTGTATTTTTTAGCTTTTTCATTCCCGTTTTCTGGTTTACTGATTTTGTGGTCAGGTTAATGTGGAAATAAATGTGATTAGTGAGATTGCGTCTTTCCTCAGAGAATCATCTGGCCCTCAAAAATCTCATTCAGATTTGGGGATTGGGAATAGCAGTGAGGAGAGGAGTATTATTTTTCATCCCCAGTTCATTTTTGAAGGCTTGAGACATTTGCTTCACTTTTCACCAGACACACCAAAGCATCAAATTCGAAGAGTTATTTTGTCTTCCCCCTCCCCCCCGTCCCCCTCATATAGATTGATCGGCATTGCACTGAGCTCTCACGATAGCATCTAAAAGCCCTCGGCTGCTTCTTTGTCTTATTCCTGGTCCATCCTCATTCTTTTGTAATCCACCTGCACCCTGACACAGCTGGAGGCACGGGGCATCACACACACAAAGACACGCAGTCGCTGCCTCATTCAAAAGCAGTCTTGCAAGGTAACAGAGTACAATGTATAGATTAACCATCTTCTTCACTCGCTAATGCAAATAAAATCAGATAAAATAGCTGAGATAATGCCTGAACTGCGACCGGTTAGAACAGAGGTGGGCAAACTACGGCCCGCGGGCCGGATCCGGCCCGTTGGGCTTTTTAATCCGGCCCGCCGAAGGTTGGTACACAACACAATTAAGGTTCGATATAAATGATTGCATTCATTTCATTTGGACTTGTAATGACAGGCCTTTCAACACCAGGTGGCGCAGTTACTTGAAGTTGCAGAGCACAGGGAGGGAGGGGGAGACGATACGGAAGCCAGCAGTAGCGCCAACTCAAGCAACTCCCGCTCGATACGACGGAATAATTGTGTCCGCGCCGCTATTTTATATCATTGGATCCAAAACAGCGACATGCAAGTGACTCTTTGTTGCAGTGAGTTTTACTGCAATTGCGAACATTTTCACGTCCTGTCGATCATGGCATGATCAATGAAGAGGAACGGAAATGGCCACGGAAGAGAAAGTGAAGTGTATCTGATTAAACGAAGCGGGTTACAAAATACGAAACATTCAGGAGACGCTTGGCGTCTGAAAGACTCAAATCTACAAGACTTTGAAAAACGAGAAAGTGATTTGTGCTCAGTCCGATTCTGGCTATTTCCATGCCCACAGTGAATTGCTTGCGGCTCGACGGACAGTCGAGTAAATAAACGTTTCCTGGAATGGTTTGACTGCTAGCGTGCTAAAAACCTTCCGCAAACTGGACCACTAAAAAGAGAGGAAGCGAGTGCCAGAGCGCTAACTATGAGCATAGAAGACTTGAGCGTCCGTGTCTGGCTTCAAAAGTTAAGCTCTGCGACATCAGCTGAGCAACGCTGTCATGTGTGGTGATCGAGGGGAGGTCAAGTCAGAGATAATGAGTGAGTCGAAAGGAAAGCCACCAGGTCTCTTACACGTCTCATTTTGTAGCAAATAGTCCTAACTTTGGTATATTTTGTCATATACCTGTACTGCTTGCTGCAGTTTTTGGCCAATATATTGTTGCACTTTGTTGCTTGTGTTGTCACATGTATGTTGCTCACATACTTGAACATTCATACAGGACATATACCATAGTTGTTTCACTGTTCTCATTTTTAAAAAAAGGTATGGGAATACTTTCATGCTTTTGTTCTGTTGATGTTTGGTATGGACTGTCAACATATACATTTTTTTATATGTACCGTATCTTGTCATGACACGGCCCACCTGTCAAATTTAGAAATCAATGTGGCCCCCGAGCCAAAAAGTTTGCCCACCCCTGGGTTAGAATATCGGTATTTCCAGATTGAGATATCTACAACGCTATTTTGACAAGTCATAAATACAGTTACAGATATCAAGCAATGTCATTTGGCCACGTTAAAATTTAATTTGAAAGATATCTTGACTCGGATTTGTCACTTCTCAAGAATTACGTTGCCTTTCCACAATTTATTTAGTCTTGATGGGCATGTATAAATTGTAATACTGCCATCTACTGGCTAATTGGAGAGTGACACTATTCTGCTTTCCTTTTATGTCAACTAATCAAATACAAAGGACAAAGACAGAGACATTTGCAGATGAAAACGTGTGCTGGAAAAGCTCTGATGGTTATCAGCCACTCCAGCACACAGCTTGTATTGAGATTTGTCGGCGGTCAGTATTGTGAATAGTAATATTGATGTGCTTTTTGACTTCATGAACCAATCTTTCGAATTACAATTCCATACATCCATTTTCTGATCCGCTTTATCCTCACAAGGGTTGCGGGGGGTGCTGGAGCCTATTTTACAATTTGAAATAAAATTAAAATAAATATATAGTATATATATTACAAATCCTCTTACGTTTATGACTTGAAGTACATCAAGTTGACTTTATTTGACCAAAACTATTGACTGTTAAGATACCGTACTTGTTATTTTACAAGTCAGGCAGTGTATTTTCTTTTTAAATCACATAGCACAGGGGTCCTGGAATTAAAGGTTGCCTTATTTCACACTTAGGAAGGCACTCAGCAGACCCAGGTATTTGTATACAAGATATTAAGAAGTCCGTTTATTTTTATTTTTATTTATTCTTTTTTTAACAAAATGTCCCCTTTTAAAGCAGAAACATCCTCCACGATATCCAAGTAAATTTTTGCAGTTCAAGCTTCATCAACGCAAGCTGGATGTGACATTAACAAACTCCACTGAATACTTAATCAACACAATTATGATGCGCTATGACACCAAAAGAGACCATAATGAGCTGGTATTAACATATTTCCCTTTGTCCTTGTCAGCAAACGTATGCCCTGCCCTAAACGTCCGCATTTTCCTCATTAATGTCCGTCTTTTATCTCATTTTCCACTCACTCCTTTAATGCCCCTCATCCTAATGAAGTGCCTTTTTTCCCCCTTTTTTTCCTGACGGCTATTCACTATTTTTTGAAGCACTTAACGCCCGGGACAGAAATAGACTTCTTTTAGAAGTCTCCTTCAAAAACTCAAAAGATGGTAGTCAGGAGTTTCTTTGAACTGATTTATTTCTTTCAGGCATTGGGAGTATCAGATTTCACATTTAAATGTTCGCTCTTTTGGTGGGGGGGCAGTGAGATGTCAAGCTGACACGTACGCTTTTATAAAATGGCTGGTGAGCTTTCAAACGTTCAGTGCTGTCGCTCAGCTGTCACCTCAGTGCTGGTGATTTGCCGCCCGTCTTCGTCCACTCAATGTATATCTACATCTACCACCACCATTGTTCTGATTGAACCGTTGAAGAAGCGTCACCATCCTCTTCATTTAAAACGGACAATTTAGCATGCGGATCTGTCTACGTGGTGCATGCAGCGGACATCACCGCGAGCAATAACACCTCGAAGTGTTAAAAGTAGCGAAATCCTTTCAAACAGTCTGTGGCTATGAAGTAGGCGGCTAACAAGCAAATGAGTCATTCATTACTTACCCATCCACTGATTTATGGGGCCAATTGGCTGTCGTTACCCTGGCAACGACGGGAGTTGGGATGAAGCGAATCGCATCCATTCAGATTCAAGTAGATTTCCACGCATGGTGGCAAGTTATTACCAAGTTGATTAGCCAATCGACAAAAGGGCAGCAATCGACTCAGAAATGGCTAATGAGGCTAATGCTGCTAATGCTCAATAAATTATTTCCAACTAAATTCCCGTGTCGAATAACGTGTCGTCATGAAATTATCAAATGGGAAGACTACCATCTTGACTTCAGGTGAGGGCTTTGAAAAAGTGTCTTACACACCGACAGGCAAATGGCAAAATTTTCCTATGATGTTCATAAGATGTTTTGGGGTTGAAAATGGGCATAAACATCGCTTTAATGAATGAACCTCTTCCATCTCACACTGCGACAATTGCAGCCATTTTCGTGTCAAAGCAGACAACAAATTTCTCTGGAGGTGAATATTTATAGCAAGGGAATAGAACATGTGTTCAACAGCCACCACTTTCCTTTGTGTTTTTAAAAAAGAAAAGACAAAAAAAGCTATTCTTGAAAAATAAAGTAGCATGATGCACAGCGGTACTCTGCCGCAGCATTGATTGCTTGTCTTGAACGTTTACTGCGCTTGTACCCGGACCGTGAAAGTGCTGGCTAAAGCCACCAGGAGCCAGAACCGTGAAATTGCTGATTAAGGTCGAGGTCTCACTTATGAAGGCGAGGCAAAAGCGCCGTTTACCTTTTTTTTATTTCATACCCTCTATTTACAAACATGTCGGCTGGTGGCAAGGCTACCAAGCATCGCTCTTCCGCTGGCTTGGTGGAAGGAATCGAAGAGCGGATATTTTCTTTTTGGAATTGAAGTTATGTTATTCGTAAAATGTGTTTGTTTATTTATTTGTTCAAAAGACTTTCAGGTTGAGGTGTGCTGTGGGACAAATGGCCCCGAGGACAGAATTGGCATTTATTCATCTGCTTTCTGAAAGACGCTATTTGTGAACTGAACACTATTTATAAAGGGTCCGCTGAAAAGCAAAGAGGTGATTGGTCCTCAGCTGTTACTATCAGCAATTTCATCTCATTAGGTTCTAATACAGGGGTGTCAAACTCATTTTTGTCGCGGGCCACTTCGAAGTTACGGCTTCCCTCGGAGGGCCAATGTAAAATCTCAACGTTATTTCTTGCCCATGACAACTTGACATTTCGGTACAGATTTCAGCAATAATAATAATAATAATAATAATAATAATAATAATAATACATTTTATTTAAGGACCATGAAAGTTGACACACATGATTTGCTCCCTTCACTTTGACACCTGTGCTCTAATAGGTATCCTGACAACAACAACAACAGCAACAACACAACACTCATTGTGAAAAGACGTTCTAATCTATCATTCATGTTTCGCTTCATATTTTTCTTTTCACTTCGTCCTCTGCTCGGGATGAAGGATAATCAAAGGCTTGATCGCAAACCAAAACCTGAAGAAAGCCTCACAAGTTGTCACATAAAACCATTGGAAAGCCTTTCACTGCGATTGGCTGGCAGCCAGTTCAGGGTGTACCCCGCCTACGACCCGAAGACAGCTGGGCTAGACTCCAGCACTCCTTTGACTCGTGTGAGGATAAGCGGATTAGAAAATGGATGGATGGAAACCCTTTCACCAGGGTCCATAATGCACAGCCCTTAATCAAGTTTTTGCAGAAGTCCTGCATTGAAAAAAAAAATGTTATGTGGTCACAAAGTTGCCTTTGCCGTTCGATTTTTGTCCCCTTTGTCAGAATGAGGGAAAAAGGCAAAAACTAAGCATGCATTGGCCGGGAATCGAACCCGGGCCTCCCGCGTGGCAGGCGAGAATTCTACCACTGAACCACCAATGCATATATGATTTGTTGCAAAATAGAGCAACAAAGCCGTACATTAAGCTTCTGGATCACGTGACTCGTTCAACATCCATTCTCAAAGTGACGGAAAAGGTGCACAGCTGACTCACAAAACTAGAATAGAGCAAAAAGTGCTTGTACATTTTTTTCGTGTACAGTAAATATGAGATAACCAACCATATGTTGTATCTGCATTGGCCACGAATCGAATCCCGACATCCCTCGGGGCAGGTGAGAACAATTTTTTGCAAGAACGATGAAAGCATTCTGAGTAGGACAGTCTCACCACTAAGCAGCTTTCGGCATACAGTACTTAGTAGGTTCAAAATAAAAAGTTGCAAAAAGCTAGGTTGCATTGGCCGGGAATCGAACCCGGGCCTCCCGCGTGGCAGGCGAGAATTCTACCACTGAACCACCAATGCTTCAGTGAACTTTCAGATTTTATTTTAGGTTCTTGTATGTCTAATCAGAAGGGGGCCGCACGGTTATGAAGTGGAGTTCGCGCTGAGTGACGTGAAGTGACGTGACGTGTTCCGGTTAAAAAAAAAAGCACGCTTTCAGCAACTCGCGGACGCCGGTGTTTCCGGGCCGCGCGGTGTGTTATGACCGGACAATGAAATACAATGGAATATATTTGGAAAGAATGGGGCGTCAATGTATAAAACTACCATTTGGACTATTTCAACCGTTGGAAAGTTGAAGTGTTTCTATTTTAAACTGCGTCGTTTGATTCTCAGTCGACTGACCGCCCTGACTTTTGTTCAGCGAGGGGAGCGTGTGTGCTGTGCAACAGGGTGACAGGTAGGACACGAGTGGTCATTTTCTTTACCCCACAACACTGGGAATTTAATGCTTACAGGCGCGTACCGTTGTAATATGTTGCATTGCTAAATTTGATTACAAACAATGGCCTTTGTAAATCGCTTGTTTATTCATGGATTTCAATTCCCAACACCGGCGGCAAAACACAAGTAGCCTGAATAAATGTGTCGTTTTGCCAGGGTAAACGGATCAGATTATCTATCTATCTATCTATCTATCTATCTATCTATCTATCTATCTATCTATCTATCTATCTATCTATCTATCTATCTATCTATCTATCTATCTATCTATCTATCTATCTATCTATCTATCTAATTAATCAGTGGCCGGCGGTGAGTTTTGGACATGGGCTTTCGCTGGGTATTTGCCGATCTAATCCACCTCTTAATAACGCTATAACGTCAAAATATCAACCTCCCCCCAAAAAAAACCCCAACAACAAATTATATAACTATGTCTGCTTGCTAAACACAGAAAGTGACTACATATAGCAATGATGTTAAATATTTCCAATTAATTAGCTAATTCAGTAGTTCCAGTCAGTAAGCAAAAATCTCAAAGCCTAATTAAATGTTTTTAAAGGATAGTAAATTGAAATTGTCAACAGAAAATAGAAAGCCTCCTTTCAGTAAAGCTATATGAATCAGAAAATACTTTTGGCAAAATTAATGATTACTGTATTATTGCTTTACATATTAAAAAAATATGTTCCATGCATAAAAAACACATTTTGAGGGACAGTGTTGACAGGCACACCATTCTCCGCTTCCTCCAAGGATCTAGGGTGTACCCAGCAGCAAAAGTCCCCGAGGGGCAAGTAGGCTCCCCACTGCCTGCTCATCTCGTCGAGAAAATTTTGTCGATGGCATCGAGAGACCAGCCAACCAATTCCATGTGACATAAGCCACGGACTCAAGGCTGTCTTAAATTCTTGGGCAGCCTGCTACCAAAACAACATCTGCTATCTCGACCTTCCCCTGATGAAAATATGCACGGAAGCTAGTCCCCCACCATCACCCCCTCCTTTATACACTCCCTTGTATCACCGTCTTCATTGTTTATGTCTTGTGACCTGTTGTAACTGTCATATGCTTGTGCAGGAGTTTTTTTTTGCCTAACTCAAATTATCCTCAAAATGAGGATAGTTCGAGCGTGGTTTTTTTTCTCCCCCTCTCCCTCCCTCGTGGTTCCTTTCTGACTTCCGGGTTGAGTGAACGCTGGCGCGTTTGGCTGCCGCTGCTCAACCCGTATTGTTTTGTATTGTTTTGTGTTTTTTGTTATTGTAAAGTGTCCTTGGGTGTCTTGAAAGGCGCTTATAAATAAAATGTATTATTATTATTATTATATAAGTCTGGGCAATATTACTCTTATTTACATATTTCTTGAGTCTGTCTTTTATATTAGTCTTCACGGCCAACCATGAGTCAGCAAGTCTGTATGCAGCAATCACTTTAATCAGTATGTTTGTCTCTGACTGCCTCTGCGCCCAATCCATCCTTTTGATATCCTTGTCACTCCAGCAATGATGCCGTCACGCTGCTTTAGCCACACTCATGCAAAACTGCCCTAATCTGGGCTGGGAACCTGCCAATTTCTCAGAATTCACAGCATCACATCCCCAATGCAATATCACTTTCACTGGTATATTCTTGAGCACTCAATTAATAGCTCCTCTCGCTCTCTATGACCTCTTGCCAATGTTGCAGGGGTTGTTGTCGGGTCTTTGGTGTTGGATTTTTGGGAATAGCAGCAGCACTTTTAATAATTTCTACCTGCAGCCCGAGATCAGCTGAATCAAATACGTACAAAAAAAAAGACTACATCTACTCTCACACCTGCTTCTTCCAAATACGCATGTGTGCGTGCATCATTTTTAATTCGTGCGAAGGTGGGGAGTTATTCCATCCATCCATCCATCCATCCATCCGCATTCAGTACTGCTTATCCTCATTAGGGCCATGGGGTTTCTGGAGCCTATGCCAGTTGACAAGATGACCTTTTTTTGACTTTTTTTTTTTTTATGACAGTTGACTTTTTCCAAGATGGCACCCGAGATAGGCAGCCTTCAACAAGTGCTCTTCAAGAGCCTTGCTTTTTTGTTGTTTTTGTCTTTTTGTTTTGTCACGTTTGTCGTTTTGTCGTGTGGACCTGATGTGGACTGTTTTCAGCGTTTTTTTGCCACGACATTCGTCAAAGCAGAAGAATCTATGCTTGGTGGTTGCGCCTTCTCGGCAGCACGCCTGTACCAGCACAGATTTTGATTGGGAGGAATGTCGACGCCATTGACTGTCGCTGCTGGACAGCCCCGAGGCGCTTGTGTTTTTTGCGCCTGTAATGGGCAGCATTTTTCACAGCCCCGTTTTGTTCAGTGGAGATGTCGGCGCTGTTGGACAGTCCGCGTTGGTGCGGCTGGATGGATGGCTGATGAAGTTGAGGATGAGGAGAGAGGAGCGTCGGCGCAGAGCGCCGATGCGTATTTGGAACGAGAGTCACCGCTTGGAATTGGAATGGATTTGCATGGGACAGGAGAAGTGAACCAATCTCTTTTTTCGTCAATGGATGGTACAGCTTCTTGTTGACTTTGAAACTTAGCTTGTGCACATTTTGAGCATGACGTCTGACACTTTGAGTCTCTCCTCTTTCATCTCAAACTGCTTTAAACAACAAAGCGTATGATGGGAAGGGACTGCACGACTGTCCGTGTTTTATGTTATGTGTTGTGTTTATTATTTTACTTTATGTTAACTGTTTTGTTAAACGCTTTGTTACAGCTGCCGCTGTTGTGAAAGCGCTATATAAATCAGCATATATTGTATTGTATTGCATTGTATTGTAAGATGACCTGGTCACCAGCCAAAAACGTATACAAACAACCATACTTACCTCCAAATTTGTATCTCAAATCAGCACACTTCATTGAAATACATGGAAATGTCAATAATCAGTTCCACCCCAGATTTAGCTCCTCCTGATGTGCATGCCGAGATATACCGACCCAGAAAGGAGAGTTTCAGAGCTAAATCAGAAAGCTAAAGTCGGACATGCATTGGCTCGGAATGAAACCCGGGCCTCCTGCATGGCTGGTAAGAATTCTATCACTGAACCACCAATGCTTACACGCTCAGTCTAGCACACATGAGAGTGAGGAAAGATAGAATTAAGCATGACAGCTCCTGGTGGTTCACCACAGAGCAGTGTAATACATCGAGACTGAGTGAGCGGAGTGTCACAGCTGACTCTGTAACCGGAAATTTCGCAAAGTTTCCACATCCATTGGCCCGGAATCAAACCTGGGCCTCCAGCTTGGCAGGTGAGAATTCTACCACCGAACCACCAATGCCTTAGTTTCACACCGGTGGTTATCTGGTCATGAAGTAGTAAATTGAAGTACCGTAATTTCCGCACTATAGAGCGCACCTGATTATAAGCCGCACCCACTACATTTTTAGAGGAAAACCAATTTTGTACATACACAAGCCGCACCTGTATATAAGCCGCATGTGCCCACATTAAAACATGTAAACATATTTACAAAGAAAGACGGTACACAGAGAGAGTTTTGAAACTTTTAATCATATAACTTAACAATAATAATAATATAACTTTCTTCCCAAATGGTGCCTGTGACGCGGCAGTAAAACGGTAGCAACACGCTAGCAACAGAATAGCAACACAGTATAACAGGTCTGGTAAATGCCTTTCTTTTTGCGTTTTCCATGATGAGGGTATGTTCACGCTAATTTAATTTATGCACAAGACAAGAAGTTGCAGTCTTCCTCGACGCATATATTTCACCGGTCTTAATCTTACCTTTTCTACTCGAGCGCCCCTGGCGGCCGTTAGAAAAATTACACATATTGGCCGCATCACTGTATAAGCCGCAGGGTTGAAAGTTTGGGAAAAAAGTAGCGGCTTATAGTCCGGAATTTACGGTATTTAAATTTTTTTCCCCCTTGTATGAATGAGGGAGAAAGGCAAAAGCTACATTTGCATTGGCCGGGAATCGAACCCGGGCCTCCCGCGTGGCAGGCGAGAATTCTACCACTGAACCACCAATGCATATATTTCTTTCTACACCAGTAGTTATCTGGCACCCTGTGTCGCAACCCATTTTTTTTCCACTTGCGAGAACCACCACTGAACCACCAATGCATGCATACATGCCTTACAGCAGAATTGAGCAAGAGAGCCGTACATTAAGCTGTTGTATCAACTAGTTGCACAGCTGACTCACAAAACTAGAATAGAGCAAAAAGTGCATGTGCATTGGCCGGGAATCGAACCCGGGCCTCCCGCGTGGCAGGCGAGAATTCTACCACTGAACCACCAATGCATACATGCCTTACAGCAGAATTGAGCAAGAGAGCCATACATTAAGCTGTTGTATCAACTAGTTGCACAGCTGACTCACAAAACTAGAATAGAGCAAAAAGTGCATGTGCATTGGCATACATGCCTTAATCGAACCATACATTAAGGTATCAACTAGTTGCCTCCACAAAACTAGAATAGAGCGTGGCAGGCGAGAATTCTACCACTGAACCACCAATGCTTACGCTTTATTCAACACCGGTAGTTATCTGGTCACAAAGCAGCCTGAATTGCATTGGAATTTTTTTTCCCTTGTAAGATCGAGGAAAAAAGGCAAAAGCTGTATTTGCATTGGCCGGGAATCGAACCCGGGCCTCCCGCGTGGCAGGCGAGAATTCTACCACTGAACCACCAATGCATACATTTCTTTCCACACCAGTAGTTATCTGGCACCCTGTGTCGCAACCCATTTTTTCCACTTCCGAGAACATGGAAAAAAGGCAAAAGCTGTATGTGCATTGGCCGGGAATCGAACCCGGGCCTCCCGCATGGCAGGCGAGAATTCTACCACTGAACCACCAATGCATACATGCCTTACAGCACAAATGAGCAAGACAGACGTACATTAAGATTTTGGATCAACTTGAAGAGCTGACTCACAAAATTAGAATAGAGCAAAAAGTGCGTGTGCATTGGCCGGGAATCGAACCCGGGCCTCCCGCGTGGCAGGCGAGAATTCTACCACTGAACCACCAATGCTCAGATGCTGTAGACTCGTGGTCTAATGTAGCGGCCTGCCTCTATCGTATCTCAAGGAAAAACATTGAGCAGGACAGCCCCACAGCTGATTCAGTCACCTAAAATGTCGAAAGCAATCCACTTATTGGCTTGGAAGCAAAGCCTGGTCACCCCCGCTGTGACCAATTCTACAATTGGTCAACAATTGTAGTCAACAATTCTACCAGTGAAGCACCAATGCTTGTGTGTTTGCTCACATGCGGTCACATGGAGCAGCTCGCTGCGACTTCCTTACGACAACAGCCTGGAGGAAATACAAAACCCGCTTTGTGTTTTAAAACATCACTAGCTAAGTCAGTTGGAGAATGCCATTCAAATGGTCACGGAAAATTAACATTGATTTCAGGAGTGCTATTCAAGTAACACACAAACAGAGTGGGAATCACATGCACGGAGGTAAGATCACACTGGTCAAAGGCACAATTTTTTCCCAATCTGTGAAAAAACTAATTATATTCATTGCGTTCAATTACAACTTCTTATGTTCGCATTGGAAGTGTGTAGTCCAGCCATGCACGCCGCCTCACTGGCCGTAAGAAGCGAAAACGGCACAGGAAGGAATGAGCTAAGAAGAAAATTGTGGTAGCATTGAGCAGGACAGCACCCCTCCCCCACCCCATTGAGCTCATTCTGGTGCACCAAGGAGCAGTCTAACACAAAAAAGATTTTCACAGTTGACTCAGTAACCTGAAATGTATCAAAGGTTTTGCATGCATTGGCCAATAATTGAAGCCTGCCTGTGAGTTATTTCTTCTTTTTTTAATTTTTTGTGTCAGAGTCTAATCCTCGTGATATTTTGAGAGGTTGAAGTAGGCATAAATACAGATGTCCACATCATTTTGTGCTTGTTGATGTCAATTTCTGGAAATTATTAGTGATGTATGTACGATAAGGGCGGCCTGGTGGGCCAGTGGTTAGTGCATCGACCTCACAGTGTGAAGTACCAGGTTCAATTCCCGCTCCGGCCTCCCTGTGTGGAGTTTGCATGTTCTCCCTGGGCTTGCGTGGGTTTTCTCCGGGTACTCTGGTTTCTTCCCACATTCCAAAAACGATTGAACAGTCTAAATTGTCTCTAGGTGTGAGTGTGAGTGCAGATTGTTGTGTGCCCTGTGATTGGCTGGCAACCGGTTCAGAGTGTCCCCCGCCTTCTGCCCGAAAACGGCTGGAATAGGCTCCAGCACCCAGGATAAGCGGATCGAAAAATGGATGGATGGATGTACAACGATTTTGAATGGACAAATTGTGTTCAGTTCCTGGCTGGTTCCCACCAGGATATGCAATATTGATGACAAGAAAAGGGCCTTTTGAGAGTAGTTTGGTATTCAGTGAATTCTCCAAAACAAATGGATGAAATTCAAAAGGCGAGCTAATATAATTTTCCTGATCGAAAAATACATCGAGAGTTGTTGTGAAAAATTGGCCGTCCTTGCCCGATGAGCTCTTTAAGTGTGTTGTCATCCAATTTGGAGGCGATTTTGCTTTTTCTTTGGCCTTTTCTGTACAATGCCACCTCCGAATATAGCCTGAATTATGGAATGGATGGCGTTCTGCTCTGGAGATTCCACTTGTACTTCCTCCTCACATTGTGTACTCTTCCCTTTGCTCTTGCAATTAACATGACGCGCTGGAGTGCATTCCTGATGACGTGCAATCAATTGGCTTTAATTAGAAGTTGTTTCTTTCAGGACGCGCTTTTCCTAATCTTTTGTACACTTTATCTCAAGGTTTCCCCCCCTCTCCCCTCCCCCCTCCCTTCTGTTTGGCAGGTCGTTTGAAAAGCCACTGCCGGGATTGTGCTCGTGCGTTAGTATGCACCTTGTTACTTCACCTTAACTTGACCTGCTTCTCTCTCTTTCTCTCTCCCTCTCTCTCCTCCAGATGTTGATGACTGCCAGTCCAACCCCTGCCGCAATGGAGGAACTTGCATCGACGAGATCAACTCTTTTGTTTGTCTGTGTCTGCCCAGCTACAGCGGCGCCAAATGCGAGAAAGGTAACAATGGCAACCGAGCAAATTGTTGCTTTTTTTTAAAAATCTGTTTATTCATTTGGGGTTGACTACTGTTGCCCCAAAACAAAGATTTGGGGGAACCCAAATTCAGAAGCTAGAAAGTGTTCAAAGGCAACTTTGAAGAGAGAGAATGTGATTCAATGGTGCAGGAGATGGATGAGCAAGTTATTTGTTGACAGAAAACTCATAATCAAACATTTATTGAATATCCTCCCAATTCCCCGCCTGCGTTGACGCAGACACCCCGGAGTGAGCGCATTTTCTCTCCTATCCACATAATCACTCGCAAATACATTTGAAACTGTCCCAAAACGGGGGGGGAAAGCCGACATTTTAATCCATCGGCGTCTCCCTCTTGGAGCTGTCAAATTGTTTCAAAACAAAGCAGCCTAATGGAACAAGAATCCATCCCCTCGGCTTCCTGTGAGAGCAAACCGTGGATGTCTGAACGAAAACAGGCTGCGGTAAAAGGATTTGTCTCTCATTAATCCTGAGGTGTGGAGTCAATGCAACGTCCTTCTCGATGGTGCGCCTCCTCGTCCAGTCTCTGGATGTTACATTCTAAATCCTCACTCCATACATTCGTCTTTTGCGGGTTTTTCATTTTTTTCTTCTTTTCAACTGTAGCCCGAAGCGACCGTGTGCCTTGGCGAAATTGGCAGCGAAGCCAACAAGTTTGCCGTCACACCCACTTCATAATAACTCACCATTACCACTCTTAAATTCACCGCAGTTCTTTTGAACGGCGCTTTCAGACAACCCGGCAAGCCACCAGCTCGAGTCAGCAGGCGACTCTTGTCATGTAACGAGCGGAATACGGAAGCAGTTCGCTTTCATCAAAAGGTGCGATTTAATGTTTCGCCAAGACAGGCGCTAGATTTTAGAACAAGCCCTGAGCACGCGAGAGAAACAATCCCGAAGTGTCGTTTCAGTGTTTGCACCACCCTGAGTGATAAAGTCACTTCAGATGATGGGAGAATCTGTCGAGCCGTCTGGAGAGTCTTCCCGTCCTCTCAACTTTACAAATAATTCCCACACAAGTTTGAATCCCCCCCCCCGAACGTCAGCTCTCTTTGCTTGTTTGCCCCACGCTAACAACGGCTGCATTTGTTTTAGTGGCGAGAACCTGGACGACAAAACCAAAGGCAAACGGCACGGATTTCATGCCAAGTAATCGCTGCTGCCAGATTTCATTCCGAGAGGCATTCGAATATCTTTGAAGTGGGGGAAATCAGTTTGATTTTTATTTTTTTAAATTATTTTTTTAATATGATGCTGCCAGAACATGAGCATTGACAGTGATGAGTGCTAATCTAAATTATGGGAATAATTGACAATGCCATATTTTTATAGCACCATAGACCAGCAAACGAGTGCAAAATGAACACGTCACAGGAAAAACGTCAACTGCTCAAAAATGTCCAGCATGTCATAATTTTGATATTAACCCTTTCAGGGACAGCGGCTACTGCAGTGGATGGTTACAGGTTATCATTATTGGTGCATGAAAGGGTTAATCATCATAAACCTTTTTTCAGGAAATCAGATTCCAATGATATTTGCATTTTTTTGTTTTTGCCCATCACTTTTTATTTATTTTTTTGGTTGGGTAAATTCTTTGTGAATATTATTGATAAACTGGCTTCTCCTCGCAGCGTGTCAGAAACGATAGAAGAGAGTTGGGAAAAAAAAAGAAAGACAAGTTGAATAATGTTTAAATATTTGAAGAGGTTGGTGTGATGTGGAGCTCTGAGGCTGCCTCTTGTCAGCGATAGCGAGAAGAAATCAGCGGAGACTAAGCCGGAGATCTGAGAGGGGAAGGAAACATGCTGCTTGATCTTCCTTTGCCTCTTTTCTTGCATTTTTTTTCTGTACGCTCTATTTCCTTCCCTGTCTTCTTGCTATATTTGCGTGCTTTTGCTACCATTTGGTCAAACGTGTGAAGCGTTGAGTCTTCAGGCCCGTCTAGTTTTCTGCCTCAACAGGCCACCGGAGAGATAAAGTATCACAAATGGAAGGTAGTCTTTAAAAAGGGGGAGTTTGCAATAAAAAAAAATGATCATCATAATTATAAAGTATGATAACTTTGAATTGAATGGGTTCATTCCGAACATAGTTTTGTTGCCAGTTATAAGAGACACACTTGTGCAACCACATTATGATCTCAGTTGAATTTGAAATTATGTACAGTATCTTTATCGCCAGGCATTTGAACAGGAGAAGCTTAAACCACACACCTGTGACGTCCTGGCAAATATTTTAGTAACTATTTGCATTGGCCTGAGAACCCCCTGCAAATGGACCACCTGTAAAGGTAACAAAAAAAAAACAAGCACACAAGGTCTCATTTCTGCATGGGATTGAATATTGTCCGGCTTCTGCTTGAATATTCTTCTGTCCTCCCCTCACCCAAACCACATGTCCACGCATACTGAGCAGTGCACCATACAGACCCCATTTGCAATTCCCAATTTTCTGGTGTCGCTTCGGATTTGTCGGCCTAAAAAGCCAAGGCCTTCCATGAGCTGCGGGGAGGGCAAAAAGATGACACACGGAGCCCATGCGTCCGATTTGCAGAGCGCCGCGCACACATACACATCTCATCCAAGTGGGGATGGCCGTCCCGAGCGCTGTGTCGGGTCTTAATTACTCAGCCAACGTTGAGCATTCCGGTTATAAATAAGTGCATTTTCCCAAACAGCTGATGTATTTCCTTTCAACCCTTTTCCTGTTGTGTGTCCCCATAGACACAGAAGGCTGCGAGCACGCATGGCGAAAGTTCCACGGCCACTGCTACCGCTACTTCAGCCGGCGGCACACGTGGGAGGACGCTGAGAAAGACTGCAGGGAGCACAGCGGCCACCTGGCCAGCATCCACAGCCTGGCCGAGCAGAATTTCATTGGAGGTGAGTGAGAGAAGTCCAAATGAGCCGGATAAGTTTGGCAAAAAAGCTGCTTTGTATTCGGGGTAGCTTTCAAGTGACGGCGCCCTCTAAATATCACTGATTGCAGTCATCAGGACGAGACGAGTGAGCGGAATCTAATGTGGCCAGTCGGCCCGGCACCAGCAGCATCCAGCTGTCAGATAATTATCAGACGTCAACATATAGAATACTTGTACTGCTGTGACAATTGCTTTGAACACAACAGGGCAGGAGAAGCAGGAAAAAGAAAATGATCAGATTTTCCACCACTTAGCAACCCTAACATTGACTGACATCTGCTCTCCTAATCGGTACTTGGGTAAAATGTCTTAATTTCTATAGTTTGTTGGCTTCCTTGAGCTTTTTCTATACTCTTCAATAATTCCTGAATAAACATCTCGAGCAGTGTGCCCTCAGCCCCTTTGGCTGCTGATGTAAAGTGTCAATGACACGGCGTGTAATCTGCTGTCATGTTCTGCGTCGCTGCGATCGGTCTGGAAACAGGTGAGCTGATTTTCCTTTGTGCAAAGCAAATCGATTGCGCGTTCCACATTGGCTGCAGAGCAAACAAAGCCATCGGACTTTTTCGCTTCCGTTTCAAAACAGAAACAACCGTCCCACAGGCATCGTCGCCCGAATTCCCTCGTTATTTCTTCAGCACACAAACAACAACAAAATAAAAAGTTTTTAATCGCCTCAAGACCAGACGTCTCCACCCCTGCAATAAGGAGATCAGCGTCATTAGGAAGATTAATGCGCCCGCTGATGATGCTAATCTGATGCAGCGTGATGTGGAGAACGGCGCACAATGGGATTAACCCTCCTCCCGCATGGAACGTCACCACTGACATTTTCGCCTCATGCGTAAACAAAAAAGAAAATAAAAGTCATCACACTGGGAGGATTATGAAGAAAGAAGGAACGTGTGAGCACTGCGCTATGCAGTCTGATGGCTTCTTAGCATTCAAGCTCACAATTCAAGTCCCTTGGGCTGAATTTGGCCGGCCACATCATTTAAGGTGGCTCATAAGATCTTAAAGGCAAAGTGTGCTGTGGCTGTTCATAATGGCACGCAAATATCCAAAGTGGGTAGTCATGGTAAATAATCTCAGACAACGCGTATCCAAATCGCAACACTAGCAATGCGAAGGTAGCGTTAGCGCGCTGAACTAGCTGACGTTAGCAAACACTGGTACGTTGCTAGCATGACATATTCGTCATGGAGTGTTAATGTAACACTCAGGTTGGGTTGTACCAAAAAGGTGTCATTACATTTTAAAAAAAAGATTAGCTTTAATCAGATATTAGCAAAGTCACATTTAAAATGAGTTCATCCACTTTTAAAATGTTGCTCTGTTGCACCATTTAAAAAAGAAACTGCCATCAGTGTCTCAGTTATATATTTGATGAAAGTGACCTTATAAAGTTTTAAAATATGCAGATATATTTACCAAGGGAATGGCAATAAATATACAATTAGAATGTTTATTATGAAACAATACGGTGGACTGTTGGATAGCATATTTGCCTCACAGCTCTGAGGTTCTAGTTTTCATGTTCTGCCCATTCCTGCGTGGAATTTCTCCAGATGATCTGGTTTAATTCTTCCCTTATTCCAAAAACATGCTCACTCTAGCGCTTGCCCATTGGTTTGAATGTGAGTGGAAATACCGGCTTGTCAATATGAGTCCTTGCCTGGTGACCTCGTGTGCCAAAGTCAGCCGGGATTGGTTACAACTCACACGCGATCCCAATGAAGCGCTCTAGAAAAAAAGAGAGGATAAATAATCCCAACGGTCCACGTTTATGCTTTTCCTGCTCAGGTATCAGTCATGACAACACCTGGATCGGCTTAAATGATCGCACAGTGGAGGATGACTTTCAGTGGACTGATAAGATGGATCTGGTAAGCGTTTTTCCACTCTTAGTCACACAATCACCCAACTCAAGTTCCATTGGGAATTCATTAGTGTCGCGCAAACAGGGTTTGAAAACAATCCCTTGAGCGATTTTGGTCAAATTTGTATTTGGTTGTCAATGGACTCACCATTTTTTTTTTCTCCGTCCAGCCAGCTGGCTGGTCGTTTATTTCGCGTCGGTCGGGTTCCACGTTCTAGCATTGGAAATGTGCCGCAAGAAAGACGACTACATTTCCCATGATTCTGAGACAAAGAAGCAGGAAATAGTTCCAGTTTTGACGAAAACAGAGAAGACACCTGCCAGCGATTAGATGCAGATGAGAGTGTCCATATGAATGTAATAGGAAGAAATTTGAATGAAAGTCAACCACCTGAAAAGTAATCATCAATTTTAGACCTATTAATTTCATTTTCAGACCTCTTAAATTTAAACGAGATGGAGATAGTTTCCCCTCCAGAACACTTCATGCACACCACTATGCTGCACGGTAGTGATTGCGGATCACTGTATCTCCTCAAATTATTCTGCAACTTTGATGGGTCTCATGCCTGTCAACATTTCTGCGCAGCAATATGAGAACTGGCGCTCGAACCAGCCTGACAACTTCTTCGCGGGCGGTGAGGACTGCGTGGTGATGATCGCTCACGAGAACAGCAAATGGAACGACGTGCCCTGCAACTACAATCTGCCCTACGTCTGCAAAAAGGGAACAGGTGAGAAGACCCAACAGGAAATTGTGGCATCCCGTGTGTGTGTGTGTGTGTGTGTGTGTGTGTGTGTGTGTGTGTGTGTGTGTGTGTTATTTTTATCCTTTCATGCAAAAATAATAATAACCTACATCAGGATTTTTTTCCCCAAGTGTTTTTATTTGTCTTGAGGCATGAAAACGAAATAATGACAGTGGATGGCCCCACACATAAAGGGTCCATTGTAGTGGTTGATGCACAACTGTGACATTAAGATGAATTGATATAAGAGAAAACAGCATGTGAATAGCTGTCCACTCGAGTAACCGCCATCCCTGAAAGGGTTAATGCAAAGCCACTGACGGGGGTACTTTTACGTGTGAATGAGACAGTGTGAATGCGTGTCTACATGTGACCTGCTATTGGTCGGCCACCAGTCCAAAATGCATCCCGCCTTTCGCCCAAAGTCCTCTGAGATAAGGCTCCAACTCCCCCGCGTGATTAAAAAAAATGGAAGCAAACATGATGCATCGCCTTTTAAAGCGACAGCTTGTTTACTATTTCCCTCACCTAAACGAACATGGTCTAAAATGTTTTTTTTTTTTTTAAAGGAGAGCTATTTCCCTTCTGGGCTTGCTGTTGCAGACTGTAGTCAGTCTCTTACAATCACGGCAACCTTTTCATCATCCCACAAAGCTTCTCATCACTCCCACTAAGCCGCGCCAACATGTTGAATTAACGGCTGCACTCGCCGGCCCCATGCTGAGCCTCCTCTTCGTTCAAGGACGCATTCTCTGTCGGTCACTAAGAAACCGGCGAATAGGTTGTCCAGTTGTTTAATTTCATTTTTTTTTAAAGAAAGTGGAGCGGGCCATAGATTTTTGTGATTTAGAACATAGAATTTTTTGACTGTTACTGTCATGGAGTGGAGGGAGTTCCTCTCCAGCGGCGCACCGGTGTCTCGTTCCCAATGAAGCCCAGTCTAGTATTTAGTATTTGGGTCATGAGCCACATGCTGCTTTACCGATTCTAAAGACCCATTCTTATCTAAATTTAACGGTACATTTTCATGACGTCCAATTATGGATTTGACACACATAATGTGGGCTTTGTCTGTGAAAACTACATTGCTGCAAATTAGAGGTGTAACCGACAGGAAAACGTCAGCGCCGTCCATCTCTGAGTAAAAAACTGAAAAGAAGAAACTAATCAATCAATCAATGCACAAACATTGCCTAAAACCACGACACCAACGATAAAACATTGCACGTCAACAGAGGCCCAGAGGACAGCCCCTCACATTATAAATCATGTCAAGGATTTAGTCAAACTCATATAGTCGAGGTTACTTTCAATGTATAAGTAGACAACATGACAGCTGCATTAACACTGCCCACGGTAAGATAAGAAAAAAATATATATTTCATGACAAAATCTAGCCACCTTTCACAGGCCGCAGTTGTATCATAGCAACTACATTCAGATCAGACAACTGATGATATCACTCCTGTTTTTTTTTCTTCTTTTTTTTCATGTACACAGGGAAGCGGTACTTATTTATATCGCCCTTAACCCTTCCAGGGACAACGGTTACTACGGTGGGCAACTTATTATGTTATCAGGTTACAGGAAGGGTTCATGATAGAACCGTCTCAAAGGGGGCTTCACATGCCCAGAGTTTAAAAATTTTTAAAGACATCCCCCGATCGTAACCCCACTGCAGGGCATGGAAAAACAGTGTGGAGAAAAAAATTTGGTTGTTGTCACACCCTCTGTCAGCATGAATCGGAACAAAAACCCATCAGGAAACCGTCAAGTAATCCAAAAGGATCTCAAATGTGCCATTAAATCTTCCTCCTTTTTATAATAATAAGTGAGTCCGTCTAGAGACCGTCTGGAACGCCTACAAAGATCAAGCATAGCCCTCTGAGTATTTTAGAAAATAAATTGATACGATCTCGCTGTAAGAAATCAAGTTACACTCAAGCGCTCTTCCCCCTTTGGGCCATATTTTGCTATTACACAAGTGCTGTCATAAGTCATTTTAATGACATTTTCCCTTATCCTCACCTCAATACTTTTCTATTTCCCCGCACTGTTAGAAATCTTTCAGCAGCGCGCCACTGTGAAGTTTATAGAAAATCAAGCCTTGCAGCGTTTTATTTGCGTCTCAAGTGTGGGTGAGCCATCGTGCTCTTTTCAAATTTAAAACCTTGAGCGACACATTTCATCCGACTTATTGTTTTCCCCTTGCAGCGTCTCTTAATGAGGTTTTCAGACAAGGACAGCTGTAGCTTCTGTCATAAATTAGGACGATACTGACGCAAAGTCACTACTTCAAATGAGGAGGGATATGATGAAGAATAACCTTTGTGATTGGTGTCCTATTATTTCCAAGCAGAATTTGTGATGTCGCTTGGCCAGTTTTTTTTTCCAACTCCTTTTCCTCTGTGTGGTATCGGCGGGTGACTGCTTGGAGCGCAGCAGAAACCTTTGGTGAACTTACAAATCCAAAGTATGAATGGAGACGGTACGAAGTGGAGTGGAACTCTGAGATCAAATGTTTCACTTCTTTTTTTTTTTTTTAAATCAAACAAAAGTATCTTAAAAATGGACTCTAAAATGTCCTGGGAGCCAGTAAAGGGAAGCCAGAATTGGCGTTTTGTCCTCCCTCTTACGAGCTCCAGTTAGGAGGCGAGCAGCAGGTCCATTCGGATTTTCCGTGCCCTTGTCTTGGTTCTTGAGGTGTGCAAGTCCTCAAGAGTGGGTAGAACGCTAGGAGAACTTCCTAAATCCAAATCAAGAACGGAGAGTGACATAAACAAGTAGTTTCAGGAGTTTTAATGTACATCGATATCCTCGTGATGGATCTTTTGATGGACTTTGAATCCAAGAGAAGTACAGCGGGTGAAGAGGCCAAGGTCGAGACGGCACTGACATTTTCCATTTCTGTCATTCCTCGATGCTGATTTGGGCAGACTTCGAGCTCCAAATAAAGTTTGAGTGAGGATGGATAAGACCTCGAGTATCAGAAATAACCATACAGATAAATGAATGTGACCAGTGAGCGTGGCTTTCACCGGCGTCTGTTTTTGCTTCTCCAGTTCTCTGCGGAGCCCCTCCTCAAGTTGAGAACGCTTTCGCGGTTGGCCGGAAGCGCTCTCACTATGACATCCACTCGACTGTGCGCTACCAGTGCGTCGACGGCTTCAAGCAGCGCCACGTACCGACGACAAAGTGCCGTGCCAACGGCAAGTGGGACGAACCAAAAATCAAATGCACAAAATGTGAGTTTTTTTTCTCTCCCCCAAGCAATTCTAGCAGCTACTGTTTCTTTGGTTATTTCACTTTTTTTTTTTTTATTATTTACTCTGCTTTCATTTTGCTCGTGTATGATTGCACAAAAAAAAAAAAACAACAGAACCTCTCATATTAACCCTTTCATGCACCGATAATGATAACCTGTAACCTGATAACATGATAGGCTGTCCACTGTAGTAACTGCTGTCCCTGAAAGGGTTAATGATTCCAAGCAAAAAAAGATCACAGTTGTCGGGCCACCCCGCAACTTTACTGGGAAAGTAGAAGGACCTTCCTTGAAGCACTGCAGACTTCGAAACTTGACTCGTGTTTTTGAGACTTTAAAAAAAAAAAAAATTATAAGATATCCTTTATTTGTTCCACACTGCTGAAATTTACAGTCTACAGCAGCAAGATTGTGGGTAGTTTGGGATCAAGTATAGTTGATTGAGAGAAACTTGGTGCCCATTCCAACCATTCATGATCTAATCAAACACATTTTTATGAGGACACAAAATATGGTTATTTTATAAATGGTTTACTGTATATCTTCTGATGATTTTAACTCTTTCAAGGACAGCGTTTACTACAGTGGACAGCTTTTCACTTTATCAGGTTACAGGGTGCATGAAAGGGTTAATTAGTGGTTGTCTCCCGCCCATCAAAATATTTATTTATTTCTATGCTACATATTTCCTGCACCTTATTTCTTTTCAAATATACAACGTTGTCCCAAATCCATTCCCAAATGACACTCGGACAGTTTTCACTTCATAACCTTTCAGCATAATAATGATTGCTCTTCAAAGGACAGATAAAGGATACACGCGCGACGATTCCACCCGAATGTCATTTCACTGATGAAGAAACACGGAATAATGGCACCTCTGTCTAAAAGTGAATTAAGATTGCTTTTCCTGTGGCACTTTATCTTTTCTTTCCCCCGCCCCCCTAAATTCTGTGGCCCAGAGTTATAATGTTCTTATCGTTGATTGCAGACAGCATTTTCTTTGTTGGCAACATGCAGGAAGGGACACGGAGGACATTTGGCAGTACAGCCTGGGAAGAAGCTTATGAGTGAGCGGCCCATGACTAGCACCACTGATGCAACAAATGTTCTCTCAGTGCTGTGGAAAACAACCCCTATACATACATACGTGTGTGTGTGTGTGTGTGTGTGTGTGTGTGTGTGTGTGTGTATATATATATATATATATATATATATATATATATATATATATATATATATATATATATATATATATATATATATATATATATATATATATATATATATATATATATGTATATATATATTGTATAATTATATATTATTTTTGGTTTGTTTCACTCGTATTTGTGTGTATACCGTATTTTCCACACTAAAAGGTGCACTGGATTATGAGGCGCACCTTCAATGAATGTCCTATTTAGTATTTTTTCATACATTGGGCGCACCACGTTATAAGACGCAATCTACAATGCATCAACTAGATGGAGGTACGCTCAAGAGAACACCAACATCATGTCAGTAAAATTGATTTAATAAGGCAGCGACACAGTTCACTTAACCAACAGCAAGTTGTAACATTGACTCGTTAACGTTGAACTCTCTTGCCGCTGCTCGATTTCCGTGTTCAACTGCATAACCGATCGCCTTAAGTTTGAACTCTGTGTTGTCAGCATGTCTCTAGCAAGGAGCCATTTTGGGGTTGAAATATTACCATAATGACCACACACAAGGCTCATCGGATTTTAAGGCGCGCTGTGAGCTTTTAAGAAAATGGAAGGCTTTTAGGTGCGCCTTTTAGTGCGGAAAACACGGTATATGTATATCTGATGTCATTTGTGTAATCGCTGTATTGATTTCCTTTAAAAATTGACCCTGGCTTCGGTGCTTCCCCCTCCCAGCATCTCGACAGGCCCACCGGTACCGGCGCCACCACCACAACCACCACCACAAGGGCAGACGAGAGCGCAGAAAGCACAAGCGGCACGGCCACCGGATCGGCGGTCACCACGGTGCCGACCACGGCCTCAAGCAAGGCCACTTCTGAACCAAAAGAGAAAAAAAAAAAAAAAAACCCCGACATCCGTTCTTCTCTTCTCCTCCTCTCCCCATCCTTCTTTCCTCTTCCTATTTCTCACTCCCCCTTCTCCATCAGTCCATTCGCTGGAGTCCTCCTGTATCATAGGAAATTCCTGGACAATAGCCGGGACGATAGCCGCTCCCTCTGTTTCCCTTTTTACGTTTCTTTTCTCCCGCTTTTCTTGTCATTCACACTCACTTGAGTACAAATTGTAAATAGGATCTTTTTTTGTTTTTGTTTTCTCGGCTCTCTGGGTTTATTGTTTGGTCTTTTGTGTGTGTATGTGTGTGTGTGTGTGTGTGTGTGTGTGTGTGTGCGCGCTCGCACACATGTATATATTGGCGACTCACTCGGTTGACTCGAAAGTCAAGATACAAGAAGCATTTTGCTCCCTTGTTCCTGACAATTTGCTGTCTCCACCCCCCCTCCCTTTTTTCCTCTAAATTCAGCAGTTAAGGCTTCAGTTTGTGGATTAAGTCCACATCACTGACTGCTGTATTTCTTATTCTCATCTGTTAGTTCTTTTTTTTTAACCCACCTTCACTTATTTTTAATCTCTTGTGCTCAGCAGACACAAGAATGCACTCGAGCAAGCTCTGATTTAACTCGGAGCCCGGTTCCTCAAAGTGATACAATTTGGTTTGGATGTTAAGAGGAGACCATATAAGACAGTGTGAAGGGTACCAAACGGCATGTTTCCATTCATGCGTATGGTTTGGTTCCATTGTCAAACGCTACAACGGGGATTAGAAGACATGTTAGGTTTCATTGTTTCACCCTTTCAGGGACAGCAGTTACTACAGTGGACAGTTTATCATGTTATCAGGTTACAGGGTGCATGAAAGGGTTACATTGTGAAGTCTACCCCCCCCCCCTCAAAAAACAAAAACAAAAACAGTCATACCTGTACTCCCAATTTTTTTCCATTGTACTGTATTACTTCACATTATTATTATTCTCTATCGACCAATCAACGAGCAGCACGTTTAGCTCCGCCCTACAATACGTGCCTGGGACACCACCAAAATATTACTGAAAAGACTGTATCTTCTTACCTTGGCAGGGAGAACGTGCACCGAGATTCCTCGCTGCTTCCCCGCAACGTCCTATCACTTTAATTAATCTCTGCGTGTTTAATTAACAAAACGGATTATCTGCAGCACCGCCCCCGCATCGTGAATCAGTTTGATGGACACGCAACGGAAAAGCCAATCTAGCCAATCGTCGTCATCAGGCCAACACAAGCATGCAAGAGCATTTTCAGTTCAAGTTTATCTCTGAGCAGGAAAACAAGCAAAAACAAGCCCTCTTCATGCAGTTTGGTATGAAGATCTGATTGTGAGTTCAAGAAAAGGAATGATTAGATGACAATTACGATGAAATCGCACATCTCTACCCCCCCACGCAGAGATGTTAATTGTAATTTGTGACAAATTCACAGAATTATGAGGAAAACTTTTTTTTTAAATAAGACAAAAGGCTTTTTTTCCTTTCAAGTCATCATGTGACTGCAAAAAGTACTTTTTTTCTCGAGAAATAACGTAATGTTATGAAAGCACATTTGTTATATTCCAAGATTTCTTTTTCTCAGTTTCTTATCTGATGAGATGCATATTTATCACACGCAAAGGTTCCAGTTCATTAAACCGATTTTAATATCACACATAGAGAACCCACGTTAAGCATATGTTTTTTTTACTCAATTGGCTGATTACCAAAAATCAGCATCGGCATCACAAAATCCATATTGGCCAGGCCCTACTATACAGCATTAATCTTCCAATATTAGGACTTTGTTCTTGGAAAAAAAAAATCTGAATGTGAATTTCTTGACATTTCATTATTTTTCTCACAAATCACAATTTGGTTGTATTTTTGCTTCATACGTGTTTTTAAAATTATGTACAATTTTGAATTTGGCCTTGTAATATTGCAATTTAAGCATAAGAAAAATGTTGGGTTTTGCAAGAAAAATGACACATTCGTTCTCGGGATATATGAAGATAATAAATGATACAACGGCATGGACTAAATACATTTGTGCGCAGTTTTAAAATCTTTGTCATGTAAATATATTTGGGGGTTTTTAAAACTCTGTATGTGGCTCATAATCATCAGCCTTTTTTAAACCAGATGAAAATACAAGAGTAGAGCCCGTAAGTGCGTTAGTGTGTGTGCCTGTGTGTGTATGTATTTATTCATATTTATTGACGTGTGCTCATGATTTTCAGTCCAGTCATTGTATTTTTATTTTCCAGTTAAACGGTCATTAAAGCAAACCTTGTTTGGATCTGTAACTTGGCTCTGTCACTGTTATTATTTGCATTTATTTATTTACACTCTTAACACAAATCTTAACACGCTCAACTTTTGAAGCCTCAGGCCACTTGGAATAAGAATCGTATAATGGACAAAGTTTTGTGGGAAAAGTGTGCCACAAAAATTCATTTGCTTTGGCTTTTAAACAAAATGACATGGGGGAAAAAAAGTCTGGCTTTTCAATACAATATGAGCATTTTATTTTAAAAATAGAACTAATCAATGCAAACGTAAATAGCCCAATGGATAATGGCGAACGAACAGCATTTAAACGTAGTCCTGCAAAACGTGTTGGCTTGCTGCAGGCAGTGCAACACGAGCAATTTAATTAATTTTGTCAAGCGGAAGTTAATGTCCAAAGTGGAAACTAAGCGTAATGGCTTTGCTAAAATGGAAATGACCTGAGACGCCTGCCAAGAAACTACATTTTTATCGTCCATAACTGCGTTAAGTCCGTCACGTACGTTCAGAGGTGATTAGTTTTACTTAATTTTGGTTTTAAGGAACCTGTTGAAAATAATTCAATTAATAACCAGTCAATACAAAATTCACTTTAATAGCGTGTGCTAACACAGTTAGCATGTACGCTAAAGCGTCATGCTCACGACTATCAGGGGAAGTGACGAGAACCTTGACAAGAACTAATGGCACTCTGCGTTCATTAGGTGAGTACAGTAGTTATACTTTATCTTACTGCCCGGTGCAACATGAATGATCATCTACCACATCCATCAATAAATTTTGCCGATCAATATGCTAATTTGGTCAGCATTTAGCTGAAACCATCCAGGCTGACGACTTAGATGGAAATTTACCAGAGACAGTTAAGAATGTTACATAAAACGTCGTTAGTCCATCAAGCCTTTATGGAAGCAACATTTTAAATTGTTCCCGAAAATTGTGTTGGTATGTTTATTTTTAAATCTGGAAATTCATTTCATATCATTGGAGGTTGTGGTCTGACATGGCTCTTGTCTCCTTCCAATTAACCACACTTTTCTGAAATTTTTGTAATGTTTTCTCGGTATGAAGTAGACACGAACTGCCATTTTTGTTTCCGCGTTTTCTCTTGCTTCTGCCAGCGAGGAAACTAAGCAACTGTGTTCTTGTTCTTTCGTCCTTCGGTGATATTTTACTTTCGCAGTAAGAAGTGTTTTGTTTAATTGTTTTGGCTTTGTAAGTTATAGATTGATAATAAAGCTACACTCATAGATGTTGTAAATAAATCACTGTCAGGAAAGAAAAATAAATGTGGCTTTAAATATTTTCAGGCGCATTGTATCAATGCCAGGCAACTGCATGTGCCGCATTGGGTAAAGATGCTCACAGCTAACCAGATATAAATAATACACATTTTTTTCCTTTCAGTTGGTTGTGGCTGCAGGCTTCAAGAGAGGTTACAAGGGTGGGGGGGCAGTTCCTTGGTTGCCATGACGATGGAGAAAGAGGAAAGAGGGTCTTAAGGTGAGAGGAAGGACTAGACAAATAAACGGTTGTTTGTGAGTTTACGCCCACGATTGCAACCTCGATGGCCTTCACTTCATCAGCATGAGATGCGTTTTGTATATACATTTTAAAAAATCTGCTCCCCTATTCCTCTCATCGCTTTTAAAAAAACATCTTTACGATTCACAGCTGTGCTCACATACAAAGGATCAAATCTGCATGTGTTTTTCTTTTTCTTTTTTTTTCAACACTTACTTCAAAAGAGCTGGCAGCCTCAATGAGAAGTGTTAAGCGATTGTCAGATTCCGGGGTCACAAATTATCAAAGGTAAAATAGACTGTTTAGTGTGGGGTTTTTAGGAGGTAAAATTATTTTTCAACTTGTACAACAATTAACTCTATTATTTTTAAGTCGGCCCGCGGGCTGCGAGTTTCACACCCCTGAGTTAAAAGTACAGTTTATCCCAGTCATGTTCACAATATGCTGTTGTTTCTTTTTATGGACAACGTCAAATTCTAGCACACTAACAGGAAGTAGTAACAGATTATTCTCAGATTGTTATTCTTCTTCTTGTAAGAAAGAATCCATTTGTCAGCCAACGTCTCTTTGTTGGCTAGTAAAGCCAGACAGGCACAAGTGAGCACTATGAAGATTGTAAATTAATGTCTTAATTAAATCAGCACTCAAGCCGCAAAAAGATGAGGTGATGTGAATGATCAGATAATTTCAGTGCCTCCTTGTTTGTAACCTTGTTCTCCAGTCGATAGCAGACTTCTCTGACACCTCATGAAAATCAATGGGGATCTCCTGCATTATTCCGCATTATCTGCTAATGACGCCGTCAAAGTTCAACTAGATTAGAAAAAGGAACACGGGATTTGACGTCCTCGCACTCAACCTGGCAGACCACAAATACAATAGAACCTGAATTTAAGGGATAGGGAACCCACCGACCTTGGATTCAACTGAGACAAAAATAAATCCAATCCACACAAATCTGTCTTTTGTATGCACAGTACCGGTACATTTCAAACTCTGCTAGCTACATTTCAGACGTTTACTGACGCACTGGGGCCATCAACAGACAGAGACTGGTCATGTGTTTCCAGTTTGGGCTGCTATTTCATCGTAAATATTTTACAGTAGACTAGAGCAGGCTAAAAAGTCTGTCAATGTGGCGGCCATGTTAGCAGGGGAGAGAGGCCCTTCAAATGTATGGCACATAAATGTTAGCATCCGCTAGCATCCAAAGATTGTCGTAGTGACCAATTTATATCTATGGCTTCTTTGATGAGAGTAGTGTACACATCTCTCAGCCATGCTATCTTTGGCATAGCACACACAATTTTTTTTCTTTTTTTATAGCTCAGGTGAAAAAAAGGAAGCACTAACATTGTGGCTCATCCATGCAATCAGATGTACACCATCATCCTCTCCCCCAAAACACCAACAAGGTAAGTTTGTATACACTTTTCAACAAGGTTCAAGCTTTTAAATACATTTACTGTTCTGGTCACTCTCAAACTCTGCTGCAATGTCATCAAAAAGACTTTAAAGTAGACTAGAGCAGGCTAAAAACTGTGCCAATGTGGCGGCCATGCTAGCAGGGCAGAGAGGCCCTTCAAATGTACGTGAGTACATTGTAAGATGTCGAAATAAAGTACAACCAATCTCAGTTTTGCTTCCGTTGCCTTTTTAAAAACGTGTTTTTAGCATGTCTTAGCATGCTACGCTATGCTTCAAGCTAACGTGTTTTTAGCATGCGTGCATGCATGCCGTATGTTTAAACTGGCGTATGTTTTACCACCCCTGGCTGCGCCCAATAATACAGTGCGTTTTGTGTATGTGTAAAATACAGAAATAGCACCCGTTACTGAGACTGCGCCCTACAACACGGTGCGCCGAATGGTCGTTAAAATACGGTATGCCACATCGATGTTAGCATCAGCTGTGGGATGCATACCATCTACCTCTCCCCCAAACACCAGCAAAGTAAGTTTGTATACACTTTTCAACAAGGTTCAAGCTTTTTTTCCAATACATTTGCTCTGTCCGGGGCACTTTCAGACTCTGAAAATAGTCTGAACTGTTTTATACTGTATTGGTCCTGAAAAAAAAAAAGTACGGTACTTCAGTGTCATGGATATTGTTCACCTGCCTGTCCATTCCCATTCACACGAAATGCAAATAACTCCTGATAGGGCAATGCTCACCTTCCCCCACTCCGTCTTCAGACTGGTACTTGTTCTTTGTCGATCCAATAACACCTTTACTGCTTTTCACTTGGAGTGTTGCGTGCTTCTTGCCCCTTCCTCACCTCAGCCCTCCCAAACACAAGTGCGTCGAGTTTCATTAACCTCTCCTCTATTCTCCTCCTGATCCAATCTGGGATCAGCGGAACAGGCCTGGTGGACATTGTGACAACGTCGATGAGAGCGAGCATGTGACATGAAACCAAGTTAAAGTTTTCTACCACAAATGTCCTTGCAACCCCGCTGGGGGAAACGCTTGCCATTTAGCCAATTTAGCGCTCTCCGCAAAGCAAATGCTTTGCATGCATGAAATGTGTCAGCTGCCGCATTTCCGGCCCAATTACAGAACACATCAGACAGGATCATTCGGGAAGATGGGGCAATTTCAAAAGCTATTTCCCGCGAGCTAATGTTGTATAGATATGGCATCTGTTTGTTTGCTCAGTTGCGGTAATGGCGAGATCACATGCAATCAGCGAGTTGAATTTTCACATATTTATGCCGAAGACTTTTATTCCCCTCAGATAATGTTGCTGATGTTTCAGCAATCCGACAAAATGGCCGCATCAGAGCAGTAACAGAAAACCTATATCCATTTGTCCGCTTTTGACTTTGACGAGGAACCAAGCGGAGGTGCAACCGGGCACGCTTTCACTTTTCACTGCAATTTTCATGAAAGTTTCATGAAATTTCATGTCCTCCTTCATTTAGATCGGACAGCACTTTATTCAAGTAAATGCCACCCATCCAATTCTTGCCGCAATTGCCCTCATTCAAGTTGCAGGGGTGATAGAAAATGGATGCATTGATATGCACTGCGGTAGAAAAATTGAAAAAATCTATATATATATTTAAATATGATAATAATAAATGTCAGGCTGACACTGTGAAGTGCAGTCCGTAATGAAAGCAGTTTTGCCCATTGATGGCTGTCGCTTCCAGCAAGTGTGGTCAAGGCACACGCCCGAGTGCTTCACATCGTGGACAACTCTGTTCACGTCCGCAGATGTGAGTGGTGCTTTCCCTTGTTCACCAAAGCGTGAATGCCTCCGGGTGTTTTCCGAGCTTCAGGTGCACCTCAGTCTTTTTGTACTCCCCCCTCACTCGTGTGCGTGATGGGCAACTTTAGACGGTCCTGTTTAGGCTCGTATGATGACACGGGGAAGGAGCAGGAAGTCAGGATTTTAAATCGAGGGGAATTGTCATTACGATCAGCGTGTTGGTTAAAAGAATTGGAAGGACAAACAAGCTCCAAGCAGTGACTTAAAACAATGCAAGGATGCTCTTACATAAGATGGACTTTGCCTTGAAATGCCAGGTTCAGTCAGCGACTTTCATTTGGGCTCCATCACATCACAAAAAAACTCAAAATTACTTGAGCAACGAAGTGCAGACGGCTTCCTTAAATTATGCATGACATAGTGCACCAAGAAGGACTCTGCTGACTAATTTAGTGGCGGTGAATCCGAGTTCGCGTCGTCAAGACAAATCATTAAAACCCGACAACTTTGATCACCGAGGTCATCTTGGGGTTTCTGTGACTCAGCCTGCTGTGGGCTAGCATAGCAAACATCAGTGTGTATCTTTCTTAGGTTTTTAGGATTTTAGTAATGCAACCTTTTCTTTTACAGACCATGCGAAGTTAATTCAGAGATTTGTTGACAAATACATTACACGTGTTTGAAGACAACTGCTGAAAATGTGCACAGACTGGGAACTACCGTATTGGCCCGAATATAAGACGGCCCTGATTATAAGACGACCCCCTCTTTTTCAAGACTCAAGTTTGAAAAAAGACTTTTTGAACACCAAATACATTTTTATACAGAAAATAGTCACAGTACAGTACATCTGAAACAAATGATTATAACATTAGGGCCGTTCACACGAGCAGATTTATTTCGGACCTACTCCGAAACTGCTCCCCTCGAGCGTTCATACGTGCAACTTTGTTCCGGCGTAGTGCCCGAAAACAGCTTGTTTCGGATCAAATTTAAACCACCTCAGGGAGGTGCTTTAAAAATTTGCTCCGGAACAAATGCTCGTTTGCGAAGCAGTACCGATGCAAATGTGCACGTATGAACGCAACTAAGTTAAATTTGCTCCAGAGCAAATGCTCGCTATGGGGTGGGGAGCCTCGCTGCGCATGAGAAGAGTTGATTACGTACGGCGAGAATGCGTTGCTTTCGTGCTCTGTCAGACTTCCGTCAGGTGTTTGTTTAATAACGACACAAGACATGGCTGCTAACAGTAGCAAAGCACCTCTTGGGTTATACCATCTCAACTAGAAGGGGGGTTAGTCCCCAAACGTCATCTTTCCTTTTGTAGGAGACTGGACTGTCTCGGAGTTGTTTGTGTAGTTTGTTCCTTTGTTGTGTGTTCACAACCCCCCGCCCTCCATAGAATTAATTTAGTGATTTTATCTCTTGATTTTTGTGTTTGGCGCATTAAATGTTTGCTTTTCTGAGTGTCATTGAACTCATCGTTGATTTACGTTTTCGGGGGCGGTCACTCTCAGGCAGAAGGCACGGAGACACAGAAGGAGAAGGACGTGCCTGTACAGTAGTTGCTTGAGTTGTGTATACGTTTTAAAAAGAACCAACGCGACAGCTCATTTGTTTTCTGTCGTTTTGCTCCGCAGCAGAAACTGCCCGTGTGAACACAAGTGGAGCTGCTTTATACTAATGGGGGACAAGCCATATCTTTCGTGATTTTTTGTTAGCGTGGATTAGTGAGAAGCAATTTGCAGTCCTGTTTTTCACCCCCCCCCCAATAGCTCACAACATCCACCTTGTTGACAAATGTGTGCTCTTGTTTGGGCAAGGAAATTGTTTGAGCTATTCCAAACACACGCCCTGTTAAATGTCACTGCATGTGACATTTGTTGTGCAATCATCGGATCAGCAATGCAGTTTTTGTAGTATGTGAGGGAAATTGTAATGAGGCTATCGTGTGTCGTGCTATAGCCGCCCTAGCCCCGGTGTAGCGCCATGCCTGAAAATGGGTCATGTTCAAATATTGCACAGAATCCTAACCAAACATGTCATCCGGATACAGCCAGGAGCTGGCAAAACGTGTCAGGGATCTTGGACTCAACTCCACGTAGACTGTAGCCAGCACAGCTGATCACTGTGCACCCAGTCATTAACGGTACCCACCTAGTGGTGCCATTCTGGCTCGAAAGGGAACCACAAATGTACTTTTCCATTTGCACAGAGTGAAAACAAAAACAAACAACCCAAAAAAAAACACACATTGTCAATTGAAACATCATAGCCCTTCTTACTTTGTGGGTGAAACACATTTTAAAGTTAACACAGGAGGGAATATTTTTTTAAATGTTCGGATTTCCGAAAAACAAACCCAAAGCATGACGCTGCCAACACATTACTTAACGGTTGGGATGATGTTCTCCTGGTGATGCCCAAAAGTGTTCAAACTTCATTTCATTGAATGATAAAAAAATGTCACAAAATGCAGTACATCAATAAAGCTTTTCAAACTTGCAATTTGTTGGGAACCGCAAGGCAGTGTCTCCTGAAGAAGAACCGAACCTAATGAGGAGTAACAACATCACGTCTGCACGCGTATTAATTTGGATGCTTTTTTTTTAAGGGACTGCTGGCTATTACGGAGGCAGAATATTGTCTCGTGTTGGCTTCTCCCCTCCGACCCCTTACCCTTCGCCCCCGAGGACATTCAGTGAATACCTTCCAGCCGAGCCAACTCACACCATCACGCACTAATGAACGCAGACATTCGATTGAAGGTTTAGCTCGTTCGCAAACGTTTTTTTTTTCCTCTGTTGTAAAGTGATGCTAAAATGCGGGTGTAGCTCACCACCAGAGTGCATTGAACAAGACACGTGCGGTCAGCGAGGACAGAGGAGGCATCAAGAGGAAAAACAAACAGTGATTGAATCAAATACAGTGGTACCTCGGCTCACGAACACTGTAGCTCACGAACTTTTCGCCTCACGAACATTAATTTCGCGAGAATTTAGTCGCAGCTGATGAACTAGTTTTCGGCGGACGAACCAAACCAAGCGGTCGAACAGCGCCCCTGTGGCGGCCGCGAGAAGCTGACGCACGCTCACGGCGTTCACTTTGTCACCCCCTTTCTTTGAATGCGGACGTGGTTTGTGTTTGCTCGACATTTTGGACCATATTGAGTGTACTTTTGCTATTATGGGACCGAAAAAGACCCCGCCACAGGCTAGTGTTAAGCCTAAGAAGACATTAAAGAAAATTACGATCGAGTAGAAGAATGAGATCATTGAAAAACACTAACAAGGTGTGCGTTTGTGTGACTTAGCGTCCCAGTACCAGTACGCTAACACGCAACAGGTGTCAATTAAGAGGTTTTTAATCAGCAAAAAGGATAAAGAGTCTCCTTCTAAGAAGCAAAGAAGAGAAGCCACACCGGAGGTTGAGTTACCTACAGTCCTTATGGAAGGTGACTCTCCTTCCAAACCGTAACTCCCTCCCTCCCTCCCCCTCCCACTCCGTTCCATCAAGCCATCAACTACGATCACAAAGGTAAATAAAACGACTTTATTATACAGTACAGTTTATTTCTTTAATTTCAGTACAATAGCACATTTATTATACATAAAATAAGGTATATTTTTGTGTAGTTTTAAGGCTTATTTAGTCGAAAATTATGTTTATGGGGACCTGGGAACGGATTATTCTCATTTTAATGGTTTCCTATGGGAAATAAATGTTCGGAAGAGGAACTTTTCTGCTCACAAATCTTTTCTGGGAACCAATTAAGTTCGTGAGCCGAGGTACCACTGTACTCTTTAGTTCACTGCTCTGTGCTGCGTATTGATATTCTGCAGTATTGATGCACCCCTCATGCCGCAAAAACGTTTTTTTTTTTTTTTTTTTTACTGTAGACCAGGGTTGCAATAACTTGCTTTCTGCACCATCCAACCGGGTTTGCGCACCCCTTTTCCACAGCATGCTCCATGCCAAAGTCAAACAATGCCCTTTATTTTTGCATGGCTTTGAAGGGATTCCTTTTATTATCGACCAGCTTTTTCCACTCATTTTAAGCCACACACCTTTCAATACACCAACAGTGTTGGCGTACCCCTTCTTTCATAGTCGCCCCCCCCCCCCCATCCCTCTCCATCTTCCCTTTGCCAAAGTCAAGACAATGTTCATTTTGGCATGGTTTGAAGGATTTTTTTTCTATTGTAAACCGGGCTTTATAGTGTGTTTGCAGCAGTGGAGTTGGCGCTCCTTCTCTCCCCCAGCATCCTTCACACCAAATTCAAAACACTGGCCATTTTCTGCGTGGTTCCAAAAGATTTCATTTCCTTCACTCAACGTATTAACTTCAACACCTGCACGAAGAGTTTGGAGCACCCACTTATTCAGCTAAATATGGTTCCCTGCCAGATAAAAGGGTTCCGTCAGTAAAAACTTGCTGTTAAGACACGAAGACTTTTTAGCAGATGAAACCGCTCAAAACTTTTACAGTGGCAAAAAAAAAAATCAGTGTCCCTGCGTCCCCTCTTTCACATTTGTTTGATCTAACTATCCTGAGGGCGGCGGGCGGTGCAAACGAACCCTCTGTAGGAATGAAAATGAAAGAACCTGAGGATAAAAAAGCATACAGATGGGACTGTGGCCCACTCAGGGCAGAATAAACGAATCCTGATTTAAAGCCTCGTGTCCCCCCAAGGCCTGCGAGATCACAGAACAGAGACCTAACCCTCATCATTCCCACAATAGAACACTCATGATATACAGGTATATTGATCTTCTGTCTTGCAGTCATTATCTATGATAACAGATGGCCGTATATGTTGTTGTTGTAGTTTGTGATTCAATGGCATATATGAAGTGTTCATTATTTTTTTAAGTAAATATTTTGGTGTGTTTTTGCCGCCTCGCCTTGTCCTTTCGTTCCCTAGCGGGGAAGGAAGTAGTGAAGGAAAGATTCTGGAATGGCAATTTATTTGATTCTGCCTAGCAATAAGTGACCGTGCAAGGTTCATATTTAAGCAATGTAGTTTTACGTACAGTTTATCGCGCGTTTCGTACACAAGATAACTCAAAGTGCTTCACATAATTCAAATGACATTTGAAAGTATTTACAAACCAAAAAAAATTTGATATTACAAGGAAAGTAACGAATTTAAGAGCGTTACGTTCTGTTTTTGTGTATCTCCACCAGGTGGCAGAGGAGGGCCTCTCCTTCGGGTTGCACACCTGTTGCTCATGTAATCAAGCTTAAGGAGTTCTGTTTCCAAGACACAAATTCTTCTAGGTGTCCCAAGCTTTCATGTTCTCCATTTTCTGATTCCGCCTTGTCTTCGCGTACCTTTTGTAAGTTGTCTTTTGTTGTTATTGTTAGTCACGGATTTTGTATTGTACGTGTTTTGGATTTTCTACTTTCTGACAAGCTCTTTCCGTTTGTATTCTGTTCCTTGGTTTTTGGTTCATTCATTTTCCTGGTGTTTACAAGCAACTTTTGTTGTACTTTGTAGGTCTTGGAATTTTTTTTTCTGTCATGTTTTTGTTCAATCTTTCCGAGTTCACGTTTCTCAAGTCCAATTCCATTCTGTCCCGAACGTTCTGGAAATCTGACAAAGAATACCTTTTTACAAGTTCTAAAAGAACATACATTTAGTAGTCTTACACGGGATGTGCGCTACCAACTTCCACATTTGGCAAAACAGGTTGAAGCACTTAGGTTACCAGCTCAGGGATATAGCGGCTCCCAAAGCACCCAAACTAGGAACTGCAGCAATTTTGTGTTCTAACCATCATATCATCAACCCGTAGTTATGCTAATTAACACTTTACACAGAAAGTCCACTATCCTATTTTCCCGGTTTCGTCACATCACATTCCGCGTATTAACGGATTGTGCATGGTTGACACAATGCTGGCTCCAACTGGCCAAATGATCCATCACTCTGTGTTTTAATGCTGAATCCAACTCGACACCTGCATAAACAAATACCTCATTTTGCATCTTATGAGAATGATTGACATTCTCTCCGCCAATAGATTTAGAATTAAAACATCTCCAAACAATAATGGCCTGAGACACACGGCACATTTAGTACCATTGTGGATAAAAATGCATCTCAATACTAGACGCTCCCTGGAGTTGAGTTCATGTTTTCACATCGGTGTTTATGATGGATGGCAGGGGAGATAAGCTTCCAATGTAAATTGATGTATCACTTGACTCCAGGTCAGAATCATCATAACAACATTCAAGGGGCTAAGCGGGATGACGGAACTTCCAGTGTGGCGGTGCACTGCTGGAGGGCTCCAATGTTTACGTTTCCATTAGCAACTGAATATTAAAGACAGGCCCTAAGGCGAGCCGAGTTAACGAACAACTACTACTTGACACGCACATCACAGTCAATAAACAAGCGTGCTGCATCATTAAGGCAATCCGTTGGTCTTTTCCTGTGGTTCACATGCAGCAGAGTAGCGCAGATGTCCACTTAGCACACTTACTAATGCAGGATACAACTGCGTGCCACTTAACTCCTGAGCTGAGGAGTTCTGCAACTACTTTACCTGATATAAGGCCAGTTTTCATGTTTGTATGAATGTTTAAGATGTCAAATTGATGCAAATAGGCTGAAAAAGATATTTAGGGCACTGGAGTAGGCTTAAGGTAAAGAACTTTCTCAAGATTTTTGATAGTTTTAGGTGTCACGAGAAATAATTAGCATCACATTCACTGTTCTGCTTAAAAGCTTTTTTTTTTTCTCCATGTCTTGATCAGAAACCAAGTGGAGCAAGTTTAGGCTGTGGAAATTGTTTATTTTGGTTTCCTTCCTTCTTCCTCACCAGCCTTGCCATGTTCCCTGTCTGCATCCAACGAATGAGCTGCCTTCCAGCAATCATGCACCGCCACCTGTTCCATGTGGTAATATTCATGTGAAACTCTAGCATGGATGTCTTTCAAAAGGGCTTAGTCAACCGTAGTTTTTTGTTGTTGATTTTTCTCGTGAGAAGTGTGAACTGGAGGCACAGCATCATCCTTGTGCAAAGCTTTGTCAATCTCTTTTCGGGTTATGGTCATTTTTTTTCTTTAGCCTTTCATAACAACAATCAGTCGTGCTCACAGTGTGAAACACTCAAACGCACAAAGGCAACGTTTTCCTCCCCGCTTGCTGGTCAATTGAGCGTGTTTGTTTGCACACACAAAGGCATCCAGAGATCCACTGTCGCTCGTTTGATGCATTTTTCAAAAGGTGATGATGAAATCATTAAGCAAGCCGCCCACGTGGAGTGCGGAGAAAAGAGAAAATGTAGAGCAGAGGATGGAATGTGCAATATGCACTGGATGAGACAAAAAGCACAGTAGGGGGAAAGTGGCCAGTTTTGTGCCCAGATATTGGCTCGTATTGTAATATGTGATGAGGTTTTTGCAAGTCAACCCCGTCCACTAACAACAACAAAAAAACCTCCACATTTTATGAGTGTATTTATTTCATTTTAAATAAATTTTTGCATCAATATTAAAGAAAGCGTTTGGAGAGTTTTTTTGTTGGACACCGACAAATCTATCTGTACTTGGTTTAGCACGCTCGAAGTGGTGTTTTAGCCGGCCAGATAGCGAGGAGTTGAATGAACTTCCTGTCTTTAAAACAAATATATATATATAAACATGGACAATTTAGTTTTGGGGGGGGACAGAGAAAAAAAGAGATTTGTGTGGCCGCCGAGCTGCTACTTACTCACCTGCCTACCAGGTTTGCCAGATAGTGAATTAGCGCGTAACACTAGATAGCTAAAGGCCCTGTCACACCTTGACGATTCAGCCAGCGTATGCCGACGTTCAGATTTTCCCTAAAACGCTGGCATACGCTGAATTATCGAAATTTTTTTTAATTTTGGGCGTATACATAGCGTATTCATAACGGGTTGGACGTATACATAACGTATCAGTAAATTATATAGAACGTTTCGATAACTTATAGATAACTTATTCCAACGAATGCCTAGCGTGTTGCCGGCGTACACAACTTATGCCCAACGATAGTCTAATTTATGCATAGCGTGCAGCAGCGTATTGCCGACGATCACGTGACGTAGTCTATAAAAAAGGCTGGCGCTCGACGTTTCAAATCATAACTGCACTAGACATTGCAGTACCAACATCTGTTTGGGGACTATCCCCTCCCGGTCTAGTTAAAATGGTATAACCCAAGAGGCAAGGTGCGGCTTGCCATCGTTACTGTGAGTTGCTATTCACGCTATTAAAGCAGCAATCAAACGCCATTATGACTTGTGTCATTAATAAACCAAACAACATCAGCGTCATGCCAAAGAAAAGTCTGGGGAGCTCAGGCGTAGAAAAAAAAGTAGTGTGTTTCCGGTAACATGAAATTTCAGCATAGGGTCGGTAGGTCGGACAACATTTTTTTTTTTAATCTTTTTTTCTCCCTCCCTCCCCCATCAAAAACGTAAACAAAATAACCATAAAACATAAAACAAGGAGACATTGAAACCAGTGCCGGATGCTCGTCTGTCAAAGAGGGGAAGCTCAATTTTGATCGACATCATAAAATGTGTCCGTTCATTTATACGCGAATTCTACTCTAGCTCCGTTCCTTTTCAAGGAAATGATCTGTGACCCTGTCATACCAACAAGGCGTCTTTTCCCCGTACTTAATTAGTGTCCTACAACTATAGGAACTACAATAAAACCCACCAGAAATAAAAGATTTGTCACTAGTTGTTTACAACAAAGAGTGTCGCTAAATTGATTAGGAGAAGTCTCCAGCTCAACTCGGAACAGAATGCGAGTTGAAAAATTGCTCGCGACGGACGTCTACACTAAAAGCTCGGTGACTGGCTCATTTCAATGTCAATCAAACTGGCACACATGCTCAGACAGATCATCCAATCAGATGCAGAAAAGCCTGGCGTCCGGTACCCTCCCACTGCCATCCAGTCCCAGAGACGCCGAACTCCGTGGGCGGGACAAAAACCAGTTTGTATCCAATGACTCGTCTCCGTTCAACGTATTGGGACAACCTACCCTGAACTCACTACCGTTTAAAGCACAGCGAAGCTGCGGCGTGAAGGAGAAGGGAGTCACGTCGTAACCAGTAATAAGAAGAAGCTGATTCGAGGCAAAAGTTGAGCACGTTGTAGCGCATATTTAGTCAATGACATGTACACACAATGACATTTACATTCATATATTTCATCACTTATTCTTTGACATTTTAGGGGAAGCCAAGCTTCCCTTGCAGTCCGAGAGCAATCGCCACTGATTGAAACCCCCGTGTTGGGTGACGATGTACGCCACTAGCATTAGAGTTTAATGTTGGCACTATTTTGTGTGGAGGGATACCATGTTCTGGGGTGTATGTAAATAAAGGGGGTGGAGCTTCCCTGCAGTTCGCTTCTGGCAGTGAAGGTGCACTGTGGCACGCCAGGTGTTTAGCGACTCAGTGATAGCGACCACACAAAGAAAAATAAGAATCGTCTCCTGTCTTGTGCCTCGAACCGAGTGTAGTCACCAGCAATGATGCCTACACATGAACAGCGAGGGACTTCCGCAGCAGAAGGATCAACAGGTTATGGGCCCAGGTGGGTTCCAGGCACAGCGGCGCTCCATGGGAGAGGATTACCGCCGCGATTTGACGGAGATGAGGCCCGCTATCACATCTGGGAGGCGAGGTTCCTAGCATACTTGAAAACCATCGGGCTAAAAGATGCTATCCTCGGTGTGATGGAGCTACGGGATCCAGCGAACAGGCCGCAACAGAAACCGTGTGGAAAAACGAACTGGCATATGCTGAACTGTGCGGCTGCTTGGATGATAAAACACTGACACTCATCCTGTATGAAGCACCAGAAGATGGTAAGAAAAGTCTGGAAATATTGAGACGCCATTTTGAGTCCGAAGAAAAGCCGCGAATTGTCGGGCTGTACACAGAGCTAACCAATATGCTAATGGCTAACGGCGAGGAGCTAGCGGGCTATCTAGCACGTGTCGAGAAGCTAGTGGCCGCGCTACAAAGAGCTAAAGAGAACCTAAGCGATGCACTATTGGTGGCTATGGTGTTGAAAGGACTCACTGATGAATACAACCCATTTTCTGTGCATGTGACTCAAACGAGGAAGTGTTAACCTTTGCTGAATTCAAGACTAGGCTGAGAAGTTTTGAATGCACCCTCCGCTACCAAGCAGGCCCAGACAAGATGAAGTAATGACCGCCAAGTCATTCAAGCCGAAGCCAAAGAAAAGACAAGAAATACGTCTTCAATGGAGAATGCTTTATTTGTGAGAAAGTGGGGCATAAAGCAAGAGACTGCACAAGTAAGGATAAGAAACCACACAAGCGAACGACAAAAGCTGATAAGAACAATAAAGTGGCTACAGTTATGGACGATTCGAAAAAGTTTTCCGTGGCAGAGACCAAGCCAAATCTTCGAGGGAAGAAGAAGAAACATTATTGTTCGGTGAGTGAATGGCGACCCAAGGGAGCGCAGCAATATGGACTACTCGTGGACAGCGGTGCTTCTGCCCACATAATCACCGACAAGACCGCATTCATCCGATTTGATGAGAGTTTCCGGCCTAAAGATCACATCATGCAGCTGGCTGATGGAAGACGGATCACCGGAAGTGTCGAGAAGAAGGGGGACGCGCAAATCAAGCTGGCCGACAGCAGTGGACGAGTAGTGAGTGTCAAGCTCACAAATGCTCTCCTCATCCCAGAATACCCGCAGAATATCCTTTCTGTGGATGCAGCAACTCGAAAGGAGCAAAGTTCAACTTTGCGAAGAATGACAACAAAATGATTCTTTCAGATGGGACAATATGCAAGATGATTGTAAAGGACCGTATGTACTATCTTGACATTGTCACAGAAAATTCTGAATGCAGTGAGGACTCCTGCAATGCATCTTTAGACATGAAAACATGGCATGAGATAATGGGCCATTGTAACTATGGTGATATTGCTAAGCTTGAAGCCGTGGTAGAAGGTATGAAAATTAGTAACAAAACTAGACCTGACCAGTGTGAAACCTGTATTCAAGGGAAATTCACCCAGAATAGAAACAGGAAAAGTGATGTGAGAGCTAAAGAGCCATTAGGGCTGGTACATACAGATCTAGGTGGGCCTATTGACCCAGAGTCATTCGACGGTACAAATATGCCATCACTTTTACTGATGACTTTTCTGGAGCTGTTTTTGTATACTTTCTCAGGAACAAAAACATGGCAGTCGAGGCTACAAAGCAGTTCTTGGCAGACACAGCACCATATGGTAAAGTGAAGCGAATGAGATCGGATAATGGGACAGAGTTTGTTTCAAAGAGTATCAATCTCTACTTCGAGATAATATGATAAAACATGAGAGATCAGCGCCCTACTCCCCACATCAAAATGGGACAGCAGAGAGGAACTGGCGCACATTGTTTGAGATGGTCAGGTGTATGCTGATAGAATCAGGCTTACCCAAAGAGCTATGGCCATATGCAGCCAGAACAGCAGCAGTTATACGGAACAGATGTTACTGCGAAAGAACAGGGGAGACTCCTTATTTCCTTTTCACAGGAAAAGACCAGATTTGTCAAAAATGAAAAAGTTTGGTTCAGAATGCATGGTGTATGAGCAAAACAGGAGAAAGCTAGATCCAAAGGGCAAAAAGGGGATCTTTGTTGGTTTTGACCGTCATTCACCTGCTTATTTGATTTATTTTCCAGAGACAAACAAGGTTCAGAAACACAGACTGGTCCACTTCATCACAAAGACCGTGACTGAGAGTGAGACGCAGACCGAGAAGACCCAACTGGAGGACCACTATGTAGAGTGGGTAACTATGCCTAAAGCAAGTCAGTTACAGACGGAATATGTAGGAAAAGATTCTGACACTGAACCAGAGCTTAAACCTGACTGCGACACGGACTCAACCAATGGTAATGAGACTCCTCGTACTTCTGGTAGAGAAAGGAAGACACCAAAATATTTAGAGGATTATGAATGTGTGATAAAAGGCAATGAGATCACAATTGATTACTGCTATAGAGCAACAGTGGGATTGCCACAAACATTCTACGAGGCAATGGCATCGCCAAAGTCAGAAAAGTGGAGAAAGGCGATGATAGATGAGATGACTTCTTTTAAAGAGAATGACACTTTCACCCTTGTGCCATTACCGGAGGGTAGACAGACAGTGGGGGAAGGTGGGTGTATGCTTTAAAGGAGGATGACAAAGGCAATGAAACATATAAAGCGAGATATGTAGCCAAAGGGTACAGTCAGAGAGAAGGACTTGACTATTCTGAGACATTTTCACGACCGCTAATCTGACATCACTGCGACTACTGATGCAGCTTGCTGCACAGTATGAGTTGCTGTTAAACCAAATGGACGTGAAGGCAGCATACTTACATGCACCTATTGACTGCGAACTATACATGGATCAACCTGAAGGTTTTTGTGTGAAACAAAGGGATGGTGTACAACTTGTGTGTAAGTTAAACAAATCCATATATGGCCTCAAACAGTCTGGGAGAAATTGGAACATGATGCTTCATGAGTTTTTACTTGCGAACGAGTTTGTACAGAGTCAAGCAGACCACTGTATTTACACCAAAATGTCTGACAAAGAAAAGAAATTTTGTTAGTGTGGGTCAATGATATCATTGTGGCTGCCAGCAATGAGAGGTGTTTATGCAAGATCAAAGAGAAACTCAAGAGTAAGTTTAGGATGAAAGATCTCGGATGCCTCACTCATTTCATTGGGATTGATTTCAAGCAAAATGTGGGCTCAATCACATTGAACCAATCCAGATATATTGAGAAAATATTGGAAAGGTTTGGCATGTCTGAATGCAAAGCAAGAGCCACTCCAAGTGAAATCAAATGTGACCTGGCTCCAGAAGGGGACAAAACTGATCAGAGGAAATATAGAGCAATGCTGGGCAGCCTCATATACATCATGACCTGCACTAGACCTGATATTAGCTGGATTGTGAGTAGACTATCTCAGTATATGTCTGATCCAAGGGAAAAGCACTTGACAGCATTAAAACAGGTGTATTGGTAACTAATGCAATGTTAGTGTACGTGGCGCCATCGAGTGGGGGTGTTGGGTGACGATGTACGCCACTAGCATTAGAGTTTAATGTTGGCACTATTTTGTGTGGAGGGATACCATGTTCTGGGGTGTATGTAAATAAAGGGGGTGGAGCTTCCCTGCAGTTCGCTTCTGGCAGTGAAGGTGCACTGTGGCACGCCAGGTGTTTAGCGACTCAGTGATAGCGACCACACAAAGAAAAATAAGAATCGTCTCCTGTCTTGTGCCTCGAACCGAGTGTAGTCACCAGCAATGATGCCTACACATGAACAGCGAGGGACTTCCGCAGCAGAAGGATCAACACCCCGCTCGGCGGCGAGCGAGTTGGGTACCCAGCGGGTGGGTGTTAGAGCCTCTACGTCCCGCGACCTAGACGGCCCGTGGTGGTCGTGGCCCGGCCTGGACTAGGGTTCCGTAAGACTAAGGCGGACGGGGGGTCGACGTCAACGAGCGCGCGGACGCGCGGTCGGCGGGGTGGGCGGGCGGGGAACGCCGACGGGCGCCTGACCGGGGGTAGTGACGGGGGACGGGCGGGACGCGGAGGTGGCGCGAAGCGCACCGACCGACCCCGCGCCCGACACCGTGCCCCTCCCCCCGCGACGCCTCCCGCCGCCGTCGTCCCGCCGCTCCGCCGTCCTATTTGGATTTCGCTCTCGCTCCGGGCTCGGGAGGCCGGGGTGCGCCGCCGCCGCCGGCCTCGCGGGGTCGGGCCGCGGGGGCGGGCGCTGGGTGTTCGTGGCGGGGGGTAGAGTAGACGACCGCCAACGACCGCCAACGATCGGCGCGCCGCACCACAACCCCGCCCGTCCCGCCGCCACGCCCGCCCCCCGCCTCTCCCCGCGGCCGACTTCGAACGTCGCCGCCGCCCTCGCCTCGTTGAATCTTTTCGATACAGCAGTGGATGCTATTTTCTTAATAGTATGGTGCGAGCATGCGACTGCAACACACAAAACGCGGTTTAAACTGTTATCGGAGATCGTGGCCGCCGCCACGATTCAATGTTGTTGACAGACAGGGCAAACGACGCAACGTGAATATCGCGAGAGTTTGCACCAATGTAAACGCTCTAAATTCATCTTTCCTTTTGTTATTTATAATTTTGTCTGTGGTTTTATTGTTCTTGTTTTGGTTGTAAAGCGTCCTTAAGTGTTTTGAAAGGCTATTATTACACAAAAATGTAGGTTTGAAAAAAAATGCCGACCGTAAAGTTTTTCTTTGAGGTAGAAATTCTCGGTCGGTCGGGTTACCGGAAACACACTACTTTTTTTTTCTACGCCTCATCAAAGGTCTCGCACAGCCTCAGCCCATCACAGCCACTGCAGCCTTCGCCAACTACGTGCGTGACAGCCTGGTCAGCATGTCCAAGCGCAAGTTCCGAAAGGCACGGATGTTGGAGAACAGCTAGTAGGTATTCTCGACGTATTTGGACTTATGAGTAACCTACACTTAACGTGTTTGAACGTGTGCAACGATCGCATAACCTACCTATTACTTATGGCCTGCATGATACGGACGATATCGTGATATCGCTGACATACGCCGAGAAATTTTAGCATGCATAAAATTTTTCGACGACCTCGACGCATTTCGACGTATACCAAAGTGCTTCAGCGTGCTGTTACGTATACAAAACTTACCCATAACTTATTCGACGTACGCCAGCGTATTTGCCAAATTTTTCCTACGTCGGCATACGCTGGCTAAATCGCCAAGGTGTGACAGGGGCTTAAATAGATGCAAATGTAAAGGCCCTGTCACACCTTGACGATTCAGCCAGCGATGCCGACGCTCAGATTTTCCCTAAAACGCTGGCATACGCTGAATTATCGATTTTTTTTTCAATTTTGGGCGATACATACCGCATTCATAACGGGCTGGACGTATACATAACGTATCAGTAAATTATATAGAACGTTTCGATAACTTATAGATAACTTATTCCAACGACTGCCTAGCGTGTTGCCGGCGCATACAACTTATGCCCAACGATAGTCTAATTTATGCATAGCGTGCAGCAGCGTATTGCCGATTTCGATCACGTGGACGTAGTCTATAAAAGGCTGGCGCCGACGTTTCAAGCCCCTGTCACACCTTGACGATTTAGCCAGCGTATGCCGACGTAGGAAAAATTTGGCAAATACGCTGGCGCACGTCGAATAAGTTATGGGTAAGTTTTGTATACGTAACAGCACGCTGAAGCACGTTGGTATACGCCGAAGCACGTCGAGGTCGTCGAAAAATTTTAAGCATGCTTAAAATTTCTCGACGTATGTCAGCGTATGGCTATACGTCCCGTATACGCAGGCCATAAGTAATAGGTAAGTTATGCGATCGTTGCACACGCTCAAACACGTTAAGTGTAGGTTACTCATAAGTCCAAATACGCCGAGAATACCTACTAGCTGTTCTCCAACATCCGTGCCTTTCGAACTTTCACGCACGTAGTTGGCGAAGGCTGCAGTGGCTGTGATGGGCTGAGCCTCTGCGAGACCTTTGATGAGCTCCCCAGACTTTTCTTTGCCATGACGCTGATGTTGTTTGGTTTATTAATGACACAAGTCATAATGGCGTTTGATTGCTGCTTTAATAGCGTGAATAGCAACTCACAGTAACGATGGCAAGCCGCACCTTGCCTCTTGGGTTATACCATTTTAACTAGACCGGGGGTGGGGAGGGATAGTCCCCAAACAGATGTTGGTACTGCAATGTCTAGTGCAGTTATGATTTGAAACGTCGAGCGCCAGCCTTTTTATAGACTACGCCACGTGATCGTCGGCAATACGCTGCTGCACGCTATGCAGCAGCGTATTGCAGTTCGAAAGGCACGGATGTTGGAGAACAGCTAGTAGGTATTCTCGACGTATTTGGACTTATGAGTAACCTACACTTAACGTGTTTGAACGTGTGCAACGATCGCATAACTTACCTATTACTTATGGCTCATGATACGGCACGTATAGCCATACGCTGATATACGACGAGAAATTTTAAGCATGCTTAAAATTTCTCGACGACCTCGACGACTTCGACGATACCAACGTGCTTCAGCGTGCTGTTACGTATACAAAACTTACCCATAACTTATTCGACGTACGCCAGCGTATTTGCCAAATTTTTCCTACGTCGGCATACGCTGGCTAAATCGTCAAGGTGTGACAGGGGCTTTAAGCTTCTATGATTTACTGTCTGCGCTTAGCTAGAAAGCTACAAAATAAGAATGATTTCTTCTATCTATATATCTAGCAAAGTTGTTACTTTATGTCTAAAAGGATTTGTCAGGCAACAAGAGATGTTTAAAGTCCAAGTTTTATGATCCATTCTTGAGCTGAAATGTATGTGATGATTTACTTAGTTTCCCAAATAGTGGGTGCTAAATATGTGTTCACACTAACAGATAACACGCACAGTCTGTCGGCGTGTTGCATGTGATTTAGGCTACTAAAATTTTGATTTTTTTGTGAATATTTGGGAGCGTCCCCCTAGCGGAAAATGAAGTTTGAAGTGATGGAATTGGAAGTGGTAATGGAAGATAAACATATTTCTTGCTGATACTTTTAAGTAAGCCATTAACCGCTTAAAAGCTATGTTTTCTATTACATCTGCCTTTCACGCTGTATTTAAAGATGCAACAGTAGCCCATTTACTGACCATTTATTTAGCTAGCTAGGTAATAAATTTGTTGTTTGGGAGCTAGCTAGCTAACTCGCTAGATGCTAGACATTGTATGATTGTTGACACGAATATAAAATGAAGTATTTATTAAAACCAAGACATTCCAGATGTCGGTAAATCATTTATTTTGGCATTCAAGGCAAGTCATCCCGCATTTGAACTATTTGTTTTTGTACTTGGTGTCTTTCTCCTCGCTGTTTGGCAGGCCGGTTTGCCCAGGGAAGGGGGCGACCCTCAGGAAAAAATAGGGGTTACTGCGCACACGCAAAACTACCAGAAGAGGAGTGACGGCATAGAGCAAATTGGCCGCCAGCACAGGCCAGAATACATCGCTCTGAATGCGAAATGGGGTTTTTGTGTGAGGATGGAGGGAGCCCCCAATGTGAGCCCACTGGCACTGTGGGGGGAAAAACAGCATAAGGTTAGGTTGAGTTCACTTCTTCAGTGTGACCTTATTGAGCTTGCGGTACCTGTACCTGGATCATTGCTCCCGAAAAGAAAACACTCCAGTCAGGCATCCACGTGCAGCCTGGCTTAAAGAGACCGTAAACAAACGCTGCCAGCAGCGGTAGTCCATAGAAGAACATGTGCAGCATCTGTTAAAAGCAAACAGGGGTACTGTCTAAGCAAGGTGTTTCCAAAATATGGTCCAGGCACCATTTGCAGGCCACTGTCCAGTTTTCAGTTGGCCACAAAATGTACCAAAAAATAACAATTGACACAGACCTCAATGCTTTCTGTAAAAAAAAATGGGTAGCCTGAAAAGTATGAGTTTCAGTTCAAGTTGAAGAATGTAAGTGGTGCTAGCAACCTTTGTTTTTTCTGTGTGGCACTCTGATGAAAACTTTTGGATGCACATACAAAAAAAGCAACCATTTCAATTTGTCAGCGATATGCTTCTAATTTCTATTCTTTCTTTTCAGAAATATGAGTTTGTACAATGCATCTCAAAAAGCAGCTCTGCAAACCCCTCCATTATGTATCTGTCAGCCACCTCCAAAGGGTGAGTACTTTTGCCTTATTTTAGGTTTATTATACATAAATAATATTTTGTTGAGTAGTTTTATGGCACCGTAATTAACTTCTCTTTACAATTTCATGACGGTTAAGAATGTAACTGTTACCTGTACAGTTAATCAAGATTGTATGAAGCTCCTAACTCAAATCATTTGTATCTCAAATCAACCAGCCCAAATGAAATGAATGGAAATCCCCTTAATTTGTTCCAGCTCTAAAACACAGACTTGAATAAATATTCGTAGTGTGTTTTTAGTCACAAAAATATAAATCCACAGTTCTGCACTGTATAAAACTGAGTAAATAAGTCAAATGTAAAGAATTAAACAATTAATCCGTCATGATCGCATGCTGTTTTTGCGGTACTCCTTCTGGTCTGTGCGTCTGGGCCACCAGGGGGCAGCATAATACATAGAGACATACAAGTTGCAATTTTGATGAAACAAATGAGACCTTTTAAAAGTAACTCGGCTGCAGTGAGAGTAGTCAGTTTTCACAGAGGTTGTTACTGTTTGTGTTCATAGTTTAAATGTTTACAGCGATCGAATTTTGTTAATCCATCTGTCTTCGTAGACAGTGAATGTGCTTTGGGTAAATATGCAAATAATTATTTTTTATGTTTAGCTTGTCACGGCTTGTGTGTGCGTTCTTATGCCCCACACACTTCTTACCTTGCCCCTCGGACGGGGGTGGGGCGGAGGGGGGGGCGTTCTTTGTGTGAAGGATTGGCTTATCAAGCTCTCCGCATGCGCATGCTGCGTCTGATCAATGACTCGCAATTGTGCGAGGACAACCTATTTGGATAACCTTTTGACACATTCGCACACGCAATCCACGAGCACAACGGGTCACTGGGAGGAAATCAAAAGGGGAGAGGGTTTGCGTAAATAAAGGCTTATCTTTGTGAAACAAAACAACAACGCGGCGCCTACACAGATGCATGCATTGTATCCGTAATGATAAAAACAATCTCTTTAATCAGTGGAGCAGAAAACCGATAAAGGTACATTATGGAGAATACACAAGTGCGCTTTTATACTCTATGGTCTGGACGCTGGAAAAACAGAAGAGAAAATTATTACAAATTATTACATTAATCTGTTCTAGCTTCAAGAAAAAAAACTCAGAATGTTTTTAAATAGGAGAAACATTCTCATGATTCTGCTTTTGTTTCCTCGTGTGCCTTTTTTTGTCTACCTCGTCAGGTTTTGTTTCCACCTTTTTTTTTTTCACTATTTGCAGCAGACATCAGAGTCTAAACTGGGAAAAGCAAGGGTGTCTTGAAACAGGTGAGACAAAATAGAGTACTAATGAGGTTGCCTTCTAAAGAAGATAGCGCTTGTCTTAAATCGCGTCATGAGATCTAGATCGCAACTGACTGGTCGAGAGGTGCACCCTGGCCTGGTCGACGGTCAATTGCAAAGCACAAATAGACAACCATTCCCACTGTTCTCTGATGAAATTCACATGTATGTTTTGAAATGTACCTGGAGAAAACCCACGCAAGCATGAGGTGAATATAAAAAAAAATCCACACAGGAATTCTGATGGGCAAATAATTAAGCCACCAAGGAATGTCAAATAAAGTTCCCCAGCCTAGTTTAGCCATGAGAACTCACCATCACTCTGGGGTAGCCCACCGGATCCCGCAAGTAGGGCTCGTAATATTTGACGTAGAAGGAACATGCTCCCAGTGGGGAGTCCAGCACCACCTACAGTGGAAGGGGAGAACAATAAATACTGTATACAACAGAGTAGTAGGTATTGCCAGCCTTTTTGAAAGTGAGAACTAATTCTTGGCAACTAATGAATGTGAAGGGCTACCAGTTAAATACACACTTCTGAAATGGAACCAGGGAGCATTTATGACAACAACACAACGGAATTGAATGATTTTGGCAAATTACTGTACTTTTTTTTAACCCCATTTTATTTCATAAAAAAAAAAAGTAAGGTGTTTTCTTAATTCATATGTTTTTTTACTGCTGTACTTGAGTCAATTTCAGAGTATTTACTTTTACTTCAGCATCGGAGTTGAATCAATACTGTATTTACGAGAGTCTTTCCCCAACTCAAGTGTCTGTATTTCGATTTAAGAAAAGAGTGGAAGTATAGTTTTGCCCCCTCTCACCAGGCCTCGCAGGACCGTGAAGGCCATGGCGGCGAGCAGGAGAAGCACCAGCATCAGATCCAGCGGACGCCAGATGAGCTTCATGCTCTGAGCCTGCTGAGCCTGCGGGTTGAGGGGCACCGGCGCAGCATCACAACGGGGTGACGGTTCTCAGCAGCCATCGCTTCCCCTCACTCACATTATATCCACCAATCAGTGGCCTGTCCTTGGGCCGAGCGAACAGCGTGACTGCTCCCCACGCAGGCATCGCCAGGAAGAGGAAGTTTAGCCAGAAGGCCGGACGGATCTCGGTGCCGTATTTCCCTGCCGAAAGGTAACAAAGATGTTGCATGACGGGCGGCGATGTTGAGCCAGACCAAAGATGTGTCGTTAAGGGAGCGCAGGGTGAGGCTCACCTGTCACGATGCCGGTGATGAACACGCTCATGTTGGCGCACAGGGAGCCGGCCCAGAACAGGCCCAGTGTGCGGTAGCCTTTTCTGTGACCACACATAAATGTGATGCCACTCACACGACACTCCATGACAGCGAAGCATGAACTACACACTGTAAAGGGGAACCTCTCAAGTTGAACACAATCTGTTGTGTGGCGTTTAAAATTAATGTTCCCATAGGAAATGATGTCAAGTGAATTCATCAGTTCCACAGTCTTGAGATCCCCGTTGTGAAACCTCAAATGACTGCACACGCAATATTTTAACGCAGTTTTTCCAAACCTGTGTTGAGCCAAGGGCATGTATTTTACATTTCTCAGGGCACACTACCAAAAAAATGCCACAGAACCCCCCCCAGCACACCTGACAATTTGGTGACAGAAAATAGACTAGATGTTAGACCACCTGCAAGCACGTCTAAGTTTTGGCACGGGTGGTGTAACACGATTTCAGTGAATTTGATGAAGGTGCAGCTAGTCGGGGGGAGGTTCAGTATGCAAGATTACTATTTGAGCCAAGAACAGTTGTCGACGCACAGAATAGTCTTCAATGTTTCAAACATTTTTGGAATGCGAGAGAACAGAACACAATTGGAAGAGTTTTGCCATCTCCACTCTGAAGTGACACCTACCTGTTCATGATCTTGCCTATCATGACGAGGTACATGATAAAATGAGCTATACCGTCCCAGTAACACATCATGATGGCGTAGGCCGTGCCCAGGTACGGCTCACCCTGAAACGAACACATGCACATAATATTGGCTGTATTCATTGTTTTTGTTTTTATTTTTCAGGCACCAGTAAAACCTACTGTCTTTCGATAGAACTCCATAAAGCCGGAGACGAAGCCATCATACTCCAAGGCGCTGGTCAAGTCAATAACGCACGTGAAGGAAAATTCTGCAAAAACTGCAAAAGGACACAAAGATGAGAAAGGTAAAAACATGCCCCACACATACTTTGTCATACCAGACTGACTTCCTTCCAAATTCCCAAACCATTAATCTGGGAGGTAGCCGGAGGTCAAGCAGAAAAACCCACGCAAGAACGGAGAGACCAACAAAAACTTGACACGGGATAAAGGGCTGAGCTGATTTTGAACCCAGAGCTGTGAGGCAGACGTGCTAACCACCAGTCCGATGTGGTGTTGTTGTCGTACAGAAAATGTTTGACTTTACCTCTTTTTTAACCCCTGACTGCACCAATGATGATAACCTGATAACATAAGCTGTCCACTCTAGTAACCGCTTTCCCTGAAAGAGTAAAAGGCATTTCATTTTGTGTTTGGCGAATCAAAATTGAACTTGAGTTTTGTAAGAGGTGCGATCCTTGCAGCTAGTCACCGTCTTTGAGAGGCTGATTGCCTTATACAAAACGGTTTATTAGAAATTTAGCCTTGAGAGCTCAGAAGGAGTTGGAGGCGTGTTTGCATCCTGAACGCGATAAACAAAACATTCTAAAGAGCTTACCTCAATTGAAAGGCCACGGGCTTCTTCTTTCGTCTCTTATGGAGTAAGTTGAAAGAAAGGCCAAGAAATAATCTTTTATAAGCAGATTCTTTTTTTTTTTTTTCCCAGAATCAGAGCAAACCGTCAATTTCATCCGATGGCCTAGAATATGCGCAATGCCTCCCTCTACGTGAAAGCAATTTCCCAACATGCCACAACATGACAAATGGGCTGCACTTTCCCCACTTTACGTGTTCCACAAAAGGTGTGCACCGCTACTCGTGAAAGAGCGAGGGACAAATCAGGAACGACTGGCAATTGATGAAATATTAATAAGCACTTTTCTCAAAAAGTTTGAATCGAGGTTTTACTAGATAATGACGTGTCATTAGTCATCAGGTCATGTACTACACATTATGTGCAGTGCATCCGGAAAGTACGGTATTCGCCACCCTATTTTAATTGATCGGCTTAAACGCTTGCAGGGGATCAGAGAGACTGCACTAAGTTGGTTTTACTCTTCTTCGCATCGGCAGTCACCACAGGCAACAACTGCTCAGACACTTCTACCCTTGCCTGTGGTGTACTGCAAGGTTCAGTTTTAGGCCCAATTTTATTTTACAATTAGATGATGCCCATTGGCCAAATTATTGAGCACCATTACGTGTCCTCTCACTGAAGAGATCTTACTGTTCAGACGCTGAAAATTAGGAAGATTTGGAAAATTGTCAATTAAAATATCTCTAATTGATTATCAAAATAGTTGTAGATTAATTTGATAATCCATTGGTTGTCAATAGATGAATTGATGTACCTCTAGTTACCGCCTTATTCCTCAGGGAACAAATTATTACAACAATAATTATGTTCTAACAATAATTATAACGTATTGACAATCAAACAACAAAAACGGATTCATTGAATAATTAATCAGGGGGGAAAAAAATCACCTTCTGAAGTGATGCGGAAAAAACTTGAGTGTCTGTTGAAATAAGTCTAATATAAGAATGTGGAAAAGTGAACCACTTACCAGATGATAGTACCTTTTCTAAAAGATTTATAAATAATTTATAAACCGAATAGGCCTACAGTTCCCGTATATGTTTAAAACAGTGACAGCATCTCCATGAGTGATTTCTCAGCCTGGGGGATTATGCAGTGGGCCTGCTGCTTTTAGATCCGACACACGGAAACATCCTCCTCGGGATACACACAAGTTAAGCTTGCAAGACAAAAACACGCATATCATCGTTGGGGTGTACAAGCATCCCCGTAATCCTTATGGCAAACCAGTTTATCTCTGGCAATCAGAGAGTTCTGATATGGGGATTATGGATCCCTATCACTACCGAAAACCTTTCTCGGCTTTGCCTCCATTATTGGAACAACACGGACATCATTTTTGGCCCTTGTCTATAGTTTCAGAAAGCTCTCCAATGGTCAATAAAGGCACATTTCAAATAATTTTGGTGTGGAAGAGTTTGGTAACCCTGATTTAAAGCTCATCAAACACCACTGGAATGAATAGTCTGACGGTGCAATTGGGGGTGGTATATTTTCAAATGTTGACCTTTTTTTGGGTGCATTTGTATTGATTTTATTAGATAATCACTTCATTGAGTATATTGTAAAAACTAATAATATCAAATATTGACAACTAATTATGAGCTGGTCCATCTGTCCATTTTAAAAATCAAACATGGCCCTCCTATTTTTCCTCAGGTCCGACTGTGAGTGTGACCGGACGTTGATCTATGTGCAGCCTCCCATTGACTGTCATTATCGTCATCGTTGTGTATGGGTGGCGAATTCCCTGAGAGTTTGGGGTCAGCCGTGTCACAGAACAGTCACGCTAAGCTGCCAGAGCCAGCCCAGTGTAAGCAGCTTTCAGCGTATCAGGTGAAATCACACAGAATGCAATTAGTTGTTTTCACACAAAGTTATGAACGTTGAAAATCCTATTTTTTTTTGCAGGCATCGGAGCTTGAATTAACTTCAGCAGTCACACACAATTGTAAGTAAAACAAGAAAGAAGATTACCAAAGAAGAGGGTGTCTCTGGGTGGGTTACTGCGAGTGATGACGAGGTAGAAAATGAAGACCAGAACCAGTACGGCAATGCCAATCACCAGGATCACATATGGTCTGTAGAAACACAAATATTAATGCATTACAATTGCATGGGGGGCTGCAATTTGCACATGATAAGAACCGAGCTGGCAAGTACAAGTGACACCTATTTTAGATTTTGTTTTTTCACAACCCCCACCCAAAAAATAATAATAATAATGGGGGGAAAATCTCCAACATGCATTTCCCATTAAAAAAACAGGTAATTAAAAACAATAAATATATTTTTAAAATATATTTTTGCAGTGCATTTATAATGGCCAACAATTACACATGGATTTTGCTTGTTGTGAGTAACGTGAATAACCAGGGTCCACCGTAATTGCGTTCTGCCTTACACAACAGCTAAAGATTTAACTCCAAGTTAAGTTGCAATGTAGGAAAGCAGCATATGTGACTCAATTCTGGCTGCTCAATACAATATTTGACGAAAGCAAGAAATACCGGAGGTTTATAATGAGCGTTGGAATGGTGAGTGAGAACGGGAACGAGTTAAAAGAGAAAGTAAGTTTTACCGTTATATAAGCACTCTATCATCATACAACCATCCGATTCATAGAGTTGACCCTTCTCGCGCACTCGCATCCACCACAGCGTCTCTACCTCGTTAAATTCTGCAGCCGCCATCCTTTGATGGCTGCCTTCTACACGCTGCTACAGTTCAGTTTGACGGTATGTGCTGCGTCGTAAAGCAGACTTTAGATTTATAAAGGGCTTAATCAATCAACTGAGGGATTGGAAGAGGAAACCAAGCGAGCAATGGCTAACTACATTGCTACCTGAACTGGCATCCGGTACAATATTACAAACATGTCAGGAAACAGAAATTTGTATGCACTCATTGCCTAAAGCAGGGGTATCAAACAATTTTTTGTCGTGGGCCACATTATAATTACCGTTTCCCTTGCAGGGCCGTTGTGACTGAAAGTAGAGAAAGAAGTCAAAAATAACGTTTTATTCAACTATTGTTTAAATAACTCTAAAGAGGGGTTTGGTAACAAGAAAATGCTTACAATATGTCAGTGGTTTATTACACATGAAAATCTGAAATTTTGGTACAGATTTTAGCAAGCATCATGGAAGTTGTCATCTTTGATTTACTTTCGTGGGCCACTTAAAATGATGTGGCAGGCCGCATCTGGCCCCTGGGCCTTGAATTTGACACCTATAGCCTAGAGTGAGAAGAGCTTGAAACCTTTGAACAACTCGGTTGCTATGGGAAAAGGCTACATCACTCTCTGAAGCATCTGCTGAATCGAACTTTCGTCGAGCTCCAGAACAGCCCTTCTGATAGAGCACAGGTATCAAAGTCAAAGCCCGGGGGCCAGATCTGGCCCGCCACGTCATTTCATGTGGCCCGTGAAAGCAAATCATGTGTGTCAATTTCCATGATCCTTGCTAAAATCTGCACCGAAATGTCAAATTGTCATAAACTGCTACGTATATTAATGTAAAAAAATATAACCGGGCTGAATTATTACAGGATAATTGATTATAGTCCTGATTTAAGGGCGCGCCAGGCCGTTTAGTGGCCCCCGCGCCAGACTTTGCCCACAGATGACTCCTCTCATATTTATTGCAGTTTTTTTCCTCCCAAAAAATGAAAATGTAGTGGATCCATATGTAATGTAATATATCTGTGCTCAAATGGTACACACAAGAATCACTGCTTAAGTATGGTGCCACTGTATTTAACTTTTTTGTAAGATAAATTTGGTTTTAATCGTATAAATAAAACGTTTAAAAACAACAAAAAAATGTGGTCCACATTTTTCCTTCATGTAGCGTCTTCAAATGGCACATAATTTTACAGCGCCTTACAATAATATTAGACAATATACTTTTTCGGAACAAAACCACTGTCTCGTTTTTTATGAATACTTAGGGATTTGATGCTACACTGAAAACGTTGCTCTTTCAATTAATTAATAAAAGAATGGAAAGAATTTCCACATCGTTGGTTTTCTTTAAGCGTGAGTCAATTCAATTGGTGTCTCTTAATGTACTTGGTTTGGGTCAATGTAATTTAGTATGGTTAATTAACACAATTACTCGGGTTAGGTCCAACTTCATTTACTTGGGTTCAATAAACTTAATCTATTCAGGGAAGCAACGTTTATTTAGATAGTTTCAGTCCATTATAAAATGAACCCAGCTAAAATTCCCATCCGAGCAGTAAAAAAATGTATTAGTGAAAGTAATTATAGTATCGTTGGAGTTGTAATGAGCAGCCAGACGCTTTCTTATGTCACAAACCATTTCACACCAAAGCACACCACACTAAAGGGGATATTAGTTGCAGTCATGATGAAGGTTTGAAATGTTGACAGACGTTTGAAGCCTGAAACCCAAATTGGACCACTTCTTGTGCCTCTGGACTACAGAGATCCCAACTGTAAATATTGGCAAGAACATTCCAAAAGCGTAACCTTAACCAGTGATTGTTCAACAATGGAGAGGGGGAAATCCTTGTGCCAATCACAGGCAGAAAATCAATGAAGGTCACAACTTACTCTTGGAGCGCAGGAATCGTGTTCATGCAGTACAGAATGCCGAGGGCGGTAAAGGAAAACAACAAGACAAACGTCTCCATCGCTTTGAGTTCAAAATGCAGCGCGGCCCTGACTCCCAGAGGTGTGGAAATAAACTGTGCAAGGTCGATGGAACAACCAAAGTTGACCAATTTGACAACAATGCCGATCCATCTGTGTGTATTTATAGAACAAACACCATGGAAAGTATTAAAATAAGTTAAAGCCGTGTAGGCGCTTACCGCGTGGCTGCTCTCAGTGTGGATTAATGAAACTTCAGGCTGGCTTGGCCTTTACTGGAGAGAAAAAAAACCACACACACAAAGAGGCTTTTGGGAACAAAACTTGCAATTTTGATCAGGTCAGAGATTTGCATAAGTTGTTTCAGCAAAAAGGCAGACTATATACTGTCGTCATCCAAAGTTATAATTACACTCAAAGTCCTCACATTTTTCTTTGGCTTTTTTTTCTCTTTTCAGTAATTTCAGGGACACAAGCAAAATGTTTCACCCTTTAATGCACCAATAATGATAACCTGATAAAATGATAGGCCGTCCACTGTAGTGGCCGCTGTCCCTGAAAGGGTTAATATGATCATTAAAAATAGAATAAACGTGATAAAATGATTTTTAATAAATATCTAGTGGCTCTCCAAGAGATGCTAACCACCAGCCACTGTGCTCCCATATCATTTGCATACAGAAATGAATTGGGATGAGCAGATGCTAACATTTGCAACACATTATAACCAATGACTAGCATGTAAATGACCTTGCCAAGGAGAAGTTTCCTTTTTCAGTAAAGTTCGATTAAAGGGGAGAAGGAATCGAATGGGGCGCGTCAGTACTCAAAAGCAACACTAGATGGTAGCAAACGTCATGAGAAAACTGAATTTGTGGACCCCAGACTTGATATTGTCTTTTTTTTGTTGTGATTCCACCATTAAAAGGTGACAGTTTCCCGCTGCACAATTTCCACAACTATTATCTTCTCACAAAACCACTCACGGTTTTTACAATTAAAAACACAAACACTGCTTTGTCCTGAGTTTGTCATTTGGAACATTCAACTCGCTGCTTCACACCCAATTTCTAAATGATCCAAACACTTGTGGCAAAGCTAATACAAATGTATGGCTATTATTTACAATATTCTACCAAATGTCTGACCAGGCTGTTATTGGATCGAACTACTGTGTTTTAGATCATTAGTTCACTTTGCAATCTCGTTGAGGACTAGAAATAAGCCGGTGTGGAGTACAATGGAGGAAGCAGAAAGAGTGAGAAAGAGAAAGCTGTGGTCGAAGAATCTGTGAAATTGATGTGACTTTCTTGTTTGGGTGTGTTTTGACGTGGAAAAACACCGTTTTGTGTTTGTTTGGATGTTTTACACTTCACAGTAAACCCCGTGAATAAAAATACTTGAAATTTGGATCCCTGTGTGTTTACAGATCAAGGACAAAAGTCTGAGCTCAAACTGACATCGCCTACCTTGTGCACAGAGAAAGCAAAAGCCAGATGGGTTTTTTTGTAATTATTATTCCCATCAGCTTCTAGTTGGCGCATCGTGCGCTTACTAATATGATACTCGTGTTCATTGTTTGATTCAAAAGTAACATTTTTATGAGGGTTTGAAAAGTTAAGCAAGACTTATTTGCTTTTGCAAGAGGACTACAATGTTTTTGCCAGTTTGGCGAAAGGTTTTCTTCTTTGTGTCAAGAGTTTTGCAAAAATAGCACGTAGTTTTAAAAAATGCTTAAGCCATCAGAAATAATAGAAGAAATTGCAGAAGAAATTACGTTTTCAGTAGGGAATAATTGACTACCTGCGCTAAGCACCCTCATACACTCAGAATGATGATGTCATTTTGAATCAACAGCAACAATAATGACAAAGAACATTAGTTCTTTGTTTAAGCACAAACACTCATAATTTGTTTGTGGGTGTGCTTCCCACCAGGCTCTTTTCTCTGAGAAAAGGGGGGGCTACCAGGAAACCAGTGGTGTGTGTGTGTGTGTGTGTGTGTGTGTGTGTTTGCCCGTGCATGCGTGCGTGCGTGTGCGTGTGTGTTTGCTGGAAACAACTGGAGCTCTTCCAGCACTGTTCAATAATGTGGGATGGACCGATGGATGCCAAATCGGGACACGCTGAAGTGCATCTTTATTTGATATAGTCAGTCACTGTGAATAGGGTGTTGTTTCAGATTTGGGTGATTTGCCCTTAACATTAATTAAGGCTTGGCAATATGACCTTAAAATAACATCTCTATTTTTTTTCCACCCCAAAAAAATATATATATATGATTTTCCATTTTCCACTTAAAACGTGAATGACAATGACTATATTCAAAACTTTGTTTCCCCCTTTCTGGGATTCGTTTTATTTATCGGTCACTAATGGTGTAGTGGTACGCTGGCACACTTGCCGGACTTGTGTGAGAGCAGCGTGGGATCGGTTCCTGCTCCGTGACGGTGTGCATGTGGGTGTGAATGATTGTTTGTTCCTAAATGTGCCCTGCGACTGACTGGCAATCAGTTCAGGGTGTAGTTTGCCTTCCGCCCATAGTCGGCTGGGATAGGCTCCAGCAATTCCCCGCAAGCCTGTTCTGGATAAGCAATGTTGAAAATGGATAAATTATTTATTTATTTTGCCATCTTTTTCTCAGCGTTATTTTAATTTACTTCTACAGAAATAATAGAAATCAAACAAACACATTACAGATAATGTGGAAAAGGAAAGAAGGGCTTCCTTTTAAAAAAAAATGTAAATCCCTTGTATCCATATTTACGTTGGATACATTTTTTGAGTTTCTGTAATGAAATCAGAAATGAGTCATCATATTGCATGCCATATCTGTTGTCAACAAGTAATGCATCACAATCTTCAGCTCCCTACCATTCTTTTCTTTTGTAGAGTTGGACAGGTGAGGCAAGGCACACTTGACAAAATATTTCCGGGTTGGAAGCACCTACCTCGGGTCAAAGATTTACAACATAAGGATAAATTACTGTTTTGTAGAAATGGGCAATATTTAGTGCAGAAGACTCCGATTTGATAAGCGGTTTAGAAAATGGAATGGATGGATAGACAATATATTAAGGCAGCGTGGTGTGGTAGTGGTTAGTGCCTTGTGCATCTGCCTCACAGTTTGAATATCTTCTCTGGCCCTCTCTTGTGAAGTTTGCATGTTTTCCCTCTGCTTTTCCTCCCACATTCCAACATGAACAAAATTGACCATAAATGTGACTGAACGATTGTTTGTCTAGTTTATCTTTTGACATGCCCTGCAACTGGTGACGTCAAATGGGACAGACTAGGTGTCAATAAAATGGGTGGATAATGTAATTCACTGTCACGCAAGTGTAAGGAATGAACCACTTGTGTGATGACGGTGAAATAAAGCCAAAATACTTGCCTTTTAAAGCACACCTTTTTCCTTTTAGTTTTATAATTACCCCTACCAGTATTTTGCAAGTTTGCTGCATTCAAGGATAAAATATTTTAATCGATTGCCCAACCCCAAGGTGTTCTCATTGTTTCTTTTAAACCTTTCCTCCCTTGTTTTTTATTTTTGTTCATGTTTAAAATTGCGCGATTTAAAAAAAAGTCTCTCTATCTAGCTATCTATCTATATCAACAATGTTTTGTTTATTTGTATATTTGACTTCTCCGGGCTGTTCCCAGTTTTGGTAGATAGTGACGTCACAGACGGAAATATTTTTTCGCTATTCAAAATGGCCCCTCTCAATCAGGAAGTAGAGAACACAAGTAGCGGCGACTAAGTTGGATAAAATCACCCATTTTTGTCGATTTGACGTCGGTCGCGGCTCGACAACTGCCCGCTTGTTGGGAGTTCGGACTGGGACGAAGCAAAGACGACGAAAGGGTGAGTCGAATGCGAGAATGTGCCTGAAAGCGCAGGCGACACATAGGCTGCTGCCTGGTCTCAAGATGCGTCCGAGGCAGCCTCTCCTAGGTGCGCATGTTATTTACATCGAGTTACGCCGGCTTGTTTGTGGTCGGCCTGCTTTTAGGCAATACATTTTTTTTCGAGGGCGCGGATGTTTCATGTTTATAAGGATACATAGTCTTATCGGTGTTGTCTTCACCCTGCGATACTCGGGAGCTGACATCGAGCGGTCTCTGTGTAATAGGCTAGCTCCGCTTACTACGTCGTAACATCCGCACATAACGCCGATTAGCGAAAAAAAAGCTATTTTTGGATAAACATCTCTGAATATACTAATTCCAACATGACAAGGGGATAAAATAAATACAGAATAATCCAAATTTATTACATTGTTAAGAACATTACCGCAGTACAAAAAACTTATTTACCGAATTCGGCTCCAAGCTATGCTAACACAAGCTAGTAATTATCACTGGTACGGCTTGTATTATTCACATTCAAAGGACTCTATTCGACATTTTGCCGCACGTAGTGGAAAACTCTTAAACAAAAATACTCGACGTGGCGTGTAGTCATAAGAATGAAAGTATATTTAAGTGGCTGGTTTTGTCGTATGACAAGCTAACAGGGGTAATAGAGTGACACTGTAATGTGGAGCTCGAGCTGCCTTCCTTTGTGCTGTGTCGAAACAGATGTGGCTCACTTCTCACAGATGTCTTCACTTTCGGTTCGCGGCGACAACGACAGAGTGAAATTGACTTTGGAGTACATTTAACATTTTCCATCGGTGTGCTGAAATTGGGTGCTTTTCCAGTTGTTCTCAATTATTGTTGATGTTATGAAGTTACTTTAAATGGCTGTGCAGTGCAGTGACCCCCCACCCCCTCGCTTTTCACTGGGGTTAGTGTTAAGTCCGGACGCGAATAGCGAAATTTAGTGAGTAGTTGACGCCGCCCCCGTCCCCCGCCCCGTATTTTAATCGTATTAATAGTTTAAAACCCGAGTACACCTCTAACTATGATCCCAAAAGAAGGTAATTTCCAACTCATCTTACTTTGCCATTAAAAACAAATGGATATTTGACGTAGAAAATATGCATTGGGAGTGCAAGGATGCCGGCATGTATAAGCGCGATGATGTTCATCTTGTCTTCCTCGGAGTTGAAATAGATTTATTTTTTTTTCTTTCAGACTGTGGTCTTTTTTTGTGTGTGTGAAGAGAAAAACTCTTACCTAGGTGACAGCCTCGGCTGTCACTTCAGCCTTCGTTGGAGCTAAAGCTTCGTTGGTAAAAGCTTTTCTCTTCACTCAAAAAAAGAAAACGACCACCGTGTGAAAAAAATAAACATTAAATATATTTCAACTCCGAGGAAGACACGATGAAATGTTAGCATCTGCTAAACTTTTCCAAAACAATGATATGAGATACAGTATAGGGTCGTCATACCGAACATGACAATGTACTTAGCACGGCACATACACGGCAGGTAAAACATGCACAAACAGTGAAGGACAAAATAATCACTGTGGTCTGTGGGCACCTGGACTTGTACAAAACAGCCAGGTTCCAACTTGGCGTGGCTGCTAAGTGTATGGACTTGTTTAAAGCTGTTGAAAACCCTGATTGTGTGAAGCCAAATTTTATCTTCAAATGATGTTCAGTGCGCAAAGAGAATCCACAGGAAACACGTGTTTGTTTTGGATCTCACTTTTATGCAAAACAATCTGTTGTGGGATTATGTCCAAGAGCAAGATCCAGAGGTCAGGTTTGGCCATGCCCCCCTTTCTCCTTCTGTGATTCAGCCTTCACTCTCCTCCCCACGTCAGCCAGTTGTTAGGAGAGATAAATCTCATGAATGGCCTGTGGGTTGATTAGAGGGAGGGTGAAACAAATGTGGATCAGTGTAAAAAGGCGGTTGGAAATGCATCCCCGCTTTCATGGAAAGCAATGCAATCAAGCAGATAGCAGATCCGGAATTTTTTTTGGGGGGGGGGGGTTAAAAGTGTGAAATAACCGGTGGTTGTTGTTGGAAAATGAAGTCCCAATGTTTTGGGGGAAACAAAGTGGTCTTTACAATGGCATTTTAGAATGTCCCTACTCTGCTAGGGCTCACCGTGTATCATTCAAGCTTTCCTGGGAACAAAAGTGTCAAGATCCTTCTGTGAAGAAACAGCAATGAGTCATCCACAAAGGAAATTCTCGATTAATATTGCATCTATTTGGGTGGATAAGTGAACAGTGTGTTCCTATGCCTCGGTTATCACCCCCTCGTGTATTTAAGAGGGAGGAAGGGAAACGACAGAATTATTTACAGTCCTCTTTAGAAGTTGAGCCATAAAATAGCACTGTTGTTTGCCATGTTTGGTGTGTATGTTGCAGACTGCATCCTCGGGCTGAACAATGTAGTCCTTGCATCTATGGCAGCAAATAAGGTACACATCTAATTGGATTGGATTGGATAAACTTTATTGTCAAATGTACTGTATGTGTAACATACAGCACAGATGAAATTTCTTCCCTCTCAACATGAAACAAGAGGAGCCGCTGCGGGTGTCCGCACCGCCGTCAAAAGAAAAGTTAACAAAAAAAGACAAAATACAAAACAACACATGAAACACAGTCGTGCACTCTTAACCACTTTCCTGCATACACTTTGTTGTCTGAAGCAGTTATAGATGAAAGAGGAGCGAATCAAAGTGTCCTTTTCACCAGTGGATCAAAGACGTCATGCTGCAATGTGCACACGTCTGCTACAAGCTAAACTTGAAAGGAACAAGAAGCTGTAGCATCCATTAACGAAAAAGAGATTGGCTGTCTTCTCCTGTCCCATGTAAGTCCGCTTCAATTTCAAGCTGCGACTCCCAGTTCCACATACGCATCGGCGCTCTGCGCTGACGCTCCCTTCTTCTCATCGTCGGCTCCTCAATCCATGCATCCATCCAGCTGCAGACTGTCCATCAGCACCGACCTTTTCGCTGAACAAAGCGGGGCTGTGAAAATGCTGCCTACTTCAGGCGCAAGACACAAGCGCCCCATGTCCAACAACGACAGTCAAATGGCGCAGACATTCCTCCCAATCAAGAAATCAGTGCTGGTACGCGTGTGCTGCCGAGAAGGCGCAACCACCAAGCACAGATTCTTCTTCTTTGACGAATGCCATGGCCAAAAATACTGAAAACAGTCCACTTCAGGTCCACACGACGTAAGAACAACACCATGTGACAAAACAAGACAAAACCAACAAAAAAACAACAAAAAACGCAAGGCTCTTGAAGAGCTCTTGCCGACGGCTGCCTATCCGGGCGTCATCTTGGGAAAAAAAAAATGAAGCAACAATATCATTAAAGGGGGGGATGCTAATTGCTAAGCTAATATTGCATCGCCAAACACCAAAATAAGTGCTTTGGTGCATCGTCCAGTTTTCACAGGGTTCTGGCTGGAACCTGGGTGGGGAGGCCATTGCGACTATGTCGAAGTGTCTTGGGTGTCTTGAAAGGCGCTTATAAATAAAATGTATTATTATTATTATTATTGAGCAAGGTGCTGAACCCCCAGTTTCTCCAATATCAATCAGTGGGTGAACAAGGGAACCATATGAAGCGTTTTAAGTAACCGAGGTAGAAAAGCACGATGCAAGTGACAGCTCATTTACCATTAACCGCATTAAAGCGGAGAGGAACCTGCTACGAACAGCACATTAGCACGTAAATTAATACGTGTCTAGATGGAAAATAATAGTACAGTGAACAGCAACGCAGTAAGCGGAGAGGAACCTGCTACGAACAGCACATTAGCACGTAAATTAATACGTGTCTAGATGGAAAATAATAGTACAGTGAACAGCAACGCAGTAACCGTATACCCCTAAAAACGGAAATACCCATTTGACCCGAGCACAAAAACGTGCACGCCCTTGCTTTAAATGATCTCACGAGTTTTGCTTAGATAATTTTTTTGTGCTATTGATGTTTGAGGCACTTTTTTTTCTCAGAACATTCTTTGTTGAATCCCAAATCGTTCCATTTATGGGCCATTGGACTATCTTGGAAATGAGATGCCTCCATGCACTTGCACACCTTCATTGAGATATAATTCAAGTCAAATGCTTGTTTTTGTTGTCATAGTGGGAAGTGGTCAAGACGCTCATGTTGATCAATTTTGAGAATATTTTTTGTTTTTGTTTTGACAGTTCTTAGGTTAGCGCTCATTCTGCATCTACCTGAGGGCGCATCTGTGCCTTGTTGGGAATGATGAGAATTTAGCCTGCCTAAGTAGCACAGACAGACATCTGTCAAGCCCATTTATGATGATGTCTTACCCTGGAGAATTTTCACCCAGCCCCAACCCCCACTCCTGGTGTGTGTTATTCTCACAATACAAAACAGAATAATGAGATCATTCCTAGATTATTAGTCTCGTCTGTGTTTGGATTGTGTCAAATTTAGATGACAGGATGCGATTCAGCACACATTGACATCCCATGTCGACATTTGTTTGCTTTCGTCAATAAATTAGTGCAGCAAGGAGACGACCAAAGAAGCAGCGGTGACATGGCCGCCGTCTACTCAGCTGATCTCGGTATGATTCTAAATTTGAGCACTTCCCACCCATGCTGGAACAGTACATTTGGAGAATCTAGTGGTCATTCTAAACTATTATTTGACTGCTCATATTCTACGGTGCAGATTGATTCTTTTGTCGCAGGTACAGGGTTTGACATGAGGCCCTTTTGAATGGGGGACAATGACGCAAGTTGCGGTGAGTGCTGACAGTGACCCTCTCAGAAACAGTGCCGGCTCATGATGTAGCATGATGAATTTCAGTAGCTATTTCCTACTTATCATCTTAATTCAGTCTGGATGTTTAAGACCCAGAAAATCTGACTTTTACATAGCTAGTTGTTTTGCATGTAAAAAAAAAAAGACAGCATGTCATTCTATTTAGTTATGAAATTTGTTCTATGCATATCATCACATCTTTCCCCTTTTCCATATGTGATACACTTCTATGAACCCCCCCACCCCCCAACAAATTCAACAAACAGAAATTGTCCTGTCGCCTTGAGTTGATCGTTGTCGATTGCCATGACCTGAACCACAATTTTTATACATTCAGGGTTTCCAGACTAACATTTTGGACTCACAGCAGAGTGGCCCCTAACTTGAAATTTTCGGGCCACAAGTAGAACATTTATGGGCCTACACTGTAAATCGACTTGCAAATGAACTATTGACGTTGACATTCGTTTTCATTCTATTACTGTTAAAATGTTCTGAAGTGTTGTCAGTAACAAAATATTCAAGAATAACCTATATACAGATATATACTGTTTAGGGGCAACCTGGAAATCTGAACAAGTACCATAAACTGGTATTTTTTGGTTGACATTTTGACACTAAGTTCTGACACTAAGATAATAAATTGGTCACTTATGTTGTTAGGCTAATTATCTTTTTTTTTAAAGTACAATTCAGTTGTATGAAGTACAGTAACCAAACATTTGTGCTTTGTTACAATTTGTATTGAACTTTCATGAGCAATAACTTTTCATTGAATCAATATTTAAATATATATAAATATATATGTATATATTTTTCAATTTTACTAATATTGAAGCGTAGACTTAATGGTCAAACTGTGCCTGATGTAAGAGTATACTGACAATAATATTAAGTTTCCATTTTACTCATAAAACCACCGTTTCATTTTTGAAAAACACACTACTACTGTATTATAATTTGGGTCATTATGGTGGCACTTGGAGAGATCAATATTTTTTTGAGACAGTTCTAGGTGTAAACAGTTTTAGAACTACTGACCTAGTCATGAATTCCATAACAGGGGAATTAATTCTGTTGCTATGCTCGTAGTGTTGAGAAGGAGGCCCTGGGAAAAAAAAAAAACACTCACAGATGAGAGACATGAATAGATGGTATGGGGAGCCTTGCAGCCGTCAATCAACGGCAAACCCTGTGAAGGTGTCATCATCACCTGGGATGAGAGGCAACAACCAGCACGACACGCCTGGAACAACAAGAGGGAACGGACGGGATAAAAATAGGCTCGTAATAGCTCAGCAGGCTCCACAGAGATGAATGGCAGAGGATGGAAATTGTGGGGTAGCAGCAGGGTAGAGACGTGAAATGAAAAATGAAATGAAATGTCTGATGAGACATGCATCTTAAGTGGTTCTACAATTTCAGAATATCGCCAGTGGAAACTTACAATTACACAATCATTTGTATTCCAAAAAACATGCAAAACAGAATCATGAAATTCCAGTCCTTCGTCTGATGGTAATGGAAGAGTCCTGCGTTTATAATTACACGTGTTCCAGGCCAGCCACATTTCCATAATATGCATTTCAAATGCATCTTGTAGTCATGTTAATATAACTGTATTGATTGTAGTGTCATTCGCTCAACTGGAAAAATGCATTTTGCCGGTATTTCAACGCTATTGACATTACACCCCAACAAAGATAACTGGATTCATGTGTGTGCATTTTGCAGCACATTGACTCCTCTGAGGTGGGACACAATCCATTCCAGAGCATCCGATTTCCCTTAGCCAGTAATCACATTAGACAGAATCTACGGCGATAGAGCCTTCTATTAACTTTATAGGCAATATATTAAGTATGTTTTAAAGTATTAAATATACAGAGGGTGATTCTGGTCCCGGCCTCGGAGGCTAACCGCCGAAGAAGACTCTGCTGACTTGGCGTCGTATGTTTTGTTTTCGACACAACATTAACCTATGCAGCTTAAATGGTGAAAATGTCAAGTTAAAGTTTAGACCGGCAATGCAAGTGTCTTCAGTCAATTTCGCAAAATTGTGGCTAGCGACAACAGCATTTGCAGCTGAATTGATTTCGTTTGCCTGATGAAAGCCCCTTTCACACTCATTGTGAAAGAGTCACGCGGTAACACGTCAATGACCGCAGTGTCCCGTTTTCCTCCGTGCCCATATTTCGATGTGTTGCCGTACCAGCCTAACAGGAAGTAAAAACTTGAGATTTAGCCACTGTTAGACCGAACCTTCACAAGATGTTAGTTACAACTTGCAAAAAGGTGATGCAGGCAGCATTGGTTCCATTTCAAAGAAAATGGATGGATGACTCTGACACCCACATTATTCACCAGGTGAGGCCACACATTTTCAAAGTCACATACACGAACGAATACCTACAATTAACATTCATTATTTTGTTGTGTAAAAATCACATTTTGGTTTGTATCTGATTACTTGGTTCATCTGTGGTATAATCGGTGGATTGTAAAAATGTAAAAAGCTTGGGCTGCTACTATCAAATATGTTTATAATCGGTTCCCTCATCGACTGTTGTGTCTTATATTCAGATGGATTTAGCAAAAATTTGCTGTTGTCAATTTTTTGTGTTCGACGTACTCAATTGGAATGACTTTTTTTCCCCAGCCGTAGTCGGAGCCCCTCTCCTTATCATCCCACTTTTCCTATTAATTGTTATAATTCAGTGGTGGCCTCACAAGCAAGACTAAGAAAAAGCAAGGCACAGTTAAGGAGTGAATTAATTTGTTGCGCACTGAGCTCACCTGATTTTTTGATGTCTAGCATGAGCATGGTTCAACCTCTGAATTCCTGTGCGATTTATTATTGTTATTATTATTATTATTTTTTTTTTTTTTTTTGTCCATAGATTTTGATCGAGTTCCGAATTCCACAACTTTAATTTCAGAGGTTCCTTGGGAATTGGAATTCAACAAGGGTTGTGCCGTTCATTTTTCTGTATGATCACCGATTCTCAATCTTTAATAAGCCTGACCTGTTGTTTCAGATTTTTGCTTGATAACCAGCAGCATATACCGCCAATGTTCCAATCTCGTTATATTGTATTATGTGTTGCAAAACAATGCAAAACAAGTAGTTTTATGTGTTGCAAAACAAGTTGTTTTAAGTTCTCTCAACTGAAAATAAAAGCTTATTCGTCGAGAATTCGAGAATTGAAATCGCACCGATTCCCCAAAATTAAGGATATCGGCGCAGATCCCGGCCAATCGATCAGTGCGCCCCCCCCCAAAGTCACCCCCAGAGAATTACAGGAAGTGTTTTCTCCTTTCCCTGCATTGAGAAAGGGTCCATTTGTATTGTCCATAAAAAACTCATGTTGGTGGTAAACAGAATGGTGGTAAACTCATAAGCAGAATGCTAACCATAGTGAGGCTGGCCTGTGTTTACCTTCTGGGCAGAACAAAAATGGAGCAAAGTGGCCACTAATTTGATGCCTCTCCCTTTTGATCCAGCAAGTCTTTCATCTATATGTTGTGCAGGGGGGGATTGCAAGGGGAGTTGTTGTACAAGTAAAGAACACACCATTGATCCACTGCAAACCATTTATTTGCTTATCTCCTTCACCCTCGGTGTCTCTATTGACCCGGGGCTCCACAGCCCTCTCGGTTCACCTGCCCCTTAATTTTATTTACTAGCAGAGGTGAATTATGAGCCCTCGTAATGGTCCGACTCAATAGCTTGCTCTTTCCCTGTGTGTTTGTGAGCATCGTGGTATTCATCACCCTGGTATAAGAGCCACTTGGTCTAATTGATGACAATCTAATGAGGATAAGTTGTAGCGGTTTTAAGAGATGGCCGTGATCAATTATTCATTGTACGCAGTGTGATACGCTCATCTGTGGCCACTTTCATTTTGTAACTATTAAACTGCGAACGGATGAGTTTTTGATCACACCTGCTCAATGGCCTGATGGATGTTCTGCTTAATACCACGTGCGTGCAGTGTTTGCTCCGAGGCAAACAGATAGATGCCTTTATGTCAATTAATAATGTAGACTGTTTTTTTTTTTGCGCGACAGAGCCCACTGTTTTCCTGGGAAGTCACTCGTTCCTTTTATGAATATTTCATCACAAGCAGCTAATGAATCCAGCGGGTGCGGGGCCCATCATAACCAGCTAACGGCCCTCGTGCTGCCGCGCAGGAAGACAGCTGGGTCCCTGATAAATTGTAACCTGATTACCATGCTGACGGACACGGAGATTTGAAGACGAACGGCCGGTGGGTTGAGCAGTAAATAGTTTTTGTCGGTGAAGAAAAATGCAAGGAAGTGACAGAAGCCGCTGAGCCAGCTGTCGTGTAAAGCAGTTGTAAAGTCACGTGTACACTTAATTGATTACCGTATTTTCCACACTAAAAGGCGCACTGGATTATGAGGCGCACCTTCAATGAATGGTCTATTTCAGATATGGGCAAACTACGGCCCGCGGGCCCGTTGGGCTTTTTCATCCGGCCCGCCGAAGGTTGGTGCACAACACAGTTAAGGTTTGATATAAATGATTACATTCATTTCATTTGGACTTGTAATGACAGGCATTTCAACGCCAGATGGCGCAGTTACTTGAAGTTGCAGAGCACAGGGAGGGAGGGGGAGACGATACGGAAGCCAGCAGTAGCGCCAACTCAAGCAACTCCCGCTCGATACGACGGAATAAGTGTGTCCGCGCCGCTATTTTCTGTCATTGGATCCAAAACAGCGACATGCAAGTGACTCTTTGTTGCAGTGAGTTTTACTGCAATTGCGAACATTTTCACGTCCTGTCGATCATGGCATCTAAACGAAGAGGAAGAGTAATGGCCACGGTAGAGAAAGTGAAGTGTATCTGATTAAACGAAGCGGGTTACAAAATACGAAACATTCAGGAGATGTTTGGAGTCTGAAAGACTGAAATCTACAAGACTTTGAAAAACGAGGAAGTGATTTGTGCTCAGTCCGATTCTGGCTATTTCCATGCCCAGAGTGAATTGTGTTACGGGGAGTGAACACCCCTCTTTTGGAATGGTTTGCCCCAGCAGCGCGGGCAAGGGCGTGCGCTTGTTTGTACGGGCCAGTATTGAATACAGTGGCACATAAACAACACTCTGATGTCCGGTGTCTTTCTTATGCACAAACCATGCAGAAACAAATTGCTTGCGGCTCGACGGACAGTCGAGTAAATAAACGTTTCCTTGAATGGTTTGACTGCTATCGTGCTAAAAACTTCGCAAACTGGACCGCTAGAAATAGAGGAAGCGAGTCCCAGAGCGCTAACTATGAGCATAGAAGACTTCGAAGCGTCCCGTGTCTGGCTTCAAAAGTTCGCTACGCGACATCAGCTGAGCAACGCTGTCATGTGTGGTGATCGAGGGGAGGTCAAGTCAGAGACAATGAGTGAGTCGAAAGAAAAGCCACCAGGTCTCTTACACGTCTCATTTTGGAGCAAATAGTCCTAACTTTGTTGTCATATACATGTACTGTATACTGCAGTTTTTGGGCATTGTATTGTTGCACTTTGTTGCTTGTGTTGTCACATATGTATTTTGCTCACATACTTGAACCTTCATACAGGACATATACCATAGTTGTTTCACCGTTCACATTAAAAAAAGTATGGTAATACTTTTATGCTTTGATGTTTGGTATGGACTGTCAACATATACATTTTTTTATATGTACCGTATCTTGTCCTGACACGGCCCACCTGTCAAATTTAGAAATCAATGTGGCCCCCGAGCCAAAAAGTTTGCCCACCCCTGGTCTATTTTGTCATTTTTCAGATATTGGACGCACCGTATTATAAGACGCAATCTACAATGCATCCACTAGATGGAACTATGTTCAAGGAAACACCAAGAGAACGATCAGATGTCAGTCAAACATATTTTATAAAGCAGCGACATAGTTCACTTAACCAACAGCAAGTTATAACATTGACTCTTTAATGTTGAACTCTCTTGCCGTTGCTCGATTTCCGTGTTCAACTGCGTCACCTGAGATGGCCTTAAGTTTGAACTCTGCGTTGTAAGCATGTCTTGAGCCATTTTGGGGTTGACATATTACCGTAATAACCATACACAAGGCGCATCGGATTTTAAGGCGCACTGTGAGCTTTTAAGAAAATTGGAAGGCTTTTAGGTGCGCCTTTTAGTGCAGAAAATACGGTACACGTATTTAGATGGAAAAAACCCCACTCCTTTTTGTTCCCATTGCTTTAGAATCTATAAGACTCAGCCAGTGTCTTCACATCTATGTTGTGTACTGCATTTGAGTCCCTGCGTTGTTAGACAAGAAAGAGTGAAGATGTGGACCACTTGCTCCCTCGCCATGAAATGGCTAGCTCCCATCTAAATTGTGGTCGAAAAGTTTGTTGTTGTTTTTTTTCTGCAACATAGACTTGTATGGCAACTATTGTTTGTGTTAAATGTTTGGCGCTTGGACTCTTGTCTTTTTGGGACATTGTGAATCGTTTGCGGTGCCTTTTTTACAGGCACAGCAGGAAGACGGCATGCGTTTTTATTTTTACCCCCGCGAAAGGGGGTCATTTTGTCATCATCGCTTTCTCCGTCTGTCTGGATTACACAAGAACCAGAGTTTCAATTTTCATGAAACTCAACCGAATGTGTGTGAAGTTAAGACCGGGGAGGAAGCGGTTGCATTTGGGGAATTATTTGCGGCTTTGAACATTGAAGAATTCTGGTTCTTAATTTCTCAGGAAATGACACAGACCTTCGGGGATAATTTCTTGTGGCTCTAATGTTAGCTGTGCTATCAGTTAATTTGCAGTAATGATAGACTGATTAATCACACACATGCACACATGCGCGCGCGCACACACACACACACTGGTTCCTCGTGAGTGCGAAGCGTGATTTAGCATCTTAAAGAAATCATACTTCTCCTGCTTCATCTCCTTTTGAACTGGCAGCCTTTCACGCTCACTCGGACCACCGGCGCGCAACCACATTTGCTCACCAAGCACACTTGGGTTGCTATAAAAGCCAACAGTTATGCGTCTCATGGAAGTGGCTTAAGCGACTTCTGTCTATCTTAGACACGCAGAAACCAAATGCAGCAAATGGTCTCAAATGCGACTGATTTATGTCGGTAATGTGTGTGCTTTGTGTTACAGTGTAGAAAGCTTTTTAGCCTCATCTCCCTGAATGTATCTTAGATTCAGGCCACCCAGAGAGCGAAAGAGAGAGATGGTGGTTGGGGGGGCAGGAGGGGGGGTACTCTAGAGGGGGTTACACAGAACTGTGGTCATAAACAGATTTAAAAGATAACACGTGTAACTGGTTTCCGTCGTTCCGTTTAATAAAAAATAACCTTGCAGGTTCTAAAATGAATCATGTTCTTGCTACTTTTTGGGTAAATGAGCTGCTTGTGTCCTCTCTGCCTCAGTGGCCGTGTTTTAGTTATTAATGTTTTTTTTTTTTTAAAGTCTATCCGCCCTGGCTCCAGCGCCCATCCTCCTACTGATAACAGTCCTCCCCACCTCCCTCTTCCTCTGTGCGTGCATGCGCAAACGTGAGGTCAGGAGCTGTTGGGGGTTTATGGGATGAGGATATCTGGGATCAGTCTTAAAATGATCAATATTGATTATCCGCACCGGATTGTGGTGAGCATACGGAAAGAGAACCATGGCATGGATTTTACCACCGTGTTGCTAGCTCTGTTTCTACCGAGCTCCCGACAACTCAAGCTGGAACTGAAGACGCAACATTTTCGATGCCTTATACACAGTCCCGAGAGAAATTGTGATCTTGCATCCCAAATTGACCTCGTTTCCACATTTTTCCACCCATGAAGGCGGAAAAAGGATTGGCTTTTTACTGGCAATTCCTGTGCTATTTGCACAAAGGCACACTGAGGCAGTGAAATTCACCACCATTAATTTTTCAAAGGAGGCGAGCAAACCTATGGTAGCACAAATACAAAAAATTGCATCACCACAGAAGGTGGCAGTGCGCTGGATTTATTTGTGATTAAGAAAGACATACAGACATTCACAAATTTGCTGATTTCTTTTCTGGTCTTTTTCATATTTAAAAAAATTCAGAGGTAGGTTATTCCCTCCCTCTCCATTTTTTGTGTAAAGTGAATGTATTAGCGTTTTTTGTTTTTTTTTTTAAGAATTTGGGGGCAGGTTAATTTGTTTTTCCCCATGTGTATTTCAATGGGTATTAATTATATGCAGATTTTTATTTTAATATCTGTGGGCCACCCTACCCTGGTCCTTATCAGACATCCGTTACATTAGCACAAATACCTTTAAGCCTCCTCTCAAAGAAAAATGTCAGGAAATGCCTATTTGAGCATCTGAAATTTATTTGGGTTTAATCAGAAGCACTTTAAATACTGTCCGGTCTGTTTTTTTTTTTTTTTTTTTAATTTAATTAACATTTCCTTTCAAACGGATTCTTAAAAAATATTTGCTTGTAAAAGGTTATAGGTCACATAAATTATTTATCTTGGACTCTTTCTATCATCACAAAAATTTCTGAACAGCGTGCATCGCCATCTCCTTATGTCCACTGTACAAGCAATTGAAATAAAGTCATATGCATAATTTCCTGCATAATACTCCGGCTTTTAAATAGCAGTTCAGAACATTCAGGTGTAGATTCACCCATTCTAAGTCGAAATTTAAACTTCGCAAATCCTGTACAATTTTATAGAAAGAGAGAAAGAAATAAAATTATGACAATATTCTGAAAATTCGTGGTTAAAAAGTTGGGGGCAGGGGCTGATAAAATGTGTTGTACTCCTCTAAGACCATTCACCCTCAAATCAAAGCTCAGCATCTGCACTTTAAAGCACATTGTGATTGTTTCCTTTCAAATCCATTGTGGTGGTGTACAGAGCTGGAATGCTGAAAATTGTTTCAATGTCCGAAATATGGACAGGACTTGTCAGTATATTGCATAACGGAATTCCAATGAATGATGTTTAAAAAAAAGGGGGGGTGGGGGGATGTTGCTTAGATATGTTACCTTCTTTCCCTTTTTGGCCAATGCAAAGCAACATCAGCCGAAGAGCAAAATGACGTCCCTGTGTGCACAGTGAACATATTGGGTCTCTCTCGTGCACACACACACCACACACACACACACACACACATGCATGCATACACACTAAGACAGACAAAGGCCCTCTTATTTCGACTCTTGTGAACTCTATTAGGGTTTATTACCCTAGCTTTGTCCCCAGTGAACACCCTGGCTGATGTCCCGGCAGAGAGCACGCTGTTGCAAGAGTGAAGCAAGGTAGCAATATGGGGGAGGGCGGACAGTTACACTCTTGATTAGGGCCGTGGCGATGGAGTGGTCGCCAAACGGCATACATTGCGCAGTACGGCGAGATTGGATTGATTCAGCTGTCAAACGGGGAGAGATTTGTGGGATGTTATTGCTGGGAAGGATCAAAAGGAGTCCGTTATGCTTCAGGCTGTCTTTTTTTTGTTTTTGTTTTTTTTAAAGAGGCAACTCTCAACCTACTCCAGAAGACTGCTCTGACTTGAGACACAGTTTAGTCCATAATTATTCAAATGCTGGATGACGCCATTTTGCTTTGAACTGAATTTTTTTGTTGTTAAATGGCTATCTCTGTGCTGAAAATGTTGAAAACCTGGGAAAAACAGGGGCATATCAAATTTTTTATCCTTTGTATCCATTTATAGCGCTTCATAGGGCACATATAGACAAGCAAAGCATTGGGAATCTTCACTGAACCAAACATGCGTGTTCCTGGAATTTGGGAGGACGTATTCTCCACACAGGAAGGGACTGAGCCAAGATTTTGAACCCAGAACCTCGCAACTCTGAAGCAAATGCGCTAATCATTCGCCCATTGTGCTATATATTGCAATTTGAGCATGACAGTTTGTTAACTGATTCCCTGCAGGGGACGTTTATATGTGGCGGCTAGAATCCAACCACTAACTGGCTTTCGTCAAGTGCGTTTTCCCAAGGGGTAGATGCCAAAGAGTGTCTCGCCCAGCTTGTTTGTGAAATTCAGGTTTGTAAATCACGTCGATTACTGGGGAGAGAAATGCTAACGTTTTGAAGGTGGGACGAGTTTAGGCACCTGACACTCTAATGGAGTATGTATATTTATGGTATAAACACATAGTATGTATCACATTCTGTAGTTGAAATTATGTGACATGATTGTGAGAAAAAGATGGAGTGAATAAGGAACAGCATATAAAGAAGCCACAGACATTTAACTCGAGCCACGCAGGGAGTCAGCATTGCTCTCGGCGCATTTGTTCGTAGTAAAACTGTAAAGTTTTTGCAGTTGAACGCCTTTTCTCAGTCTTGATGTTTTCCAGTTTGAAGTCTTACAGATGCTAAATATATTAATGTGGAAGTCACACCAAATTGTTGCACTTCAAATCGAACCATCCTTGAATCTTTCTCACACATAACATTAAAAAACGTATCAAATCATCTTTTGTGGATGATTTGATACATCCATCTTTTGTGGATGATTTGATACGGCGGCAAGAGAGTTGGGTTCCCTGGCAGCTGGGTGTTACAGCTACCTCTGCGTCCCGCGTCCTAGACGGCCCGTGGTGTTCGTCAAATAGTTCGTTGAATCTTTTCGATACAGTACATCAATGGATCAGAGATGAAAGTGGACTTTTCTGAAAATCCGCGTGCGCACACACACCTGGCCGATCACGCATGAATTAGTTTACACAAAACGCTATTCAAATACTCGACATTCAATGATTCATCTTCACCTGCACCCTTTGCGGCTTCCGTTCTCGACGAAATTTCGAAATCTCCGAGATATGGCAAGGCCATGAGAATGCGAGGCGAGCTTATTACTGTTGTGGCGACGCGACTCAAGCTAAGCGAGCCTCAGCAATAGATACAGACACTCCCCGAGTTACGAACATCCGAGTTACAAACAAACGGTACATACGAACATTTTCACGGGTCTGTCGAAAAAAAAAAAGTTAGATTTTGTATTGCGCGCTTTTTCCGAGTGCCAAACGGGCGGAGGAGGACGGGCGGAGGCGACGTTCGGCGGCGCGCGGGAGAGGCGTGGGGCGGGCGTGTGACGGTGGAACGGGCGGGGAGGCGTCCGGCACGCCGGTCGACGACCGGTCGTCTACTCTCCCCCGCTGAAGCCGCTGCTAGTTTACCGGGCAGCTAACCCTCGAGCCCTGAAGAACGTGACGAAATGCTCTCTCCCCGTTATATGGATGTCAATATAAGTCTTAAACATACATTCCAGACAAAATATAGCACTGAAGCAACTTAGAACGAATTCACCTTATGAACAATCGTCCGGAACGTAACTCGTTCGTAACCTGGGGAGCGTCTGTAGTCCGCTCCGCTGCTAGTGCTCTCTCTCTGCTGTGCGTGCTTCAGCGCGAACATGTACGCAAGCGCGTCTTTTGATTTCAACCAATCAGCGTCGACGCAACGACGTCGCACACCCGACGTCACTCACACAACGTCTCACACAACAACAGTTAAACTAAGCTAAGCTAGCCGAGACGACACTCGAAGTCGGACGGACACGTTTTTCTCACAATCTGTGTTTCCCTTTTTGTCCAAATATACTTTTTACGACAACTGTCTTGTCCACGGTGTCTTTTATTCGTTCCTATGGGGTTTAGCAAGTGTGTTTATAAAGAGACGAAAATCTCTTTACTGTTACTAGTGTTAGTGTCTCAACATGGCTACGCTCGTGAAAGCAAAACAACGATCTCAAACGCGTCTTCGTTCAATGTTCTCAACTAATATCCGGATTAATTTTAGGCAAATTTCCTCAATTCTCCTGAGAGATTTTCATAAAAAATTTGAAAAACCCAGAATTCCGGGAAAATCCCGAGGACCTTCATCTCTGATGGGTGCTATTTTCTTCATATTATGGTGCGAGCATGCGACTGCAACACACAAAACGTGGTTTAAACCGTTGTCGGAGATCGTGGCCGCCGCCATGATTCAATGTTGTGGACAGACGACAGGGCAAATGACACGCACGCTCAACATGAATATCGCGAGAGCATCCCTCCCTTGTGGTTTCTTTCTGACTTCCGGGTTGAGTGAACGCTGGCGCATTTGGCTGCCGCTGCTCAACCCGTATTGTTTTGTGTTTTTTGTTATTGTAAAGTGTCCTTGGGTGTCTTGAAAGGCGCTTATAAATAAAATGTATTATTATTATTATTACACAAAAATGTAGAAGGTTGTTTGAAAAAAATGCCGACCGTAAAGTTTTTTTTCGAGGTAGAAATTCTCGGTCGGTCGGGTTACCGGAAACACACTACTTTTTTTTCTACGCCTTATGCAGTATTATCGCAGAACAAGTTATCCTGCGGATCAGCCCAAATGTTCTTCTAAAATGCTGGACACATGAGGATATAATTTTGTCTTTTTGCAGGTCATGGAGAGTCTTTTTCCGTGCTAGAGGTACGATCCGGGACACAGCTAGGAGAAGAATTGGCAGTTTGGGCCGTAGCAGAAATCCTCTCGTGGTCATGTTTACTACTCCAGTCTGATGCCCACCCTCCCCTTCGCGCTGGCCATGGACGGGGAGAACTACCTGCATCCAGAAGGCCCTCAGCTGGACACCAGCTTGTTCTCTGTAGCCCCCTCAAACATGGAGGTATACCAAAGTAACTTATATACACCTATTCATCCCCTGTTGTATCTGTACCTTAATTTCTTTTTTTTTTTTTTCTTTCTTTAATAAGAGTTCCCTCTTTGCCTCTTCTGGCTCCTGGAGGTCCTTCTCTCAGCAGGCTGGATACTGCCCTATGCAATCTGGAAACCAGTAAGTTGTTCTTTTTTTTTTTTTTGTTTGCCAGCAGTAACGGCAGAATGTTTTTCTTGTATTTATCCCATTTTGTCACTTGATTGATTTTGTCACGTGATTTTTTTTAATTGTGAGAAAATGTACAATATATCTGTTAACTCGAATAATAACTCCACTTGTATAATGGTCGTAGAACTCTTTATTTTTGCGACCGCTCACCATAACCAACAGCAGGACAACTACAACTCACTCCTGAAAACCAGTGCTCTCGTTCCCCATCGTTGAGGCAACACTGCCCCCTAGCAGTGTAACATTGTAAAGGTTATTACTAATAATAAAACAACAAACTCAGTATCTTCTTTAAAAAAAAAAAAAAAAAAAAAAAAAAAAGTACTGTCCACTTCAACAAGAAAAAGCAAGATTAAACATTACATTTTAAAGTACAATGTACATGGTGAACAATGTGTCTGTTCATTTAATTGTCCAATGCCCTTCATAGAGAGCCTTGAGTAACAATGCTGGAGATGCTCCCTTTTTTGTTAGACAGTCTGCCAATTGATCTTTGGTACTTGACCATAGCACCTGTTGGACTCCTTTTGATTGGATCAGCTCTTTAATAGAACTGATTTCCAGGCGCAGCCTTTTTTCAGCCACAGACTTGGTAGATTTCAATGCCTCCATAAGCGAATGATTATCGGTGACACAAATGATCGCACAGGTTGGTTAGTACTACCAGCATAGAGCTCAGAGAATAATGTTGACAGAAAATTGCATTGTCAATTCCCTCAGACATAGCCAATGTCTCACCTGCAGTGTACTCCTGACAATTCTCTTAATTTTCTTTGACTGCCACGAGATGGGAGAAAACCGGCCGCCGCCCATCAAAACAACAAAGTGCCCACCTTGGGTGCCCCCATCAGAGAGGTTTGCAAAAGATGCATCAGTGAATGCAACCAACTTTAGGCTATCATCTTTCCCAAGGTGTCTAAAGCTCAACTCAACTGATTTGGTCTTAAGCTTAGACACAACTCTGTTTGCTTCATGAATTGTTTGTATGGTAGCACATTTGAGATTTGCAGCCAGATTACTGGCATCAAACATGGCATCAGGTCTGCTCTGTCTTGCAACCCACAAAAGTTGCCCTATTTTTGATCTGAGCTGATCTCTTTCTTGATCAGTAACAGGTGAAGCTTGCTCAGCTGCTCGCGATGGTGTTAGATGTATAGTCTGTAAATTCTCGATGTATGTGGCTTGGTGTATTTTTACTTTGTTGTCAGAGGTTACAAAATCTACACCCACAAAGAAAAATTGTCGTGAGCTTCACGACCAACATTGAATTTCGCTTTGAGATGCACCATGACAGTCATTTCAAACATTTGAGATCCACCCCAAATGAAATCATCAACATGACAAGCAAGAACACCAGTTACATTTTTTCATTGTCCAACCAGTAGAAAACTGCCGGTCAACTTTGGATATAGTACCTCCCGCATCGATCATTATATCCTTCACTCTGTTGTACCAATACAGAGATGCATCTGCTAGACCATACACACACTTTTTTAATTTCCAAAGTGTTCCTGTACTGTTAGCTTCTGGAGGAGGTTTGACAAAAATGTCTCTGGATAGTTCCATGCCCTGTAGGAATGCTGATTTTATGTCCATTGAATGAAGTGTCCATTGTTTTTGACAAATCACTGCTACAAGAAGCCTCAGTGATTCTGAGGCACAAGTTGGCGAGTCCTTTGTAGCTCTGCAACTTGCAGCTCCTCAAATCCTCTTGCTACCAGCCTTGCTTTTGGTACCACACGGTCACTGTCTCTTTCAGAGTGCACACCCAACGGGTGGATATGCACTTTTGACCCTTGTCTCCAACTTCCTCAAACACATCATTTTGTCTCCAATTCTGTATTTCACTTGTTTTGGCTTCATCAAATAATACATCATTTGCCACATATATATTCTCACTTCTGAAGTCCGATACATTTTGATCCACCTGAATTTGAAGATTCTCTAATTGCGACACATCTGCGGATTTGTTGGTGCCAGACACTCCAGCAGGCTCAAGAAGTTCCAAATTGTACCAATTTTTATATTTTCCGGTTGCTTTTCCTGCACGTCCTAAGACCTTTGCTGTTTGTTGAACACTTGTTTCTGTGTTTTTGAATGTTACAATTTGACCAGTCTTTAGTTTGATATTTCTTTCATGCTCTTGTCCTTCAGTCCATGTGTTTGCCACAGCTGGCAATGGACCATTCTCCGTGTACTCAGCATGAGGCTCTCCTTCCAACTCCTCAGTCGTACACAGTTGCTTGCTGTCGGTCCCTTTATCACAGGTTGTCTGTGGGTTATCATCATGTTCCTGAGTAACCTTTTTAGTCTGAGGTGATGAACTCTAATGCAGGTGCCTCCATGTCGAACAAAAACAACTGCACCATCTTGTCCAATGACTACTCCTGGCCCTTTCCATTCTGGACAGTCCAACCGCTTGTAGTAAACCTTGTCACCTAGTTCATACTTCTCATCTGTGTGACGCAGTTGTTTCTTGAGTGCTCTCCGTATTCTCTCTGAATACTCCGCTCAGTAAAGGCCTTTCTTGCTGCATGCAAAGCTGAAATATGCTTTGCAACCCATTCGCTGTGGTGCCTTCCAGAGCAGGTGCTTTGTCAATCAACACAGAAGGTAAGTTGGGGTTCTGTCCGAATACCAGTTGATGTGGACTGTAGCCATGGACACTTTGCATGCAGTTCTTTGCCATTAGAGCCCAATCCATAGCTGTGTTCCAGTCGCATCCAGTGCTTGTTTTAACCTTCATTATAATCTCAGTTAGTGTTTGATTGTGTCGTTCTAACAGCCCATTACTCCAAGGACTGTAGGCAGCTGTTGTCTTTACTTCCATGTTGAAATTCTCAGCCATGTCTCTCACTTCTTCATTGTTGAACTCCCCACCATTGTCACTGAACAGTCTTTAGGGGACCGTGCACACTGATCCAGTCATGAATAAAATGCTTCACTATCTCAGAAGACTTCTTGGTAGTCAGGACACTTCCTGCACTAAAGCGAGTGAACTGGTCAATAATATGTAGGTACCACACTCCTGGCTCAAGCTCATGCAAATCTACAGCAACAGTTTCATTGTATGTTGATGCAAGTGGTAAGCCAACAGCAGGTTTTGGTTTGACACGGCAATATTTCTGACATACCTCACATTGACTTACTACCTTCTGTAGCAGGTTGACACAGCCAGTGTCCTTGTTGCCAGAGCTACTTAAGAGTCTTTGCAGCTTGTCAGCAGAGGCATGTCCAAATTGTTTGTGGAGTTTAACTAAAACTCTCATCTTTTCATCGGTTTTCATTTGATCCGTTATCGTCAGTATCTCTTCTTCAGCAGCTGATATGGGCTCCACGTTGTCATTTTTATTGTCACAGTCCAAAATGCTAACACAGTAATGTCCAGAGCTAGTAAAGTCTAGTTTAACAGGCCGCTTGAACATTACTGCACTGTCACGCTCCATGTCCAAAACAGTTCCAGCTCTTTTAAGTGATGCTTTACTTAATAGCAGTGGAATTTCGACAGGTACAACTTCAGTCTCTATTCTACACTTTGTTTGCCCAATTTTGGCGGGTATCTTCACGCTTTTCACCGAATAGACCACTTTCCCATCTCCAAACTTAAATGGTCTATGACTTGGCTTTTCTGTCTCTCTCATAGTATTTGCACTTTTCTTTCCCAACACTGTACGATAGTGTTCAAGCCACTGTTGTCCACACACTGTTCTAGTGCAAGCAGTGTCTATTATAGCGGTGCCAAAACATTCTGTCATCAATATTTCTGCATCCGTAGGCGACTCCTTAGTGAGCAGTGTAACATTACACTCATCAATTTCTGTTTTATCATCCTCCGTTATTTTGACATTCTCACTTTTGTGTGGGCAGTCTTTGCCCAATGAAACGTGCTTTGACATACCGCACATTTTGATCGCCGTCCATACTTGTCAAGCGGATTTGTACCGTTCTGAGGAGTTTTCTGTCGAGGTTTTTTGCCAGCCACCGCTTTTTTGTCTTCGCTGCTCCGTAGCATACACGGTTTCCTGCTTGATGCCCTCCGTCCCCGCACTCGCGTTCGCGCCAAATATCCTCTTCAGCGCCGACTTCATATTCGCAAAAGTTAAGTCACTGCATGCTGTTAGAGCCAGTTGTCTGTCTGTCGTATCCAAGCACGCCGTATCCAACAGCTTGAAAGCTAAAACAGCGTCGGGCAGCTCCATTTTGTATTTCCGCATTCGTGAATAGCGCTGTTCAAATTCAATAATATAGTCCGCCATGGACCCGTTCACGTCTTTCACAATCCGGTCAAAATTGGAGTAAGCCTCATACGTTCTGTCCTTTTCTTCTTTGAGGAACAATCCATCAAGTTTGCCGAATAAAGTGTCCATTCCCGTGTCTTGATTTAAATCATCAGCGGGAATTTCCATCGCTGTCTCTCGTGCCCTACCCGAAAGCGCCAAAGCCACCGCGAGAGCTTGCTTTTTCTTCTCCAAGTCGGTGACTCTTGTCCAAATTCCGACTTCATTTTTCCAGCTTTCGTAGGGTTTTCCTTCTTCAAAAGGTGGCGGATTCTGTAGTTGCTAACCATCCTCTGCTACCAGTGTTAACTCGAATAATAACTCCACTTGTATAATGGTCGTAGAACTCTTTATTTTTGCGACCGCTCACCATAACCAACAGCAGGACAACTACAACTCACTCCTGAAAACCAGTGCTCTCGTTCCCCATCGTTGAGGCAACACTGCCCCTAGCAGTGTAACATTGTAAAGGTTATTACTAATAATAAAACAACAAACTCAGTATCTTCTTTTCAAGAAATGAAAAAAAAAAAAAAAAAAAAAAGTACTGTCCACTTCAACAAGAAAAAGCAAGATTAAACATTACATTTTAAAGTACAATGTACATGGTGAACAATGTGTCTGTTCATTTAATTGTCCAATGCCCTTCATAGAGAGCCTTGAGTAACAATGCTGGAGATGCTCCTTTTGTTAGACAGTCTGCCAATTGATCTTTGGTACTTGACCATAGCACCTGTTGGACTCCTTTTGATTGGATCAGCTCTTTAATAGAACTGATTTCCAGGCGCAGCCTTTTTCAGCCACAGACTTGGTAGATTTCAATGCCTCCATAAGCGAATGATTATCGGTGACACAAATGATCGGCACAGGTTGGTTAGTACTACCAGCATAGAGCTCAGAGAATAATGTTGACAGAAAAATTGCATTGTCAATTCCCTCAGACATAGCCAATGTCTCACCTGCAGTGTACTCCTGACAATTCTCTTAATTTTCTTTGACTGCCACGAGATGGGAGAAAACCGGCCGCTTTCGCCCATCAAAACAACAAAGTGCCCACCTTGGGTGCCCCCATCAGAGAGGTTTGCAAAAGATGCATCAGTGAATGCAACCAACTTTAGGCTATCATCTTTCCCAAGGTGTCTAAAGCTCAACTCAACTGATTTGGTCTTAAGCTTAGACACAACTCTGTTTGCTTCATGAATTGTTTGTATGGTAGCACATTTGAGATTTGCAGCCAGATTACTGGCATCAAACATGGCATCAGGTCTGCTCTGTCTTGCAACCCACAAAAGTTGCCCTATTTTTGATCTGAGCTGATCTCTTTCTTGATCAGTAACAGGTGAAGCTTGCTCAGCTGCTCGCGATGGTGTTAGATGTATAGTCTGTAAATTCTCGATGTATGTGGCTTGGTGTATTTTTACTTTGTTGTCAGAGGTTACAAAATCTACACCCACAAAAGAAAAATTGTCGTGAGCTTCACGACCAACATTGAATTTCGCTTTGAGATGCACCATGACAGTCATTTCAAACATTTGAGATCCACCCCAAATGAAATCATCAACATGACAAGCAAGAACACCAGTTACATTTTTTTCATTGTCCAACCAGTAGAAAACTGCCGGGTTCAACTTTGGATATAGTACCTCCCGCATCGATCATTATATCCTTCACTCTGTTGTACCAATACAGAGATGCATCTGCTAGACCATACACACACTTTTTTAATTTCCAAAGTGTTCCTGTACTGTTAGCTTCTGGAGGAGGTTTGACAAAAATGTCTCTGGATAGTTCCATGCCCTGTAGGAATGCTGATTTTATGTCCATTGAATGAAGTGTCCATTGTTTTTGACAAATCACTGCTACAAGAAGCCTCAGTGATTCTGAGGCACAAGTTGGCGAGTCCTTTTGTAGCTCTGCAACTTGCAGCTCCTCAAATCCTCTTGCTACCAGCCTTGCTTTTGGTACCACACGGTCACTGTCTCTTTTAGAGTGCACACCCAACGGGTGGATATGCACTTTGACCCTTGTCTCCAACTTCCTCAAACACATCATTTTGTCTCCAATTCTGTATTTCACTTGTTTTGGCTTCATCAAATAATACATCATTTGCCACATATATATTCTCACTTCTGAAGTCCGATACATTTTGATCCACCTGAATTTGAAGATTCTCTAATTGCGACACATCTGCGGATTTGTTGGTGCCAGACACTCCAGCAGGCTCAAGAAGTTCCAAATTGTACCAATTTTTATATTTTCCGGTTGCTTTTCCTGCACGTCCTAAGACCTTTGCTGTTTGTTGAACACTTGTTTCTGTGTTTTTGAATGTTACAATTTGACCAGTCTTTAGTTTGATATTTCTTTCATGCTCTTGTCCTTCAGTCCATGTGTTTGCCACAGCTGGCAATGGACCATTCTCCGTGTACTCAGCATGAGGCTCTCCTTCCAACTCCTCAGTCGTACACAGTTGCTTGCTGTCGGTCCCTTTATCACAGGTTGTCTGTGGGTTATCATCATGTTCCTGAGTAACCTTTTTTAGTCTGAGGTGATGAACTCTAATGCAGGTGCCTCCATGTCGAACAAAAACAACTGCACCATCTTGTCCAATGACTACTCCTGGCCCTTTCCATTCTGGACAGTCCAACCGCTTGTAGTAAACCTTGTCACCTAGTTCATACTTCTCATCTGTGTGACGCAGTTGTTTCTTGAGTGCTCTCCGTATTCTCTCTGAATACTCCGCTTCAGTAAAGGCCTTTCTTGCTGCATGCAAAGCTGAAATATGCTTTGCAACCCATTCGCTTTGTGGTGCCTTCCAGAGCAGGTGCTTTGTCAATCAACACAGAAGGTAAGTTGGGGTTCTGTCCGAATACCAGTTGATGTGGACTGTAGCCATGGACACTTTGCATGCAGTTCTTTGCCATTAGAGCCCAATCCATAGCTGTGTTCCAGTCGCATCCAGTGCTTGTTTTAACCTTCATTATAATCTCAGTTAGTGTTTGATTGTGTCGTTCTAACAGCCCATTACTCCAAGGACTGTAGGCAGCTGTTGTCTTTACTTCCATGTTGAAATTCTCAGCCATGTCTCTCACTTCTTCATTGTTGAACTCCCCACCATTGTCACTGAACAGTCTTTTAGGGGGACCGTGCACACTGATCCAGTCATGAATAAAATGCTTCACTATCTCAGAAGACTTCTTGGTAGTCAGGACACTTCCTGCACTAAAGCGAGTGAACTGGTCAATAATATGTAGGTACCACACTCCTGGCTCAAGCTCATGCAAATCTACAGCAACAGTTTCATTGTATGTTGATGCAAGTGGTAAGCCAACAGCAGGTTTTGGTTTGACACGGCAATATTTCTGACATACCTCACATTGACTTACTACCTTCTGTAGCAGGTTGACACAGCCAGTGTCCTTGTTGCCAGAGCTACTTAAGAGTCTTTGCAGCTTGTCAGCAGAGGCATGTCCAAATTGTTTGTGGAGTTTAACTAAAACTCTCATCTTTTCATCGGTTTTCATTTGATCCGTTATCGTCAGTATCTCTTCTTCAGCAGCTGATATGGGCTCCACGTTGTCATTTTTATTGTCACAGTCCAAAATGCTAACACAGTAATGTCCAGAGCTAGTAAAGTCTAGTTTAACAGGCCGCTTGAACATTACTGCACTGTCACGCTCCATGTCCAAAACAGTTCCAGCTCTTTTAAGTGATGCTTTACTTAATAGCAGTGGAATTTCGACAGGTACAACTTCAGTCTCTATTCTACACTTTGTTTGCCCAATTTTGGCGGGTATCTTCACGCTTTTCACCGAATAGACCACTTTCCCATCTCCAAACTTAAATGGTCTATGACTTGGCTTTTCTGTCTCTCTCATAGTATTTGCACTTTTCTTTCCCAACACTGTACGATAGTGTTCAAGCCACTGTTGTCCACACACTGTTCTAGTGCAAGCAGTGTCTATTATAGCGGTGCCAAAACATTCTGTCATCAATATTTCTGCATCCGTAGGCGACTCCTTAGTGAGCAGTGTAACATTACACTCATCAATTTCTGTTTTATCATCCTCCGTTATTTTGACATTCTCACTTTTGTGTGGGCAGTCTTTTGCCCAATGAAACGTGCTTTGACATACCGCACATTTTGATCGCCGTCCATACTTGTCAAGCGGATTTGTACCGTTCTGAGGAGTTTTCTGTCGAGGTTTTTGCCAGCCACCGCTTTTTTGTCTTCGCTGCTCCGTAGCATACACGGTTTCCTGCTTGATGCCCTCCGTCCCCGCACTCGCGTTCGCGCCAAATATCCTCTTCAGCGCCGACTTCATATTCGCAAAAGTTAAGTCACTGCATGCTGTTAGAGCCAGTTGTCTGTCTGTCGTATCCAAGCACGCCGTATCCAACAGCTTGAAAGCTAAAACAGCGTCGGGCAGCTCCATTTTGTATTTCCGCATTCGTGAATAGCGCTGTTCAAATTCAATAATATAGTCCGCCATGGACCCGTTCACGTCTTTCACAATCCGGTCAAAATTGGAGTAAGCCTCATACGTTCTGTCCTTTTCTTCTTTGAGGAACAATCCATCAAGTTTGCCGAATAAAGTGTCCATTCCGTGTCTTGATTTAAATCATCAGCGGGAATTTCCATCGCTGTCTCTCGTGCCCTACCCGAAGCGCCAAAGCCACCGCGAGAGCTTGCTTTTTCTTCTCCAAGTCGGTGACTCTTGTCCAAATTCCGACTTCATTTTTCCAGCTTTCGTAGGGTTTTCCTTCTTCAAAAGGTGGCGGGATTCTGTAGTTGCTAACCATCCTCTGCTACCAGTGTTAACTCGAATAATAACTCCACTTGTATAATGGTCGTAGAACTCTTTATTTTTGCGACCGCTCACCATAACCAACAGCAGGACAACTACAACTCACTCCTGAAAACCAGTGCTCTCGTTCCCCATCGTTGAGGCAACACTGCCCCCTAGCAGTGTAACATTGTAAAGGTTATTACTAATAATAAAACAACAATATCCCCTTTAATAATCTATGAGGAGTTGGTTCAAGACCTCCATTTGGTGCCATGAGATCATTTTAGTGGCCCAGGAGGTTGGCCTTCATTAAAACTTGTCGTCATCATTAAAACTTGACGACGCAAGTATGAGCACACACGCATTTTAGCTGAATCCACAAACACGTCTTGGCTCTGGATGCTACAGTGTTTCTATGTCATAGTCTCCACATTGCTGCCATAGTATCCACATTGCTGCACCGGCCCATTTTTGTTCCACCTCTCAAACAAAATGTGTTTTTCCGAACAGTCTGTACAAATAATCTGCAAATGTTGTGTCGAAAGAAAGAAGTGCAATACAGTTTTGTTTTGGGGTTTTCGAATCTGTAACAAAGTAAAAGCAAACTGTTGGCCGGACCGTGGGCACTACTGACCAATATAATGTGAGCATTCTGTGAATGTTGTTGTTGTCGTAGCAACTACTACCCCTTCGAGCAAATGAAACATGATTTACAGACATGGATTCTGTACACGGAATATATAACTGTTTTTAGTTTGCTATTTGACTTTACCACATACACACAATATCCCCAAAACTGTACTCACTCTTTCACTGGCCAGCATGGATTTCATTTTGATTTCGTATTTTGACGCAGATCCAAGTCTAAACTCAAGACAATCAAATTAAATTTGAGGTCATTGGTATAGTCGCTTCATTTCTGTGTGTTCATAAATCTAAGCAACTCCAGGAAACCACAGGAGGTGTCCCGAGTTTTGCCCAAAACCGTCTTTAATCTGACAATGTCTTTGGACTTTATGACCTCATAGCGGAATTAGAGGTGACTGTCAAAGGATGTAGGTGCGTGAGCGCAAGAGAGCCTGTGCACGCCGCCTTCTCTCCAAGCGCATCACAACTCTGCTGATTATGTGGCTGCGTCTTGTTAGCACAGGTGACTTGAGAGTCATCCATACGCTGTAAGGCAAGGCATCTTTATTCATACAGTGCATTTCCTATTCAAGGTAACTCAATTGTGCTTTCCATGATTACATATACAAGATTTTAAAACAAAATACAGAAATAAAAGATAGCTGAATCAAGGATCGTATAGTGCAGTAGATGATCTCACAGAACGATAGAAAAATCTATTTGGAAATGTTTTGGGGTTTACTTTTTTTTTTAACCCATAGTGATTCTAAATGCTAACTTTTTACACTGCGTTCTAAAGAGTTTTGTTCACAAAACACAGTTTTGTAACAGCCTATGTTTGATGGAAATGAATCAAGGTATGCCGAATGCCCTTCTCACTTGTTGACACTGCCTGCAGCCAGATATGGATAATTGCAACCTGTTGATAGCATGCAGGTTTCACATTTCATAATTGCTCGAGCTGGAAGAGACTCCTCACAGTTACATAATTAATATCGGGCGACATTGTTAATCTAGACATCCAATCAAGTGCAAACGTCAGGAATGTTGCATTAGCTATTGTGCAAATTAGTATGTAGCAGGACTAAAGGTTACTGAAAGTTTCGTGTGTTCTTCGAACAATAGTACCTCAAAGGTCCACCACAGTCTCATCTGTGAACATTGTCAAAGCAAAATTTTGTAATTTAAGTCGATATTTGGAGTACAATAATTTATTCTATCAGAAACATTGGCCTATTTGTGCCATGTGACAAAATTGCACCGCCGCTCAAACATACGTCGGTGGCCAAAATATGCCTAATTCAAATTCAGATGCACTAATAAATTAACCACCAGAGGATGCTGGAACTGCACAAATGGAAAATAACCTGGCCTATTTACGGAAGTGGTGCTTTTAATATCGTAACATGACAATGGCGATATTGTGGCAATTTTAAGATATTGCAATATTGCCTTTACATCCCCAGTAAATGCAGCGGTGTCTTGACTTACAAGGGCTTGAAAGTTATGAGTTTTGAGCCATCGCCTTTTTTTCTCAGTTAGTTTTGGGAGACAAAAATGCACAGATCGATATAAGCATCACATGAGTTATCAAGATGGAGTTCACGGCGGATGAAAAAGCATGGCAAAACTTAAAGAACCTTGAAGTAGACCTTAAAGCGATCGCCAAATAGTATGGAGTCGATGGAGGAGAACTCAAGAGATCCTGCTGTTCCTTTTTAATGGGATGAACCATTCCATTTTTCTTGCTCATCATCTCCTCCTAATCCTCCTCCTCCTCCTGCACTTCCTCCTACTCAATAAAAGTAGAGTTTCCGCCTACTTGGTGTCCAAACAAGAGGGAAAATTAGAACTAAGTTGATAAGTTGATAAATAGGGAAAGGTATGGAAATATCCATTATGAATACAAGAAAAAATTGACACAAGAGTGCCAGGGTGTGTATATATAAATCCGATACACACCAAAAGTAGTAAAAATATCATGGTTAAGGGTAAAGCATGAGCCTTAATAGAGACTTCTATCTTCTTATTCACTTTCTCTTCTGATTGATATAAAAACTATTTATTAGATATAAACACATAACACGGGGTAGGACTAGATAAGTTCTTTACTTCTTCCTATTCCCTTGAACATAACTGTTTTAATGATGACTGTGCTGAATGATGACTGATTTCTCTTACCTTATTACTGTATATGTTTTATGTTATGTTCAAATAAAACCAAACCAAAAAAAAAAAAAAAAAAAAAAAAAAAAAAAGGCACCGGGCCACTGCCAGTTTGGTCGCGGTGCACTCCCAAAGCGCCATAAAGGGAAATAGTATCAAAATGGAAAGTGCTCTGAGCATGCATTTTCCTTGCGTCTGGACATGCTGAAAAGCTACAGCGGACCAGTCACTTTGTGTACTCATTTACCAGCAACCAAACAGGTTCAGCATGTCTGACCATTTTAGGGCAGGTTGCACTAAAATGTGAGGATTAAGTGAAATGTCGGTCCCTTTTCACACTGAACTTAGCACAGCATGGTGAGCCGTCGACCAACCGAGTCAATGTGCATGTACTCTTCTGTGGTGCAACATACACAGTGCCATGCAGCGGTTATCCTCCTGTTGAGAAGCAAAGCCAGGGCGTTGCTTTTTTAACTTCTTTCTGTTGAAACCAGCGGGGAAAAGCAACAGGTTACTTCCTGTTTGAAAGCTGAGAACCAGCGACAAACACGGACACGTTTGCACCATCCTGCCATTAACACTGCAGCCTCTTTCACAAAGGGCACCACAATTAACCAAGTGGAATTTGTTAGCAATTTGGGCACACAGAGTCCCTACTTGGACTGTGCGAATTGTTGAAAAGATGTTTTTTGGGGCTCTGACAGAGTACAACTTGGATGTACTGCATGTCAAACATCTGTGTTGCCTTATACACTATCTTGCCATGCACTTGTACGATTTGCCGTATCTTATGTCATTTGATGGCTTTGAGGGCCAGGAAGGAGATTTCCAATTTGTGAACATTTTTCCATTTATTTTATTCCATCAGTTGTTTGAAAGCAAAAGCCTGCGAGGACATTTGTATGTTGCTTATCCCTCATCGACAAATGTTGCTTTTCAATTCAATGGTACGTTTGGCCAGCGCCGACCTTTTTCCTCGAGTGACATACACAATATTTAACTGATTTTTGTTTTTTATCATCCACTGGTCAGGTATGTTAAACCATCCTGTGATCTTTGACCCGTTCTTGAGGACACCGAGACAAATCCTGCAAATAGCTTTGGCAGAGCTCAGCCCTACTGAGCTCTGAGCGCTGGCATGTGATTGGGGTCCGAGCAAAAGTGGCTGTGCGCTACAACGGTTCCACCTGAACAAAGATTCGTAGTTGGTCGTGTGTGGTATTGGCCTTTTGCAAAGCACAGAGGCTCGTAACGATGAAATGAAGCGCACTCAAGCATTGCAATGGAATTACCTTTGTTTTGTGGCTGGTCCACAGGAGAATGATGACGTAAAACCTCGAGAGTCGATGCCAGTCAAGTTATTCTTATTTCGGGAAAACACATTTTCACAGAGGAAATAATGTCATGGGGATTTATTTCATTCCCTAAGTTTTACAAAAAAAAATTGTCATGTTCGTGTAACTAAATCAGTGTGAAATAAAACTGAAAAAGTGCTTCAAAGATGTCTGACATTTGTAATAGAAAGCGAACAGGAAATTTTTGTATTGTGGTACCAAAACAAAAATCATACCATGGAAGAAAACATACGTCAGGCACTAGACTCAGATGACAAAATACATGGAGGCATTCTTTAAAATGTATCTGTTCAAATAAAAAATTAAAAAAATGACTGCAGCTCAACTATAAAACATTAAAACATGAACATTTTTAAACCAAAATAAAATGTATCTCTCTGTTGAGATCTGAAATCTTGTTCAAGATCTAAAAGAATTCTTCCCGGTAGCAAATGTTTTATTACAAAAACAAAACAGCATACATTTTTCTCTTACTTCCTCTCTTTGTTTAGACAGGTCATCAGTTGGGGGGAAAAAACTGAAGCATGACCTTTCTCTGTCTCTCTTGCACTCTCTCCCTCCAGGCAATACCACTTGAACAGCAGCAGCGCTACCACCGCCACTACGCCGGATGTGCACCTTGACATGTACTCTGCGTTCTCCGACATGGATTTCCCCTGCCTCAACCTCCCCAGGAATGGCGATTTCTCACAGGTTGGTGAACTGAGAGGAGTGCGAAAAGGTTTCTCCCTCACTTATCAGCGGGAGGGATCTCGGCCTTTCATCCCGTCTTCCTAATGTACCATAGAGCCCCCGACTGCCTTGTGTTGTCTCGACAACCACAGCGCATGTCCACACATGCCATCACTGAGGCACTGTAATTTGACATTCTTGTACACTTCAACTCAACCAGAAATCAACATCAGAGGTTGTGTCCATGAATGGTTTTCAAAGTTTTTAAACTAGGAAGTCTCAAGTTGTTTGGGGGTGTCCTTAACCCGGAGTTCTGGCAGAGGACAACAGTAATCCATAATTCTGTTGCATTTTTGTGTCCCTGCCAGTGTTTTACAGATTGATAATTAGCACCACATGGAGCAGTTTGTAATCTAAATGAGATGTAACAAGTACGTACTATGGTTGCAAGGCAAACATTAAGAAGCCAGCCAGCCGGTATCTTGAGGTGCAGGACATTATGTTGAAGCTACAAGCAAGATCGCCTCACTTAAAATCTCAAACCCACGTCCCTGACCAAAGCGACGCCCTCATGAATGTGCCCGACCCACCCTCACGCTTGTAGCATGATTTAGTCACGTTGTAAAGTTGCTCAACACGAAATGTTACCGGTTTGATGTTGTAATTATTTGAAGTGCACAATTGAATATAGAAGACGTTAACATTTGTTTTCATAGTAGTAGTAACGGTATTACAGTGCTGCTGAATTTACTTTGTGTTATTTTTTTGCGTAAGATCTTTATTTCTGATAGCATCTGCTTGTTAGGACACTGAATGAATGAATGAATTGCATTGCTACCAATACAGGGAGATGCTCACTTAACCCAAGATTTGCTTTCGGGGAAAATTTTGTTTTGAACTCCAAATGTTATTGCTTGGGGGCCCTTTGACGTATTTTCCCTGCTCATCAAATCCAGAGCTGAGGGAAGACGCACACACAAACACTAGTTTTACTTCCATTTTATGTTTGATGCGCGTCAAGATAAGCTTGTTATGCCGGAGTGTGGGAAGTGTTTTAAAATGTGTGTCGCCTTGTAATCATCGATCTTACTTGTGTTTATATCCCCCCCTCCCCAAAAGCCTCAACCATTTGCAGGCAGAGAGCATACAGGAGCCTTTCTCTGCTGCGTGCGTGTGTGAAGAACAATTTTTTTTCTCACCTGGACTTCCTGGTTTGAGACTATCTGTCTTCCCACGGGAGACGCACAGACACAATGTGTATCACAGGTCCTTCGATTTGTGCTTTATCACCCGACTGTTGCGGTTTCGGACACTCCCTTTATTTGGAGGTGTGTTGGCGAAATGAACTAGGTTTCATTTTGTTTCTGGGCGGGATTTTTATCCGCAGGCATTGCAATGGTTGTCCATTCAGGCGATTGCTTCGTTGCCTATCCGGTTCAGGATCATGATGATGTGCGCAGGGCTTATTGAGTTTTCTTTTCCGGGCACTGTATTTTCAAATGTGCCCTCTCTTGAACACCTTAAAGGGAGTGTCGAGTCACTAAAGATTTTCCTTGCACCCCTTGCTTCGTTGTTGGTCAGACTTCAAGAGTGAGAGGTGTTGTGCGAGTGTCCTTTGATCTTTTCTGCTCTCCTGACTGCCCGCTGAAGTGTTTTTTTCTTCTTCATTTTGGGGCATTAAGGAAACAGACCATAATATGATAAATGAGCACAAAAGGGATTTGATGACTACTGTATCGGAGCATGTTTGCAGAATTCTTCAGTCCTTTGTTTTCAAGTGATGAGAAGTATTAGCATTGACTACTGGGATTTAAATACAGTGGAGGTAAACATCACAATTTGGACACTATATCCATCCATCCATGTCTTCGGGCAGTAGGCAGGGGACACCCTGAATTGGTTGCCAGCCAATTGCAGGGCACACAGAGACGAACAACCATCCACGCTCACATTCACACCTAGGGACAATTTAGAGTGTTCAATCGGCCTACCATGCATGTTTTTGGAATGTGGGAGGAAACCGGAGTACCCGAAGAAAACCCACGCAGGCCCGGGGAGAACATGCAAACTCCACACAGGGAGGCTGGAGCTGGAATTGAACCCGGTACCTCTGCACTGTGAAGCCGACGTGCTAACCACTAGACTACCGGGCCGCTCTTGGACACTATATTCTCGGTTAAAAGTCAAACACAACAGTATCTATTTGGCGGCACAGGTTTGATCCCCCAAGATGTGTGTGCGATAAGTAATATTGCTTAATTTTAGTTTTGTAACACAGCTCTGGTTGAGGAATGAACCGAACAATGGTTTGGATCCCGAAAATGCAAACACAGACAAAATGCAAATAAGAAAAATGTTTATTATTTAAAAAAAAAAAAAAAAAAGAAAGAAAAAGAAAATGCTGGTCACAAAGGTCCTGTGCAAAATGATGAAACAACAAAAAGCGCTCGCAAAAGGCAAGGTAAGGCGTAGGGAAAAAAAGTAGTGTGTTTCCGGTAACCCGACCCACCGAGAATTTCTACCTCGGAAAAAAACTTTGCGGTCGGCATTTTTTTTTCAAACCTTTTACATTTTTGTGTAATAATAATAATAATAATAATACATTTCATTTCATAAGCGCCTTTCAAAACACTCAAGGACGCTTTACAATCAAAACAAGGACAATAAAACCACAGACAAAATTATAAATAATAAAAGGAAAGATGAATTTAGGGCGTTCACATCGGTGCAAACTCTCGCGATATTCACGTTGAGCGTGCGCGTGGTTTGCCCTGTCGTCTGTCAACAACATTGAATCATGGCGGCGGCCACGATCTCCGACAACAGTTTAAACCGCATTTTGTGTGTCGCAGTCGCATGCTCGCACCATAATCTTAAGACAATAGCATCCAATCGAAAAGATTCAGCGAACTATTTGACGAACACCACGGGCCGTCTAGGACGCGGGACGCAGAGGTAACGAGATGGCTGTAACACCCAGCCGGGGGGCACCCAACTCTCTCGCCGCCTTCGGCGGCGAGCGGGGGTTTCAATAATAGTAAGAATGTCTCCGTGTTTTGTTTTATGGGTATTTTGTTTACATTTTTGATGGGGGGCAAAAAAAAAAGAAAAAAAAATGTTGTCCAACCTACCGACCCTATGCTGAAATTTCATGTTACCGGAAACACACTACTTATTTTTCTACGCCTAATACTAACACCGAGAATACAAACAAAATGACACGAGTCCAATATACACGAAGAAAAAAAAACAAAGAGCAAGAAAAAAAGACTAAATAATACCAATACTTCCAAACCTAGGAACTCAGAGCAAAAATGACAATGAAAGGGTTGAGAGGTCTCGAAAACAACACTTGACCATAAACAGTAAAAATCAAGGTCAATAATCCGACGGAGTGCGACAGCAGTCGGAGTGCGAAATACAAGATTTTGTGATGATGATCGGGAGGAAACGCCCTTCTGGTGCTGAAACAAAAACGTAAACACAGACAGACATGACAGCAGCGGTTGACATCTCGCCATGCATGTATGCTCATTAGGATGCTTGGAAGTTCCACTGCAACAAAGATCCGGTCTTAGATCTTTCCTTCCTTTAGCCTGCAAAGCTAAAAGTTTACGTTTGAGTGCTCACGATTCATAGAGTCAAGTCTCTCTGGTGCCACTTTGCTTACTACAGGCGCACACGCACACATTCAGCAGAGGATTTCCACTTCTATGATGACACCGTGGACAGGCGCCACTCTGTCTACGAGTCTTTTCTCCATTTCAATCTCACAAAGATTGACATTAGAGTAGATCATCCTGACATGATATCATGGATTCCTGGAAGCTGGGGGGAGCAAACGGACCCCATTTGTCTCACCAGCAATGGAAGCAATTAGTTTTTTCTTCCAATGGTTTTTCTTGACAAACCTGGCGTGTTTGTGTAGTGCTTGTAGTGTAATTATTTTGTCAACACATGATCATGGTTTTTTGGGGGGTTTGTTTTTTTCTTGCCGTGACAGCCTGGAATTCTAGTAAATGAACCTCCCCCTGGATAAAAGTGTGCATGTTATTCCAGCACAGATTCTGAGTCTTGTTGTTGTTGTTTGTTTTGTTTTGTTTTTAGTTTGAGGTGTCACCAAAGGAACAACATATGTGTTAAAGTCACTGTTTTCCTTAATGCATTTCTTTCCATGAAAAGCTTGGTGTAAAAATAAAAAAAAAAATAAGTATTTTTAGTGAAACCAAATCTTCTTTTACTGCTGACTACAAAAGAACCAAAAGTGAAAGAAGAAAGTCTAGTTTTTGTTTTGGTAGGTTTGGAGCATATACTGTTGGCGAACACAATAATGTGTGCGTCTTGGAAGATCAGTCAAAATGCTCAAATACAGCTGGCAATGTTGGGAGCCCTGCTTTGAAAATGGCTGGCAGTGAATCAGTTAAATTTCAAACCAGCTTTTCCCGTCAGCAGAAATCTACAAATAAACCTGCATAGCCGCATTGTCTTCGGGAACATTTTAACACGCTCAACTGTCAGACAAGATTGAAAAGAGGTCAATCGCCATCCTGTACAATGACAACCAGTTACTTTTCTATGAACATGTTAAGTTTTTGGTTCTGTGGTTATCACACTGGCTTGATTATGGTTTGAAGCTTAAAGGGTTTGGCTTTAGAAATTCCACTGTATCACTTGGTAAGGGTAGAGGACTCAATAGTGAGTCTTACCGGGGAAAGAAGGCCAATCATAAGAATTTAGAGCAGCAACCAGGCAGCGCATTCATTTTTCTAAATATAATAACTGTTTAAAAAAACAGCAAACAAACAGTGAAGCAGGCCAATTAAATATAGCAGTACACGGCGGCATGCAAGGAGTGGCCGGGTTGCAAAGCGCAATTCTGTTTACACTACAAATGCGGTTGAGTTACACCATGTACAGTAAAATGGCTCTGACTGCCGGTAACTGTAGTCACTTACCAACAAAAGCATCATTTCCTGAAAACTCCTCCTCCACTCCCTCCCTCTGCCCTCCCCCTCCTCCGCTCACTCACTCGCTCTCAGGCCACCTCTTTGAGGAACTATTAGTGCACAACCACTATGACTTATCACTCAGCGCCAATACCCTAGCGGCCTTTTTCTAGACCTGGGTGGTGCTCATTGACAAGGAGCGTCACCTCCAGCGTAGGCAGATGTGTTGTGTTCAAACAGAGAGGAGCCGTGAAAGGGCTGAGCAGGTTCCACTGGCTGCAAGGTGATTAGAAGCCCATGGATCAGGCCGTTGCCCCGAGGTGAAGCAGGAGTGTGTCTGAGTGCGTGAGTGTGTGTGTCTATCACCCTCCCCTTCAAGCAGATTTTGGACCCATGTCGCTCATGCAGTTCTGGACTAAATTGTATTCACAGCTGGGACGGCCACTTCCCAAGGTACTTGTACTATTTACTTGTTTTGCCTTGAATTACTTTCCAGAAGAGGTTTCCAAATTGTGGCCCTGGACCCAAAACGGGGTTTATCAGCTTGCCTATGTAAAACGCTCTTATGTGTTTTATTGACGCAAGTCGCGTGGGTTTATTTCCCGCTCGGTGACCGGTCCAGAGTGGAGTTCTTGAGGTGAAAAATATATTGGCATGAGAGACCAATATATGCTGTTTAAGAACATTTGAGATTCAAAGAGGAACTATTGTCAGTTGCTTGTATGGGGCACGACTCCGATGATATAAGCACTTAATAGCCTTCTTATGGCGCACTGTAATGGTGAAAATCTTCATGTCGTGGCCATGTTCATCCTACACTTCCATCCGCATCTTTAACTGGACTGAATCGCTTATTAATGACATGTACGTAAGCAAGACTGAGTGTGGTGTCTACTTTTGATCACAAAAAAGAAAGACGGTAATGCAATGTTTTAAGATGGCCGAGGGGGGAAGGGGACTCCCAGTGCTCCGCTGTCATCCACAGTCAAAGCGCGTATACATGTCATGTATTCCGTACATATGTCATGTATTCCATTCATGTAAAAGTAACAACCTGATATTATGTCCGCCTAAGTAGTACCCGCTTGTCTGTTTTTGGATTGAAAACAGTTTTAGGGTTGACCATTGACTCAGGGCTGATCCCACATGTAGCTCAGTGCTCCACTCATAACAAATGACTGCTTGTCTCACACATTCTATTCCAGGAAAAGCGCAAACCCGATATTATGTCATTTTAAGTCGCACTCGCCTGTGTGTGCTTTGGTTCCCCTTTGCACTGTCAGCATCTTTGTCCCCGCATCATTAATTACCGGGACTGCAGCCTTGAAGTCATCTGCAGTCTTTCATACTTTTCTCATACTTTCATGCGAGTTTGTTGGGAGGGAAATTAGCAGGAAGTTCTGAAGGCTGGAAACATATCAGGACTGTCAGTTTCCTGGTTTTCTAGTTAAGCGTCGACCGTGACCTCCGAACGCAGCTTACTGGAAGTGAATAAGCAACAAGCGATGAGTAGTGCACGGGGTGGCAAATGCCGTGGGGAGAGTCGATAAAAGAGTGGTATCATTTGTATGCTTTTGTGGTCTGATAAATGCATGGAGTGTCATGGCTCCACAAAGTCTCGCAAATGATTGTTTACCAATTAAAATACTCGATGCGCCTCATTCATTACCCATAAAATGTGCGAAGTTACCGGGAATAAGAGACACTTCGTGTTGTCTTGTTTACTGACTGTCTGTGGCACTTGGAATGAGCAATTCCGTCTCGTCTACCATGTGAACCCAAATGGCTTTTTTATAGCCATGTGCTCTGCGGCACTTCATTTTTTTCCTTACATTTTACAAGAGTTTCTATGTGGACGCATGTGACGCCTTTGCACACATGATTCAAACTGAAAATAAACAATTGAGGCATGATGACCCCCCATGATTGCCAACTAATGGTCATGGCATTGGGAGAGACAATACTTCCTCCACGGCCACGACTCAGATTCACAGATGCGTCCTTCCTTTCGTGTCTTCATACTGGGATCCGTTTGTCCTTCTTTGCTAAAGAGCATCCTGTCATTTGCATTTCTTCTATTTATGTCGGCAGCTTTATGCCCACTGCATATGTAGCAGCCAAAAAAATATGTGTGTGAACAAAACAAAACAAAAAGTGTCCAAAGGGGAACCGAGACGCAACCAGCTGACTTTTGTGTCCTGTATATATACTGTGTTTTATAAAAATACTCAGCCATATTTATAGTTTCATGTGTTGGCTACAAATCAAAGCATGGGGAGTCACTGTCGTTGAAATGCCTAAGTGTAGTCATTGCTAAAGCCTCTCAAAAAAATCCACACACTGTCCTTTATTCTCTCCCATTTCCTCTCTTTGTGCCCAACAGCTTTATCCTTGACAATCGTGCCAGGTTTTTGGTTCACAAAAAAAATAATAATAATAATACATTACCGTATACTGTATGTGGAGCCTGAAAACCCACTGTAGGATCGCAAGTTTTCTCCTTGCAGCGTTTCGGTGGAGGTGTGGTGCACAATCGTTTGGTATGCGACAAAAACTCGCCAAGTGTAATATTTTTGCGATGGTCCGCGCTCATTGTGCAGGGGGAGTGGGGGGCATAGATTGTTTTCTGAAGGCGCTTGGAAAATTCAGGGTGATTTTCAGCAGCAAGTTGTCCAGGCTCGGGCTCACCCAAGCTGGACATACTCTGTACGATGTGGTAGTTTTACATTCTAACTTGCACTCTGTGTAATTTGTCTGCGATGGGAGGGTGAAGCTAACAGTTGAGGTACTGGGAGGGCGAAGCTAACAGTTGAGGTACTCACACACAACTGACTGAACAAGAGAGCAACGACTTGCCTGCTCACACTGTTTGCTCAAGTCATTGCTGTGTCACCCAAAAAAAAAAAACGTTTCAGACTATTACCGACTGCCCAAACAAATCAACAAGCGCAATTGTGCAGTCTCAAAAGTTTTCAGTTTGGAAATTCTCCTTATGTAACGCTGTTCACTTTATTTGAAAAACGTTAAATGTAGCTTCATCATTGTACTAATGTACTAATTTATCGTTATTGTTTGGGCACAGGGTTTCTTGGTATCTTATTATGATTGGCGGTGTTCATAGCCGTACTTATACAGTACTTCATTAAGCGGTTTAGTGAGTAAAAAACTTAATACAACATCTCACAATCTGGTTTCGTGATCAGACCATAAGCTGACGCCTGTTCACTTTGTGGCCCCAGACATACCCTGTGAATTCACGCATGGACCCTGTCAGACCCACTTGTGTTGACTGCCGTGACAAGGTCAACAGCTGAGCACGGAATAACGCTCGTTTCACTCAGCTGAGCGCCAGGGGAAGGTGAAGTCATAACCCTCAATTTGTCCGCCTCACTCACACACCATTTAGATATTGACATGCAGGGCCGCTGCTTACACTGCAAACAGCGGCGACATCGTTCTCACTGACAGCTCAAGTATTTGCTCCTCTTCCTGCCGAGGAACTTGGCCGGAAGCCAAATCCAAGATAAACAATGAGGCACAAATGCGAGGTTTCGGCAAGGGAAAATGGGAAGACTTTGGAACGGTGACGTCACTTGTTTGACTTCTCTGCCTTGGAAAAGCAACCGAGCGTTCAGTGCGTAGGCGGGGGAAGCCCTGAGCGTGGCTCGACTTGTATGTGCTCTGAAATTCACCGCAAATGTGGCCAGTGAATAAATACCAAGAGTTCTTGCTGACTTGCATTTTCATCATAGTAAAGTCTCTTGAAATATAGCTGGCCGACAAGCAAACTGCCTCACACAAAGGGTGTTCCTTTTGAGTCCCAGAACACAGAATAATCCTGCCCTCTTCCCTCCTTTGACTCCCTGTCCTCCCGTCTTTCGCTTGTGTTTTGTTCGATTTAGATCCGCCCTGCACTGTCAGCTTCTTTGTTTACCTTCTACCACTAGCTTATTGTCACTTACCTGAGCTCACAATAAGCAACTGTCAGAGATGTTCGCTCGGACGGTCGACAAAGGCTCGAACACAGGAACAGATCGGCATTCTCTGCCGGCAGGAGGTGCAGTTTTCTTGTCGGTTTGCCACGTTTTTCATGTTGAATGGTCATCTCATGCCGCTTTCACCGAGAAATCCGACAAAACTGCCATAAAGGCCTAGTATTTATCCTCAGTTTATTATTATTACTATTTTTTTTTTGTACAGAATCCAGCAAAGACGATGTATTTGTCATCGCACAGCGACATGGCATCTCACATGCTTGTTGGACAGTGGCAAATTGCTTTCAACACAACGGTATGGAACGAGTGAGCATCAGGTGTTAAATTTCACACTTGGCATTCCCTTACACAGAGATGTCATCGCTGCACTTTTCCGACTCTGATACTACCTCAGAAGGTCCAAGAAATTTGAAAAGGAATTAATGATAGTTTGAGTCTGACTTCATATTTTCTTTTTTTTGTTGTTGTGGTGCGGGCTCTGTATTGGTCTGTCGTTGTGAATTTTGGCAAAGTTCTCAATGTACCAGTCAATCTACGTTCCTACTCTTACCTGTGGTTACAAGCTGTGGGTCGTGAGCAAAAGAACAAGATTCCGAAGACAAGCCTTTGAAATGAGTTTCCTCCACGAGATGTCCGGGCTATCCCTTCAAGAGAGGGTGAGAAGCTCAGTCATCCGGGAGGGACTCAAGATTCCAAACGCTATTTTTCCGCATTGAGACGAACCCGATGAGGTGGCTCGGGCATCTCATTAGGATGCCTGCTGGATGTCTCCCCGGTGAGGTGTTCCGGGCACGTCCCACCAGCAGGAGGCCCCCGGGGATGACCCAGGCCACGCTGGAGAGACGATGTCTCCCGGCTGGCCTGGGAGCGCCTCGTGGTCGCTCCGGGAGATTGGAAAATGTGGCTAGGGAGAGGCAAGTCTGGGCTTCCCCTTTGAAGCAGCTGCCTCAGTAAAGTGATCTGAAATAAGTATTTGGTCACCTGCAAACAAGCAAGATATCAGGCTCTCCCAACTCCTAACTTTGTCTCCTTAGTCCTCTTTGGGAAAAATTTTAAAAATCAGACAATATGATTTTCTGGATGTATTTTCTCATTTTATCTCTCCTAGTTGAGTATACCTATGACAAAAATTTCAGGCTTCTCTCATCTTTTTTAAATGGGAGATATGGCACAATTGATGGCAGACTAAATATGTTTTGCCCCACTGTATACGTTTATATGTAGACTTCCTTGTATGGTCGTGCTGGAACTTGTCATAAGGCTCATGTGATAAGCAGTGACTTGACTGTTTTTATATGGAGAACAGCTGCAAGGCTTCATGACAGTCACACGTTATTGGATTTTGTGTTATGTCAAGTGTGTTATGTTTGCTTTATTTATTTTTCCATGAACTAATTCTGCTGGTTTCCACTGCGTTGGACAGATTGGTTGCTAATGATATGCGCCTCCTATCATTCATCCCAAGGCACACAAGTGCTGTAATTTACAGCCTCTGCGTGCAGTCCGGCAACTGGCTTGTCACATTATGTTCATTTGATCAAAAGATTGCCCAAGCGCTGAGGGGAAAAGAAGACGTGTGACTGCGTTGGGAAACCGGGGCAAAAGTGAAAGACTACTTTTGTTGAATAACACATGGGTGGAGAAATGACGAGAAAAGGTTGAGCCTTCACATGCTCTTCTGCAAAGATGTACCGTGGATCATCTCCTGGAAGCCATTTTGGAAAGAGAAACTTGCAGAAACATGCATGTGTGGCTTTAACAAAAAAAAATGGAATTTGGATTAAGAAGAAGAGAGTGAGGCAGGATTAGCGGTTGCATGGATGCGTTGGCTGTGCGCTGCAGAAAGGAGCCAGATTAGCATCAGAGCAGTTGGAATTCAAGCCTTATCTCTGTGCGGCAGGGCCCAGTTTTAGGAATAGATGAACCAGCTCCGGGTACACGTCTGCCGCTGGACAAGTAACACTGCAGCCTCTGTTCCGCTCTGCTTGACAACTCGATTAGCATGGCGCTGAGCTCGGAGGTGTCTCGCTTAGCACGAGCCTGACACAATTTTCTTGTATTCTGCCCAAGCGATATCGTTGCTTAAACGCACATTTTCAGCTTTTTAGTTTTAACTGAGGTGAACGATTGGTTCTTGGAATTCCAAATCCCTTAAAACAGGGCTGTAAAACTCAATTTTGTCATGGGACACATTTTAGTAGCCGTTTGCCTTGTAGGGCCGTTAGGACTGAAACCAATTTTTTTAAAGTCAATAATAACAGTTAAATATTGTTTAAATATATTAAATATATATATATATTGTTTGTTACTGTAATGAAGGGTTTGGTTACAAGAAAATGCTCACAATATGTCTCTTGCTTATTAGATAGAAGAATTTTAAATTTTGGTAGCAATTTTTAGCAAGCACCTTGGAAGTTGACATGTTTGATTTTCTTTTTCGGGCCACGTAAAATGATGTGGCGGGCCAGATCTGGCCCCGGGTTTGACACCTGTGCCTAAAAACAAGGTCAAATTAACTGTTGAAAGCATTGCCAATGAAGATATTACTAAAGGCGTTTTCATCGTACCGTTTTTTTTTTTTTTTGTAATATTGGCTCATAATTCATAGCCTGTCACTTACCTGAGCTCACAATAAGCAACTGTCAGAGATGTTCGCTCGGACGGTCGACAAAGGCTCGAACACAGGAACAGATCGGCATTCTCTGCCGGCAGGAGGTGCAGTTTTCTACGAAGCCACTCCGTGTGCGCTTCCCACTGACACCCGACCCCTGCAACCTCTGCCGACCTTTTTATTGATTGTATATGCAAATGACAAGAAACATATCAGAAAAAACACTCCCATCTTCATTAACATGACACACCTCTGGACGGCCCCATTGGGTCGCCCCTCAGACAAAGCATTCTCTTGGTACTCGCGCCAACATCCGGACACGTGTACATTCTAAGGGGTATCTCCTTATAATTTGGCTCGTGACTCTTTTCTCATGATGGAGTGCTCAAGTACTCCCTTCCGTCCAAAGTTAAATCTTCCTTTCCAAGTTATAAGATAACAGGCACCGGTGTGTCTACTAATGATGTGGTCAGGTACCATCTGCTCCGGTCTCTTGATCTCTCTGACTCTATGCTTCCATTGTGTGCGAGATGTTCTGAACACAAGCATTCCGAGGTCAATCAAGCATGTAACAAGATGAAACTTTAAAACATGACAACATTGTATTTTCTATTCTAACAGCAACTCTACACTCTCATTTGCTGACTCCCACATCACTCACCAGGCTAGACCCCACCTTTTAAAGCCATCGCCTTCTTAAAACGTCAGATATTTTAGCGTTTAACGTGAGGATGCCAACCCCAAGTGGAAAACAATAATACCTGCACCTGCTGTGCACGTTTTGTTTTTTAATAATGCAAAATATATTTTTTAACTCGTTAAAATCTCATTTTAGGCCATGATAAACATTTCGGGTAGGCTTATTATTTTCGTTTTTCACTTTAACTCAAAGTACACTGAGCGGCCAGACATCTTCCTGCTTTATGTTGCAGTCGTGCTGTTAAGAATTAATTGACCGCTTTTCTCTTGTTTGACTTTTGAGGCACGTTGATTCCAAAAATGGGAGTTAAGCTACACCTTGTTTGACTTTAAAACTGGAGGATTTAGAGTGTGAGGAAATGCTCCAATGTATCTTGTGCGCCACCATTTATCATCCTGTGACTTTGACTGAAGACCCCCTCCGGGAAATGCGTCTGAGGTAAACAAAGGCCTTCTCGCCACTGTTTAAGAAAACGTGTCCTGTTTTTCTTGATTTAAAATGATGGTACGCGGCTTATCTGTGTGTTTCTACCGTGGTGCCTCTACAAAATAAGGCCTCTGGTGAAGCAGGGGGTGGGGGGGTGTCTTTGCAGCCTTGTTTACTCATCTGTCTCAGCCAGGGGTGAAATGGGATAATGAAGACTTGCAGCTGATGAGAGAGGTGGTAGCAAGTTATGTGTAATAGGGAGGTGCCCCCCGACTTCCCGCCCTCTTTCTAAAACCAGGAACATTCACCCTCCTGCCTCCTTAAAGCAGCCAATCAGAGACTAGGACAACGAAGGAGAGCCTGTTTTTCCATGCCTGATCTTGCCCCCAGGAAGTGAATATACTTCCACAAGCTAAAAAGCTAACTTGCTTCCACACCACAGTCATCAAGTCACGTCTGTAACATCAGAGCACAAAAATAACACACATATGTTGGTGCGTTTACCACCCCTGCCCCCATTCATTCCCACTCCATGTAGTCATGTTTGCGTGGATAGCCCCAGCGTCTTGTCCTCTCCTCGCCAGTCAGGACGTGTTCTGCGGAACTCTTGAGTAATGCGCGGTGATAATTAGTCTACCAGATTGTTTAAAAGCAGTCACGATGCTACCCTAAGGGTTCTTGGACTGTGGAGATCCCACTTGTAAACTTGACTGTCGTCGTGAAATGTAGGACACTACTTTACTGCAAGCATAACCTTTTGAAGAAGCTGCTTTCATACATTCATTTCCCAGAGGTCTGCGGTGGAACTACAAAGATCCTTGAATAATGTTTTAATGAAGATTTAAGCGTTCTTAACTGTCATAAAACGTGAACCAGTGTCATATAGCGTGGATCAAACAAAATTAAAGCAAAACTGCTCATCCTGTGAAGACGCAATACTGACACCCAGGATTAGACGCGGGCTGGTCTCAGATTCTGGCGGTCTTTCATTTTTATTGATCCAGTTAAGGCAAATAAGAAAAAAAAGTTAACCTCGCCCATGTCTCAAGTCGAAGGTAAATCAAGGTGGAACTCAAAACTCCTCTTCTCCACCCACAGGATCTGTCCTGCATCGATGACCTCTCCACCAATTCCCTGTTCTCCTCTCCGGCCGACTCACTGTCAGAGTATGCCGACGCCCAATCCTTCATCAGCACCGACCACCTGGACACGGTGCCCACCCTCTGGGACGTCAGCACGAGTACCACCGCCGTCACCACACCAGCACAGAGCCAGCTGGAGGTCAGTAGACACACACATTGAGGCACGCATAATGAGCTGATGACCACAACAAATACCCTCCCAATCGCGGTTTCAGAATTCTATATCTCCACGTGGATGTGAGTAGTTGAGTAGGCAGGTGTCGAATACAAACCACGGCTATAATTATGCCTCTGAGGACCCGCAATTACATTATTTGATGTTGATTACAGCCAAGGGGCCGTTTGACAATTTATTAGTTTTTTTTTCCTGGTGTGTTATTTAACATCATTTTGTGATCGTTTTTCTGTTTGACTTGTTTTTTGACATTCCATATTTCATAAAATAGAAAACACTAATTTTGTTGGTCCTTGACAAATACAGGTTGTCACTTGCCTGTCAGGCACATACAAATGGCATTTTCTGAAGTCAACACCATAATAAGTACCCCTTCATGGTTTCCACCTGTTTTTCCACACCATTTGAGTTTTTTCTTTTTTTTTTTTTTTTTTTTTTTTTTTTTTTTAAATGTTTTTGTCGACAGCTGAAAGGCTCCAGCAGGTTTCAGGGCTTGGCAAGTTTGGATGATATAACCGCTATAATCAGCACACCGCCTTTAGGAGGATTTCAGGTAGCCGTACCAATCGAATGTAACACTTCAACTAACGCTCTCTTTCTCTGTGTGCACCTCAATGAACGGTCGCTCTCAAATGTGCACCCGCTAACGCTTTCGGTGCTAACGTTAGCTGTGGATGCATTCGCAACTGGGTGCTTTGCATTAATGTGGGAGGCTAAACTTGAGCTGCTTCGGTGGTCAGCAAACTCCTTCTTACAAATTAGGCACGACACTCTACTTATATCAATAGTGCCGTCACGGCGGTTTTTAAAAGTAAATTTTAGTTTTTTGTAATCTGCATTTTATGCCAAGTGTTTGTCTCTTGTATTACACCGCAGTGTAATAAACAGGTTTAACTACCAAACTTGGCTGGGATTTTGATCATAAGCAAGTTTTCAACTTCCTGCTTCAGCTGGTTTAACTCCAATTTCCATTGCTGTCTTGTGAATCTTTTTAATTGTTGCATGCTTACCTGTCTGGCTACTAACATTCTTTTTTTTTTGTCTTACTTAATTCAGGCAAAAACCAGAGCTGCATAAAGTGTTCCACAATTGGCTTCTGTTGAATATTATCTTTGGTGTTGCCAGACTCAGAGAACCCAGTCACCCCCAGAGGAGGAGGAGGAAGCAGAGGAAGAGGATTCAGAGGAACTGGGCCATGTTGACACGTATGCTGAGTACAGACCTTCCAAATGTAGGTCACTCGACTCGACGGCAAAATATGGCCGCACACTCCCTTCAGACAAACTGCACTTCTTCCTTTCTCCTCTTCAGCCACGATCGGAATTTCCCATCCCGACATAGTGGTGGAGACCAACACGCTGTCCAGTGTCCCTCCTCCGGACATCACATACACTCTGTCTATACCCGAGTCGACCATTAACAGCGGCCTGCTGTCAGCCCTGCAGCTAGAAGCCATCATCTACGCCTGTCAGGTACACATTCACATGCCAGAGATGTTTAAAAGGCAGTCACTCCCTTTCACAACAATGAGAAACCAGTCTCTCTCTCTTCTTTTGTATGACCAGCAACACGAGGTCATCTTACAGAACAACCAGCGAGCAGGCTTCCTGATTGGAGATGGAGCCGGTGTGGGAAAGGGGCGCACTGTTGCAGGAATCATCCTGGAAAACTATCTGAAGGGAAGGAAAAAATCACTATGGTGAGTAAGCACTCCATCATAAGGTTTATTAGCAATACCTGGAATTAATGACTGTAGATTAGTAGGGTATTTGTGTAGAAGAGGGATGAGCAATTAATTTCCCCACTTGACCAACTGCAATGTGGGTTGTTGGTTTTTTTTGCCACTGTTGTCGATATAGGATAAGATGCTCCAATTAGGGAATATGAACGGAAATGGTCGTGCTAACGATAGTGGAAATGAAATTGCTAAATTCTTATCAATTCCAATTCCTAGCGTGAGATCAGCTTTAATTCTGCACACGGAATTTGTTTGCGACATGTGATAAGACTCCACAGTTTGACCTGAGAAATTGTATCTGTGCTTCGGTGCTGCTATTTTGGTTAGCAACACCGTTCAAAGAGCCAGTTTGAATATTTAATGTCCATGAATGAACAATAAGATCTGTAAACTGAGATCATTTGACGTACTGTGCATTTGTTTCCAGTAGTGAAATAACTAGCACTTGCTATTAAATAAGACGTTGCTTGACTAACATTTTCCCCCATAACGGTACAGTTTCACGTGTCGCTTCATGCCTTATTATCTCACAACATCTGGATTAGGGCTGAAAGGGGTCATCAAGTGATTTAAGTACATTGGATCAAAAAAATGCTCTAGGCATTTTTTTCTTCCTCGAATACCTGGTTATTTACATGTACACTGTCAGGAAGAAGTCAAGCTACCCGCAGCAACAATTCTTCATGCTGTACATGACAGTTACACACCGCCAAAATGATAGGAAGACCACCTTAAAAATAAACCTTAGGTACCAAATAGCCATGGTGCACTTTTATTTTGATGTTGTTCCCGGCAGCGTGTCGTGCCGTAACAGCTTAAGTGATTAGTTTTCAAGACTGTGTTTGTCATCTTATTTCCACCACAAACTGTTGCTTCTGACGACAACAATACATCTTTGTCCTGAAATAATGTTCTATCACTAATTCGGTGCGTTACCAAAAAAAAAAAAAAAGACTTAATTGCGCTGTATTGTACGCAGCTAGCAGCGCTCGAGTTAATTGGCCGGAATGAGTCTGCACGCTGATGCGGACACACTTGCCACTCCCACTGATCAACTTAATAAACCAGGCTTGCTCATGTGTGTTGTTTTAGCCAGAAAAATTGCCACTGTGCTACTGACGTCATTTCGTGTCTGAGACCAAAATTTATGGGGAGAGATTTATCAAAAGTCTCACTAATCTTTCTACACAGGAAAATAGTGTGCTGCCATGCACAGTTTAAATCCATGTATAAAATGATAATTATCTAAAAATGAAAACCAGCGTGCTATTTATTATGAAGTGGAAATGTCTATTTTGAGTTCTGTATCTTTAACCATGCAAAAAATGTATTGATTTTTTTATCCAATTACCTGATTATTCTATTCAAATTTTCAGTCAGATATCCGAATACCAAAATATGTGATAACTGCAGCCCTAATTGAGATAATTGTGAATTAATTGTTATCGCTCAGTCACTTTTTTTTAGTACTATTATAACACCATTTCCCTAATATAATTTTTTCCATAGCAGGATGACTTTATCTCAGTTACTTAATCACATTTTTGTTTGATTATTTAGATTTTTTTTTTTCAGTTTCCATCCTTGAATCTCCTAATCCTTTTTTCATATAAACATATGACTGCATTGTAACTTGACGAAAGATTTCTCTTGCAATTTTACTATGGTACTTATTTTATTTCAGGGTGTCCTTAATATGCGACCTCAGTGATTCCCAACAATTTATTGAACCCCGGCACATATTTTACAAAATCTCATCACACCACGAAACAAAACTGTCACAGAGTGGGTTAATTACCTAGCCCCTACCATCTAGTAGATGAGCTTTGAATTGTTCTGTCTTTACACTGTACTTTAATGGCTTCATGAATGATACATGATTTGGATTAAATAAATCATTTTCAGAATCCATTAAGTGTAACTGGATAATTCCACAGCTGATGATTTGTCATGGCTTGTTGGATATCACTGCTGCACTATACATAGATGGCATCTTTTTGGAAGAGGCATTTGTTTGTTTTAAGTGGGTGACACACCTGACGACTAATGGGATGAAACCATCATTTAATGGGATCTATTTCAGGAACATGTCAAACTGATACACATTTTATTTTATGCTTCTGTGGTGCTGTTTTCTTGTAGTGAAATCTCAAAGATGAGCCGTGACTCAGTACCATGTCATCTTAATTGTAGCTTTTGCACGCAACGCAGACCAACAGGATGTGAGCTCGCCACTCAGTCAGCCCCTGTCTTCGGTCGGCCGCCATAGAATTCATTCATGCACACAGCCAACATCGCCTGATTTGCATGTGCTTGTACTTGTTCTGTCCGGTTATATACACTGAATGACTAATCCCACTGTTCCTGCCCACAGGTTCAGCATATCCAATGACCTGAAATTTGATGCAGAGCGAGATCTCAAAGACATAGATGCATCGACTATTCCTGTGCATGCCTTAAACAAAGTGAGTGCATGTGTTAATAAGAAAGAGCGTTCTTTCTTCGCGGTCATGCAGAAAATGGAACGGAGCAAAGCGGCGGCGGGGTGACCGTGTGACTGTGTTGCAGATTAAGTATGGAGACACAGCTACCTCAGAAGGAGTCCTCTTTGCGACCTACTCTGCGCTGATTGGTGAGAGCCAGGCGGGAGGGCAGCACCGCACGCGGATTAAACAGATCCTGGACTGGTGCAAGCCGGATTTTGACGGAGTTGTATCCTTTCATTTTCCAGATGACGCACACATTCCTCCTCCACTTCCAGTGTGCCGTCCATGCCAACACACACACCGACACACACGCGCGCGCACACCTATGTTTCCCTGAGTCATTTGCCCTTGACCTGCATTCTCCTCACAGATTATTTTTGATGAATGCCACAAAGCCAAGAATGCCACGTCAACAAAGATGGGCAAGGCGGTGCTTGATCTGCAAAACAAACTGCCACGGGCCAGAGTGGTGTATGCCAGTGCCACAGGTACACAAGATGAGAGGCAGTACAACGGAGACTCCAAAGTGGAACACAATCTGTTCCGTGTCATTGGTTGATGTCTGAGTGTTCCTAGTTTCAAAGCGATTTTTTTTTTCCCCATGAGAAAGTTAAGTGGGCAGCACAGTGTCCCAATGATTAGTCCATCTGTGTCACAGTCCTGAGGTTTGTGGTTCGAATGTGGACTCTGCATTCGGGCTGGGCTAGACCACGTTACTGTACCGGTATCAAGATATTAATATTCTAAATGAAAACATTTTCAGTCAACTAGGAGGACATCATGCTCGTGCTGCATGTACAGCTCATGTATCTGTGTATGTAATTGATTGATTAATTGGAACAGCCAGAACTTTTCCAATGTCTACAATAGTATCCACCTGAAAGGCAAAAAATATGTTGGGAGACGCGTCATTGCCCCAAATTTGACCCTTTTTCAGGCGTTTTGACTTTGGATGTTCCAGTGATTCAGCAAAACACAAGTCAAGCTTATTTATTCTTTTTTGGTCACGCAGGTGCTTCTGAGCCAAAGAACATGATCTACATGAGCCGCCTGGGTATCTGGGGTGAGGGCACGCCTTTCAGGGCCTTTGACGACTTCCTGCACACCATCGAGAAGAGGTTCGCGGTGTCTGATGTCTTGAAATGACTCATAAATTACATGGGTTTCCTGTTCTTCTTAGATACTGTCTATTTCCTCATATCGTGGCCAAGGCGGGGCTGTTCTTTTGTTCAGTGTACTGCACCCTGCACATGGGTTATATTTGTACAAATTCACGTGTAAACGTGTGCAGTTAGACACGATGATGTCATTTGATTGGTTGGCAAACTTCGGTTTTTCTTCCATGCCTCTGGAGGTGTTCTTGTATTGAGTAATAACAGGGTTCGCAATGGAAATGGAGGCGAAGCTCGAAAAAGTCAAATATCAGGGAGATGTTTATTTAAATAGTTTAATTCCCCCAAAGATTTATACACAGGATTGTAAAAATAAATGACACACTGAGAAAAAAGTTTTACATTTCTTCATTGTTTCATATGCAATGTTATGTTGAATTTGGCGTTTTTGCTTATCATAAAATAACTGCGTAAAATATTTCACAATGTCTACATGAGTTTTCCTTGTGAATAGTACTACTGGAATACACTTAAATTTAACATGCTGATTTGCGGAGATGTACTTATATATGCTATTTACACACAGAGGCGTGGGCGCCATGGAGATTGTTGCTATGGATATGAAAGTGAGCGGGATGTATATAGCCAGGCAGCTCAGCTTCTCAGGGGTGTCTTTCCGCATTGAAGAGATCGGACTGGACAGCGACTTCAAGCTGGTCTACAATAAAGCCGCCAAACTGGTAAGCGTCACAACCCAATGTAATCATCACGTCGAAGAAATATCGCTTTGACTTCACGGCATTTCTTCCTTTAGTGGGCTGAGGCACTGCAGGTCTTTATGCGCGCCGCCGACGAGTTGGGCCTGGTCAGCAGGAAGTCCCTGTGGGGCCAGTTCTGGTCGTCTCACCAGCGCTTTTTCAAATACCTCTGTATAGCTGCCAAGGTCCGCTGCCTGGTGGAGTTGGCCAAGAAAGAGCTGGAGGCAGGAAAGGTCAGCACAAATCGCAGTGGAACGCCGAGTCATCAAGTTTGCACACTGTGGAAATAACCAGAGATTCAGACGGGAGAAAAAAATTGCACATATTGGTGCGGGGGTGGGCTCTCTCCATTTTCTCTCACTCTGGCTTCCTCACACATTCCAGAAACATGCATGTTAGGTTAATTCGAGACTGGAACGCAAGTGCATATTTTTCGATGTACCCGTTTGGTGACCAGTCCAAGGTACACCCAGTCTCGCTGAAAATAATAAACTGGTGTAGTCTTCAGCTGACCCACAACTCTGATGAGGATAAGCGCCAAACAAAGTGGATGTTTAAAATGTTTAGTCAATGGTTGATGTATGTTTGTTACTCTCTTAACACAGTGCATCGTCATTGGCCTGCAGTCTACTGGGGAGTCGCGCACCCGAGAAGTTCTGGACGAGAATGACGGTCATCTTGACAGATTTGTTTCTGCTGCAGAGTGAGTGAGACCATATTCTTTGGTTTTTAAACTTATTTTTCTCTGTGTTAGGCCGTCAACCACCCTCACGCCCTTGGGCAGAATCTGTCCACATTTCAGATATGTTAGCACACATAGCATGTTCATCTACATGCCAGCACCTGACAAACGAGGAATGAATCTTGAGTTGCTTTCTGTGGCCCCCTAATAGCTTCACTCTCTTCCTTCAGGGGAGTATTCCAGTCTCTTGTTACCAAACATTTCCCTTCTGAGAAGCAGCGGAGAGAGAAGGCACCCGGGAATAAGAGAAAACGTAAGCCCACATTTGTTCCTATTATTATATTGTGGAAGAAGGATTTAAATGATGTAAATGTGTCATAGGGAAACCTGTAAAGGTAGATAGATGCCAAAGTGGACAATCTGGTTAAAAGTCCTGATCACATTTAACTCAAAAGTCTACGAAAGGAGTGCAGCCCATCATCAATGTTAAAATACGTTGACGATGTGGATAAAAGTTGCATTTAAGTAAGAGTTTTAAGTAAGAAACTGAAGCAAATGTTTATTCCAAATTTGTATTCCAATATTGTATGATGTGTTTTCTATACATTTAATGCTTGTGTTTGTTTATGTATTTTTTGTATGTGTTAAAATATATTCACAATGTGTTTAAAAAGTATTTTTTAATTGGTTTAAACATGTTTTAAGGTGTGTGGGGAGGGATATTTTCAGGCTTCATCTGCAAAAAAAAAAGTGATACATCATCGGTTGGTCATAATCTTTGGGAACACTGTATGGTTGATTAGCAGTAAATTATACCACAGTTCACCTTTCTGTACACTTGTAAAACCGCTATGAATGGTGAATGTGAATTTAAATATTGAAGCGTTGATCGAATCATTCACGAAGGCGCCCATTTTAGTTTGGAACAAGTGAATTTCCTTTACATGATTTCCTTTGGAAAATGTCGCTGAGGGAATTGTGTTCAACTTTAAAGATTCCGCTGTACCCGTTCAGACTCTGGGCATCATTTTACCTAAAAGTGTCCTGCTGCTTTAATAGCCCACTCATGTAATCTTCAGGTAAGCCTCGAGGACGCCATCCAAAGGTACCCAAGCACACAGTGGACAGCGTTGGCATCATCAGCATCAACAGTGATGACAGCAGCACCGACTCTGACGGCATGGACACCGATTCCAATTCGTCTCCAGACTCGCTGCTGGATAACGACGATGTCATCTTTGTTAACCACACGAGCTGCCACACTGGTGGGTGTTTTTCTTCTTGTTGTCATGGTGAAATCACACCCAGCACTATGCGTCACTTTGTCCTCTGGGGATTTCCAGTCAGGATAGAGGAGATGAAGCAGGATCTCCTCAACAAGATATCACAACTGGGAAAAGAACTACCTCTCAACACCCTGGACGAACTCATTGATAAGTTCGGAGGGCCCGATAAAGTCTCAGAGGTGCGAGCCTAAAACATGCAACAGGTTTAGAGTCCAAATAATCACGATTAAAATGTTTTTTTAAATCATTGTCAAACAGATGACAGGGCGGAAGGGTCGCGTGGTGCGGCGTCCTGACGGTAGTGTCCGTTACGAGTCCCGCGCTGAGCAGGGCCTCACCATCGACCACATCAACATCAAGGAGAAAGACCGCTTCATGAGTGGAGAAAAGGTCAGTTTCATGTGTGCTTTTATTATTGGAATTTGTTAAAATTTATTTTCTGAAAAATGCCATAGTGCCACATACAGAAGCCAGAGGGAAATGTATTACCCTGGATCTGTAGAAAGTCTCTGAAAAAGGCGACCAAAAAAAAAAAAAGAAATCACAATAAAAGTGAAGACGACATTTGTGAAATCAGCATACAAAGTCCATTCGGGCCAGTGTCTGTGATGAAAATGAGCTGCGGGCCGTCATCGCATCAAATTGGAGCCGCGATTGTCACGGCGGAGCGGTCGAGGCTTTGGCGCGCCGCCGCTTTTGATTCGATCGGCGCGGGTGTGCGGCTTTTCAAGAAAACGGAATCGGGAAGGAACGTGAAGCGGGAAATGGGGAAAAGGGCCGGCCGGCGGCCTTCCTTTCTGCGTTGAAAGGGCAAGAGTGGAGGTAGAAAGATACCGTGGACCAAATATGTCAGTCGACTGCACTAATCATCATTAAAGTTGCCATTAACATGTAACTTAAGATCATCTGGAGTACTGCACAGGAAATATGAAATCGTCGGAGTGTGTTTATTTGCCTATGTAGGTGCTGCTATTTTAGTTAGCAACAGGGTTCAAATAGATTCCTATGTAAAAGGGATGCTGTATTTGAGGGAGGTGTTTGTATTTAATTGGATGACACACCCAGCAACTAACTGATTGCTTCTATTTGAGGAAATAGGGTGTTCATTTACAGCGTCAGAAATAATACAAACAAGTCTGGTGCTATACATTGTTGCCATCCATTGCCACCATTTCTAGTTGATGTACTCTTCCTATTTATGATATGCGCCTCCATTGTTGTGTGACATTCCCATTAAGTTACCGTGGCGTTAATCTCCCTCAAACTGTTAAGTGTCATTCTATTTCATTTCCTAGTGAGGTCTCTAAGATGTACTTCACACAATGTAATCCAAGTATTTTTCTCACCTTAGCTGGTGGCCATCATCTCCGAGGCGGCCAGCTCTGGAATTTCCCTGCAGGCGGACAAGAGGATAAAAAACCAGCGGCGGCGTGTCCACATGACATTGGAGCTACCTTGGAGCGCAGACAGGGCCATTCAGCAGTTTGGTGAGTCCAAGTGTAGTTCAATTGTGGGTACAATTTGGCTCTGCAGGAGGTGGCTGTTTTCTGGGGTGGGCGGGGAGCTAAGAGGTGGCTAAAACATCCATCCATCCATTTTCTAAACTGATTATCCTCATGAGGTTCGCAGGCGTGCCAGAGCCTATCCCAGCTGATGTCTGGCAGTAGGCGGGGTACACCCTGAACTGGTCGCTAGCCAATCACAGGGCGTGCAAAGACAAACAACAACCCTTCACACTCACAATCACACTTAGAGACAATAAAGAGTGTTTGGTTAACCTACCACGCATGTTACTGGAATGTGGGAGGAAACATGAGTACCCAGAGAAAACCCACGCAAGCATGGGGACAATATAAAGACCCCACACAGGCAGGCCACTGCCTAGATTCAAACTCACAACCTCTGCACTGTGAGACGGGTATGCTAACCAGTTTTTCCCCCGGGCCCTGTTGACTAAAACAATGCAAGATAAATGCTTTTGATTTATCTCACACAGTGGAATGTTCATTTTTCATTCGACTGTTTGTTTGGGACATTAAGTTTTCAATTAGTCAGAAAGAATATCTGCCCGCTCTGCCCATTTTAAATAATTGTGAATTGTAAATCTCGATGGGATTTATTGTTCGCAGCCGTTGTTGTGCTAATGACTCAATTCATTATTTCCATTAGTGCCGCATGTCTGTGTGTGTGTGTGTGTGTGTGTGTGTGTGTGTGTGTGTGTGTGTGTGTGTGTGTATGTGTATGTGTGTGTGTCTGTCTGTCTATCTGTCTGACTGACTGTGTGTGTGTGTGTGTGTGTGTGTGTGTGTGTGTGTGTGTGTGTGTGTGTGTGTGTGTGTGTGTGTGTGTGTGTGTGTGTGTGTGTGTGCATGTCTGCATGTCTGCATGTCTGCATGTATGATGAGCCATTTACTGAAAACCTAGCTTCAGAAAACTTCAATAAAGCAGATGGTATTGGTTTAAAACAGGAATGTGGGCCAAAAGGCTTTTGGGTCCATATGACCATGTAGTTCTAAAAACAAAATAAAATCTCCGAAGAACTGCTATTAAAATCCTCAAAATGATCGGAAGTTACATAATCTTTAAAATAAAAAAATATATAAAAAATAATAATATGAGAATAGAATGGCCGATGGAAAAGGAAGCACAGCGCTATTGTGGTTTGCTTCCACGCGTGGTTTGCTTCCACATGCATGTTAGCTTGATTTCAAGGCTGCTGGTGTTTAAGATATTTTTAGCTTAATTGGATTGTATCGTTCCAACTGTTAATCACGTCGAATTAGTTGCTCATGTTTGAATTTTGTTTTTCAGGCCGTACCCATCGGTCCAATCAAGTAACAGCTCCAGAGTACATCTTTCTCATCTCGGAGCTAGCCGGTGAGAGACGTTTCGCCTCCATCGTGGCAAAGAGACTTGAGAGCCTGGTAAATATTCCGGTTGTGTGTGTGTGCGTATGCATGCATGTGTTGCGCATTCAGCTGTGTCATAGGAAAATCCTATGTTTCCTCAATGTTGTCTCATTGGGTAAGAGGGGTTTGCAATTGCAGTTTGCGTCTTTGGCCTTGTTGCCTGTGCTTCCTGTTCCTGGCTTGGGGCTAAATTTACACAACAAGCCACAATTCCGGAATGTGGAAAAATTTGGATATGCGTCATGGAATTGGATAACTGATAATATCAGGCCTCTTACAGATGTGGATAAAGGCCAGATTTTAATCCGACGTGCCAATGTGACATGCAAACAGACACATTAGATTAGCAGTTCTCAAACTAGTGGGTTTGATAGTCCACAAAATGATTGGCAATAAATTATATTTTATCGTTTAAAAAAAAATAAGTGTATACCTGAATATGGGGACCAGAACAAACATACCAAACCAGAGAAATTACTCTGCCAACTACCTTTTTAAAATATTAATTTTACTGGTAATTTAAAAAAGTGATTTGCCTTTCACGTGAAAAGAAGTTATTTGTTATATGTACCTACCACTATATGCCACTGGTATATAAAAAAAAAAAATCCTCATCATAATTTTGATAATAATAGTAATTAAAAAATAATGCTGTCAATATACTTTCACATTTACCTCCAAGAAAATTATTTTGTTTTGTTGTTTTTAATAAATCTACAAATACCAAGCCGAAAATCCGTGACCACAAAACCCAGAACCGAACCGTGGATTTTGTGAACCGTTCCACTCCTGGATGAAATGTATGTCAACAACTCCATGGATATTTCAGGTGATGAGTAACTTAACGCAGTGGCAGCAAGTGTGGGTCACTGAGCATACGTGTAATTAGACCAAATCAGTTACACGGAAAGTAATGACACAAAATTGCAATTGGGCACGTACACCTGGCACTGTAAATCCGGACTTTGACTCTCAAGGGTTTGTCTCATTTCCCTTGACTGGATAATTCACAAGCCGATGGTCACTTTCCATGAGGCACTTCAGCGACAAGCTCAATTTGTAGAGTGACACAGCACGACGGAAAAAGACACACAAGCGGGTGGGCTCGCGGGGACGTCCATTCCAGGAAGCCACAGCTGTGTTTGCCAAGCATGTTTGGTAAATCCGTGGGGCATATCCCACGTTCCCTGTGCTCAGCTTATGAAATGTTTACTCACACATACACACATGCTTTTAAGTCTGCAGCTGACCACCTTTGCCAACTCCATATCAGCAGTGAAGACATCCACTAGCAAGCTGGCTTTGTCGATTGTCTATCACAACTTTTACATTCTGCACAGTGGATATGAAAGTGGGATGGAAAAAGGACATTAGCGACCTCTCGGTCACATTGCTGACTGGGACTGAAGTTCAAGTCCAAGTCAACTTTATTGTCAAATGTGCTACATGTGCAACATACAGCACAGATGAAATTATGTTCCTCGGGTGCCCGTGCCGCCATCACACATACATGAACACTATTTTAAAAGAAAAATGTTCTGTGGGTGCATAGCGGCTAAACATAACCATGTCAAGTCACTATCATAACACTCATAAATGTCCCAAGACGTAAACCACAAGATAATGTGACAAAGTATAAATCTGTTTTCGGTAACACTGTATCACGAAAGTGGTGATCTCACTAATTGTTGCATTTAGATCATTCTGTGGTGTTCTTGTACTCCCAAATCATGATGATGGTCTTCCTGTAATTTGTTTGATGGTGTTGATGCTAGCAAAAAAAAAAAAAAGGTTGACACTCATTCTCTCTGCAGGGCGCGTTAACACATGGAGACAGAAGAGCGACTGAAACCAGAGACCTGAGCAAGTACAACTTTGAGAACAAGGTAGGTTAAGGATGCCTGGAGTAATAATCTCATACTCAAGCGGGAACATGATTTTCAGCGCTTAGTTCAGGTCACAATACAGTAGCACCTCCAAAGTGGAACAGAATCTCTGCAGTGAGGTAGGTTGGCTTCCAAATTGTTCACATGGCCCAACACGTTTCCATACACAAAGTAATTGAAATGAATACATTTGTTTTGTCTTAATCTGTTGCGATCACAAAGCCTTAATCAGGTGAAGTGGCAAATTTACCGTTCTGTTAAACACAATAATTGTTAAAGGATATTTTAATAAAACCAAAGTCAAACCACTCATCATTTGCAGCCCTATTGACATACACAATGGAAAGTTGACAAACAGGAAGGAGTTTATTAGCAAGCTTCTCTGGTCATTTATATTTTAGGACTCCCCAAATACAACGCCCATAAAGTCAATCCAAAATGCCCCCAGGAAACTTTGAATGGGAATGGAAATTAATATCTTGTTTGGTTGAATGGATGTAAGGTAAACGATATTGAATTAAATGTCTTGCCCGTAACTGAGAAACCAGAGCCTTTCTCATGTCACACTCAATTTAATTCACGGTTTTATGTTTTGTTTTGTTTTTTTTTTTTTTTCTTTGCAATCACTGGTACACTTCTGTGGTGGCACTACAAAATAACACAGCAAAGCATGCTTGTCAGTCACTAAATGTTGCAAGATTGCAAGTTTGAACTCCTGAGGTTTGTTTGACTTTGGCTCAAGCCAAAAATAGCAGAATTTTTGGCTTGAGCCACTTTTTAGGTTGTTCCACTTTGGAATTTCCCCTCTACTCTCAACCTGAATTATCTGTTTATTAAGTGTGTCTCCCGTGCATTCATCCTTTATTGTCTGATGCTGCGTACTTTCTATTCATTGTATTGTAACACAAGGTGGATCAATCAATATGCTCTTCTTTTTGTAGTATGGTACCAAGGCTCTGGATAAAATCACCAAAGCAATCCTGGGGCACATAGAGAACAAGGTGCCTGCGCCCAAAGGTTACCCTGGAGGCGACGCCATGTTCTTCAGAGGTCCGTGTTTGTTAACATTCAAGAGAGCACAAAGCTCAACATATTTTTAACCATCCGTCTGTTTCCCTTGATGCTAGATATGAAGCATGGAATGATGGATGTGGGCATCTTCTGTAGGGAGTCACGCTTTGGCATCAGTACAGAGAAAGGTCAGTAGTAAAAATGCTCAAGGAGGCACATTCCAGTTTGTCATTCATCATTTTTTTCCTTTTTTTTATTTCTTTATTTTTAAATTCCAGATTGCAGCATTACCAAATTCCTAAATCGCATCCTGGGTCTCGAGGTCCACAAGCAGAACCATCTCTTCCAATACTTCACAGACAATTTTGACTACCTAATTGAGAAGGACAAGAAAGAGGGCAAATATGACATGGGCATCCTAGGTGCACACTTTAAGTTCACTGCGGAAATGCGTCATTTGGAGAGAGAAAAAAAAGTCCTATTCTCTTATTTTGTTTTCCTTTCTTTCATGCTGGCCAACAGATCTGGCTCCAGGTAATGATGAGATTTACGAGGAAAAGCAGGAAATCTTCATGACAGTGGGAAACCCTCAGGATGGCCAGGTGGTTCTTTACAAGGTAGGAACCACAGAACCTCAATGGGTGTGAATTGACGATATGCCTTAATGCCGATTTCCCATTTGAGCCCAATGAGTGTTTTTTGGGAGGTTGGATATTGATCCTGTGTCCGAGTGACTTGACCTTTTGAGTTTTTCGACATGGAAGCCATCACTCGTACAATTATTTTGAATCGTCTTTCTTTTTTTGTCCCTGCAGATCAGTGTGGACAGAGGTATGCCTTGGGATGAAGCAAACAACAGGTTTCTCAGTCTCACTGGTGCTGACGAGGGCTTCTACTTGTCCCAGAAAGTGAGCCTATACATCAAGAGCCAAAACAGGACTTCACCCGAAAAGCTCCCCCGACTTGTAAAATTGACCCCTTCTGTTGCTTTGCAGCTACGAGGTAGCCAGCCATGCGTGCTGCTCGCTGAGCAAGGGAGAGGCAAGAATTTCATTGTCTACAAGCCCAACATCGGCAAGCAGACTAACCCCGAAAGCCTTGAAAAGCTGCAGCAACGCTATCGGAAGGTGTGTTTGATTTTATGTGTGTTATTATATATACACTCAACTGACAGTCAAAAAGATGGTCGTCCCTACCCAGATTGACAGAGATGTCACAAAACACTGGAGGCACCAACAGAGACGCACACCCCAGGCACAAAATATCAAATTATCGTAAATACATCCTTGGTTGTGGTATTGTAATTGAGCTCGGAATGTCTTTAATATTTTGCGTTTGCGTGGCAGCCACATGAAAAACCAAAAGCAAAAATCACAATTGCACGCCTTAATGATATTATCACGTATCAGTACTTTGTATCAGAGAATACTCAAATCTTAAATCTGCATCTCTACTTTCCACATTGTGTTAGGCTAAATCGATTCATATTAAACCTGTTGCCTCCTAGTGGTCATGGAAGCGCATTGCAAAGCAAATAAATTTCATTAAAATCAACTCTTGTTTTTTTGAGGGGGGGTCTGTTTTTGTTTTTGTTTTTGTTTTGTGTGTGGGTGTGTGTAAATTGTGTAATGGTGATATGGCAATACGGACGTCTTCCCTTCTCCAGGCGACTCCAGAGGAGGTCAAGGACTACTGGGAGAGCCAGTTCAGCTTCTCTTTGAAGAAGTGTTGCCATGCCAACGGGTAACTAGGAACACAGACACGCATCTTTGGGATTACTCTGGATGTAGACTGACACTTAATGGGATCCCATGGTGGGAGGTGTCTTCCCTAAGGACTTAAAGGCACACACGAAACATTTAGTCATTACAAAATGAGCCCCAATACTTTGATGTACTCCCACATGGTGAAGAATAATACAAACTCAAACGTAATCCTAGCAAGTCATGCAAGTGTAAGATGGTGTTAGTCCATTTGAGGTTTAAAAAAAGTCAGAGTGAGGTAGGGTTGCGTGTACATAACGTTCTCCGTGGCCTCTCCGCAGTAACGGCAAATGCAAGAAGGTGGAGGAAGGCCAGGAGTGCTTCCAGGGCATGCGCCTCCGCCAGTACCACATGCTGTGCGGCGCTCTGCTGCGCGTTTGGAAGCGTGTGTCCGACGTGGTGTCTGACATCACCAGTTCGAGCATTCTGCAGATTGTTCGCCTCAAAACCAAGCAGCACAACAAGCAAGTTGGTGAGTCATAGTTACAGTTTCAATTTGCATTCTGATAATGGGAATTTCTCAAGAAAATCTTTTGAGAAATTTTTTTTTTCCCAGGCTGAAATGAGACCACTAAGGGTAGCGATTTTGACCATCGGTTAACATCTTAACTGATGTTTTAAATGTGAGAGACCTCACACATGACAAGGAAAAAAATTAGCATACTCTAGATGACCAGCACAGTACACTGCAAATTACCAATATTTGGTATATATAAGGTACCAAGACATATCAGAGGCAGTACATGTAGAAGGGCATCTCTACAAGTAGACCACCAATGTATCCTCAAATGTTTCTGGCCTAACTCTTTATTTTTAATTTTGTCTGAAACACATACATTTTCAATCTTGAGGCAGCACAATTCCACGGGGCTGACGCAAAATCGAGAAGTTTTATGACATATCTCAGACAGTGTCCGAGAGTGTTACTAGATTTGCTATCAAGCTATTTTCAGTTTTCTTCTTTAGATGTATCTAAAATGTGTAAGCTAAATTAATACAAGGTTTTTTTTTTATTTTTTCCTTTGCAGAGCAGTTTTTTTTAATCCATGACTTAATTTGAGGAGCAACTTTCTAGTTGTGTGCAGCTTTTAAAAAAATATATTTTGTTTTTTTTTGTTTTGTTTTTGTTTTTAATTTTGCTGGCTTGCACTAACCAAATCCTCCCTGTCATAGGCATCAAGATCCCAGAGAACTGTGTGGCCCGGGTACGTGAGGAGCTCTTGCTCATGGACGAGGAGGTGAAGCGGAGGCGCAAGGAGCGCGAGAAGCAAGCCATGGAGCAGCGTCTGGCTGAGGAGCGCATGCGCAAAATGGAGCAGGACAACAAGCACCTGCTGGCAAATCTGTTCAGCCAGAAAGCCATGCCCAACCAGTCTCTGGCCCATTCGCTGGTCCACAGTCAGCTCCTGAAGCAGAAACTGAACCCGCTGCAAAAGACGCAAGTGGCGAGCCTGTCTCAGCTGCAGAGGATGCAGGCCGTCTTGCAGCAGCACAGCAGCAGCAGCACCCACAGGGTCACGGTTTACTGTCTTTACCGAGGACCACTCCCCAAGTGACTCCTACCGGCTGGCCCGGCAAGTCGGGCGCCTCCAAGCAGGCGGCCGTGCGCAACGCGGTCATCCACGGTTCAAACTTCTCCCAGTTTTACCCACAGTCCTTCATACCCCACTTCCCGCAGCATCTCCCCATCCACCAGTCGGCTCGCATGTCTTCCCAGAAGGCCCAAGACGAGATCTTGGACCTGACCGTCAGCTCGCCGTCGCCCTCTCCGGACAGCACCGAGGCCGGGTTGGCCCTAGACGGTCTAGCGAGACCGACCGGAGCGTTCGCTGACGACTTTAACTTGGAGTCGCTCATCTCTCAGGCGGCCACTCAGCTACCGCCGCCGCCCCTCCTCCGTCTCTGAACCACAACCACCTGAGAAACAACCACCAGGACTTGCTGGATCTATTCGACCTGCCCCTTTCGCCGCAGATGCCCGTGCATAAAGCCAGCCCTTCGTCCTCTGCCTCGTCCAGCTCCTCGTCCACCTCCTCCCTCATCCAAAGCTCGCTCTTCTCCAACCCGCCGTCCTCGTCCTCTTCCTCTCAGTTCGCCCCCCATCGCTTCCCCAACTATCTGCCCCAGTCGGACTTACTCCCCCTGCCCAACGGCCACTGCAGCTCCGACGCTCTGGACGCGCGCGAGGCTCTGAACAGCATGTTCAAGGAAGCGGGGCTCGACCGCAAATCCGTCATTCACTACCGCCAGCAAGACTGACACTTTTAACGTCCTCACAGTTTTTTTGTATGTGTGTGTGTGTGCGTGTGTAAGCAAATACTAGCACACATCCTCCGCTTTTGTCCGGGGACCTTCTAGTCAACGTCACTGCCTGTCCTGCTCACAGTCTTCTCTCCAACCACCCGTAGCCATCGCCTGCTCCCAGTATCAGTTTCACGCACCCCCATTGTGTGTCCTCCACGGCAGCTGAAACGCAAACTTGACTTTACGGAACTATTCTGGAGCTGTCGAAACGAAACAAACAACAACAAAAAAAAAAGTCCTTTAACTGATTCGACGCTGGAATCTTTTTTTATGTTTATTATTATTATTGTTATTATAATTGCTTTATTCGAGCGAGGCACTAAGTGACAACAAACTGGAATATACAAGAGGAAGAAATCAAAGCTGACAAAACCGTGAAATGCCTCCTTTTTGTCCGTTTCGTCGCCCCCAACGACACGACACACTCCCTCTCTCTCCTTTGTGTTGGAGGAAGAGGAGGAGAGGAGGGAAAGCAGCAGTCTGCAAACAGTGCCTTTCTAAAAATCTATAAATGCAGTCTTTAAAAACGAAAAACGGAAAAAAAAATAATGTAGCCTAATGTATAGATTTGTATTTTAATTTAAATATGGTATATTTGTATTTAACCTTTTTCGTCCCTTCGTGTTACACTATGCTGGTGGCGGGTTCCAAGGAGAGGCCTCAGTGAAGCCTAAACCGTGTGTGAGTGTGTTTATGTGTATGTTTGTGTTTATGTGTGTGACTTGCAACAACACCGACAAGCATTATGAGCAGAGGGTATCCAAAAATATCACTCTTGGGGAGGGTGAAGGGATTCATTTTGAAACTGACGATATAGAGATTTGACTCCTGGTTTGACTTTAAATTTCTCAGGACAGTCTCAAATGCTTTTGGTCTTGTTGTATGCCAGTGTCAGTTGGTTTGGATCATTAAGTAGACGGAAATGTCTTTTTTCATGTCTGAAAAGAAACACAATTTGAGTAATACAGTCATACCTCGGTTTTTGACCATAATGCCTTCCAGAAGGCTGTTCGAAAAGTGATTTGTTCAAAATCCGCAACTATTTTATTAGCCCATGATTAGGGGCTCATACTCTATGCAGAAATAACAAAAAAACAGTCAGATTTGCGTAAATCACAACAAACACGTCTGCTCACAATGAACGCTACACGAGGAAGCGTCACTTCCTCATGTTAGGAAGCCGAGAGGCATCAAGTGGCGTATTCGGGTTTGGTCGAAAACCGGTTTTCGGTCATAATCCGTGGCGTAAAAATCTTGAATTTTCTTTTCGAAAATAGATTTGGTCGAGAACAAAGACGTTCGGAAACCGAGGTTTGACTGTACCTATTTCCTTGTCAACCAGGTGGGAAAAAAAACGTTTGGAATAGCACCCCCTATTGTTCAAATGACACATTGTCGCTCTCCAATGTATTTTCACATTTCTGAAACATGATTTTATTTATTTATTTTTTGTTGATAAAGAAAAAAAGCCCCCTCAACATCTCACATACGCATTAGAGCCATAGGTTCTAGACATTTTACCGCCTCTGCCTTTTACACAGAACCTAACTAAAGTGAGCGATATCCGCATCCCAGTCAGATTTAACACAGAGGTCCTCTCTTTGTCAATATGAAATTCAGTTTTTGGGCAGTTGGTATAAAAGTAGCAAAGTCACCGTGTTGTCAACTTCATGCAAACCGCATTAAAGCCGTTACGCAAGACCCAGAAGTTCTGGATAACCCATCCACATAAGCTTTACTTCACACGCTTGTCCACCATCTCTGCTACTGCTTTGATAGTACCTCAAAAGTCTAAAAACTTTCCCATTTGACTCAAGAAAGGTGGGAAAAGGCTCACTTCTACAGCAGTTGATGTCATTTTTTTTTCCAGTATGTGTAAATGTGACCCGACGAGTCAGAACACCGTATTTTGATTAATATTGCATTTGTGGAATATGACAAACAGAAAAATCCATGTTTTTTCCATCTCCACGAGCGACCAGTTTGCCTTGCACTGCCACTTTTTTTTTGTTTTAATGTCACCTAAAAATGACACCACGGTGCCTAAGGGCTCAGCTTGCAATTGTCACATGACCAAACCAAGAAAATAGGTGAGCCATGATTGGTTGTTACCTGAACCGTTAGCGACCGTCATGTCATTTTTAGTTTACAGCAATGGCCGACTGTATTTTACTGTTCATTCATATTCCACAAATGTAAGATTTGTCAGAATGCCGGGACGATAAAGTGGTGGGCGCACATAGAACAAAATTGTAACAATTTTATTTTATTTTTTACTTCCCCTCTATTACAGCAACAGTTGCATATAAGACGTTGGTCACTTTTACACAGAGCTCCCACAAAATCAGCAGTAGAATTGCAGCATCAGGATTGTGCCAGAAACCCCCAAATTTACGCATTATATCCACATTGACATTATTTCACACCTTATCCCCAGAGTCAATAAATCCCCTTCCAAACAGGCAGCATCCCACCTCTGTCACGGCTCTGATCTCCCAAGTCAGAGAATTGCTCGGCGGCTTTCGCTGTGCCGCCTGTGTGCCGTTTAACCCTATGTTGCATGGCTTCTGCAGGAGTTATTCAATTGTGGTTTGTTTTTAAATTTAGGGTAGATTATGGCCAAATATCATAATAAATTCACAATTTTGGGAAAAAAATACATAATAGGGGGGTACTTGTGTCCATAATGGTCACTACAATTACCTTGCCAAAAAGCATGGCAGTACTGATAGGTAACACATAGAAACTGTTATTTATTGTGTTCTATATGTTCTATACACTCTTCTGCACAAGTACAATAGGGTATTTGGACCTTTTCATCTCACAGGTAGAAATGTTTCAACATTTTGTGGACCCTCTTTCACCTTTTCCTCCCACTGTTGCGCACGCTAGTGACATCTCGCGGTGGATTTAAAAACTAAAACTGGTAACTCGAATAACCAATATGAGTTAGTTACTGAAGTTGCTGAAGTAACCCGTATGCAACATAGGGTTAAGCAAAGCGACAACGTGAAAAATGGAAAAGCAATTCTCCCAGATGTTGTAGTTTCACTAACAGCACCCTTGGCGATCCCCCCAAATTACCTTGTCAGAGCTTTGTGAAAAGACCGACCGAGCATGTTTGTCTGAACAATCGCTTTCAGCACAAATAAACGGGTGTTATTGGTTTTAACTGCACTCCGATTTCACTAACTCTGTCCCGGTTCCAAAACTCCGAAGGCTCCTCAACTTCAAACCCCCCGTACATACTTGTCTGGATAGCGACAATTGCTTTCGACACAATAGGGTGAAAAAAGTGTGTTAAACTCCGACAAACGTAGAAGGCGGACTAAAAAAAGTCGTGTCTTTGTTTCACCCTTTCAGGGACAGCGGTCACTATAGTGGACAGCTTATCATGTTATCAGGTTACAGGGTGCAGGAAAAAGGGTTCATGTCAGAAAACTGCTCGGAATCGTCACCAAATTTGACATGCACATCTCCACTCATGCCCACTCCAACCACTCAAAATGTCAATCCGATCGCCACAATATTCTGGATTTTATGGACCTGAAGTGTTTTCCTCATAAGGTGACATCAAGCTGTCCTATGAAACTGATGAAAAGGAAGACGTTAATGCCTGTAAAATGCTCAATATTGATGTGATAATTTTGAGATTTTTTTGGCCAAAGATTGAGCAAGTTTTCTGCCATCAAGTGACGTGAAGCTTTTTGTGGAGAGGAAAACACTTGACGGCCATAAAATCCAAAATATTGGGACGATTGTTTTGATATTTTCAAAGGATGAAATAGTCACATGTATCAGATTTTTTTTTTTTTAAATAACTGGTCGTTGTTTTCTGAGCTCAAACTAACATTATGGGTTTTTTTGTTGTTTGTTTTGGGGTTTTTTTACATTACCACAGGCCTTGAGGGCAGCTGTCGTACATATTTTAGATGTTTCCCTCCTCCAACGCACCTGATCAGCTCATCGGCGAGCTCGACAGAAAGCCTGACGATCGCGATCATTTGGATCGGGTGTGTTGGAGTTGGGAAACATCTAAAACATGCAGGATAGCGGCACTCAGCGACCGGCCCCTCCATTAAGCCCGTGGCTAATTCTGTTTTGTCCGATTGTGTAAATGTCAGTGTTTCTTACACACGGATGTGATTCAAATCCATATAAAAGCCATAGACTGTTATCCAAATCTACGGAAAATATGCGTCCATCCCTCCCCCCTGCATTGTTTCTTTGTAATCGGCGTGTGTTTGAATGGTGTCACGTTTGGCTTTGCCGTCGATGTCTGCTGGTGCACATCGCGCGGTCGAAGCAATAAAAACCGGAAAGAAAAGTTAGTCGCAAACTCAGCGGCTCAAGTATTGTTTACTATCACCAGGCGTGCGAATTTCCTCGCCGTCGTTTGATTGCATACCACCTTTATATCATAATAGTGATAAAGATGTTTTTTTTTTTTTGTAATATTATATTTAAGGGATATTTAACTCTGTTCTTCTGCTTGTTCTTTAAGACGAGTCAAAACATTTGGTCAGGGAAGACACGTTCTATTCAAATCTGTCACCAAATATGTTTGCACTGTCTTGTGTCTGGATTGATTTCTGCTCATTGTCCTTCATGGAGTTGGTTGCCCTGCCCCCTCAGTGAGATACCAAAGTGTTTTTGTTGCCCTAAATTTACCATTTAACAATCTCAGGAAGAAATAAATAAACATGGACGGGCGAGGGTGACATGAGAAATATTATTCCCCCTTATTAGCAGTGCTTACACCAGCGTGTTTGTATTTTACATGTACCATTTGCTCTTATGGGTGGTTTTATGTTTCGGGGCTGGGGAACCTTACTGCTGTCTTATTTCTTTTTTTTTTTAAGTATGTAATACATTTCTGAAAACATGAGGCAATGAATGCGGGCTGTAGATTCCCCACCCTCGGTGTTAGGCTGTTGTCATGGGATTGGATAATGTTAATGCCTATTTAGGGCAGCGCGGCATCGTTTTCAGAGGTTTGTAAACATGTTTTTTTTTTTATTCTAACATTTAAACCAGTTATGGATCGGAGTCATGCAGCATTTATTTTTACACTTGGGGTTTTTTTGTTTTTTTTTTTAACCCTCCTTTTATGTAAAAATTGGACCTGAAATGATGATCCACTCTGAATTTTTTGGGGCTAGTGGTTAGCACTCCAACCTCGAAGTGGAGAAGTTCTGGGTTCGAATCTCCTGGAGTTTGCCTGTTCTCTGTTGACATGAAATCGAATGCATGTGAGTGAGATTTCCGCACCAGGTGGTGTATTGCCATTTTAAAATAACATCATAAATCTATAAACTAATGAAATACAACAAAAGCCAACTGAACAGGTTCTATTTTAAAAAGTATCATTTAAAAAAATATTTTATCAAAAGTTAATTTTTCTTTGTTGTTGTTTTTTTTGTTTTGTTTTGTTAATGGCCCAATATGCGCCATTGCATAACAGGAGTGTTGGATAACATTTGAATTACATTTTCCAAATATTCCAAAGCAGGTACATTCCATAAGAAGCTTTTTCAAAAGGGCTTCCCCTTACTACTCCGCTAAAATATTTCACGTAAACCCACAATGCGGACGTAATCCAATGATAAAAGCATACAGAGCACATGAATTGGCTACGTTAAACAAAAGTCGCTTGCAGTGTTTTACTGGACCCGGAAAAAAACACTGCATCTGGACCTGTTTTGGGCCCCCTGCGTTTTGCATTGTTTTATCCGTTGGTTGTCACGTTGCACTAAGAATGGCATCATCACGTGACTCTCCCCCTTCTTCCAGCGTTGGCGTGTTGTGTTTCTTCTGGTCTTTTGTTCGTTTGATGGATTTGTATACTGTAACCATCCTTCCATGTTTCTCCACTGTTTGCATATTATATAAATCACTCAAATAATTTATTGCTAACAACAACAAAAAAAAACACAAAAACATGCTACTGATTGTATGTATTTTTAAACAAAGTCTATTTTTTCTGTACAAAAAAAACAAGAGAAAAAAAGAGAAACTGTGTTCAGCACTTTTATTCTGGGTTTTTTGCTTTTGTTTTTATATATATTTATAATTTAGATCCAAATGTATATATTGTAAAATTTGTGCCTTTTGACTAATTCTTTTCAAAAACAATGACAACAAAAAGTGGTTTTCTACTCATTAAAGGAAGGACTATATGAAATTGCAATCTTTGTTCAACAAATAAAAACTTGCAGATTGCTGAAACTCAAGAATGTCTTCTGCTCATCTACACAAAAACAACATCTTGTATCCCCAAATGCTTTCCCAAGGCTGTTAGAGCTGTGACTGCTGCAATAAATAAAACAAAGAACCAAGCAGTTTAAGAGATGGAAATTAATTTGCACGCAAGTACATTGTAGCTGACCAGTTGCTTCCGCACCAAAGCATTACAATATTTTTTTTTAATAAAACAGGTTTACTCAAATGTGTCTTTATCTTTTTTCACCCACGATTGTCTTAAAAACATTGAGACTTAAAACTCAAGTTGACAAACTGTCACACAGCTCCCACAGTGAGGGAAGAGATGGAGTTTTCTAACACTTTTTTTGTTTTACAATGCTACAAAATATATGGATACATGGATAAATTTAAAAAATAGCCTACAAAACATTTTGTCAAACTTTTTACACCAAGTACAACCTTAAAAAAATAGATCTCACCAGTATCACATTATGACCGCATTGAAATATATTTAGTAGTAGGGCTATAGTGCTCATAAAAAAAAAATGCTGGTTTTATTCCTTAAAATGTATGATTGTAAACCACTAACATTTTGCAGTTTGAAATTTTTAAATATAGGATTTAAAAAAAAACTTCAATGAGTATACATAACAAATGTACAAATTCAAACAAACGTACCGAAAGATATATATTTTAAAACAAACCGTTTAACGATTTAAACATGTACTGTACTCAACATTAACATTTTTTAAATTACTAAACCGGATTAAAGACAAATAAAGAAGCGTTGTACACAGTTACGATCTTAATTCTATTATGTCTGACTACTTCATGTTTTGAAGGTTGTAAATTTAATTTGAGTTTAGTCCTGTGAATTATTTTTTCACCTGCCACTCCAGGGAGCTCAAGTCCCACTCTTGCCTTGACTTTTACCGCTCTCTCCTGGAAGCAATGTGACACTACAATTTAATTTAACTATAGTACTTCTGTTCTTTGGAACGACATTCTTTGCCCCTGAATGGGAATGCGTTAAACACAACTTATAAATCGTTCACTATCAACATTTATCACTTCAAGTCATAAATATTGTCTTGAAGTAATTTAAATTATATAAATAAATAAAAAATAGAGCACTCAAACACTGTGTGAGTACTTCCGCAACAATCTAAGACCACGCCTTTTTTGCGGCCAGCCGCCTCAATTCTACCTGTACTAACAAGCCAGGAAGATTTAAAAGTAAGCGCCGTGATGTCGTGCTGAGACGTCCACGCCAAAACTTTGATTGTCAATCGCACAGTGAGCGAGTGACATTTGAAGGAGGATTTTGCGCGGCGGGAGCGGGTTCGACGAAAAGTTGGATCGGTGTACAATCCGGAAGTATTACAGGTAAAACCAGCTTCTTTCGCCTGTCATATCTCACCGTAGTCTCCTTAAATAAATTAAATAACGATTAAAAAGTTGAGCACATTATGATAAGAAGTCACGTTTGTTCACTTTAAAGATATTTCATTTTTCTTTGAAGTGTTTTTGTTTTTCGTCCTCGGAACACGTGACGAAAGTTTAGATGAGATGTCACTTTTATCTTATATCATTTTCAAATGCTTTTTTATTATTATATATTATTTTTGGACTGCATATCAGGGAACTTAAAGTGTGGTTTGAGTATTAGTCTACAACCACGTTTGCGGTCCATGTGGTATTCAACAACTGCCCGTCATCCTCCTCATCCGCCTCTTCTTCTCGCCTTTCTGGTTCTCCAAGCGCTCGGTGCAAGTTTCTACCTGCCTCAAACCGAGTTTCACAATAGTTTCGACTCATAAACAGCTGTCTATTTGTATTCCGTACATACCCATGCCTTTTTCTTCACCACCTCCACCATTTGATTATTTTAAAGTAAAACAATGGTACAGTAGTGACATTTTGTGCAGTGACGACCTACATTTTGTGTCATGGTTCATCCATCACAAGGGTAGAAAGGGCAAATGAATATTATAGATATATTTTTAATTATTTGTTGCTTACACTTACCTCCCCCACTCCCTCTACATTTGGATAGTTGATTAACCCTCCTGTTATGGTGTGGGTCAAATTGACCCATTTTTTGCGAGGTCAGGGCCAGCAAGGTCTTCGCTGCGGTTACCTAAACTCAAATACTTAAACAATACTGTATTAGGAATTGGATTCTTCCTCAATCATATTTATATGCATCCTCACGGGGTCCTCTCTCAAAACCTGCCAAAACTAACTGAAAGTTAGAAAAAAGTAGCCTCCATTACCAGTTTCGCAGATACAGGTGGAATACAGCAGACATTAATATCTTTACAGGATAGCAGGACATACAAAAAAAATTTCAAGACTCCATGTATGAAGTTGAACAGAAGGTATTTGGCCAAATAAGCCCCAATTGGAAGGAGTTAACCGAGATATGTCAAAGCTTTTTGCCTAGATGACATCTTATGTGGCGGGAGTGTAAAACATTTGAAAAAAATAAAAAAGTGACGTTGCATTCTAAACACACGCTCTGTAACCATCTAGTAGCTCGACCACTCATCAAGGCCTCATGCCGATACTCTCGTCGAAAGTCAGGAATAGATTACATCACGCTGAGCCAGTGCACCTCTAGGCTATAAAATGCGTCATTGTTATCTTGTACCTTGAATTTTATAGCATAGTTAACCTGAGCACCAGTGCGAGTGGCTTTCTGCTCCCTCCCTAGCTGTGATGCAATAAAGAGGAGGGACTTGTACTATACATGGCATCTATTCATTCAAGTGTTTGTTTTAGTAACAGTAGTCCCTGTCGGATCCGTTTACTCCCCTTGAATGAATAATGAAGTTGCCAGGTTGGCCAGTTGTGTGTTCAAGGAAACCACAATGGTGTTTAGGAGCTGTGCACTTCTGCCAATAGGGGCAGCCATGAATCACTTCTAAGCAATCCGTAAGACATTTGTTCTACGTAATTTACATTTGGAAATAAACAGAAACAATTTGAAGAAATTTGTGTTTGAAGGATGATTGCAAATGGCCAAAATGTGTCTCTTCGGGATGAGACCGTCATCACAAACAGATGTTTGGTCAAGAGCTGACCTTGTGGATGGAGTCGGGATTTGTTTAGAGGCTTAATGGCAAGTCGTCAAAGTTGGCCACCGTGCTCCATTCCTTTGCAATGCCAAAAATGTAAAATCCTCACTTTCATCTGATGACACAGACAACTCACCCCAAAATGGCTGCTTAAAAACCAAAATGGCAGACTTCCAATCTCTTTTCAGACACAGGTTTGTGAGACTTTCTAATGTCTCTTTTCATGACAGACACATGCGCCAAATAGAATGTTGCTCAGTGAAACTGGCACATGATTGGGGTGAATTTTCAATCTATTCCAAGAGATGCTAGTTAGCTCAGTTTGGGGGGGTTTGCACCTGGAACAGATCTCAAAAAGCTGTTTTATTTGGCTTGAGACGACAGTTGCAATGGCAATGAAATGAGGCAGTATCAAGGCCGTCGCTTCACTCAAAGTGTGTCACGTACAAATGTTCTTAGTATAGAATAGTAAACATTTCTTTGATCACGACTTCCCGTGTGCTGTGAAGGCACCCGAGAAGCTTTACTCTGGCAAACAGCCTTTCAATTATTAACAGTCCAACGCTCTCATTCCGCCGTCGTAACCATAGCGCCCGGCGCACTCAAATCAGCCTTGTGGGAAAAAAGTCTCAAAGTGGGCCGAGAAGCTTGCATACCTTTGAGACTTGTAGCAGGATGATCTCTGTGATGAATCCAAAGGGCATGGACTGAGCTTGGAATATGTTTTTATTTTTTTTAACTTCACCTTGAAAAGCTGTGCGGTCATCAAGTGGATTTTCCGTCTGTAAGACAACAGGGTTGTCATTCGTCTTTATCATGAAGGCGACCCAGCGGATGAAATTAATGAAACACTTTGGTGCTGTGCCGCCGCCGCCTCTGCTGGTGGTGCCCGTAAGTTCGAGCTGTTGCTACATTTGTTACTGATGCCAAAACGGAATTTGCATGCAGAAAAAAAATATGAATAGATCCATCGATTCATCTATCCATCCTACAAATAGCATACTCACTATTCAATGGAAAATTATTCGTCACTGTCTGATGTAAATCTTTTTTTTGGGCCAGGAGCAAGACAAATAGTGATAACTCAGCTTTTCACCAAAGTTCACCCACAAAAAGTGGAACAATTTCGAGTTCGGCAAAAGTGTTCTAGAGAAGTATGGCTCAACATTCAAACAAAACCTAGCCTAGATGGATTTTGCTAAAATTCTGCGATGCTTAATGCTACTGCTTAGCGATCCGGTAATTTACCGGTATTGTTGTGGGTTTTTTTGTTTGTTTGTTTTTTTTTAAAGAACCACACCCAAAAAACAAAAAAAATACAGTTAACCGCTGGGACTCGGACAGCAGAGTAGTCACACACATTTGAAGAAAAAATATTTTTTTTAAACTATATGGTTACACAGATGGATGTGTCATAGCGTAATATGATCATGCAGCACGGCACTGGCATACAGTAGTAAGTTCTAACAGGTGTCTCTTGCGCACGATGTAGGGTGAACTTGTTCAACTCTGATTGTGAAATTGCATCTTGGACTGTTCATTTTATTGCTATTTAAAAAAACAAAAAAGAAACAAACTACTACTAATCCACTCCAAAATTCTGCATATTGAAATAAAACTACCCCAATGTGCAGATTAAGACAAAACTATTCTACTCAAGTCAACATCATATATCGCTAAATCCCCCTCCCCCAAAGCTGTGCATTTTAAAACAAGCATACCGTTAAAAAAAGTATGCGTAGAAATAAAATTATCGTGAATAATCCCACCCAAAACAAAAAATCTAGTTAAAATAAGACTACCATAACCCCACAAAAAAGAAAAAAAATATTTTCCCCCAAAACATACATGTTATAAAAAGACAACAGTGAACCATCACATTTTCATGTTTCGGCGTTGTTGAAGTTGCCTATTTGCACATTTTTCAGCGGGAACGGGTTCTTCTGTTATCCGCCGAAAAACATTTTTGGTATTTTAAATCCAGTCGCCTTGTGTTACAGTATTTTCAAGTCAGAGCAACTTAAAAGTTAACTATGTTGTCTTTAGTTTGACCCGGTGGTCATTCAGTGTTTAATGGAGTGTACGAGGAAGTCGCCGCATGAGTGGTCAAAGTGCATGTTGGGGGGGAGGGAGGAGCGCTTCCTAGGTGAGTCCTCCCGCCCCACGCCAGCGCCCGTCATATCTTTAGCCCGTCACTGTGAAGGATCAGGTTTCTAGACCTGGACGAATGGCCCTGTGGGTTGTGTTTGCATTTGGAATATGATCATCCAGTTGTGCCTTAGTAGTAGTAGTGTTGTTGTGGTGGTTATTGGGCTTGGCGATCCCAGCGGGAAATGGAAGTGAGGTTCAAAGAGCACGGGGTGAGTGCAGTAAAACGGCAACCTGACGCGACTTGTTTTAAAAGCCACAAAAAGACAAAGAGAAATAGGATTTGGTAAATATTTGGGCAAGATTATGAATTGAGCAGAGGTCGTCGTTATTTAAATCAAATGTCAAATCTGTTTAACAAAACGAAAGCATGGCGCATACTCAAGCTGGGTTATCTTGCATCCTTGTTTGCTACTGTGGTTGTTGAACTCGCATTTAGAAATGTGTTGATAGGAACTGCTTCTACTTTTTTTTCTTCCCAAATAATGTTTAGGAATATAGAAAATAACTGGAGACTTGTGAAATAGTCTTCTTAGCGCAGTATCTTTATTTAGGCACTTTGCCTCTCCTCAGACTCACAGCTGGCATCTGGTCATGTATGATTCATTGAATAATATTTTAATTAAGAATTATTTTACTTAACCTTTTATAATTATGTTTATTTTATTTATTTTTCATCGGAATTACTTGGTCTGTCTTATTGTTTTTTCATTTTATTTAAAAAGTATTTTACTTTTCCAATGTAAACTTCTTATTGGTTTGTCTTTTTGCTTTATTTGGCTTTTAACTTGGTCTTCTTTTTTAATTATTATTTTTTTTTTTGGTGTTTAATTGTTTGGGTTTTTTTAGGTATTTACAGTGGTATTCTTTTTTTGTTCATGGATTGTCTAATTTAATTTTGAAAATTATGTCATAAATATTTAATGGATATTTTTAGCTTATTTTATTATCTGTTCTGCAATATTTTCTTTTATTATTGTACTGAAAGTATTTGCTTTGATTTTTTATTTATTTATTTAAGACTGGGATGTAACTTATTTTCAGATACACTCTCGGTTATTTAAGATTCATATTGTACAAAACACCATCCAGTTCGAGGGCAAAGTTCTTTTCATCACAAGACCAATAAAAGTTGTGTGTGAAGTGAAAACGAGAAAATGGAACTTGTCAACGAATGCCTCGTGCTTAAAGAGGCAAGTTTCCCTATGAAAACATAGAGAGGTTGGGGGGGGGGAAAAATCTGTTTCTGTTTGAGCAGCAGGGTCATTTTTATTGCTGTTTAGGTTGATGATTAACATACTAACATACAAATGGCCTACTGTTCACTGTGGTCACATCTACCAGCACAATTGTCCCCATCTTGTGCTCTATGCAATTACTCGCATTTCTTCTTGTCTCTTTTTAACGTCAATGTTGTTTCTTGTTACCGTGTCAGTATCGGCCTACCTCAGCGTCTTCAAATCAACTAGAAAGCTATGCTCGCCACGAAGAGAGTAGTTAGTAGGAATGTTCGATACCACTTTTTTCAGACCGATACCAGTTGGAGTAGTCAACTCCTGAGTCGGAGTGGACCATGTTCGTCCCTCCATTGTTGTGGCGGCGGCTGACTGGTTGCGGCCCCCCGAAACTGTTGCTGGACCCCAACCGGTGAGGGTTGCCGTCAAGCTGAAGGAGCCTAACGAGCCTCAGGAGGCAATTGCTAGGTAACAGCTGTCCGGAGGGTGCGTTCCAGCCTCAGATTCAGGAAGAGCAGTGTGATTTTTGTCTTGGCCGTGGAATGGTCGACTAGCTCAACACACTTAGCAGGGTCCTTGAAAGTTCACAGAAGTTCGCTCAACCAGTCTGCAAATGCATTTATTCAAATTATTATTTTTTAAAATAATCTTTCAAATCCTTCTGTCAGGTTTGCAAAATTTGGGATTGGAATTGAGCAGGATGCCCTTTTCCCCAAGCTATTTTTCTTTGGTTTCTCTTGAATATATAATACATATTTGGAAAGTAGCTTTGCTCCAACTGGGTCTCTCTTCTTCCTAATTTGATAGGAAAAACAGCTCTCCAAAGATTGGTTAAATCCTCACATGGGGGCACATTGTGGCCGCAGTTTCTCTTCATTGTTTGCTCCACTGAAATTTAGTTGGCCGTTGGCAGAATTGTGCCCGGCGACGGTGCACCGTGAGACGCCTCTACCACCTTGGAGGAAAAATTTCCACTTCCATGCAATCTCGCAGCCACACAGTGAGCATTTTGAGCAGCATAAATGATGCAATGTTTTTTTTTAATAATTAATTAATTAGTTAATCAGTTAAATAAAATGTACTTAATTTACCGAATTAATCTGGATTCATGGGAATATCTAATCTATCTAACATAGCGCTGCTCAAAATATTGAAAATATATCATTGTGATAATGGCCCATGCAATAAAGTTCATCGAGAATTGTATGTTTTATCTGAATTTGACCAGTCCAGTACAGACTGCACATGCATCACTAGCCGAGAGGTGAACAATATCTTGGGACATTATAATGAATGAGCTGAAACGACCGCTACATTTAACTTGCTTGTTTTGCCACATGGGGAAAAAAGTGTTGAATAATGTAATTTCTTTATGTTCGTTTAAATATCTATCGTATGCTTTTCCAATTACTGTGCAGCCCTTATCTATCTATCTTTCTATCTATACACACATTGCTCACCATTGTATTTTTGTTGACCCTACAGTGAATCTAAAATTTGGGTGAAACTCACCCTTTGAATATATCAGTGAAAGAGGAGTTTTTCTATTGTGTATCTACAGTATGTGTTACTGCGGAGCCTCAGGTGTTTCATACACACAGCAGCACACACACATTCACACACCACTGCCGCCGCCATACCGGTCCATCCAGATTGGACTGGTGTTCAGGCTGCGTTTGACACATTCTTCCGGCTTTTCTGGAGCTCTTTGTAAGGGGGTTATCTATGCAAAGTATCACACGCTAAATGTTGCCTTTTCTTACCATTGCCGTGTTGTTTTTTTTTGTGATTGTAGAAGTCAGACATGGAGGAGCTTACGATATGGGAGCAGCATACAATAACACTGAACAAAGTAAGTTCCTGCTTGCTACCTGACGGCATATTGCAGTTGCGCGAGAGTGGGAGGGCTGGGTCGCAGGTGAACGATCACGAACCATATTGTTAATTTTTTTTTACTTTATTTTAGGGGGGGGTGAGTTCATTTTCGGCCGACAGTCATATTTGAAATTGTTGTGAATCCAGGTCAAAGTGCTTTGCTGAACAGTACAAGCATGGCTATTGTGCGATATTCTTTGTATTGGCAACAAAACAAATCTGCATTACATAACTATATAAATGGTTGCTTTCTCTTTGCACATTAAGCGTACACAACGGTCTTTATTATGATCATGCGCCGTGGTTGATACACAGGAAATCAATATTTGACTATCATCTAGCGATGCCGTATCTCCAAACGGGAACATTGCAATATCAATATTTTGTACACGATTACCAGCTAGCAGTTTGTCTGCGCAAACCTTGCGCTGAAATTCCACAAGGCACACCCTAACTAACAGCAGTCGACCGCTCGCTGGTGCATACCAGCTGGGCTGGAATGTGCTCCCTCTGTCACCCGCATCCACCTGCATACGTGCACGCTTGTTTTCCCGTCCTCCCACCTTCATTCCGATCTCTCTGCGTGGCAGGATTCCAAATTGGGCTTTGGTTTTGCCCTATCTGGAGGCAGGGACAAAGCTCATCTGGATAACGGCGATACGGCGGTGATCGTGTCCGACGTGCTGCCAAATGGACCGGCCATGGGACGCTTGTTGTAAGTGGACCAACACGCAATTTGTCCCTCCAAAGTAAAATAATAGAAATAGTGAAACCGGTTTATCTGCGGGGATACCTTCAGGACCCACCCACAATGAGTGAAAATCTGCAACGTAGTGATACCATTCACATGTTAAACTCAGCTAAACTAGCTAAACGGAAGTTAGCAAGCTTAATGCAAACAAGCACTGAGCAAATCTATAAATGCACCACTTTTGTTTTGGTACTATACTTTTCTCATACGGTATATTGTTCACAAATCTAAATTTGTGAGCACTTTCTTACCAAGATAAATCATCCACTTTACAAGTGTGACCTTTCAAAACGCTAATTGGAGAGACAGACGGACATGATTATTGCGCAGGTGTGTGCGCCTTAGGCTTCCAAAAAAGGACACTGTAAAATTTGCGGACCGTTATGTAGTCCTGCCACACTGTGCATATTATTTTGGGCACCTGTCATGTCAAGATCACTTTACTGGAAAAGAATAATACTTGTATAACATACAAAAATGAAGATTAAAATACAGCAAAGGAGTATAAAACACAAAAACCAACATAATGCAAATGGAAAAAAAACTAATCTGCCTCTTTGAAGAAGTGTGTTTTGTAATGAGAGTCTGAATTTTTAATGAAAAAAAATGTCCGTCTGTCCAATTATAAATTTTTTCACTTTCCAGCAACAAAGACCAGATCGTTATGGTCAACGGGGTCTCCATGGAGAACGTCCACTCCAACTTCACCATCCACACCCTCAAGTCGTGTGGCAAGACGGCTAACATAGTGAGTACTTCAAGACGACCACGTGTCAGTTGGCATCCCGATCCCGCTGAAAAATGTTTGACTTCTCCTTTAATGTGGCATTCTGTCATCCACAGTGGACCAAATTTGTCAAACCTTCTCAAAAGCCAGCCAAATTGTGGCCTAAACTACATTAGCCGCTTCATGAGTATCCATTTTTGCGAAACAGTTGACTCCGCTTTTAGTGTCCGCTTGTGTCATTAGAATATCGAATCTCTCTATGCCTGTTATTCAAATCTGAGCTTGGATGTTTGCATGTACTGGTTCTGCATTAAGTGATGTTAGTATTTTAGCTCATTTTTGGTCGCAACGTGAGATTTCCTAAAAATAACATTGTCAAAATGCTAAGTCTGGTTGGGATGACAACTTCAACCTGAGTAAACGGAGTATTTTGAAAATTGCATAGTGGATTCCGGTGGCCTGGTGGTCAAGTGATTAGCGTGTCGACACAGTGAAGAGGTCGTGGGTTCGATCCCGGCTCCGGCCTTCCTGTATGGAGTTTAAATGTTCTCCCCGTGCCTGCGTGGGTTTTCTCCGGGTGCTCCAGTTTCCTCCCGCATTCCAAAAACAAGCATGGCAGGCTGATTGAACACCCTAAATTGTCCCTAGGTGTCAGTGTGAGCACGGTTAGTTCGTGGTGGTTAGTCTCTGTGTACCTTGCAATTGGCTGGCGACCAATTCAGGGTGTCCCCCTGCCTACTGCCCGAAGACAGCTGCAATAGGCTCCAGCATGCCCTGAGACCCTTGTGAGGATGAAGCGGATCAGAAAATGGATGGATGGGTAGTGGATTCCACAGAAATGTTGTGTGTCGGAAATAAATCAAAAAAAGCCTTCAAACTGGAGTTATGGCATACAAAGTCATTATTCCTGAACTCATCCCCTTGACTCTTTTATTTCATCAGCTACTCCTTCCCTTTTCCCTCTAGACGGTGAAACGTCCTCGCAAGATCCAGATCCCTGCTACGAACAGACCGACTCGGGCCGCCTCCCACTCCAACCTGTTGGACCCAGACCCCAAGGAGAACGCGACGCTACTCGGACGCCAGCGACAACAGAGATGCCAGTCGCTACCTCATGCGGGCTCGCAGCTCCTCGCCTGACCGCAACCACGCGCGGGCGCGCAGCTCCTCGCCAGACCGCAACGGCTACGGAGGCACGCTGCCCTTGATGTCGTCGGGGTACAAGAGACTGCCGCACCAGGATCTCGATGACAAGCCCCTCAGAACCACACTGGTTAAAAAGAAAATCTCCGATGGTAAGTACAGTATAATAACATGTACTGTATGTACTGGTGAAAAGGTTACCATCATAAAGTTGGGTTTTATTGCAAAAATGATGGTAAAAATGTTTGCTGTCAGAATGGCAAAAAATACTGTTCACAGAGCCTTAAAAAACATATTACTGTGATATTTGGGTTGTGTTGGGAAAAATAATAAAGCTGTAAGATTAAAGTCTTTCATTTTGGGGGTAATTACAAGAAAAAGAACTAAGTTGAGTTTTTTTTTTTTTAATAAGTCTTATGAGAATTGTCTTTAAAAGAATTGTCTTTTTTTAAGATGACTTTACAATAGTAAAGCTGTGATGATGATTTTGCAGTTGTGTGAAATTTGTTTTACATCATTGTAAATTGATGATTATCATGTCAGATTTTTACACGAATAGTTAAATCCATAAATTGATAAGAATAACTAGACTTGCCTCCGTGTGATCATGCTCGCGACGCAGAGTACGGTTTGAAGCTGGGCAGTCAGATCTTCATCAAGCACATGACTGAAACGGGCCTGGCAGCAAAGGAAGGCACCCTGCAGGAAGGCGACCTGATTCTGAAGGCAAGTCTCAACAAGAGCAGCTAGCCACTGCCATCAGTTCGTTTTCGACATACGCCTCTTCCCCCCTCCCCCTTGCCCACCAGATCAACGGCATGACCACAGAGAACCTCTCCCTGCTGGAGACCAAGCACCTGGTGGAGAAGAGCCGCGGCAAGCTGACCATGACGGTGCTGCGCGATCAGCGCAGGTTCCTGGTCAGCATCCCCGAGGTGGAGGACAGCGCCCCCAACAGCGAGGATGAGCGGCGGCGGCGGCGGCAAGACAGCAGCTCTGAGATGGAGGGTGAGACGAAAAAACAAGGAGTTGACGAGCAATAATGGATGACATTTTTTAGTTTTGTATGATTTATTTGTTTTTACTCTCTGTAGACATTTCCGACTTGGATGATCGCTCACCTTCTCACAGAACATCCCGTCATCCTACCAGAGAGAAACGGATGCACAGGTACACCTGAGAAACGAGTTATATAATCCTCCTAAGAACGATGTTGTCAGATTTGAAGTTATGCCACTCCATATTTGGCGAAGTGGTTAGCGTGTGTGCCTCACAGTCAAGAAGTCTTGGGTTGGACTCTCTGCACAGGCCTTCCCCCCTCATTCTAAAAACATGAATGTTTGGTTCGTTGAAAACCCGGGGCAGGGTCAGGTTTTGTGCTGCAAGGCCAACATTGATTTTTAAAACAGACAGATGGGCCAGGATGTTACGGCAAATAAAAGGTTACATTTGTTTGTAAAATAGGTCATTATTTGATGCAAAGGAAGTGTTAAATGCATTTGTAAAATTCTTCTTTTCAATAAAAGATTCTCGTTTTCAAATGGTATCGATAATTGATTCTCTCCTCTTTCATCTCAAACTGCTTTGAACAACAAAGCGTAGGAGGGAAAAGTGGTTAGGCATAGAAAAAAAGTAGTGTGTTTCCGGTAACCCGACCGACCGAGAATTTCTACCTCGGAGAAAAACTTTACGGTCGGCATTTTTTTTCAAACCTTCTACATTTTTGTGTAATAATAATAATAGTACATTTCATTTATAAGCGCCTTTCAAAACACTCAAGGACGCTTTACAATCAAAACAAGAACAATAAAACTACAGACAAAATAAATAATAAAAGCAAAGATGAATTTAGAGCGTTTACATTGGTGCAAACTCTCGCGATATTCACGTTGCGTCGTTTGCCCTGTCATCTGTCAACAACATTGAATCATGGCATCGGCCACGATCTCCGACAACAGTTTAAACCGCGTTTTGTGTGTTGCAGTCGCATGCTCGCACCATAATATTAAGAAAATAGCATCCACTGCTGTATCGAAAAGATTCAACGAACTATTTGACGAACACCACGGGCCGTCTAAGACGCGGGACGCAGAGGTGACGAGATGGCTCTAACACCCAGCCGCTGGGTACCCAACTCTCTCGCCGCCGAGCGGGGGTTTCAATCAGTGGCGATTGCTCTCGGACTGCAAGGGAAGCTCGGCTTCCCCTAAAATGTCAAAGAATAAGTGATGAAATATATGAATGTAAATTTCATTGTGTGTACATGTCATTGACTAAATATGCGCTACAACGTGCTCAACTTTTGCTCCGAATCAGCTTCTTCTTACTGGTTACGACGCGACTCCCTTCTCCTTCATGCTGCAGCTTCGCTGTGCTTTAAACGGTAGTGAGTTCAGGGTAGGTTGTCCCAATGCGTTGAACGGAGACGAGTCATTGGATACAAGCTGGTTTTTGTCCCGCCCACGGACTCTCGTCGTGGGACTGGATGGCAGTGGGAGGGTACCGGACGCCAGGCTTTTCTGCATCAGATTGGATGATCTGTCTGAGCCTGTGTGCCAGTTCGATTGACATTGAAATGAGCCAATCACCGAGCTTTTAGTGTAGACGTCCGTCGCGAGCAATTTTTCAACTCTCATTCTGTTCCGAGTTGAGCTGGAGACTTCTCCTAATCGTTTTAGCGACACTCTTTGTTGTAAACAAACAACTATCGACAAATTAATCTTTTATTTCTGGTGGGTTTTATTGTAGTTCCTATAGTTGTAGGACACTAATTAAGTACCGTGAAAAGACGCCTTGTTGGTATGACAGGGTCACAGATCATTTTCTTGAAAAGGAACGGAGCTAGAGTAGAATTCGCGTATAAATAAACGGACACATTTTATGATGTCGACCAAAATTGAGCTTCCCCTCTTTGACAGACGAGCATCCGGCACTGGTTTCAATGTCTCCTTGTTTTATGTTTTATGGTTATTTTGTTTACGTTTTTGATGGGGGAGGGAGGGAGAAAAAAGTTTTAAAAAAAAAAAAACTTTGTCCGACCTACCGAACTCTATGCTGAAATTTCATGTTACCGGAAACACAATACTTATTTTTCTACGCCTTAGGATTGCACGACTGTCCGTGTTTTATGTTGTGTTGTTTTTATTATTTTAATTTATGTTAACTGTTTTGTTTAGCACTTTGTTACAGCTGCAGCTATTGTGAAAGCGCAATATAAATCAGGATGTATTGTATTGATTAGTCACAAATATATGTAAAGATTTGTTTTGCATTTTTTTTCTTTTAACAATAAAGACAATATTATTGGATACAATAAATGAAACATGATATATGTATGTCAAATTATTTTCTTATTTACCTTTTAATTGCCCAAATAGATATAACATTTACTTAAATAGATCAGCCTGTTAAATGCGCAGTATACGCACATTTGTTTGTCACTGTTTTTATCGACAATAAGTAATATTATTGACAAATATTCACATACAATATGAGTTTGTGTACTCCACCTCGTGGCCAAAATCAGCTGCGGTTGGCTGCAGCCACGCCCGCTAGACAAATGAGGACACTGCTATAGAAAATGGTTGCATGGATAACGATCTTGCATCATATTGCCGGACTTTGTCGTGAGATTGTGTCGGCGGATGACACGTCACTTTGGTTGAGCTTTGTGATTAATCTTTCCTCCTGTCTCGGTTTGACACCAGGGCCAGAGCAGAACTTCCTCCTTCCGTGCTCAAATCCAGGGATTCTTCCCCCGTGCGCTCCACTTTGACTCGCCCCCCAGCAAGAGGCTACGCATCTCGCCGAGGTCAGCCCCGCCAGAGTCCTTCCGTCATGTCCGGCCGGCCGGCTCTTGACTCAGTGCGTCCTTGACGTTGTCCATGTTGTTTCTCGCAGCCCCGTATGACTCCGAGTCGGACCGCAGCGCCTCGCCGCCTCCCACCCGGACGGACAGTCTGAGCCACTCCAGTAAATACAAGTCAGTTGAACGGAATGCGCACGTGATCTATGCATCCTACACTATTTCCGGGGGCACACTATCCTACAAAGTCAAAAATTTGGAGGTTTCTGGGAAAGTATGCGGCATTTCTGGAATAGTCGTCCACTCAAGGCTAAAAGTTGCCGTGTGTGCTGTACATGGAAATTCCAACATACACGAGCACTCGCTGCGCTGTCAGTGTCTAAATAGCGGCGGAGGGTAAATAAGATGGCTCCACCCATGTGTAGTGCGACCGCTCTGGCTTGTGATAGTTTCACCAAACCAGGACCAAACGCGGCGTCGGAACCAGTGGAGTCTCGAACAGGATCAGAGAACAGCACGAAATGCCTTTACGACTGCCACCTTGTGTTGCCACGGCATAGATGCAAAGGTTTTGGCTCAGTCTGTCCTGATTGCAGAAATTATTGTGAGGAATATTTGCATTTAGGTTCTATCACAATCATGTCGCACACAAGTCAATTCGCATGACAGTTAATGCTGAGATGTTACATTTTGTTTTTGTTTTTTTAATGCAGAAGCCTGTCTGGTTTGTCCACGCTGCCCAACCCCAGGTCCTCACCCGCCATCCAGAACTATTCATCTTCCAGGCCCGCCTCATCGTCCTCAAGGCCCCGCAGGGCCGTGTCGGACTCCGACTCCGACCACAGCGCCTCAGACAGCAGATATAAGTAAGCTTTGATTGTTACTCAAGATGAACATTAGTCAGCCAGTCTGGTTCTGATTTTTAATCATTTTTTTTCCTTGTCACTTGTCAGCCCCAGAGTTATTCCTCCTGCTGATCTGTCCCACTCTGGCCTGAGAGCTTCCCCCATCCTGGTACGCCAGGAGCCCCCAAGGAGGGTCAGTTCTCCCCTGAGAGTCCCTCCCCCAGGTCGGTACACTCAAACAATTTTTAAAAATGCATTTTAGTTCACAATTCACCATCTCAAGAAGTTACAAAATGTCATATGACAATCAGAATGATAATGACCATGGAATAATTATAAAAAGCCTGCTCAATAGGTTTAAACAATCTCTAAAATGAGTTTCAGTCTTTGAATTGAACTCCAGAATTGGATTAAGTTATCTAACATCCATAATAAGCTCGACAAAAATGCATTTCGAGTAGCATGGTGATGCCTGCTAATCAAGTTGTCTTCCTCCCTTCTCAGACTCTGAGTCGGAGTCTGAAGGCAGCTCGGCGCCTCCTCGGAGGCAGAGCGCCGCCTACAGTCAGGACTCGTACGGCAGCAGCAGATACAGGTACACATGAAGGCATCGTCCTCTTCTCCCCCCCCCCCCACCCCCCACCCCACCCCGCTGGGACACTTGAGTAAATAATTTTTGGACTATACTTTAATTTACCCTTTTTATTTTTGAAGTTACACAAAAGTTACATCATCTGTCTTGTGAATGTTTTTATTTTTCACACGCGTTGTGTTTGTGTGATCACAGTATAGCTTTTTTGGACTTTTGTGTGTTTTGGGGCCTGTACCATTGTGTGTGACGCGCTGAAATAAAAAGTGACTTTCACTGAACATGTCCCTCTCCATTATGTGGCTACGTGCTGATTAAACAGATGACTCTACCATAAATATATGAACTAAATATATACTTGAAATTGATCAATAGTCATCACAAAGCAGTCAAAGAGAGGAGTCCCCTCAGACGCAAAGGTGAATATTCCCTCATCCATAATCATCACTTTAGCCACAAGCCCACTCCCCGTCCTTCCAAATGTAACTGAGACTTGTTTTCCTCTTCCCTCACTCCCGCCTCCCTCTTGTCTCTTGCAGAGCTTTGCCGGTGGACCTTTCCTCTCAGCCGGAAACGAGGCGGCATAGCGCTTCCGGTGTCCCGGTTGGCCGTGCGCCACGACGAGGTGAGCATAAAATCATTGGAGATTTTTCGGAACCAGTCTGCGCAGTTGGTTCCTAATTCAATATTAACATTTTCAGGAGCCGTGCATTTGAGATCATCACATGCAATCCTTTGGTTTATTTTGAGCAAAACTTGAATATGATCAAATTAAATGACCGTATTTTCCGCACTATAAGGCGCTTCGCTGTATAAGGCGCACCTTCAATGAACGGCCTACTCTAAAACTGTTTTCAAATATAGGGCGCACCGCATTATAAGGCGCATAGAATAGAACCTGTGTGTAGTGTAGAATAGTGGCTGCGGTTCCACTATGCATCCACTAGATGGAGCTACACTAAAGGAATGCAATACAACAGAGCTCTATTTATATCGAGCTTTTCACAACTGCTGCAGCTGTAACAAAGCGCTTTACAGAACATTTTAAATATTACGTCCAAGAATCAGAATATCGATCCATATAGACGTAAATGTAGGCATGCAAATCTGATGCTTAAGTGTGATCCCTTACAGCTCCGTCCGAGTCGGATTCGGAGGACAGTTATGGGTCTGCCCCTCGCAGATATTCAACGGACAGCGACAAGTCAGACAGAGCCAAAAACAGATACAGGTAGGAGTTTTTACCCAAATACGGCGCGATACTTGTTTAGCATCTTTAGAGTCTGCTTTCAAACTATATTTAACTTTGTGCTTTCTCAGGAATAAACATTACTTGTGCAGCTAAATTGAGACAGTGGCTCCAAGAGATGTCTTGTCTTGGATTAAAAATGTCAAATTGCATCAACTAAAGAATTGCTGAAATGATATATTTCCCCCTGCGCTGCTTGCAGAGTCCTTCCTGAGATCAAGTCTTCTTCGGTCGATGTGAATCCGGAGCCAGCCCGCCGAGTCTCGTTGCCTGCGCAACCTCCTCCTGATGGTCAGTCGGATCGTGAATGTGTTTGTGTGAGGGTGGCAAGTGTGCGTGAGGATGACGTGATGGGAGAAAGAATATGCGTGTGTGTGTGTTTAATGATCGTATGTGTGTGTCAATGTAGAGAAGTGTGTGCATGTGTGATGAGTGTTTGAAGACAGGATCTTTTGTGGTCTCTTCACAACATTCAGTTTCCTCCGAGTCCGACGATCTGTTGCACCTGCGGAGGTCAGGCAGCTCGGACCGCGGGGATAGCCGACGCAGGTACGACTTTTCCAGCTAGGAAGTGGAAAAAGTTTTCAACTAATGCATCGGAAAATGGAAACAAATATTACGCACAGGCATTTTTGTTTTTTTTCGTGATTTGTAACAAAGCAAACTTGTGGAGATTAGACATGGCATGGTGGCAATGGTTTGATGAGTTTCATTTGACTTTTCAGGTCTAGTTTTTTCAGACAGAACTCTAAATTTTTCCTTCGACTATTTTAATCTCATGTTATACAGTAACAGTGCTCCCGATGTGCCTCACAATGGTGGCACCATGAGATCTGGGATCTCCGTGAGGAGCAATCCACCAGTCAGCTGTAAGCGCCGCATTCAGTGGTTTTCATTGTTTTTTTTGTGTGGGCTTCTTTTGTGTTTGAATCGCCCTTTTAACATGCTTTCATTATGATCATCAGCACCAGCAGCAGCACCGGCCCCTGTTCCCGCCAAGTCTGCTGAAGAGCCCATCTACTCCTTGCCTCCAGACTCGTACCCGACATCCCCCCAAGGGTGAGTCCCTCTCAGGTCTCGGCCTCCCAACTTGCACGACCGCATTAAAGCTCAGCACTTCTGGTTCCGGTCCTGCAGGTACAGCTCCGACATGCAGGCGGTGTCGTTCGTCAAGGAAGGTAGCGTGGGCCTCAGGCTGGTGGGCGGCAACGACGTCGGCATCTTTGTGGGAGGAGTGCAGCCCAACAGCCCCGCGTACAAGCGGGGGATGAAAGAGGGTGACCAGATTTTGAAGGTGAGGGTGGCTTTGCTCTGGCCTGCACAAGAGACACGTTCACTTTTGATTTAATTAATTTGGTAGTAGTTTCTGTTTGATTTTATTTCATTTCAATTTAAATGTACAGTATTTTAACGACCATTCGGCGCACCGTGTTGTAGGGCGCAGTCTCAGTAACGGTTGCTATTTCTGTATTTTACACATACACAAAACGCACTGTATTATTGGGCGCAGCTAGGCGTGGTAAAACATACGCCAGTTTAAACATACGGCATGCATGCACGCACGCTAAAAACACGTTAGCTTGAAGCATAGCGTAGCATGCTAAGACATACTAAAAACATGTTTTTAGCATAGCGTAGCATGCTAAGACATGCTAAAAACACGTTTTTAAAAAGGCAACGGAAGCAAAACTGAGATCGGTTGTACTTTATTTAGCCATCTTACTATGTACTCACGTTATTCGATCAATGATCACCCAGAAATCCATCAAAGTCCTCATCTTCTGTATCCGAATTGAACAATTGTGCAAGTACTGTATCGGTAGTCCATAAAAAACGCCGGGTTCCCTCTCGTCAGAGTCACTCTCATTGCCATGTGGCTCCACAGAAATGATGCGCGGCCACTTACGCGCCCACCCTTCACTGATTGGCTGGCTGCTTTCCCGCATGCCTGTTCACGCTCACTTCCGCCTTTTCTCTATATAAACAGCGTGCCGGCTCTCAGTCAGGATTTGGAACTCGGCTCATACACTAGACGCTCCGCATTATAAGGCGTCCTGTCCATCTTGGAGAAAATTTAAGACTTTTAATGGCGCCTTATGGTCGTGAAAATACGGTACATATTTATTATATCAATAACAATGTGTAGCTGTAGTTTACAGCTTTTACCAATAGTCTTGATTGCACTGTTAATTTGAATTTCAAGTTTTTTGATTAAAATAAAAAATATTAATAAACAGATATTCGTTAAACATAACAATATATAGAATTTTTTTAAACTTCCTTTTTATTGTATTAGTTTGTATTTAATTTTAATTACCGTATTTTCCACAATATATGCCGCTCCGGAGTATAAGGTGCACCTGCGATATGTATCCACTAGATGGAGCGAGGCTAAAGGGAATACAATACAATACAGCTTTATTCATGGACCATTTTCACAACCGCTATAATATATCCCAGCAGACATCTTTCAGTTGTTAAGATGTGTATAACAGATATCAGCAACTGGTGTTTGTGGCGTTTCTTGTCTCAACCGCTGGTAGGGGACAGGGACACTTTGTCAAAATGCATTTTTGGAATAATATTACGAACTAAGACAGGAGTTTTTTCTTCTCCCTTTGTCACAGGTCAATAACACCGACTTTGGCCACTTCACTCGAGAAGAGGCAGCAAATTTCCTGCTTAACATCAAGAGAGGGGAGAGGGTAGCGATTCAAACTCAAAATAAGATGGACAGTAAGTGCAGTCGAACCATAGCAAGCTCCAGTTTGCGTCCCATCGCCTTAAATGGTCAATTTTCCCCCCTCTTCAGTTTATAAGAAGATCATAAAGTCCAACCTGGGCGACAACTTCTACATCCGCACGCACTATGACCACGAGACCGATCACCCCATCGGGCTGAATTTTACGCGAGGAGAGGTGTTCCGAGTGATAGACACGATGCACCGCGGGAAGCTGGGCAACTGGCTGGCCATCCGCATGGGCAACGACCTGCACGAGCTCGACAAAGGCACCATCCCCAACCAGACCAGGTGAGCAACAGGTGCACCCGGAAAATGGCCGACTATCACACTCCGTCCCTCAGGTCCAGTCAAACTGTATTCATCTTTTATATACCGGTCAACGACTATGTAACATAGTCCAATCAAGTTTCAAGAAAATCAAAAGAAATTTATGAAAGCAAAACTAATAAGAGTCTGTGTGATATCTACTCTGTGAATTTTCTTCCTCACGTTGGTGCGGTCGACATCCATCAGGGCGGAAGTGCTGGCCAGCCAAGAGCAGGCGCAGAGGATGAGCGGCGAGAAGCCAGTGTCGGGGCCCAGGGCCGAGTTCTGGAAACTACGGGGCCTCAGAGGGAACAAAAAGAACGAGAAGAACGCACGACGCTCACGGGACGACCTCCTGCAGCTCACCATTCAGGGCAAATTCCCGGCTTACGAGAGGGTCCTGCTCAGAGAAGCCAATTTCAAGCGGCCCATCGTCATTCTGGGCCCTCTTAACGATATCGCTATGGAGAAGCTAGCCAGGGAGATGCCTGATGAATATGAAATAGCTGGTTGGTGTCTTTTTACAAGCACTTTTATACCTTGAGTTTTTTTACCTGAATGTGCCCCCCCTGCCCCCTCTTTTCATCAGAGATGGTTCCTCGCAGTGGGGGCGGTGACAGCAGCTCAACGGTTATCAAACTGGACACTGTGAGGAAGATAGCTGAAAAGGTGAGTTCAACATTTCAGGTTTTATTTTTAATATCCAAGACCACTCACATAAAATGAAAATAAATTCTATACAGTGTGTGTGTAGCATGCTCCACGTGGTGGCTCATTTAAGTTTATTTCTGTTCCGTTGCCAGGACAAGCACCCCCTGCTGGACATCACGCCGACCGCTGTGGAGAGGCTCAACTACATCCAGTACCACCCGATGGTGATCTTCTTGGACCCGCACAGCCGCAAGGACGTCAAAGCCATGAGGCAGCGCTACAGTCCCGACTCCAACAAGAGCTCCAGACGCCTTTACTCGCAGGCGCTCAAGCTCAGGAAAGACTGCAGCCATCTTTTCTCAGGTACATCAATAACATACACCGCGCGTGTGTTTATTGCAGATACTGTATTAGGATTAAGGACAGTTCTCGTGGGATTTTCCTTTTCTCTCTACGTCAGGTGTTGACAATCTTAAATATGCGGAGAGCCATTTCGGTTGTCTACAACCCCCCAAAAAATTAAAAAAAATACAAAATAAAAAACACGATATCCACAAAGCCTTTTATCATTTAAAGCCAACACTGCTATCTTTTTTTCTTTTTTTTTTTACCTATACACACATATATTTTTTTTTAACTATTGTTTTTTTTTAATCACTAAATTGCTCGAGAGAACATGAGATTCTCAAAGATGTTTTGTTGAAGCACATTTAAAAATAAAATAGTGAATGTCTCTTTGAGTCTGCCTCCTATTCATGATTATTGAAGCGGTTCTGTGTTCATCAATTTATCACGTAAAGTGTGCAGTCAGCTTTTTGGGTTGAATGAATTTGATGAATTAAAAAGCTTTGGGTCTGTGATAAGAAGCTTCCAAAACATGGTACCTACAAATGCTCAGATCTTAAAATGATGCATTTGTTTGTTAGATCATAAAATGTCATAGGCCTCAGAAGAGTGATTCTCTCCATCTGTCAGGAGTCATTTGTTATTTGTTCCCTCTAGCGCGCGTTGACTTGCAGCCCGGCTCCAATATTTGGTATCAGGCTCTAAAGGACAAGATTCGCCACCAACAGTCTAAACCAGTCTGGGTTTCTGAAGTCACGGTAAGCCACATATACCTTGCTGTGTTGAATTTCCATTTTGCACAATCATGCTGTGCAAAAGGAATGTGTAGATAGATTTATGTGTGTATCTTTGTTTAGTTGGAGAGCGGTGGAGAACAAGACCTGGACGCACTGGATCAAACTCAGTCCGACTACCTCAGCGCCGCCAGTGACCTGGAGGACACGGACGGCGAGGCCTTCACAGACGGCGAGGCCTACACGGACAACGAGGACCTGGAGGAGGCCTACCCGGGTCAGCACGCTGCCAGGAGCTCAAGAGTGTCTGGCACCGCTCTGGCTCGCTCGTCCGAACCCACCTGGGGCAGTCCCGACGAGGAGCTGGACCCCGAGCCTTACGCCGAGGTGTACTCGCCAGGCAGAGAGATCCCACCTCTGATGCACGTGCCGGAACCCGCCACGCTCCGTCGCCAGAGCCGCAGCCCGCCTCTGCATCATCCGGACGATGTTCGTTCACACCGCAGTTTTTCGGACTCTGACTTCAACCACCTCGACACCATTGCACCCACCACTCCGTCAGACGGACCCCCGGAGTTTATCGCCCCCGACCCATACTCTGTCAGCGAGCCGTATGGGGATGAGCAGCCAGGGAGCCCACAGCAAGCCAGTCTGTCTGTCATTGAGAAGCAATTGGAGCAGGTAATTGATATTGGGTTTGGTTGATCATCATGAGATCAGGCCTAAAAATCAATGTGCAACAAACCACACCATGTCACATATCATATTAAAGCACGTAAAGATTACTTTCCAGATCTATACTTCTTTTCTCATTATGATCTTATGTTTTGACACATGGACAAAAATATTTGTAAAAGCTCCCTGCCTTGATGGAGTTCGATTGTAACATAAGAAGTCATTGTGCAACAAACTCACAGATTCAACAACAAACCAAAACAAGTCACATATCACATTAAAGCTCTTGATGGGAGCATTCCAGAGCTGTAATTATTTTGGCCTCACATGCTGACACGATGATATACAGTATATCATTGTTTTATTTGTTTTACTTGAGGCCAGAGCTAACTTGTTGTTCTCGTTCAGGCCCGACGGGCAGAGCTACAGATGCAAGGGGAGGAAAAGAAGGCCCTTCAGTTCATCGTGTAAGTCTCCTGTGGCTCGCTAGTAGGGGGAAAAAGACAACCTGCAGATGTTTGACACACGCCTCCTTCGCATGTTTACAGGGTGGCACATCACCAAGCGGTCCAGGTCAGACGCACGCAGATCCGAGGCGGGAGCAACAGCTCCGAAGAGGATGAAGACTACGAGGATGAGGCGGAGGATATAGAATGGGGTCCAGCGACAGAACTGTAGACAAGCCATTTTGTCCACCATTTGAGTCTGAATGAACAACAAAAGACACTCAGAGACTTTTTTTGGTTATTCCCAATCTTAACTCGTAATTTTTTACATAAATGCCCTTATTCACCTTAAAGGTACTGTGTAACATGGTCTTATGTAAACTCTGTATTAAAGGATCAATGTTTTTTTTTCTACTTGTGGAATAGGGACTGAGTGCATATCAAACCTCAGAGGAACTGCTTTGGTTAAAAAAAAAAACAAAGAATGCTTTTAACCATAAAATCTCCCAATATATTATAAACATCAAACTATGGTGGCCAGGAAGGATTTAACGCATCACCACAAGACTGAACTTTTAACCTGACACACGTGCTAAGATGTTTTAACGATGGGAGGGTTTTTTCTACATTTTAACGTGACTGTTATATTTCTACCATCTTTTTATTTTTTAATAAATGTTTTGAAAATTTACATTGCGTGTCTGTTTTGGTTAAATTATTTCGCGCTCAAGCTACAGCTTGCGGACATGTGACTTCAGTCAGTCAGCGATGAGTGTTATGATACTATTAAAAAAACTGTTATAAATATAAAAAAATTTGTAGTGGTAATAAATGGTTTATAACTTCTGAAAAAAAAATTATCACGCGGATTTTATCCCGTGAAATACCTTAGTAATGTGAAGGGTTACCTGATGGGTAAAGGCTAACCCTGATGGTAACTTGTCAGAAGGCCAGGGTTCCACAATGCAAAATTCAAACGTCTATCGGTAAGGCACAGGTCGAGTTGTGATGCTAACATTCGTTAAATCAATCAATACATAAACAAACAAATAAATAAATAAATAAATAAATAAATAAATAGGGGTCTAACTTGCATCATGGCGCAGGTGAGAGGATCTGGCGGAAGAATACCCTGAAAAACACTTGACGTGGACGCACACGTGTGCTTTGATGGATTGATTGCGTTGGAACTAAGCGCCCATTATATCTCTGTCGATATGTTACTTTAAAGTTGGGCCGTCGTTTGTTGTACTTTTATGTCTTGGGGGGCGGGGGGGACTGACAACGTTCAGACTGGGACACATGTTGAAATTGGTCTAATTTGATAAAAGTAGCACCTTTCCGGGCCACCACCCCCCCTTGAGGAAGCAGGCGGCGCGGAAGCTGGCCGTCAGTGAGCCTGCGCGGCTCAATGTACGACGGCGTGAGGAAGCCGACGGCTCACAGACACCCTCCGTGGACCCGGACGGATGTCTGCGACGCCTCCCCGCTGAGCAGCGAGAGCGGCGGCACAACACCCAAGTGGAGAGTGGGGGGGTGGGTGGGGGGTCTGTACGTCAAACTCAAAGGGATCAGCATGGAAGGCCGAGGGACCCTCAAGATGTTCGCCCGCAAGAAGCGGGAACTGATCAAGACGCCGTCCATCTCCAAGAAGAGTCGAAGCGGAAGCCCCGGTCCGCCCAATTCGGTGAGAGACACGCTCGCTTTTAATGGGGCTTGCTTGATTGCGAAGCCAGTCAAACCGTCAAGTTCCCTGCTGTACGTGCGTGCGTGTTCTTTATTTTTTTGAGAGTGCGTGTACTTGTGAGTCTGCGCGCGCGTGCTTTGGAGTTCTGTGTGTGGAGTTTTGGCGTTTTCGAAGTGTATGTGTGTGCGCGCGACTTTTGGAAGTTTATGTTCTGGAGTTGTAATGGGTGCGTGTATTTCTTTATTTTTTTGGAAACGTGTGTACGTCCCTGCTTTATATATATTTTGTTTGAGTTCATGCTTCTGTTAGTGTGTGTTGTGTTTGAGTGTAAGTAATTTGAAGTCCTATTTTTATTGTATATTTATTTCTATTGTAGTGTTGGCGTTAGCGTGAATTTCTCTTGGAGTTAGAGAGTGATTGTGTGCGTGTGTGTGCGCGCACGCGCAAAATCATCACTTCCTTTGTGTTTGTGTATGATGAGTGCTCATGTCAGCCATTTTATGAGTGAATGTATGCGGGGTACACGCATAAAGCTTTTGTATATGTGAGTCACTTATGTCAAGATAAGTCACATTCGTTTGTGATTGGTACTGAACAAACAGTGCCAGTTTTTCTATGTCAAAATGCCATACACCACATCAAAGTTTGTGTACAGAATGAGAGAATGAACCAAAATCTCCTTCACAGTTGTGCCACGTCTTGGTGTTAGTGTTCGATTGAGTGAACACATCCCTTCCGGGAGGCGCGCACTGATGAAACTGTCACTTTCGGTGTGCCTGTGTGGTGTCAGATAACATTCAGTCCAAGAGAAGGAGTTCAGAGGCCATTGATGAGATATATTGCAAGTAAGGCTGTAGTGTAATGTAGTGTTGTCTGAGTGTGTTCATGATAGGTAGTTGGGATGTGGCTACTGGTTCCTTGAGGTTGTATGGCCATGCTGAAGCGGGGGCACAAACGTAGCTACAAGCCATATTCCATCAGTTTGAGGGCTAAGAATGTGGCGGTAAAGGCAAAGAACGACTGGACGTGTGGCTCAAACAGGTAAGTATAGAAATATGATCAAGTGATAGACGTCGTCTTCTCGGCAAGCTGTATTTGTTCGCATCTCTGCCGCACCCTCAAAATCAGGAAGTGCTGCCGTGCGGGATCTTGTGAAAGTCTCTTGACAACAGCATGACAAAAGAGAAGCCATTTTGATTGTTCCTCTCATGTGTCCCTCCCAGCTGTCCATCCTACAGGAGCAGCCTCGGAAGGATGGCGGTGACGCCACCCTCTCCTCTTCACCCACGTATTCCTCCTCATCCTCATCCATGTTCACTCCATCCTCCGCCGGATTCCAGGACCCATCTCTGTCCTGCCCGGGAACACCAAGCCCCCAGCACTTCAAGCTGGCACCGGGCGCCCCGACCTCCACCGCCACCCTGAGGCGGCCGACCACCCTGAGCCGACATGCCAGCGCTGCAGGTGAGACAACACGGGAAATTTGACGGAGGTTCCATAAAACAAAAATGTGTCAAAAAAGTGAATCAACATCCCATTTTTATACTGAATAAAAATTGCGCACACACGCATCTAAAACATTGCGCAAAACATTTTTCAATAGCTACAATGGAAATGGTATACATTCAGCTGTAATTTATGTTTTTTCTCTTAAACAAAACCACTTGAATATCTTATACTACCCATCTTAATTTTGTACATACCCTTTTTAATTTTTGGAATTTAATCCTTTGAGAGTTGGATTAAGGCTCGTAAATCCCCACTGAAGGCCCAGGGACAAAATACCTGGCCTGTTACCGCCTAAGCAACTTGCCCCCACCCCACCCCCCACCCCACCCTCCTACCCAGGTTTGACTCTCCAGTCGTGGGTATTCACCAAAGGCCAGGCTAAAGGAGCCATGACACCAACGGCGCCGTCATCTGAAGGTCCCGAGTCCGCCGCCATCGAGGTGGAGGACATCCCGGCCCTGCTCAGGGACGTGGCACGCTTTGCCGAAGCTGTAGAGAAGCTGAAGGACGTGGTGGTGCTGGCTGAAGGTAGCTGAATTCAAATACCCACGACCTATTTTTCACCTTAGGCCTGGTACACACATAAAGATGATGGGGCTGTTGTTGACCCGATTTTTGCCCCCGATTTTGTTTTTATAAAAGTTGTATACCCCAGATGGTGGTATTTTTCCAACGCAAGCATTTCTTGCCGACATCACCATCTTACCAGTCCAGAGTGGACCTCACCTGTCGCCGCAAGTCAGCGGCAATAGGCTGCAGCTCTTCATGAGAACAAGTGGTGTAGAAAAATGGATGCATGGATGTTTTTCAAAGGAGAATCATATTTAAAATGCCTCTTTCCATGCAGCTCTTTTTTTTTAATTCCAAAATGAAGGCTCACATTTCCTAATTAGGCTCAAACTAGCCAACCGACCATACCGAAAGCCACCTGCGACACACGTGGACGCTTGGCGTACGTTTGTGTCATCGTGAGTTTCATGTTCTCTGGTTCTTCTAAAACAGGAAGCTACAGTAGGTAGCTACGTCTGACAGGGCGGTATCACTCTCCAGGCCGCACTTCCTCCTCCGAAAGGACGGCCACATCTTTTGACTGTAATGTCGTTGGAATGTTCCTTGACATAAAGCAACTTAATGAAAATCTACAAGGCAGCATGTTATGCGGCATTGCCTAACTTAAGGGGGCGGGGGGAGTCCACTTCCTGTTGGACACCACTCTTGAGGTCACTGTGTTCTTATCATCATGGACACTAACAGGCTCCACCGAGGATGCTTTTGTGACATCTGATGTCGTCTGTATTCGAAGCCAAGAGGAAATCAGTCCCCCCCAAAAAAGTCAAATTCAATTTTGATGTTGATATGAATCTAACTTAAGCTCACTTTAACATTCCAGTGGGGCAGAAGAACACAAAGCCTCTCTCTGTCACAAATACGTTTTCAGAACAAGGACGATAGCCAAATATTTTCTCGGTTGTGTCATTCACACTTAATCGGTTGGCAGGCGCGCTAGAGACGCCACAAACAAACTGTTGTCAAGTCAATATTATATATGATTTGGGATCGTTATTGTAACCCACAAATGCCAATCGTAAGGCACCTAGCCTACGCGAGAAGCTAACCTCGCAAGCAGTGAGCAAACTGGCTCAAAGTTGCTCGGTACCCACTCTTGCTAACAAGAAGTGTGAATGAAAATAAGTCAATTTAGCCCCCCCGTTGATACGCAGGTACGGAGAATCAGCGGCCCGTCGCCCACGAGTGCTTGGGGGAGGTTCTACGCGTGTTGCGACAGGTCATCAATACGTACCCCTTCCTCAACACGGTGGAGATCCTCACCGCCGCCGGGAAACTCATATCCAAAGTCAAAGGTGAGTCAAACGGGATCGGTGATTTGTTGCTCTGGATGTTCTGAACTCTTGTTTACACTCGACACACCGTTTACGACATAGGGTTAAGAATATAGCAAAGAATTAGGCATAGACTGATTGCATAAGGGCACAATATGGGAGTCGAGTAAAAGGATGACAAGACATTCAGGGTTTTTTTTTTTTAATTGCAAGACACAGTAATACAAATCATGACTAAACACCTTTTCAGGCTTCCACTATGAGGCGTGCAATGACTCGGACAAAAAGGACTTTGAGAAAGCCATTGAGACCATCGCGGTGGCCTTCAGCAGCAAGTGAGTCGCATGGATTGCTTAAAAACAGAAGTTGTGCGTTCGAAATTGTGTGCGTATGGAAACCTGGAGAGAAGTGCGTAAATGGTGACACATTTGCAAAAGGCTGAGCACGAAAACAGGAAGTGGTTTTTGTTTTCTTGTACGCCGTGGCACAAAATGCCTGGCGGGGGAGACGATCAGTCACCCGTTCTTTGTACAGTATTTTGGATGATTGAGGTGCAAATGACACAAAGCAGCTATGGTGCATTTGAGTTTTTTTGAGTTTATTATTTTTATTTTTATTTTTGTCTTCTTTAAAAGTGACCATTGGGGGCCGTTTCTTTGCATAGGAGGTGGTCACATGTCTGTTTCAACTGTCAAGAGAACAGCAAGGGGAAGTGAGCTGTCACACAGTTGAAATGTCTGACAGCTCCGTTTCCTCATCTACTCGGCTTCTGTCGGCAGCGAGATGAACTTTACACTCTTTGAAAAAATCCGACACACACCACTGCCTAAATCTTTCCAATCACAATGAGTTGCATTAAATGTCGTTTGCATCTGACAACTTGTAATGAAAATAAAAATCAAATGGTTTAATTTGTCCACTCCAAAAATATATAGTGTTAAGAGAAAGTCGTCATGTTAGCAGGAAAAGCTTTTAATGTTGCAAAAAGGTCACAATATTCTTACAAAACACCTGTAACATTGCGCAAATAGTTTGAGAGTTGTGCGTGAGATTGTAATTTTAATTTGACGTGCTTTTGTGGGGGGAAAAAAAGTTTTGAGAACATTCGACATGCACAATGTGGTTTAAGGTCAGCGTGTACTTTGTGCTTGCGTCCAGTGTGTCTGAGCTGCTGATGGGCGAGGTGGACAGCAGCACGCTGCTCTCATTGTTGCCCACGGAGAAGAGCCGGGTGAGTGTCTCACCCGTTCTCCTCCTTTCAGCCGCACTATTGATTTGTCACGACGGTTGGAGCAGTTCATGTTTTATTTGCCTTGCGCAGTCCATGGAGAACTTGTATGGCGCTGCAGGTCAGGACAGCGGTCAGCTGGGGAGCAACTCGGACGACATGGGTAGGCAGCACCATCTTGCACTTACACTTTATTTAAGAGACATGAAGAATGGTATGAGAATAACATTTTCGTTGCTGTCTTGTGCGGTTGCTTCTGCAATGTTTCATATTAGTTCCTGTACTTTTCAGAACTTAAGACTGACAATAAGAACTTTATTGTCATGCTCGGAACGCCGCAGCTTTAAATTCGGCGTGTTGTCATTATGATTTCTTACTGGAGACCCTTATCGATAGTCTCTTCGATCAATGAAACTGTCCTGAGTCCATCCTCATACCGAATATTCATATCAGTCATATGTTTAATTCAGTAGGAGGCTCTGGTGACAAAATCTCTGAGCAAAACCGTCCGCATGCGAAAATTGAACACTACAAGGAATCCGTTTATGCCTGTGTGTTCTCGTTTTTCCCTGTCTGAATATTTTTCCCCCAATCTGCAGGCAACATCGAGGGGGCGGACGTGATCTTGCAGCGCAGTGAGGGCGGCGTTGATTCCGCTCTGCAGTACGCCAAAACCACCGCCAAGTACATGAAGGATCTCATCAGTTACGTGGAGAAGAGAACCTCACTGGGTACGTTGTGGTTGCTCTGCTACGTTGGCTGTAAGTCAACATCGAAGAGTTTTTGCCTTGGTGGTTTGGACTTTGCCAAATGTGCAGTCTTGGCCTGCGTTCGCAATTGGAAAATAAAATAAAGCCTAAAACAGTCAAAATGTTTTCAGTAATTGCTGTCATCAGAGCAAAGTTATAGTTGTAATGAAAAAAATGCCTGACAAGACAACATTATGTTAATGTTAAATAGATTAATAAATAATATTATATAATATAAAATCATAAGGGAAACGTGTAACTTTTTTCATGTACTTTTGCAATCATCAAGATGGAATGTTACTAGGGTGAAACTAGTGTTCAAAGAACACTGCTGCAATGTTAAGATTTTAATGTTGCTTTGATAATAAAATTGTAAAAAGACAAACATATTTGAAAAAATGTAGATTGACAGTTAATTATAATAAAAGGTGGTATGGTAAGTTGCAATGGTAGAAAATAAAATCTGAGTGTTAATATCGAACGATTGGAGGAAAAAAATTCAAGCATAGTCAGATGATGAGAATAAAATCTTCAAATTTGCAGAAATGTTAAAAGAAAAAAGTTGTAGATTTATGACAAACCTTCCAAGAAAAATGATCAAGAATAAAGATGCAATGAATCATTATAGTCATGGCTTCAAAAATTGAGAGGGGGGAAAAAATGCCTGAACGCATCACTGCAACCATGGTCCCATGTCTGTCTTCCACCAGAGATGGAATTCTCCAAAGGTCTTCAGAGATTATACCAGTCCTGCAAACACAGCATAACACACGTGAGCCGCATTTTCTTGAGAACACGTGTCCTTTCTTGTCCGCCCCGATGCAGCCAATGACGCTAGCATTATTTTGACCCTGCAGCCCCACATGCCCCTCTTCTCCATCTACTCTCTCGCTTTGGAGCAGGACCAGGAACAGAGCGTCGGCCTCCAACAGGCCAGCGCCACCCTGCACAACCAGACTTTTATCCAGGTTACTCCCATTTGGTGTGAGACTACTTTTTGTGTCATGAACAGCAGCACGTGAACATGTCCACATACGCGTGTGTTTGTGTGCAGCCGCTGGTGCTGCGCAGGCAAGAGCATGAGAAGCGCCGGAAGGAAATCAAGGATCACTGGGTCCGAGCAAAGAGAAAACTGGTCCGTCTCTGAACACGACCGTGCGCGCAAGTGACTTTTGAGTCTTGAGAGTGAGATGAGCCGCTTCTCCCGACAGATGGACTGCGAGGCCAACCTGCGCAAGGCCAAGCAAGCCTACATGGCGCGCTGCGAGGACTACAAGGCCAAAGCGGCCGCCAGCCGAGCCGAGGAGGAGGGGGCGGGCGCCACCGCAAAATCCTTGGACAAGAAGAAGCGGTTGGAGGAAGAGGCTCGCAACAAGGTGCTCGCCCCGAGCTACTCCATATAGTATTAGTTTGAACAACCATCCATCCATTTTTGGAACCGTTTTATCCTCACAAGGGTCGCGGGGGAGTGCTGGGCAGTAGGCGGGGGACACCCTGAACAGATTGCCAGCCAATCGCAGCGCACACGGAACCGAATGATCATTCGCACTCAGAATCACACCTAGGGACAATTTAGACTGTTCAATCAGCCTGTCCTGCATTTTTTGGGAATGTGGGAGGAAACCAGAGTACCCAGAGAAAAACCACACCGGCACAGGGAGAACATGCAAACTCCACACAGGAAGCCCGGAGCTGGTATTGAACCCACGACCTCTGCAGTGTTAGGTCGATGCGCTAAACACTGCTGCACCATGCCGCCCTGAGTTTGGACAACCTTGGATTGTAAACACTGTTTTGCTGAGGTCGTTGGTGTCTATTTTGATTCGTAGGCGGATGAGGCGGAGGCAACGTACAGAACATGCATCGCCGACGCCACGGTTCAGAGGATGGAGCTGGAGCACACCAAAGTCACGGTGCTGAGGCAGCTGCAGGACCTCATCAAACAGAGCGACCAGACACTGCGCTCGGTTCGACGCGAAACGCGAATGCCATCTCTTGAACGTCTTTCTGCCGACCTTCGCTTCACTGTCGTTTCCTTTGCAACCTCCAGGCCACCATCTCGTACTACCAGTCTATGCACATGCAGACGGTGGCGCTACCCGTCTGTTACCAGACTTTGTGCGAGAGCAGCAAGCTGTACGACCCGGGCCAACAGTACACCGCCCACGTGCGAGACTTGCAGCTTCCGGACCAGCCCGCCGTCTGCTACGCGTTCGAGCCCTTCACCTCTTCCGGCGCGACGTCGCAGTAAGGAAGACAGTTTTCGTAATGATGAGGTGACACTTTTAATGTATGGCGTGTTGAATGAATGCAGCACCGTCCTCAGAACGAGAAACGGCAGCTTTGACGTAGAGCAGACGAGCCAGGCAGACAACCCCGCCGCAGGAGTGGAAGCGGTCAGTCATCCCAGTGAGTAGTGCCTAGAAATACAATTCTAGACAAGCATGTTAAATGTGAAAGCTGAAAGACCATCACCAAGCCAAAGTTCCTGGAACAAAAGTTTCACGTCATCAAAAATTTAAGATCCACCGGACTGTAGTCAACCTCGCTGGATGTGGCCGGTGGAGGAAAATTGAAGAGACATAATATACGATTGGTAAAAAAAAAGAGCCCAGAACAACCTTCCATAAAAACTGACTGTGAACTTCACTGTCAAGGTACATTGGTGTCAGATTGCACCATACCGTCGTCGTTTGACACGACTATATGATTTGGTATGCAGGGCAGGGTCACAAGTCGTGGGGCTCCACAGTGAGTGATGACAGCGTGGGAGCAGACGGCGCCCTGGAGTCTCCAATCGCCAGCACAAGTGCGCCAATCACAGTTTTTGGTTTGGGTTTTTTTCCCCTCCCCTCTGGGAAACGTTTTCACACTTGTCATCCTTTCACGTCGGCAGCCGACATCAGCAAAATTACCCGGACATCATCCACCGGAACGGTCTCGTCCGCAGAGGACACGGATGAAAAAGATGGCAACGGGGCCTCATTTGAGACGCCAAGTAAGACTTTTAGTTTAGTTCTTGGCATGTTATTTATATTAGCTTTGTTTGTCACTTAGGCAGTACACACACAAGAAGTCCACTTCCCTGTTTGCTGTGAAGTAAATACAGATGGTAAATACACACATATTGTGTTTTACAACATTACATGACCATATTTATCATTTCAAAATTACCATCGGATAAAATTGCAGGGCGTGTTGTAAAAACGTACAAGCAGCCTGCGCCTCACTGCTCCATTGAGAGTCAGCCTGGCCTTTCAATATATCCACACTTATCGCCCACGTCCCATTTCTGTCGCAACGCACGTCTTTGTTGCCTGCCACCATCTTTTTGTGGATGAATAGTCATAAAATGCGACATGTTTTAATGGTGAGCCGCCACGATCCAGGCTGGCATCGTTCATATCGCTTAGAGTCCATACATCATATCACCATATAATTTATTAATTACACAACCATCACGTCCGGGGTTGAGTGGTTAACTTCTGTTGATGGCTGTCAGTAGGTTCTTAAAAAAAAAAAACTTTCCGCATCCTTTTGGATTGAGATTTAGTTTTTTTCTTTAAAAAAAAATCATACTTTTCACAGATCATAGTAATATTATCGTATCATTATCAAGATATCTGGCAAAAATATAAATGATTCAATTTGGGCCATAATACACACAAATTGCATGTACAGTACTCCTCCATTTACAGGTTTGTGCTCCAAGAGCCTGTTGTGTTGAAACCAATAGTCCTTGTCTTACAGAGTTTGTATTTGTTTTTGTTTTGTTTTTTCATAAGTCACCTCAGAACCAACTGCTTATGTTATGATCTGATTATGGAAGGCCAAGTTGCTGTGCGAAACTTGACATAGTTTTGACATGATAGCTTTGTCTGAAATGTAAAGGTGGCATACTTGAGGCCGTCTGGTATAAGACCTTTTGGTTGTTCTGCAGGTATGAACGGCATGGACCCCGACGTGGTGGTCTCCACCAGACCTTTCCGCAATGTGGGCTTGTCCAAAGCCGCCCAAACGCACCGCCTGAGGAAGCTGCGCACTCCAGCGAAGTGCCGCGAGTGCGACAGCTACGTGTACTTTCAGGGCGCCGAATGCGAAGAGGTGAGATTTCCCCCCCGGAGTCCCTCAAACAAAAACTGCATTCCTCAGACGGTCTCGTCCTGGATGTGTCTGTAGTGTTTCCTGGCTTGTCACAAACGCTGCCTGGAGACGCTGGCCATCCAGTGCGGCCACAAGAAGCTGCGGGGCCGTCTGCAGCTCTTCGGGAGGGAATTCTCTCAGGTGGCCAGCTGCGCCAGTGACGGCATCCCTTTCATCATCACCAAGTGCATCTCTGAGATCGAGAGGCGGGCGCTGAAGATGAAGGTGAGAGAAGGTTTAGGCTCCATAACTTGCTCTCTGCTTATGGTCGCTTCAAAAAAAAAAAAAAAAATAGGCACCCCAATTTGGGGGGGAAAAAAACACTCATTTCGTTTTCAAACAGGCTGTACTTTTTCATTTACTGTAAGCCATTTCTGCATTTACTATTTTTATTAAATAATATTTTTTATCCCCACCTGGAAAATATTTCAAAATTTAAGCATTAAAATGGCTTGAAAAATCCTTCGGAGATCTTGATAAGATTAAAGATAATTCAATCTTGTAAGAAGGAACCACCACCATAAAAGCAGTTTACACAGTGGTTGTTCTCGACGAACACTGATGAGAGCTTCTTTTTTATACCTACATAGGTTACGCGACCACTGTCTTCACTCAACATGGACTGTGCTTTATCTGACAACCATTGTTTTTGTCTTAACACAGAAAGATTGCGTAACTTTGGCATCCCCTGCTTTAATCACAATCAAACACCCCCCTACCCCATTTGCAAGCATACTCAACAGTCTAATCAGCCATTAGTCAGTATTAACCAAGTCACGCGGGAGATGTAGCTAGCACTTTGTCCCTCTGTCTATGAGAAGTTCAGTACCACATGAATCAAACACTTCTGCTGACTTGCGTCATGCTGGCTCGCAGGGCATCTACCGGGTGAACGGCGTGAAGACGCGCGTGGAGAGGCTGTGTCAGGCCTTCGAGAACGGCAAGGAACTCGTGGAGCTGTCGCAGTGTTCTCCGCACGACATCAGCAACGTGCTCAAGCTCTACCTGCGACAAGTCAGTCTTGCTTAGCAACGGGCGCTTACAGTTTAAGAACCCCCCACCACCACCCAAAAAAAAAAAGACGAAGTAAAATGAGGCTGCTAAACGACTGATTTATTCCCTGCTTGTATGCTCTCCAGTTGCCAGAACCCATCCTGCCGTTCCACATTTACAACAGTCTGGTGGGTTTGGCCAAGGAGAGCGTGCAGGCCGACGCTGACCCCGATGAGCCCGGCGGCCCCCCCGCAGTGGGCAGAGGGGCTCAGCTGGTGGACCTGGGCCCCGAAACTGAGCCGGAGACATTGGTGATGGTCGACAAGCTGAGGGAGCTTCTGAAGGAGCTGCCCAAAGCCAACATGGCCACCCTGCGATATCTGATTCGCCATCTTCGCCGGTACGTAGGAGAATGCTACGGCTTCCGTCGGGTCGTGTGGAGACACCCACCGTGACGCGCGCTCTCGCATCTCTTAGGATCGCCGAGCTGGAGGAGGAGAATAAGATGAGTCCCAATAATTTGGGGATCGTGTTCGGGCCGTCGCTGATGCGTCCTCGTCCCACGGGGGCGACCATTTCGCTCTCGTCTTTGGTGGACTACCCACACCAGGCCCGTGTGGTGGAGGCCCTCATCGTCTTCTACGCCTCCATCTTTCAATCCAAGAGCTCCCACTGCCACAAGACCTGCCGCTCTGCCTCCACCTCCGCTCGCCTGGTGAGCTTCTACCGCTAGTATTTAATGAGAGCTCTATTACCGTATTACAATTTACAGAACAGTGACATGTCAGGTATCTATTAAATGTGGATTAGTGAGGAGGCTTTTATCTGTACAAATGCGACCATATTTTGTATCTACCTATTTATGCTCAACCACGGGTGCTTCTTACTCCATTTGTACAAATGATATTTTTTAGAACAAATTTCCATTAACTGAACTGGGAGAAATGTCTTTTAAATATTTTTTGTGTGTATTTTGGAATTTACTCGAGTACCAGGCTTTTAATTTTTTTACTTTTCGATGACATTTGCGCTGATGGTTTTAGGTCGAGGATGTAACCAGCAGTTCTGCTGACGGCGAGGAGGACACAGGCCTGCACAGAAAGAGCAAATCGGAGTCAGACAAAATGGACGAAGGCTGCGGTGAGTTTTGTTTTGTAAATTCTTCAAAATTCAGTGCTCAGTGTCGGTTTTAGAACAATGATATACTACTCTAAGGGACATAACTTCTTAATTAGACATGCACCCAGTTGTTGGTTTTCATTTTTGGTGTTGCGCTACAAGCTTAGATTGTGCTCTGTGGCTTGACTTGCTCATTTTCATTCAACGAACTGCATCAGGCGTGTAATAAGATAAGGTAACCTTTATTCGTTCCACACTGGGGTCATTTGCAGTCTACAGCAGCAAGATGGGGGAGATAAAGTGTTTCATTGCACAAAATAAATGTCTCAGAAAAGAACTGTACACAGTTCAATATAAGTGCAATATAAAATAAAGCATCAGCAAAATATTTGTAGAATAAATATAATAGCAATATCATAGAAAACACAGCGTAAGGTGGCTGTGCTATTTACAAAGGTTCCAGGTTTTCACGCATGACTGCATATGAAGTCCCTCACACCAGTGGCCATTCAGCTCTGTTGTCAAGTTAGCCTGACGTACGCTCATGGCATCAACACAAAATACAACAAACCTGACTAAGGCATGGCTTAGTATCTACTTGGATGCAGAATGGCTTAAGGGGTGGGGTGCAGGTGCCCTTGCAAACCTCCCCAGAACCAGTGCCGTTGGCGCGACGTGACACAGTAACTCAACACGGGTACCTCCTCAGGCTCAATGGGCTCCAGCGAGCAGCTCCCCGACTCGGACTCGGAGCAGGATGAGAGCGCCAAGCCAGGAGGCGCAGAGGTGGCCGATGAAGACGAGCAGTTGAACTACCAGGACAGCCTGGAGCTGGACGGGACTCCGCCCCCGCCCAACGATGACGCAAACTGCGTCGAGGGCAGTCTGATCGCATCTCTGGCCGAGCTGAACGTCAACCAGTCCAACAATTACTACTACTGCTCACCATCGCGTGGTTCCAGAGTCCTGCTAGCACGCCTGCGTAGCAAGAAGATGGCACTCAGCAGAAACCGAGCAAAAGGGCCCGAATTTGTCTAATGATCACTTTCATGCTCTTTGATGGTTCGCTTCTTTCCAGCTTTTGGCAGCGCTCAGCTTTTCTTACTGGACTTAATTGGCATACAGTCCCAAGTGTTTTTATTGCCTTCAAAGTGCTGCTGGTTTTATTTCAGCACTTTCTTTTCTTTGTTTGTTTTGTCACTATTTCCATTTCTTATTGCATTGTTTTACATGTTTGTTTTAATAAAATAAGACACATATAAATATATTTGAGTGTGGTTTGTGATATGAAAGAAAACGAAGTACTTGCTGTAACAGCATTAGAAAACAGTTTTGTGGCTTTTTTTTCTCTTCACGGATCAATTTATCCACAGCCCTGATCTACATAGAAGAAATCAGTCTGGCTTTATTTTCAATAGATCATTTTTATTTTACAAATGTCATTTTTGGAATAGAAACACCAAAGAAATGTAACACAAAATAGGGATCCAAGGATGATGAGTGTGGCTGGAACGTCTTCGAATGCTTCACCAGTGGACATCTAGGATGGTAAATATTGACAGTCATTCTAACCGGTCATAATCGAAATATTGTACATGTCTGATATGGATGACTAACCTGTCACTGCACCAGCCTGTAGGTGATGTACCGTCCAGCTGTCTCACTCGGCCTGATGATTTTCACCACCTTGGTAGGGATTTTAAGTGTCAGACCCAAATTCTAGCGCAATGGTGACTTTACCTTTTCCCTCGCCTTTCTCATCTAAAAATGTTACTTTAAAAGGAACTGCCCCCCCCCAAAAAAAAACCTCTCCTTATATCTTAGAGCACCGACGTTTAAACATGCATAACACCGAAAATATTGCCATGGGTTGACACTTTGCTGGTTATACGCTAGCCATTTTAGTACATGCTATTTACTCACACCTCTTTTTTTTTATATAAACTGTGCTTGATATTGATGATGCGGTGAGTAGCCAGACGCTTCCCTGTTTCGCATTAAGTCTACTTCCTGTTCTAATAGCCATGACACTTTTCCCCTCTTTGCCTTGCTTCAAAGTTATGCTTTGTTTACCTGTCCCCTCTTTAAGCCGAAGTAGCGAGCCACGGGGTCTCCGGCTTGGATCCTGGGGAGCTGACTCTCCTTCAGTTTACTGAGCGCGTTAAGGCAACCAAATGCACATATTGTCCGTAAAGAAACACATTGCACACTACATATATACATTACCTGTCAAAGGTTTGTCCGGTTTCTCATTAGATGGCATGCATAGCCAAACCTTTGACTGGTTGTGTATATAGGTTATACACACACATCTGTGGTGTTGTGTATAGATTAAGAGGATACTATCTGGCCAGGAGCTCCGTCACTTCCTCTTTTGTCATGACGATGTGTTCTGGCACAAGCTGAAAGACAGAAAGATGAACAAATTGTCATTTATCCCCCCCCCCTCATGGGAGGCATTAAGAGTGACAACTGTGCAAATTGCAGTTGGTGTTCCAAATAGTTTGGTCAAAAACAGTATCAAATTGAATAACTTTGTGACAATTTTTCATATTAAAGAAAGGTTTATTAAAACTATTCAATTTAATCACAAAATTATAACCTAACTGCAGTATGTTATATTGCAATGTGTTTGCCTACTTAGTTTTGTCTGGTGTTTTTACCTCATGTTCTGTGATGTTGATGAGTAGCTCCTGCTGCAGAAACTGCTCCAGGATATACTTGGGTGCCATGTCCACTAAAGACTGGGAGGTATGTACAGTCATGAATGCAAACATACATAATGTATACATACAGTATAGTATGTTACCCAACCTGTTTTGCAGATGGTGTCATGCCCATCTGGACTACAATGATGGCCCGTGTGATGTTCTCCTCCTGCATCCTCTGACAGTACATCTTGATAGTCTTGATGCCCACCTTGGTCTCCTCTGAAAAAGAGCAGAAATCATTTTCAACGTGTGTAACAATATTCATCGAAAGCTTAATTTAGGTTTTCAGGAACAATATTCGGCAACTTAAAACTGATGCCACACCTCCCTGGGCCACAGCGTAATCATGTAAGGACAAAAGACTAATGATCAAGGGTTAGGGAAACAATTGGTTATTGTATTCACGTATCACAAAAATTAAGTATGGCGGACCCCCACATACTAATGCATTTGCATATTACAGCCCCCACCCCAAAAAATAATGGAGGGGTCAAACATTATTTAATGGGTTTCAATAACGCATTATGAACGAGTATCCGCGTTTAAAAAAAAAACATTTTGAGTTCCATCGTATCTTTGGGAGCTTACCAGGGAAGAAAACAAACATCTGGTCTGTGGGGTCATCATTGTGCGCCACCAACACGGTGAGGTCGGTCCGTCTGGGTCGACTCTCACTGGGTTTGTCTCCAAACTGACTCTTGAAGTCGTCCAAAGTTTGATCCAGCTCGTCCTGGGTCACCAGGTAGCCTCTGTCGTGGCATAGCTGGAACGTAGAATATCATATTTCTGAGAAATTCCACTTATTACTGCTCATGAGTCACTTCTCGTAAGATTCTGGCCAACATGGACAAATCGCAGCATCCGCTACACAGCACCATCTCCAGAGAGACCAGTAGCATCAGTCACAAAGGTAATACAGTAGTAGCTAACATCAACGAGCGTAACGCGTTAGCTTAAAAGCAAGCACAAGGAAAAACTCACCTGCATGATGGTCTTGCGAATCTTCCACAATCTGTATGTTTCCTCCTCGTCGTCCATACTTTATCTAAATAGGCGTTAGGAATTTATATGAATTATAGTCCTCTTATTAGTCACAAATGGGTGATTTTGTCGCTGCTAAATATTCACTATCTATTCCCATTCGAAGCACGCGATCGTTTCCAGGCGCTGACTGATGACGTTTGATAACTTCCTGTACGGAATGGGCGGTGTTTCAATAAAATGGGAAAACAAAACAAACAATGAATAAAGAACATTGATGGAGACATTATTACATGTGTACAAGGTAAAAATATTCGTGTGAAATAAACGTAATCAATATTTTATATAAGGTTTCGTAACGCACATGAAAGGCGGGGTGGGCGGCTTCAGTTTTGATCAAAATGTGCTCCAACATGAGACCGTTATGCTTAACGATAACCTGCGCGGCTACGGCCACCATTGGAATGTCGTTGGCGGTGGTACTCTACTTTCTTATTCCCTCTACGGTAAAGTACAACAAATACTTTACATTTTCTGGGAGGGGGGCCTGCTGATCTTTGTGCTGGAAATGTTCAGTAAGCATGGCAGGGAATGTGTGCTGCTGTTATCAGTACCAAGACATCAAGCTGACACACGCTGTCACCGCGCAGCACTCATAACAGCATACAGTTGTATTTATCTGTTTGTCTCTCGAAGTAGTGTCTTTTATCTGTAATTGCACAGGCAATATTTTACAGGGGTCATATGGAAAATAGACGAGTCAAAGGCACAAACAAACTCAAGCACCTGCTCGAGGCACCGCGACCATTAGGGGGCACCAAGGAGGAATTACGACTACAGTACTTGCATGCGCAAATAGTAATACAGTACACGCGCTGGATGATGACAGTGAACTCAACTAAATTGAGTCGATTTAGTACACAACATTCTGCTCTTTGTCAGATAGAAAGATGGCTTGGAGTATACGAGTGTTTCGATTGAAGGGACGGTCAGGGGAAAACTCAATTTCAAGGCACCGCTGTGGTGATATATTGTTGCGCTTTATTGTTATTCTTGCGGTACCAATTATTTTAAACCAGTATTCACACTCACGCCGAAGGGCAATCTAAAGTCTTTAATCAACCTGAAATTCAGATTTTCAAGTCAGGCCGGAGCCAAGATTCGCACCCATAATTTCTCAATTTTGAGGCAGACTTGCTGACCATTAGTCCACTAGTGGTGCTACACCAATTTAAAAAATGCATCTGCGAATCACGTGACTCCTTCAACCAAAGTCCCGGAATGTTCCAATTTCTTATTTTACAATATCCTTTTATGAGCTTATGATAATGTGGTGGACTCTAGACCCCAGAACCCGTGAATGGCTGATGTGGATTACGGGTCAGCACTGCAGACCATCAGCTATTGGATAACGGCAGCTTATCAGTTGAGTCACTGAGCCCTTGGCGGCTTTATAAAGGTCTGCAGGGGACAAATCAAGAGCGGAGCAAAGGAGGCTAAATAAGGAAGGAGTTGAATTGCTTTTTGCCTTCAGAGGAGCTCGCTGAAGGGCAGCCATGCGTCTCGTAGGCTCCGCTGTCCTGTTCAGTGTCCTGCTGCAGGCTTTGGTAAGATTTCAGCGTGTTAGTCTGCGAATGGGTGGCATGTAAGCACATCCGAAACAAGAATGATTGATAGACAGATTGTGTAGGCGTGCAATTTTTTTTTCACAGATGAGCAGCAGAGTCATAATTGATCATCTTTACCTACGTGTTGCACGAATGCATTTAGTTTACTCCATTTTTATGTATGCAGTACATTCATTTTTTTCCCCGCTTCAATTCTTGTTTGCACTGATTTTATTCTGGATCAAATGTTTACACATATATTTTAGACATTCATATTGATTGTATTTTTTCAATTTCAGATCTCAATATCTTTAATTACTTTATATATACATACACACATTTGTTTTTACATATAAATGACAACGGTTAACTCTATTTTTAATTAATAATGTATTTTTTTTTACATGTAACTTTATTGTTAATTTTTCTCATCTTAAATAAGACATTGTCAATATAGTGTATTTTATCAGGGTGCTCCCACGATTATCGTGTCTTTCTGTCATTCTCCAGGGAGCCCCAACAGAGGGCTGGAGCTCGGCCACATCCATCTATGATTTCTCAGCCACCGACATTGATGGCAATGTGGTCTCTCTCGAAAAATACAGGTGAGCCTTTATTTCCGTGTGTGGCGGGAATCAGCCAAACTATGACTGAGGACATTCTTTTTTAGGGGCAACGTGGTCATCATCACCAACGTAGCCTCCAAATGAGGTAAAACGCCCGTAAACTACTCTCAGTTTGCCGAGATGCACGCCAAATATGCTGAGAGAGGTTTACGCATCCTTGCCTTCCCTTCCAACCAGTTTGCCAACCAGGTACGTTCCATTTGCTCTTGCTGAGCTGTGGTCAATTATCAACTGTTTCATTTCATTGATGAACATATTTACAATAGAACCCACCTTGTGAGGGTTGGTAGCTAGCTGCCATATTGGATGTGGCAGATCTTTCGGTAACAGGTCCTGTTCTGTGATATAAAAGAGAGACTCTGTATACATTGGATATTAAAAAAGTCTACACACCCCTCTTCAAATTGCTTTTTTTTGGGAGGGGGGGGGTGATACAATAAACTGAAACCAAGTTAAATCATCATCATGATTAATGTGGCCCATAGACCTCAATAAGCCATACCCAACCCAGGGCTAGTTAGAAAAAAAGGTATGGGGGTGGGGGCGGTCAGTGTGGGCACAAAACCTTCAGGCAAAGTCAGGAAAAGCCTACTAGAACATCAGAACCTTATCTGTGGTTGATCAGAGGTACTTTAAATGGCAACAGGTGTGTGTTGGCACCTATTTAAATGACTGCATTTGTTTTAAAGCTGATCCATTATTTTTTTGTTTGTTTATTTTAAATTTGAATGTCATTGGTTAATTCTGATCACAGCCACATTCAATCTCAGTTGTTTATCTGTACTCCATCGCTCAATTTTTTTTTTTCTTCAGTTGAGCTATACAGGTTATATGTCACATTAATGCTGAAAAATGATTGATCTTTCATGCCACAAAAACCTGGCATTTGGGCTAGGGTGTGTAGACTTTTTTTTATAGCCACTGTACTTAAGAGCAATTTTGTGAAATAACGTCATTGATTGGAAGGAGGTTTCACTTTGGAAATTCCCAGCATACATCACTTCATATTATTAGCCACAAAATGACAGTACGGCCAAATAAAATTACAATTGCTCAGTCGGAAACTGTAAAACGGTTGCTCAATGTCCAAGCAGGAAATGAAAGAGGCATCTTCACCGCTTGCTTCATTTTGCCACATCCAATATAGTGGTGATGTATGATTCAGCACTCGGGGGGGTGCATCCAGTCTATGTGCGATACGTCGATGATGTCACCCATATGCATTTTGTTTTGTCGACTGAAAGGAGCCGGGTACCAATGCCGAAATCAAGCAGTTTGCACAGTCTTACAACGTCCACTTCGACATGTTCGGCAAGATCGACGTCAACGGGCCCGACGCTCACCCACTGTGGAAGTGGCTGAAGGAGCAGCCCAACGGGAGAGGCTTCATGGGAAAGTAAGACTCATTTCCATCACCTACTCCAGTGTTCCCGTCCTGTTGTGACATCACATTTGTTTTCTTTTGTTTCTTTTTATCTCCGCAGTGGCATCAAGTGGAATTTCACAAAGGTAAAATCGCATCGATGCGTTGGTTCTAATATTTTGGCTACCAACAAAATAAAATGATTTCCAGCTTGTTTAAATTTCAAGAACGCACTTAGCTGAAGTCTCACAAGATTTACTGATGACTTTTGTGGCACATTTTCCCAGAAAAGGATTGTAGGGGTGTTGGTCTTCTGAGGTTTTGCTGTGTTAGGAACTGAAATGGAAAAAAGATTGAAATGCATAAAAAAACAATTTTAAGCAAATTTTTGATTTCTTCTTTTCTCTGTAGTTTCTGATCAATAAAGAGGGGCAGGTGGTGAAGCGATACGGACCCATGGATGATCCAAGCGTATGTACAGAAAAGGCTTCACTGTAGGGCTGGGTGATGAATAGGTTCGATTGATTCATTTGACTATTACTTGCAGATTATTTGCAAAGAATAAAATATAAGAATTAAAAACAATATTGGGGGGTTGAAAAAAAAACAAATAGATTTCTTTGTTGTAAAAAAAAAAAAGAAAAATAGCAGAATTTTATTTTTGAAAAAGTAGTTTTAAGAAACATTTTTGAAAAATATATTTGAGGGGAAGTCCGTTTATTTTGGAGAAAACCTTTTTGTAACCCAAGTTTTAAAAAAGTTAACATTTTATTTTCTGGAGGAGCATGTTTTTGGGTGTGTCTTCGCTGATGTGCACAACTTAGGCCCCTGTCACACCTTGACGATTTAGCCAGCGTATGCCGACGTAGGAAAAATTTGGCAAATACGCTGGCGACGTCGAATAAGTTATGGGTAAGTTTTGTATACGTAACAGCACGCTGAAGCACGTTGGTATACGCCGGCACGCCGAGGTCGTCGAGAAATTTTAAGCATGCTTAAAATTTCTCGTCAGATGTCAGCGCATGGCTATACGCCCCGTGACACGCAGGCCATAAGTAATAGGTAAGTTATGCGATCGTTGCACACGCTCAAACACGTTATGTAGGTTACTCATAAGTCCATATACGCCGAGAATACCTACTAGCTGTTCTCCAACATCCGTGTTTTCGAACTGCAATACGCTGCTGCATAGCGTGCAGCAGCGTATTGCCGACGATCACGTGACGTAGTCTATAAAAGGCTGGCGCTCGACGTTGCCGACGATCACGTGACGTAGTTCATAAAAAAGGCTGGCGCTCGACGTTTCAAATCATAACTGCACTAGACATTGCAGTACCAACATCTGTTTGGGGACTATCCCCGGTCTAGTTAAAATGGTATAACCCAAGAGGCAAGGTGCGGCTTGCCATCGTTACTGTGAGTCGCTATTAAAGCAGCAATCAAACGCCATTATGACTTGTGTCATTAATAAACCAAACAACATCAGCGTCATGGCAAAGAAAAGTCTGGGGAGCTCATCAAAGGTCTCGCAGAGGCTCAGCCCATCACAGCCACTGCAGCCTTCGCCAACTACGTGCGTGACAGCCTGGTCAGCATGTCCAAGCGCAAGTTCCGAAGGCACGGATGTTGAGAACAGCTAGTAGGTATTCTCGACGATTTGGACTTATGAGTAACCTACACTTAACGTGTTTGAACGGTGCAACGATCGCATAACTTACCTATTACTTATGGCCTCGCGATATCGGACGATAGCCATACGCTGACATACCTCGACGCATTTCGACGATACCAACGCGCTTCAGCGCGCTGTTACGTATACAAAACTTACCCATAACTTAATTCGACGACGCCAGCGATTTGCCAAATTTTTCCTACGCCGCATACGCTGGCTAAATCGTCAAGGTGTGACAGGGGCTTGAAACGTCGAGCGCCAGCCTTTTATAGACTACGCCACGTGATCGCCGGCAATACGCTGCTGCACGCTATGCATAAATTAGACTATCGTTGGGCATAAGTTGTGTACGCCGCAACACGCTAGGCATTCGCTGGAATAAGTTATCTATAAGTTATCGAAACGTTTCTATATAATTTACTGATACGTTATGTATACGCCCAGCCCGTTATGAATGCGCTATGTATACGCCCAAAATTGGAAAAAAATCGATAATTCAGCGTATGCCAGCGTTTTAGGGAAAATCTGAACGTCGGCATACGCTGGCTGAATCGTCAAGGTGTGACAGGGCCTTTAAAGCAGAGAGGATCTAGTTAAAAATTTAAAAAAAAAAAGCACAGCCTGTGTTGCTTTGTGACTTTTCCGACCCCTCTAGCAAATCTATTTCAAAAAGCAATTTGCGACTTCAATTCCCTCTAAGAAACAGACAATCCATTCACATTTGCGTATATCAAGGACAGGGTTCGATGGAGGGCAATCACAGAGTTTGGTATTATTATTATTATTATTATTATTATTATTATTATTATTATTATTAAGAAATCTGATTTTGGTGGATTTTGTTTGAAGGCCAGATCACCCATCCCTATTTCAGTGTGAAGCTTTGTTTCCTTGCATTCCTTGTGTACTTGTTACTGTGAACACTCTGATTGGACGTGGTCACGTTTTGTGCAGGTGGTGGAGCAGGATCTTCCTCCGTATCTGAACGCCTAGATGACCAACACCTCACTATCTCGCCATTGTCTCATTTCCTTCTGTATTCTTCCCTCTCTCCGAGCATCGGCGGAGAAGCTTTCGTCTCAATCCCCGAGCCCTATGACGGTCTGCCCGTAAAGCCGCCTGACGGAAAAGGCAGACTCGATGCAATTGGCGTGCAAACCTGCCGGGGATGATCACTGAGATGATCACTTGTTCTTCTGGCCCGGAGGTTGGGGGAACGCAGTGAAAAAAGATGAAATGTAGCATTAAAAACACTGGAAATAATGTCAATGTTCTTCACTAGTACTGTCATTCAAGTGTAAAGAGAAGTTAACAACTTTAATAAAACTAAACAAGAACAAGGACGACTACTGCTCATTTGATGCGAATAACGGACAATAAAAATGTGCAATTACCTTGGCAAGTGTCTCTGGCAATTGTTTGCCGCTTGGAAAATTGGCCACGCGCTTTCCTGTGTCCGCTTCTATGGTTATCATCACACTTTGGCTCATTGGTACCCTTATCTATGGTGATGAGTTAAAAACGAATAAAATAGTTGGCATTTTTAGGAATGAAATTTTTTAAAAACGGTAAAAATATGTGATCTGCAATATTACTGCTTTGTCTTACAGGCTACGCTGTGCATCCATATTAATAATTGAGAAAAATCAAATGCAAAAAATAGATACAATAGCTTTATTTTACTAGTCTTGTTTTCGCAAAATTCTTAAATGAAATGTCTCCCTGTATTCATTCTGCTTCTTACTGATTTGTTCCTCATTACAAGTTTAATCGATTCCATGTCATTGCAATTTCACGCTTTTCAGTTTCATGATTTTCCCATTTAAAAAAAAAAGTATTTAATCCAGAATGTACTGCAGTACTCTCAAATCTTGTTAAGATCATCGCATACTTTTGATTGTGTCCTTGTCTTATGTCAACAAACCTGCCAAAGTTGCTTAAAAAAAACAAAAAACTGAAAAATAAGTCATTGTCACGGCTCTCAAATGCTGTAAGCGTATCCGCTGACTGTATGAAACCACGCCCGATGAACAATGGATGCTTCAGCTAGCATTCTCTCTTCTGCCGACACATCACTACATGTTTGAGCTGCCAAAATATTTCAATTTAAAGCCACCGGTGACAGGAACATATACTACCTTACTGCTTGCCAGCAGCTAGTTCTTGAGCTAACGGGCTTTTCCGGGGCTCCTCTCTCACCCCAGCGCTTGGAAATTTTATAAACGACATTGAGCTGTTCTGGAAATTGAGTCATCCAGGAAACTGTGCTATACTGAAGCCTTATCATAATATTTTTGTATCTCGCAATTACGCTGGATAACCACTGATGCGGCTGAAGGCACTCATGTTTAATAGGAGAATGGGGACTCATACGTGACGACCAAGTACGTCACTCAGCGCCGTTTTAGCCACGCACAAAAATCTACCAAACTGAAACGGTATAAAAACAGTTAAACACTTTTATCTCCACAATTCGGCAAGTATCTTCACAAATGCATGACGTATTTAGAAACAAATCTCTCCGATTTGGCTTTACAGTCATTGGCTTGAAGTACAGAAGCAAATAATTTGTTGTACTTTACTTAGTTACTTTCCACCAAAGGCCTTGGTTCGGTCTAGTCTAGCTTGATAAACTGCTTGCGAGTCCCAGTTTCTTCATCGGCCGCCAGAGGGCGTCACCGAGCCCAAGACCACCGAACCGTTCATTTGGTTGAGTCGCTGCAGACTGACCGAGCAGCAGTGCAGTGCAGCCGGTAGCCACGGAGCCGTTGTTCGAGCAAATGAAGCCACCGTCCCTGGATAACATGTCTCCTCTAGTGATTACTCGCAACGTATAAAGCTTGTCGGTGCTAATTTTACCAATTTGTGACGGTACGCGTCGTCCCTTACCCGTTTATCCTTCCCCCCCCCATCTACCGCCTTTTGGAACAGCACCTCCCGGAGGCTGAATGGAAGCCGAGGGAGCGGTCGGGCTGTCGGAGGCCAGGGACGGCAGCCCTCTTTCCGGGGCCGCATCATCTGATGATGCTGACACGGTCGTCGGGGTTAGCTACGGAATGGATGCCGGAGACATGGGTAGGTTGGACCTATATATGTTTTGAACGTATTCCATTCCTGCTTTTCCGTGCATCTGGTTAACGCTTATTCTCCCTGGTTTTTAATCGGATTCTGTGAGGAATTTTCAGCAGAAAGCCCCGACTCATCTTTAGCCGCTTAGCTGTGCTTGTAGCTGCTAGCTTAGCCGAGCGGATGAGGAGAGAACAGGTGAAGCAAGCGTTAGGATTCTTGTCATTTGGAGCACATAACAACGCCTTACGTTGGTAGCGCAATAAACCCAGACGTGTCAATTGATGCCTGAGGTTATTTGACAAGGTTGCTTTACGTAAACGAGTTGGAAGAACTTAGAGGGTAAAGTAGAAGGGAAATCTGAGCGCTTCAACCAAAGTGGGAGACATACTGCAGTGTACAGGTTGGGCCAAAAGTAGTTATCCCCTACACTTTATAAAAGCATAATTTCAGGAAACGTATAAGTTTATTGTCTTTCTATCTTGCTTCGTTCCGCCCTTACTCTTTGACCACCTTCCCACCATGCCATATAAGTTTTTTTTCTTGCATCCTTACTTCCACACATCCTAAGCTGAAATCCACTTTTCGTTCATGCCTCCTGACCTTCCTTTCCTGCTTCTTTGATGCCTTTTACCCACCGCTGGCATTTTTGCCTTCCCTCCTTCCTTTCTTTTTTTCTTCCATCACACCTGTTTTTGTATCCTCCTTTTCTGCTTTCATTTCATCCTTCAGACCTGCTTTTTATTCATGCGTCCTTACACCCTTGTTGAAATTCCTGCCTTCCTTCCATCACATCCGTTTTTATTCATGCATCCTTATATCCTCCCTTACCTTGCCGAACACTATTTTCCTGTTTTTCTTCCCTCATTCCCTCCTGTCTTTGTTTTGTCACACCTGTTTTTTTTGTGTTTGTTTTTTTTTATTCATGGGTCTAAATATTTGTTGAAGCTTTGGACATATTTTAAAATTCCAGCTTCAAAGGTTGAATACAGGAGCAGTAAGCGATGATCGCAGTTCTCATCCACTGACACGAGTGCGCTGAGTAGAATTGAGTTTAAATGTCATCTGCAGAGGCCCGGAGAGCTCTATTGAGCTTGCTTAATGTCACATCTTGTACGATGTAATTGTAGGCTGCGGTGTTGAGCTCAGTCGCCCCCACTGTGGGAGTTTTGGTGTTTACATGTGTACGTGTGTGCTTGGAACAGCTGCTGGCTTTTAAACTTCATTTTCACATTCGAGTGTAAAAACCAATGAACCACTGGTGAATGCTCAAACTAAAATACAACTACTCAGTATTCGCCGTTTAAAGATGCCCAACAGGCCGATAATGAGAGGAAGGTTTGGTAAAATTAATGTGTTATCAATATGATTCAACAACAAGTAGCCGTTTGCCAGATAGTGAACAATTTGCGTAAAAAGTCAATTTGCTTGCTACAAGCCACATTTGATAACGATTCACTTTGCCTCCCTGAAGTCCCCTCGCTTCATGCAAACACACAATGTGAAACTCAATCGACTGGCGAACAAAATTCTCATCAGTGTGACAGTGATGTTTAACATAGAACAAGGGCAGCAAAATATTGGCAAACAAAGTTGCTGTTGTCATCCTGCAATAGAAAGTCTATATATCGAATATCTATCGAGAGAATGTCTATTTAAAAAAATGTAATCTCCTGAAACAACGCTCTCCTTCACTTCCTCCTGTCCATGTTAAGTGTGGTACACACCATGTCATCAAAAAGCACAGTGACATCTTGTCACCCTTTAAATATGCTGATTGACAGATGACCAGTTTGAAGAGACATGCGATGCGTCTGACGGACCGGCCACTAACGTTTTCGTCCGCTCGCGGTTCGTCAACGCCTCGTCGCGCGTTAGCCATCAAAGAAGGATGTTTAGCTTGTCACCTTCACGAGTTGTGGGGGGTGGGGGGGGGGATAATGGAGTGGCAATGAATTTATTTTGTCGTTATCTTTGCTGACGACAACAACGTTGCCTTTAAGAATTGAAATGCAGTCAAACATGTTCCGTACTTAACTGTTCATTTTGTTTGCGTATAACCCCGCTAACACCGTGAAAACAAACATTCCATACTTCTTAGAGGAGCTAATGACGTGCTTGATTAAATCCTTGCTCCTTTGCCCCCTCCCACTCTAGGGTGCGAGGCCTGTCAGAATTGCTGACAGAAGCACAAAATCGGCAGCTCCATCTGCTCTGCCCTGATGCGTCCTTTTTACTATTGCATGCACACTCTTCCTCCCCCGAACTCACTCCCGGATTGTATAAGTAACATTTGGAGCATCATCTGGGATGTTTGACGTCATGTGGACGATGACGCCGTTTACTTCACGACATGATTTTGGCTGTGTGTGACAGAAACTCTGATCACATTCGAATGGGATACAAATAAGTATGCTCAGCATCAGTCCACTGCCGCTAAGGTTGTTTTTAACCGTAAACGGCAATATTAGCAAGAGCATGGTCGCTACCAGGACGGGGTTATGGATGTGCTCACACGGCACTCAGGAGCCATTCAGGGGGAGGCACGGAATTGAACAGATTCGAATATTGACTGAACCGGCATGTCTTTGGTTTAGCTTGTGGCAGTTAGCCTTCATTCTCTGTATTTGCTGCCTTGTTTTGTTTTCGACATGTGATTTAGCAGCCTGTGTTCTTTTCACCGCGTGAGCAAGGATTATGTACAGGAGTGGCGCCTTTCATGTCCACTTGGCTTCCCGCCAAGTTTTAGTCTGACCGGGAAGACCCGAGAAATCCAGCTGCGTGGGCTGTTGTGATTATTCGAATAATTCAAATCATTCTGTCACAAAGAAAGATCGGAGCAAAAAGTGCAGTCACATGCACCACTCTGTGTCGACAAGAAAGAGTCCATAAAAGGCAAAGAATGTCTTAAGTTTCGCCTTTCACGCTTAATAAAGAAGAAAAAATGCCTGCCGCATGTCCAGAGTTGCCACTGACGCCCCCGTGTGCCGCCAAGTCACTCAACATGCAAAATACAGCACCCAGCTCTACGTTGACATTTTCTGACGCCCACGTCACTCACCAGGCCAGGCCCCGCCTTTTAAAGCCGTATACACACGGCGTCTCGGTACCCTTGTGGTATTTGCATGAATTGAAATGAGGTCATCCGCGTATATTTCACGGAGAAATTGTTCACGTCGATGCAAATAAGCCTCATTGATAAACAATATCTAATTCACTTACGCCGGCACTAATAGCCACAGGCAGTTTGAGTGCCCCAAATAAGAAAGGTAATCAATAGAGTACAATCTTAAATAGTTGCAGCCCTGGAAAAGCCCCACTGTGTTGCTTACTCAGTTATTATCTACAAACCTGTCGGTTTTATTATTGTTTAGGCTAATGTTTGCATAAATTATTTGTCATAAATTAATCATCTTTTCGAATAATTGGATAATTTCCCGCAGTGGTTTGGAATGTCCGATTTAGACCGCGCGTGTCCGCCTGGCACGTTTCTGCTCAGATATGAGGAGCTTTGTAGTGTGAACAGCTTAAACTCTCCTGGCTCAGTGGAGGCAAGTTGCTGCTCTCAGCAGTAGCTCACCGTTAAGTCCCGCGCGCTACTGTCCAGCTGCGCTCATCTCCGATGTCTGTAAAACGACATTTCTCTCTTGGGCTGGCTTCTTTTCTCAATTTTGGATGGACAGTAAAGCGCAGAAATGAAATTAAAAAAATAAAAATGAAAACATGGTGAGATTGCATAAGAGGCGGAGCACTGCCTTTGTGTCCTTTTTGCTGCGAGGATTGAGTTGATTTTTGCCAAAAGAGAAAAGGGTGATGCCTCCCAACTCTGCATTGACCCTTCCCTCATAATGATCAAATGCTCTTTGAGATGTATTTAACACCCCCCCCCCAGGAGGCTTTTGCATCCCTGTCGCCAAAGGCCGACCACTCCATTCCGTGCACACACACTCTTACGCACACACGCGCACACACAAACACAGGGTGTCTGAGCCAGTGGTGTGATCCGCTCTGACAGCAGAGGAGAACGCAGTTTTGACCCGCTGCACGTCAGGAATATAGCGAGTAACATAAGTTAACCCTTTCAGGGACAGCGGTTACTACAGTGGACATGTTATCAGGTTACAGGGTGCATGAAAGGGGTTAAATTTCGCTAAAATATACAAGGGCTGCAACTCTGATTATTTTTAATGATCGATTAATCTGTCGATTATTTTTCGTCGATTAATCGATGATTCAGAATTTTTTTTTAAACCGCACACACACAACAGGTTTTTCAAGCCAGGTATTCAGATCCAGGACATTGTTTCCAATTGAAAGTGCAGAAAATCCACATTTGATAACGATTCACTTTCTGGTTGGTCAGTAACATCATATTACTGATCATTCCTTGTTCAAAGTAAAAATGGATGTTTGCAAATGTCTTATTCTGAAAAAAAAGACCACAAAGATCATCATTCTGCTTTCATGGATGGTTCGAGAAATCTGAGACTGCTCAGAGGTCGGGATCATCCATTTTCAATCCCGCTTATCCTGATCAGGGTCGCCGCTGGAGCTTATCCCAGCTGACTTCAGGCAGAAGGCAGACCACACCGTGAACTGGTCGCCAGTCAGTCGCAGGGCACATATTGAGACAAGCGACCAGCGTTGACCCAATTGTTTTGTCCAATCGAGAAAAACTAAAGACAAATCGATAGCCGGAGCGCCATCACCCTAACAAGATCATTCACAATCACTTCAGTGGCAGCTCCTTACTTAGCTCGTCCTTAGTGACTATCTACTATCGACCCGACTGGCTGCTCATTGTCGTGCTAACGGTCCATTTTCTTATGATTCATGCGGACTCGCACGCGAATCAGCGGGCTGACAGTTGCTGTTCACTTAGACAAGCCAATCAGTCAGTTGTATCACTTGTTGATTCCGGGCTCACGTGGGCAATTCCGTCATTACTGACGTTACATATTTTGAGATAAATGTCACAGTTGCTCCACTGTTATTAAATACTGGTTTCTGAACTTATGTGCCTGTGACACCTGGACACCATTTGCTCTGATAGCATTATAAAATTTTCTTCAACACTTCTATGTATGAAGCCAGGGCTGTCGTTACATGCGTTACTGACGTTACGAAAAAAGGACATGGCAAAAATCTAGTCAACTTTATTTGAAATTTCTCCTCCAACTAGGAGGAATTGAAAAGTGATAGTGATATCATTTAAAAGCACATATGTCTACTAATTCACAGAATACATTCCATACCAAAATTGATTTGTTAATTCATTTCTATCCATTAAATTGTGCGTTACTGACGTTACGCTGCTACTGACGTTACAATTTCGCCGCATGGAAAGATGTCTCACTAGGTGTTCACTTTTCACCATTAACACTTCCAAATTAATACTATATGACAAACTAAGTAAATAGACATGTTTCTGGATGACTAATCTAAACTTGGTAGTGAAAGTACAGAATTATTACATAATAACACACAAAATGGATAAATGACCACTAGTTCACAATAAGCATGCGCAAGTTCATCAATTTCCAGTATGCGCCTATCATATCATGTCCAACACAGATATTTGGATAGACAGTGATGGATACAACACTTCAAACCATATGTTACTGAACAGACATGACAGATCAACTGATACCAAAGCCTGGGTTTGGCACATCTATGGAAAATCAGTGAACTTGTACATTCCACGGGCATTTACAAGCATTGGACATTCAAGTTTCTTTTCAACTTTGTCCTTAGAGTAGAAGATTTTATCTTCCTGCTGAGGAAACTTCCAGTAACCACCAGCCCTGGCCATGGTGGAAACCTCGGCGTTTTTCTAGATTCTGTTTTTGGGTGCGTTTCGGTTGCTTTTGCTCTAGCATCATCTTTTTGCATCTGCTTTTTCTCTGCTCCTGGGCATTCTTCTGCTTGTATTCTGCATACTCTGCTTCATTGGCCTTTTTCTTGGCTCGAAATCTAGCCACCCTCTCAGCGTTTGTCAAGGGCATATTTTCTGCAACAGAATGTGGAAAATATATATAGTTATATATATCTCTCTACATATTTATAAATTACACTTAATAGATTAAATTAAGAGACAACATGACAAAATTAAATGATATTTTAATATTCTCTTAACATCTTTGTAACTTAAGTGGGTTTACAATGCAATTCAGTAACTAAAAACAAAAAAAATACATGTACCTGTATGCCTATATAGATAGCATACATCTTACATGTGCTTCCTGGATAGACCCGTACAGTTATCTATACTGTTCATGAAATTCAGCAAAATGGCTGTAGTTATTCATTAAACTGTTCTTATTGATCATTTCATCAATTTTAGTTTGTTTCTTACCTGATTATGGCTGATGTTCCTGGATTTTGATGGCTGAAAATCTTCAGGCTGAATAGGCATGTGAATAACCAAAGACAAAGAACAGGAAGTAAAACAGCATGATAGGTGCTGCCATCTAGGGCCTAATGAGGCCTATTAAACATGGTAGTCAGGAGGTGCTGCCCCCTATATTTAGACAAGGTAACTAGACATTGTCTTAGTGCAAATCAAAACAAAGAACTGCTTCTTTGACTCTAGTCAAATATTGTTACTGACGTTACATGCGTTATTGACGTTACACGTTACTGACGTTACATATTTCATGCCTTCATTTTATCCAAACTATACAAGTTGAAGGGTGATACTGGTATTCAATCTATATCCACTAGTTAGTAGGGGGAGAAAATTAAAAGGTAACCTATTACTTCAAAGGATTACCAAGCAGCACCAAAAAGAAGTCATTTTCGTTACTGACGTTACATATTTTATGATGATTTTATTGGTAAGATTTTTTGGAAAGAGTTCAAATATCTGTGATTCCCTACTTTGTTTACAATGAAAAGGGAACATTTGCTATACAATCAATCAAAGACTCACTGAAAAGGTCTTAAAATCCACTTAGCAGGCCTACTTGAAAAAGTAAGAAATTTCTTAATGTTTTACAAGTTTATTTTATTGTATGTGTCCTGCACCTGTAAAAAACGTTTCGAGTAATGAAACAAACCAAACTTTGTAAATCCATGACCCTGGTGGTCATATCTAACCATCTCAATTGTTTTCTAGTGGAAAACTGAAGTTTTATTTTTTTCTCCTGTGTCCTTCTCATCATGGAATTGCCCACGTGTACTCTTATTGACCCCTTAAAAAAATGCAGCATATAGCACGGTCTTCGTTATATAGTAATTCGTGTCTTTTCATGGTCCACTGCTCACAAATTCACCTCATTTTTTTGGGGTGATGCCTTTTCCCATCTGTTCGCTGAAAAACTCACCTATCCGTGGTTTTTGTGCTCTTAAAAAAAAAAACCAAGATGCCACAAGATGGTGCGTCTAATAGGAAATGAATGCTTTATTGTCAAGGAAGGTAGGAGATGTGACCCTGAAGATTAAATGTTTATAAGTGCTATGTAACCACACGATACAATTCAAATTTTACCAAGCTGTTAGCTTATCTGATAACTTTATAGTGGTTGAAAAGTCTCCTTGTCATTTTTATTGTGGAAAGAGACTTTGGAGACACCATACACACAAGGATTTGCCTTTGGATATATTCACCAGTTTGACTGTTTACGATTGTTGGCCCAGGCCATTTTAGCTGTCGATCCGGCGGGGGTGGAATCAGTCACAAAACAATCCACATGGCAGGATAAACGCTTCGGATAATCTTTTCGAGTCATGGAACCTTTGCTGGCTTGCCGAAGGCAGAAGAAAATGCTGAAATTTGGCCCCATTGGAAGTACGCGTGTACCCGCTTCACTCTCACGCACACGATTGCCTACGCGTGCATCAACATGGCGGCGGGTCCGCAGTCAGATGTCTCACATACACCGGCAGGCATGGCCAATTGACCCGAAGCCGGCCGATTGCAAGCCAGCTCTCACGCGGAAACACGGACATAAACAAACATCCGGCCGAAAAGGGGAAAAAACAGCCCACCCTGTCAGCATTTGCCATCTGAAAACATTCCTCCTTTCTTCCGTTTCATCACATTTAAGCATGGCCGCGGTTGCACTTGCATGCGCCTCGGCGTGTTCGTTCTTGTGTGACCGTGTGTGATAGCGGGGAAAGTGAAGGAGAGCATCAGGAGGAGGAGGAGGAGGGGCAGAAAACAGGCTCTGCTGTTGCCTGGTCACATGAGCGGTCCACGAGAGGCAGGCCAGAGAGGGAGGCTGCACATTCGAGCTGCCGCTGCGCTTGCACATCCACGCGTCGCATTATTCACGTCGTTTGATTCTCTCTTCTTCCTCAAATAGTCTCTCCAGTAGATTCCATGCGCCAATGAGTCTATCCCTTTTCCATCCCGCTTTTCCTCGTTAGGGTTTAGGACCTTTTGTTCCATTTTGCCCTGGCGACCGTTCTTGGGGTGAAGCCTGCCTCTTGGCCAAAGTCGGCTGGGATAGGGTCGCGCACCTACCTGCAACGCGCATGAGAATCAACAACAATATAGAAAATGATTGGACGCATTGATTATCATCGTGTGGTCACGAGGCACCAAAAGTGGTTCAGTTTGGTCGTCGAAGTGAAAGCTGCAGGATTTCACGTGATGTGCATTAGGGAGTCGACAATTTGTGTTTCGGTCGATTGGTCGCTCCTCACTGTTGTTTTCAACCTTATTTCTGTTTCCGGGAAGCTATGCCACAAAACATATGAAACATGATTGTGTCCTTCCACAGTTTGGCTTTGGCAGAAGGCCTGCGGTTTTGAATATAATTCCGGTCGTTTGGATGGTTCGTTATTTCGATCTTCAATCACTTCCTATGCAAAAAACGACATTGATGATTGATTTTTAAAAAACCACTTCATTAAAATTCATTCACCCCCAATGACGTTTTTCAACGTCTTTTCAGACTTGGTCCAGAATTGGCTGGTACTGAATGAGTTACGGTCAAATGGTGCACTGGATCCAGCTGACAGAACTGCTCAGCCAGTCCGCACTTCGTAATGTTCGTTACCGTCACCTGCAGGACTCGCAGCCATCATATCTGACTCCTCTGTGTCTTGCTTTCAGATGCGGCTGCGAGGAAAGCTTTCATCACGGAGGTACATTTCCAATGTTCCCGCTAGCTCTTCGTGATGATGTTTTGCATGCTGCTTACATTCCACGTGGTCGATTTAACTAGCGCATGGAATCAATATTGAAGTGTAAAGCTCATATTGTACCGAGCAGTCACACCCTCTGCACCCTTTGTCAGTGTAAGATTTCCCGTTCTGTGCTTACTAACGTATTTTTGCTCGTGGCCAACACTAGCACCGTTTCTTTTGTGAACCAGCACATCAAATAAAATCACAAGAAAAGCAAACAGTGAAGCGCTTTTTTAAAACTGCATTTTTACCTCAAAGTGAGCACCTGCTCAGCTCAGAGGCACTTCTGTTGGCATCGTAAAAGCATGCTGGTCTTTTTGATACGTAGCTCATGAAACGCAACAGATTCGGCACTTTTACTCATCAACAGTCTCTCTCTTGATTGTCAGATGCCGTCCTCCTCAGGCCTTCCCGGTCAGGGGAAGAAAATCGGCCACAGAGGGGTGGATGCTTCCGGCGAAACCACTTACAAAAAGGTTGGCCTAAATTCGCCTGTACACTTGACAGACAATTATTAAAACGTACGGGATGATGAAAAAATGTATGTGTGTGTGTGGGGGAATACATGTTTTCACAAATATTCATCTACATGAAGACACTTTGGGAATTTAACCCTTTTCAGGGACGGCGGTTACAACAGTGGACAGCTTATCATGTTATCAGGTTGCAGGGTGCATGAAAGGTTCATGCCACTCCAGTAAAATGAAAGAAACAATCACTGATGCAAATGTGCCTCGAAATGTGGGATGGGATGCAAATCTGTTCAAAATTGTTCATGTATGATTTTCCCCAAAGAAAATAATGTACATCGGGAATCTTCAAGGGTGAACCAATCCCCATCGTAAAGCTTTTTTTTAATCAAAATGACAGGCAATATCTTAAGTAACATTTTAACAGTGTATGACTGATCACATCTTTTGACACCCCCCCCCCCCTTAACATAGACCACATCGTCTGCCCTGAAAGGAGCCATCCAGCTCGGCATCGGTTACACGGTGGGCAACCTGAGCTCCAAGCCTGAGAGGGATGTGTTGATGCAGGACTTCTACGTGGTGGAGAGCATCTTCTTCCCCAGGTCTCGACCACGCCTCATAATGTCGGGTGTTGCATGTCTTTCGTATCCGTACTTTGAATACAATTTGTTATTTGTCCACGCTGCAGCGAAGGGAGCAACCTCACTCCGGCCCATCACTTCCCAGACTTTCGCTTCAAAACCTACGCGCCTGTGGCCTTCCGCTACTTCCGAGAACTGTTTGGCATCAGGCCGGATGACTACTTGGTAGGACGACTGTAAATGACTCCAAATTAATGGGACCAGATGGATGCAACAGGAACACACACACACGGGTTCAGTTGGGGTTCGTCTTGCATGAGCCATGTGCATGAAAATAAGGATGGACAGCCTAATATTGATGAGCCATGATGCACCTCAGCAACAAGCCACCATTGCTGTCATTAAAATGCAAAGCATTTTTTTAACTACAAATTAGCATTTTGAAGATACAGTGATACCTCTGCTCACAAACTTAATTGGTTCCCAGAAAGTGTGTGTGAGCCGAAAAGTTCGTCTTCCGAACATTTATTTCCCATAAGAAACCATTAAAATGAGAATAATCTGTTCCCAGGTCCCCATAAACATAATTTTCGACTAAATAAGCCTTAAAACTACACAAAAATATACCTTATTTTATGTATAATAAATGTGCTATTGTACTGAAACTAAAGAAATAAACTCTACTGTATAATAAAGTCGTTTTATTTACCTTTGTGATCGTAGTTGATGGCGTGATGGAACGGAGTGGGAGGGGAGGGAGGGAGGGAGTTACGGTTTGGAAGGAGAGTCACCTTCCATAAGGACTGTAGGTAACTCAACCTCCGGTGTGGCTTCTCTTCTTTGCTTCTTAGAAGGAGACTCTTTATCCTTTTTGCTGACTAAAAACCTCTTAATTGACACCTGTTGCGTGTTAGCGTACTGGTACTGGGACGCTAAGTCACACAAACGCACACCTCGTTAGTGTTTTTCAATGATCTCCTTCTTCTCGATCGTAATGTCTTCTTAGGCTTAACACTAGCCTGCAGCTGGGTCTTTTTCGGTCCCATAATAGCAAAAGTACACTCAATATGGTCCAAAATGTCGAGCAAACACAAACCACGTCCGCACTCAAAGAAAGGGGGTGACGAACTGGGACGCCGTGAGCGTGTGTCAGCTTCTCGTGGCCGCCACCGTGGCGCTGTTCGACCGCTTGGTTTGGTTCGTCCGCCGAAAACTAGTTTGTCAGCAGAGACTATATGCTCGCGAATTTAAGGCGAAAAGTTCGTGAGCTTAAGCGTTTGTGAGCTGAGGTATCACTGTATATTTTGGGGGTCCGTCCAACAATATGATCTTTGTTGGCTTTGTATGCAGTTAGTTTTTCTGAGTTCGTACAGCAGCTAACAAAGAGCAATGGAACTGAACATGGTCCATATCTGTCGTTCTCCACAGAGGATAAAGAATATATGCTTGCGACTTATATTGTCTGACATGTGCTGCTCCATCGTTTGTCTTCAAATATCTGTTACTTCAACAGGTACACCACCACCTCATCCGTGCTGTTTGTTAGCCTGTCTATGGCATTTCCAGTCATGCGTGAACATTAAGCTAGCAGACTTCAAGGCAGAGTTATGTGGTTGATTTGAGAACACAATCTGCCTCTTTGCTTTATCTTCTGTTTGATAGTAAATTTCAACTGGGAGTTGTTTTGAAGGCTGTATTTTAAAGAATTGTTTGCGATCTGCCAAACTGCTGCTTGTTTTGAAGAGAGTTAGCCACCATACAGCGCGCATCTCTCAAACTTTTTTCGTAAGACAAATCAGCCGAATGGCAGGTCACTTTTCGAAAAATTGATAGATCGGGTAACTCGTATCTCAAGGCACCGTTGTATCTTTTATTTAAAAAAAAAAAGTCTCCTACAGTGAGTAGGAGTTGTGTGAGTTTCACTCATTGCAAGTCCATCTTTGTCGTGTCCTTCGCAGTACTCCCTCTGTAACGAGCCACTGATCGAGCTGTCCAATCCCGGCGCGAGCGGCTCTGTCTTCTATCTCACCAAGGACGACGAGTTCATCATCAAGACGGTCATGCACAAGGAGGCGGAGTTCCTCCAGAAGCTGCTTCCGGGCTACTACATGGTAGGGGAGCATGCAAGCGTGCATGTCATGCATCCAGTGACGTTAAAATATTAGCAAGAAACATGAAATCAATGTACCCGATTTTACCTTCGTGGGCCACATAAAATGATGTGGCGGGACAGATATGGCCCCCGAGGCTCGAGTTTGACACCCTGATTTAGATGAGTCTTTTACCATTAGACTGTAGGACCGTCTGAGCAGGCCTCTTACTGATATCACTGGTGACAAATGCTTCAGGCGTAGGTCTGCTAGAAGAGATAAAAACCCATGCCAAGGTCAAGACACACACACACACACACACACACACACACACACACACACAAACCAAATTAGTCAGCGTCGCTACATGCAGTCAGCTCCACACGTCTGTCGCAGCTGACGGTCGAGGGTCGACCGAGCGGGCTGGCTTTGGGCTGTTTACGGATCACGATGATGTAACCGCTTTTCTCTGTCTACTGTGTGATCCACTCCATCATCACGCACACCTCTTCTCACTCTTTTGGCCGTTCTCACTCGCAGCGCAGCTTATTTTCCTTTATATCTTTCACGCTTTAATCCGTACTCACATCCCCCCTCCTCCCTTCACCCCCTTCTCACGTGTCGCGTTATCCGACTTCTCTTCCGACCCTGTGTGGCTGCTGAGGGCAAAACGTGCTCTTTCTGGCTTGCTGGTATGATGTAGCCGTACTTTGCCCGGCCAGCTTCCTCTTCCGAAAATCCATATTTATCCTTAACCATCACAGTAAAGGGTCGCCGTCAAACTAAGCGTTGCCGTCTACGTCATCAATCGATGCTCCTTGTCAAACGGCACCAACGGAAGCAGCTCAATCTGTTCGACGCCAGTCACACAACATTCAAATCGGAGTCGGCTGTTTCTAAAAAAAAAAAACTGTGTGTTATACTCACAATGGGAGCAAAGACACAAAGTGGAAACCTACCAAAAATAAAAGCTTAAGCGTTCGACTTGCTCTGCTCAGTCAACCACATGACTCCAAGTATGGTGATTCCAAACACTGGATCGTTTCGTTTATTTTCCCCAGCGTGGCTCTGGATTAATAATAACCTTATGACGGCACAGTGAAATAGTGGCGAACACTTTTGTCTTACGTTTCTGATGTTCTGGGCTTTCTGTGTTGAGTTCCTTCTACATTTCATACATGTGCATGGTAGGCTCATTGAAGGGGATAAATCCGGGATGTCAAACATGAATGTTTTTGTATATCTGCTCTGTGATAGGCTGGCGGAGTTCAAGGGTGTAAAATCGGCTCAGATTGGCTCCAGCCCACCCACCGCGATATTGAGTACAAGTGTTATAAAAAAATGAATGAATGTATGGATCATCTTTTCTTGCCCCGCCTCAGAACTTGAATCAAAACCCTCGCACTCTGCTGCCCAAATTCTTCGGCCTCTACTGCGTCCAGTCGGGCGGCAAGAACATCCGCGTGGTGGTGATGAACAACGTGCTGCCCCGCGTCGTGCGCATGCATCTCAAATACGACCTGAAGGGCTCCACCTACAAGAGGCGAGCGTCCAAGAAGGAACGCGAGAAGGCCCGGCCCACGTTCAAAGACCTGGACTTCATGCAGGACCTGCAGGACGGACTCATGCTGGACCAGGACACGTACAACGCGCTGGTCAAGACGCTGCAGAGGGACTGTTTGGTAAGTTTGTGTTAGTACAATATAACCTCCAAAATGAATTTGGAATTGACGGTATTTGTTTATTGTTATTTCTGGTACCGTTCGATGGTGCGATGCTAGCAGCTAACAACTGCCGTTTCCGACAACCTTTGGAATGTTCAAGTATTCCGGCACCAGCTCTGCAAAATTCCAATGATAAAATCGTCAAAAAGTTGTTCATTTGGTGCCATCATTGTGCGCTCCGCGATGGCTGCCCCACATTACTATGAATAGAACACGGATAATGAATGTATGCATGCATGCTAATTTATTCCATGACTGACGTGAACAGGTTTGAGTCCGTCTGGCGCTGACGCCGTTCTGCACTCTGGATAAAAGCTTTTCTCCCACATTTTCATTCGTCACGTGCGTGTCATTCCATTTTGTTCAGGTGCTGGAAAGCTTCAAGATCATGGACTACAGCCTCCTGCTGGGAGTTCACAACATGGACCAGGCGGAGCGCGAGCGGCAGATGGAAGGCTCCCAAGGCGACAGCGACGAGAAACGGCCCCTGGCCCAGCAGAAGGCGCTCTATTCTACCGCCATGGAGTCCATCCAAGGCGGGGCCGCCTGCGGGGGGTCCATTGACACCGAAGACACGTGAGCGGGGCCAGTCAGATGCCACAAGTTATGGCGTCGGGGTGCAAAACCGACATTTTGCACTTTCGGTCGCGATTTCGTGATACATTTGAATCCATTTTTTTTTCTGCATAGTGTCGATGATTTGAATGTACAGCTCATATAAATCCCAAATTCGCAATCTCACAATTTTTTAAAGTATACCAACTGCCTCTTTAGGATGGGTGGCATCCCCGCCGTCAACGGGAAGGGGGAACGACTTCTGCTCTACATTGGCATCATTGACATCTTGCAGTCGTACAGGTAAGCAGCACGGGAAGCGCGCGGTGAGGTTAGCGTTTTTGCTTTTTACGCTCGTTGCACACCCGGCTCGGCCTCATTGTGTTGCCTTTCTTTGTCCGCGCAGGTTAATCAAGAAACTGGAGCACACGTGGAAGGCTTTGGTGCACGACGGGGTGAGTTTTTCATCATGCCTCTGCAAACACTGACTCACCTCTGAGCAGGCGTCAACATCACTTCACGCTCAAGATGTCTCCCCTGACTCATGGGTCACAACATTTGGTGCCTAATCTCAGACAAGCCCACATTTTGTGACTGACTCGAGATGTAGAGATGGAAATATTCGGTGCATCCAGTATTGACAGTGCTTCACCTTTTCCACATTTATAGCCCAATTCCCAAATGATTTTCTCCCCTTAAAAAAACAAAAACCTCTGCGTTATTCTTCCTCCAAGCGAACCAAACAATGTCACCCAATCAGGCTGCTGGAGAATCAATAATGTCTGCCTGTGTTTATGTCTGAGCTTTGTCTGTCTAGTGGCTTGACCCAGAGACATACATTACTGAAATGGAACACAAGAGAAGCTAACACTGGACATTGATTAATCTGCTCGTGCTTTTATTTATTTTTTTTTTTAATCCCCCCCCCCTCCAATCTCGTCCGCAGGACACTGTTTCGGTCCACCGGCCTGGATTCTACGCCGACAGGTTCTTCAAGTTCATGAGCAGCACCGTTTTCAGAAAGAGCTCCTGTGAGTCCTTTCTGCTGCCTTAAATAGTCAAAGCACTGCCGCGCGGAAAGGAAATAATAGATACTCTTCTAACTGCCTTATTCGGTGCTTCTTCACGTCATGTTAAGACAGTTCAGCCGCTGTTGTTGTTTCACTCTCGAGTGAAAAAAATCAAGTAGGAGAGCCGAGGTGGGCTCTGAAATTCCCATCCATCGTCGTCTCACTAGGACGTGCTTCCTCAGTTAAACGTGAAAGTAGCCCAGTTCAAAAATATGTTTTGAAACCCAAGGACTGGAACACCATCATCTCTATAGTATTAAAATAAATCAATATACAGTGGTGTCTCTACTTATGAAATGAATTGGCTCTGGAAGAAATTTCTTAACTAGAAAGTTTGTAAGTTGAGACACATTTTCCATGTAAATGCCCTAATCCGTTCCAAGCCCCCCCCCAAAATTCAGACATAAATGTTTCCTAAAACATCAAAATGTGTTACAAATAGATTATTTCACAATAAATGAGAGTTGTGCATAATGTAAAAAACAGAATAAAAATGATGGTCATTTCACTTTTAAGTACGTCCTCATCTTTTTTTTTTTTGCCCTCTTTACTTCGTGTTCTCTCTCAGGAGTGGTTTTTGCCTGGCGATTTGTAAAGAACTGATCCAAGGATGATCTGTTTTGAATGTACATTGTGTAGCTCTGAAGTCATCCCCGTCCAAGAAGGGCCGCGTGTCACTTACGGTGCCAAAGTGTGGCGGTCCCGGCGCGGCCTGGTCTGCCAGCCAGCTGCCCTCCGAGAGAGACGAGAACATCTACGACCTGAGAGGCGCCCGCAGTTTCCCGACGCTGGAAGACGAAGGTAATTGCGTTGTTTTGACTCGGCCTGCGCGTCAATAAGTTGTGGTTATTTTCTCCCGTATGTCCCACCGTTCTTTTTACGCCCGTTCTTTTTCCAGGACGAACTGATCTTCCCTGCACGCCTCCATCGTTTGAGGAGGCCACCACGGCGTCCATCGCCACCACCCTCTCCTCCACCACCTCTCTGTCCATCCCTGAAAGATCTCCCTGTGACACCGCCGAGCACCCGCGCTACAGGTAGCGTCCCCAAGCCGCGCCATGATGATTGCTTGACAACAGTTTGTCACCTCACGAGGGGCAACTGGCGGAGGGAGCGGGCACCTCGTCCAACGGCACCATTTTTCATTCTTTATGGTAGCTTGACGTTGTTTCATTTGTCTCTAGGAGGCACACTCAGTCTCTCAGCCACGACGGAAGGTAAGTCGGTGGCGTCTGAATTTCAAAACATTGTTTTGAGGCTAGACATTTGTTGTTTGCATACATGGAGACACATGTGTGTGTGTGTGTGTGTCTCAGGACCCAGGAGGAGCTTCGTGTGCGCGAGGAGGACCAGCAGACCATCACAGTGGAGGTGGAATTAAAGAGACACGACAGTGAGCCCACCATCTCCATTCCGCAGCCTTCGCCTGAAACCAGGTGCAGTTTTGACTCGAAATTGTGCCACGTAATTGACGGGCGTACGTCACCCGTCACCTGTCATTCAAAGTAGTCCAGCGGGATGGCAGCTCAACTGCAACGCCACTTTGGACAAGGACCAAAGAAAATGGACGCGTGTACTTTATAGGATGTGAAATGGACATTACAGCGTTAAATGTGTTGACAAAGCACCAGTCGGAGCGTGACACCGCGTCGCACAAAATTCCTTTTACCTTCTCAACAGAGTTTGTGTGACCTCAATGCAGCAGAAATATGATGTCTCTCATAATGCTGCCGGGAGATGATGAGACAAATTTGGGGTAACCAACAAGTAGAAGTAGGGCAGTGGTCCTGGGGGCCTGAGGCGGCCGCCGTGAAGCCACCGTGACCTGATTTTTTTTGGGTGGGGGAGCACATTTTAACCTGATTTTTGTTTCAGCAGTACAAATAACTGCTCTAATCTCATCCCTTTACACAGCAATTAATTTAACAGATGACAGCTTTCTGGGGGGAGGGAAGGACGTGTGGAGGAACAGAATCTGTTGGTTTTGGGCAATGGCGAGACATATGGCCCGGGGTCATGGATGGAGGTCTTGACGGGGGCTGGGGGTCGGGTTAGAAAATGGAGAGACTGAACGAACCAACCAAATGAGTTGAGTGTTCCATGATGCTGCCTGACCTCCACGTGGTTCTATTATCAAGGCAATTTTCCCCACTGGGAATAAGATTTGGTTGGTTCAGTAAGTTGCATTTTAGCATTCCTAACTGGCATTCAAGTGTAAAAATAAATGAAGCACTGCATAATAAAACTGAAATTATTGTCTCCCAGCCCTTTGAGCCCAGGCACATATTTGACCAAATTGTCACAAAATCGCTATACATTGAATAATAACAATCTCATCTCAATGTGCTTGAAAATGGACTCACTGTGAAACCTGGTCGTGTTTGGTTGAACAAACAGCTCATATTGTGTTCTACAAATGGCAACTGGTGGGCACACACATTAATTTGCCTTTTTTCCATCGACTGGTAGTGCATTTAATTGTTCTGCCTGGCACTATACGTCACTGGCATAGACAGATCATTTTTTTGTCTTTTACCACTTCTTTTGGGAAGCACTTTTTTTTCTGAAGTAAACCAAAAAAAAAAAAGAAGATTAATCAAGTGAAAGTGGATGATTTCCTACAGCACACCAAATGATCTGTCACGGCACACCTACGATTGGGAATCACTGATGTAGTGTCTTAACGCCTGTCCCTTTTGGTATTTAAAAAAAAACATCTGTGAATGGTCCTAATCCCTGTTTAGGAACAACAAATGATCACCATCACACGACAGCTGGCAAAACACACTCTGACGCAACATTCGTCTTTTATTCCAACAGCGAAGCTCAAGAGGCTGCCGCCGCACCTTCCACTTCCTCTCCGGCCCCCGAAGCCTCCTCCTCGCCCGCCGCCGTCGCACCCGTTTCTGCCGAGGCATCCGGGGCCACTCCGTCCAGTCCGAAGCCGGTGGTGGCGGCGGAAACAGCCAACAACGCGTCGGGCTCGGGGTGCACCAGCCAGGCTTCGGTGGATGATGAGGACGACGTTCCGGTCACGGACATCTACTTTGTAAGACCACACGCTACACTTAGATGCTTCCATGAAGTGCTGAGGCTGTGTAATGCTCTCCCACAGAAGTGTTGACAGACGTGGGCGGCATAATGGTGGACCGTGGCACTCTTTAGCGGGTATGACTACATGTGCGGTTCGCTCGGAGTGCAGTGATGACAGCATGTTGCCAATCTCCTTGCTGCTTTATGATGGGTACAAGATAAAGATGGACAGAAAACACAAACGGCAATAAAAAAATTCTTACTATAACATACAGTATGGAAAATATATTCCTCCCATCTGGGCACCCCTGAATATGTTCGTCAAGTACGTTTTTCAACAAGCAGCTGTGAAAAATCGTCTCACCCAGCTTGACTGTGAAATTCAAGCTTCGATATTACTGTAATGACGAGCAGACGCCACTTGATGGCAGCACGGCGTCTCATTTGGATTTGCGATCAGCACAACTTTTGAGTTGAAGATTTAAAAAAAAAAAAAAAAAAGTGAGCAATCTCGGCTTGTCGCGTCAGTTACGTGCCAGAGAAATGCCAACCCGGAAGTCAGAAAGTAGAAAGTGTATGTGTCGCGATGCTGAGAAATGATTGTGGCTGCAATGTACATTTGCACTGCATCCCGCTTGGAGATGTTTCTTATTCTGTTACGTCTGTCTTTCACATCTCTTCGTACCATGTCGTGCAGTTCGACATCCACAATAATAAGCCTTAAAACCTCTCTAACAGTGTCCATCAAGACCGAGTCGTATTATTTTCGGAAAGCCAGATCATTCTTATGAATCACTTAACCGTGTCGCGTTGCCACAGGGGTCATTTCTTTTCCATTCTCGCCTCAGCATGCCGCCCGAGTCATGTCACCTTTTTCCCGTCTCTCTCTTCTTTTCACATCTTTGTCCATTTGTCATCTTCCGCTTCCGCCCATTGTTGATGTTGTCAGTTGCCCGACGGAAGGACTTGGGTGGTCTCACCGCTCAGACAGAGGGGCAAATGGCGGTCCGGATGGCCTGTAAGTGAGCTGTCGATGGGGCTGGCTTCAGACGTGGTGGCTGGCTTCTATGTTAGATTAGAATTGGTGTCGTGCACCTCTGTTTTTTGTTTTTATTTATTTATTTTTTTGGGTGGGGGTCAATGTTTGCAGTCGGCTTGTAGTCACATAGACCACAGTGGAGCTCAGTGGAACCTCCAAAGTTGAGCGGCATCTCTTCCATGACTCTGGCGATTCACCTGACAGGCACGACATGGAGGGGACAAGAAGGTGTTTGCAGGGTGATACTGCATCGGAGTGGTTTTATGTCGCTGTTGCTGGAAGCAAAAAAAGCTTCCGGCAAAAGCTTCAATAGTGCTTGTCCTATTGGGCGCATTTGAGGTGGAGTCTCTCCCAGATGATTATAGGACGAGCAACAGGGCACAACACCCGAGACTGGTCACAATCAATAGTAGGACACATCTAGACCAGCGAGAATTCCCACAAGTGGACAATTTCGAGCTGAGGTGTCAAGCTCAAGACCCAAGGGCCAGATCCGCCCAGCCACATCATTTGATGTGGCCAATTAAAGCAAATCGTGTATCTACTTCATCTTTTTCGCTCTATTTTTTTTAAATCTGTTTAGATTTGCTAAAACGCCCCTTAAAACCCATTCAGCAATGCTCAATTTACCCTGAACCTGTCCTAAAAGGATTTTTTTTTCGACTTTGGAGGTTCTAGGTAAGCAAACTAACATCATGTGGTGTTTTTTTCATTCATTTCTTTCAATCATTGGACTGGCCGTGCTTTCTGCCAACCCGCCCCACACCCACCCACTTCCCCCTTTTCATCCCCCATCATTCATACCGCACATGACCTCCTAGACGACATTTGACTCAAACACACTGTGTGATAAATCACTGCTTCTGAGCAACATCTGGCTTCAAGGATTAACACGCGCTGTCTGGGCGACATTTCCCCCCTTTATGCATCCCTAACTTTCATTTCCTGTCTTGTCTTTTCTTCTCCTGTGAACGATCTCCTGCATCTTTCTTCCTGCCTGCCTGCCACTGCCGCCCGCCGCTTATCTCTGTGCCACTGGCCCTCTCCTCTGTCCCCCTGGCGCCCTCTGCTGTGCTTGGCGTGTAAAAAAAACAAAAACAAAACAGCCTCCAGAGGACAGGACCTGGGTTTACTCTCCGCTACACTATGGCTCAGAGTCTAAGGCCCTGCCAGATGGGGATTGGGAAAGAGAGACAGTAAGTGAGAAGCATCCGACTAAGAAATACACAACGCTGGAAGAATCCTCCACATTCTATTTTAAGCAGTTTTAATGCTTCTCAGGTCCATCAAACCCTCCCCACCCCCCCGCGCATTGCAGCATTCATCCTGGTGCAAATGGTCACCGAGTTGTGACTATTTAGTGCACAAGCGGCCACCGTGTGTCTCTTCAACAGCAAGCTGCATGTACCATGCCACTTCTTGTCATCAGCCTGCTCAGATGATCTAAATCGGACCCAAAAACGGTTTCACCCAAAGGGTGGGCAACCTTCGGGCCGCCACATCATTTTGATCTGTGCCCACAAGGCAATTCCAAATACAAAACCTCAGAGGAACTTTTGCACAAAAAAAAAAAAAAAAAATTTTGACAGACAAATACTCCTAATGTATAAATACAGTGGTGCACTGACTTGAATGTTGAATTCACACGTATCTCATACGTATCTTTCTCCATTGCAGTGGATGGAGATGGCGTAAATTCGTTTTTTAATAAAAAAAAATAGCACTCTATTATTGAGTTGTATAAAACCATTCGTCAATAACAGAATGTAAAGAATTAAACCGTTTGTGCGTCGGGATTTCAGGCGTTCATTTGGAAGCTCCTTCTGGTGTGTGTGTGAGTATTGGCCACCAGGGGGCATTGTCACACATGCAGACAAAAAGTTTCGCAGTTCTAGGAGTCAGTAAACTGCACTAATATCGGTTGAGTTTTGCAGAGGATAAAGAACATATTACATATATAGTTTTAATTTCTGTCTACATGCGTTGCTGCACATTATGCTTCAACAGTTGAAACACCGTGACATCGCTGCTATTTTCAATACCATTTTGTGTGTCCAAAGACAGATTGATGAGGATTTTATCCAATAGTCTGGCGCAATTTCGAATGATGTCACAGTGCTAACTTGTTCGCCACAATATCTTTTGATACGTCGACTGTCTTATCAATTCATTCACTGTCTGTCCCCCCCCCCTCCCGCCCCCCCACACCCCACAGTAAACCCCGTCGTGTGACTGAAAGGCATGAAGTGGATCGTCCGGACAAAGCCCAAAACCTCCTTCCTCAACGGTCAAAGTGCAATCTTTTTGTCCCAAGAGGGGAGAGAACTCAACAGACTGGCATAGCAGAGAGGTCCCCGCCATTTACATATGATACGTGTGTTTCCATGTGGCATAGTACAAGTATGCTCGTGCGTTATATGTTTTTGACGTGACACACACACACATATGTCTTATTCCACAGAAACATCTAATGGGCTCGTCTTCAGTTGCCCCGAGGTGGCTCTGTGGTTGCCATTGTCGATTGTGTAGAAAAGACATGCCATGAGCCTTTTATGTGGTCACATCTTGATCCTCTAGGTCAGGCGTCACCATCTCCGGTACTCGATGGCCCCTATTTTGTATGTTTTAAATGTTTCCCTCCTCCGAAACACCCGAGTCCAATGATCAGCTCATTAGAAGCCTGATAACAATCCGGATCGTCTGAATCAGGTGTAGAGGGTAAATATGTACCCCCCCCCACTCTAGATTACATTATGAATGGTGGGCCTTTCCAATATGGCTGCCTGACACACGCATATTGCCAAGCGGCGAGGGGCATTTAGGGACGACACACCTGTGGCTAAAAGCAGCGCTCCTTTTTTAAGGTAATTTTATTAACGGAGCAGACACGAGGCCCGGAATTTTAAATTAATTATAAGGTATGTGCGAGTTAGAAATTATTAATACTTTACGTATTACTCTGAACATGTATTTATTTCTTTTTACATGTTCCACCTTTAAGGCTCCTTAACAAGATCCCTCAAATCTCACTTGTGTAGCGCTCCCTTTAAAGTCAGGGAGGAATAAAAAAAACACAAAAAAAACCCTACTACTAAGAAGAATAATAACAATAATTCTTGGATATCAGTTTCCCCCAGCGACATGAAATTGGTTGGACATGTCACTCATAACAGGACGAACCAAAAAGTCTCAAGGATCCATGTAGGACATTTTTCAGGCAGTCAGCCATTTCTAACTTGGTCAGAAATGTTTGTGTCAACTCCGCAGCTCATATTTGGACAAACGCTTCCTCTGGAATTTGCCCAAAGAAGCCCCAATTGGAAGCTTCTCTCGTAAGACAAATAGGCGATGATAAATGACAACGCTTTTTGCATATGCTCTCCACTGTGGGTTCATTCTGGTGTCAAACCTTTGATGAGCGTTTTGACTATTTTCTATCATAAAGGGGTTTTTCGTAGCTCGAAGTGTTATTATTGCCATCAAATGGGATACTCTTCATATTCATTATTCTCCATTGGCATCTTCCATGCTGAGTGACTAATTTTACTTTATTTTAGTTTGATTTGCCAGTGCAGTACTCAACAGCAAATACTCAAATGTTACTAAGAACTGTAGCATGAATAAAATCAATTGAGACTTATTTAAAAAAAAAAGTTTTATGATGGTGACAGTTTGACTTGTAAACAGATTATTTCATTATTTCCGGTAGGAAAATCGATAGAAAGATTGTGATAAACATCGGTGGTTTGGTTTTAACGGACCCTCACAAATGTTCACCTGTCATGTACCGTATTTTTGTTATGTTTTTATGTGCAACAGACGCCCGCGCATTGCTCGCGATGTCTATTCAATCTACCGTCCTGACAGATGCAAAGCATAGCAGCAATATTTTGTGCAATCCTCGCCTCCTTTTCCTTTCAGATTGCCTTATTAGATGATTTTGATCTTGGATCTTTCACTCGCGCTGTCCTATTTATTTTTCTTTTCGCATCATTGTGCTCCTGAGAACGTGTACATAATTAAAAAAAGAAAAAGTATATATATAGAGAGAGAAATATATACAGATATATTTTCCATTGGAAATGGAGAATGTTATTTTTCTTTGGTTTTATTTTTGCTGCTTGGCCAAGAGACGATTGCAATCTGTGTCGTTTGCTGAGTCATGTTCCTCAAAACCGAGAAGGAGCTGCATGCAGCTGTTGGGTGGATTTTACTGTACATGCAAACCAGTAGGGATTCTTCCAACTTGTTCAACATGTGTTTTGTGTGTGTTGTGTGTGTGTCATCCAATAGGAAGAGTCATTTACAGAGACATAGCATGGTTTAAAAAAACTACTGTAATGCATATCAGAAATGTGTATTTATGTATATCTGTGTATATTCATCTATTTATACCTAAGCATAAATAGATGGCTGTATGTGTGTGTGTGTGCGTGCGTATGTGTGTCTGTCTTTGGACTCAATCAGAATGAATGCAAAATAAAGCGGTTCTATGAATTGTCCGATGCGCACAGTTTAGTTTTTTGTTTTCTGACTCAAACAGCAATCATACTATCACAAAAAATAAATGATAGTAATCTAGTTTCTAATCACCTTTTGAGTCCTTGTTAAAAAGGGGGGCGCAAAGGGTGGAGCATCCATCTGTGGGGGGCATCCAGAGCACAGAAAAAAATATTTTGTTTTTTTACCAAAGTACTGTGCCAGTTATCTGAAGAAGTAAAAGTATATATAAGGAACAAAACATATAAAAGAGTTGTAATTTATTTGGTAATTTCCCAATTTTTAAAGATGATGCAGATGTTGAAAAAGTAGAATATACAAATTAATACAAAACATATGTACAGTAGTCGTAAATAAAATGTCTTTTAAAATTATTTAATGTAATGTATTAATGATAAGCGGAATGGAAAATGAATGACTAATTAAAAACTAATGTATTCTGAAGTGGGTCGTGGTTTCATCGCAATGGCCTCTTCCTGCATTGATTCGTCCCGGGAATTCTTTACAAGCAACCGATTCGTCGACATAGCTGTCAATCACATACGTACATAACTGATTCAATGTCACGTGCTCCATGTGACGCAGAGTGATGGGATTTTCGTCTCTTTTCGGTGATCCGGTTCATTTGGATCGGCTCATTTGCTTATTTTATTGAATTTTAAAAAAGGCTCCAAACAATAAACAAGCAACAAAATTAAACTTCAACCAACAACAATCAAACATACTGCATCATAAGAAAAATAGTGAGTATTAACTGCAACAGCAGCAGTGAACAAAACAAACATAAGGTACTCCTTGCTTTATTCTAACAAACATAAGCTACTCCTTGCTTTATTTTAAATTTACAGTCAACAAAACTCAATACTTCAAACTGAAATACTTCAATTTGTCCAGTCTTTGAGAACACCCTCTTTGACTGACGGGACAGATGTTGCTACAATGCACAATCTCTCTCCATTACTTTGATCAAACGGGGGTAGACGGAAGCGCGGTATTTCCACCAGCTCAGTGGATCAGCTGCCCTTGAAATCTGTGGTTCTTCAAGATATGCCCTACTTTAGTGTTGTGTGTTTTTGCACGCTTGGCCAATACTGTAAATTAGATTCAGATTGCTTGCCAAACGCCTTTGTGGTTTCCCGGACAGTAGGGGGCGATATGAACTAAAGACATCCAATTCACCAAGAAGAAGAACAAGTACAAGCACAAGAAGTTTTTCCGCGGTCCACAAGCCCTGAATATTTGTCATATTAGTTTTTTTTGGGGGTGGGGGGGGCGAGGTTGTCCTATATGGCTTTTTCAACATTTTGGGTTGCCGATCCCTGCCTTAGACAAATGTGCAATGTACTTTTATGTACAAAGGCACAAAACCTGAACAAGTAATTGGTCTTGAAAAATATAGTAATGCACTTTTAAGATTAATCAAGATTTATGAAGAAAGGAATTTTTAAACAATTTACACGACCATATAAAATGTAAATGTAATCCCTGCCCACACATTACAAACTATGGAGAGTGCTATAATATGAGTAAAGTATTCAGATGTCCTTGATAGTGTCTGCTGTGTTGGGTCTGTCTCAGTGACAGACTGAGGCTGCTGTTGTCGTCTTCTCTGATCAAAAACAATGTTGTCCTTTCCTCTGATCGAAACAGTGTCCACAATTGCACCTTATTAAAAATATTCATTCCGTGTCGTTTGTGCATTTTTTCACTTTTAAATTATCCTGCGGGCCAGATCAAACCTCCTTGCGGGCCGGTTCCGGCGGTATGTTGAACACCCCTAAGGCGTTTTTTGTCGAAAAAACGACCATGTATAGTGAGGTGTTTTCACCCGAATAAAAAAAACGACCGTGTATTGTAAGGCGTTTTAAGCCGAAATAAACGATCATGTATAGCAAGGCGTTTTTAGACAGTAAAAAAATGACCATGTATAGTAAAGTGTTTTTAGCCGAAAAAAACGACCATGTGTAGCAAGGTGTTTTTAGACGAAAGAAACGACCATGTGTAGTAAGGCGTTTTTAGCCGAAAAAAACAACCATTTGTAGCAAGGCGTTTTTAGACGAAAGAAATGACCATGTGTAGTAAGGCGTTTTCACCCCCCCAAAAAAACGACCATGTATAGTAAAGCGTTTTTAGCCGAAAAAAACGACCATGTATAGTAAGGCGTTTTTAGCCGAAAAAAACGACCATGTGTAGGAAGGCGTTTTTAAATGAAAAAATGACCATGTATAGTAAGGCGTTTTAACCCGAAAAAACCCCACCATGTATAGTAAGGTGTTTTCACCCAAAAAAAAACGACCATGTATAGGAAGGCGTTTTTAGATGAAAAAAACATCCATGTATAGTAAAGCGTTTTTAGCCGAAAAAAACGACCATGTGTAGGAAGGCGTTTTTAGCCGAAAAAAACGACCATGTGTAGTAAGGCGTTTTCACCCAAAAAAAAAATGACCATGTATAGGAAGGCGTTTTTAGATGAGAAAAACGACCATGTATAGTAAGGCATTTTTAGACTATAAAAAACGACCATGTATAGTAAAGCGTTTTTAGCCGAAAAAAACGACATAGTATAGTAAGGCGTTTTTAGCCGAAAAAAACTACAAAAACGACATAGTATAGTAAGGCATTTTTAGCCGAAAAAAATGACAAAAACGACATAATATAGTAAGGCGTTTTTAGCCGAAAAAAATGACCATGTATAGTAAGGCGTTTTTAGCCGGAAAAAAAACGACCATATATAGTAACGCGTTTTTAGCCGAAAAAAACGACCATGTTTAGTAAGGTGTTTTTAGCCTAAAAAACGACCATGTATATTAAGGCGTTTATAGCCGAAAAAAACTACCATGAAGAGTCAGGCGTTTTTAGACGAAAAAAACGACCATGTATAGTAAGGTGTTTTTAAACGAAAAAAACGACCATGTATATACAGTAAGGCGTTTTTAGCCGAAAAAAAATGTCCAAGTATAGTAAGGCGTTTTTAGCTTAAAAAAACGACCGTATAGTAAGGCGTTTTAACCCGAAAAAAACGACCATGTATAGTAAGGCGTTTTTGAAAAAAAACGACCATGTAGAGTAAGGCGTTTTATCCCCCAAAAAACAACCATGTATAGTAAAGCGTTTTTAGCCGAAAAAAATGACCATGTATAGTAAGGCATTTTTAAACGAAAAAAACGACCATGTATAGTAAGGCGTTTTTAAACGAAAAAAATGACCATGTATAGTAAGGTGTTTTTAGACGAAAAAAACAACCATGGATAGTAAGGCGTTTTTAGACGAAAAAGAACGACCATGTATAGTAAGGCGTTTTAACCCCCAAAAAACAAAAATGTATAGTAAGGCATTTTTAGCTTAAAAAAACGACCATGTATAGGAAGGCGTTTTTAGATTAAAAAAATGACCATGTATAGTAAGGCGTTTTTAAACGAAAGAAACGTCCATGGATAGTAAGGCGTTTTTAGCCGAAATAAAGGACATGATAGAGTAAGGCGTTTTTAGCCGAAAAAACCCGTCTAAAACGATATAGTATAGTAAGGCTTTTTTAGCCGAAAAAAACGACAAAAACAACATAGTATAGTAAGGTGTTTTTAGCTGAAAAAAAAACGACAAAAACGACATAATATAGTAAGGCGTTTTTAGCCGAAAAAAACGACATAGTATAGTAAGGCGTTTTCAGCCGAAAAAAAACAACAAAAACGACAGTATTGTAAAGCGTTTTTAGCGGAAAAAAATGACATAGTATAGTAAGGCGTTTTGAGCCGAAAAAAAATGTCAAAAACGACATAGTATAGTAAGGCATTTTTTGCCGGAAAAAAAAAAAACCGACATAGTATAGTAAGGCATTTTTAGCCGAAAAAAACGACATAGTATAGTAAGGTATTTTTTGCCGAAAAACCCATCAAAAATGATATAGTATAGTAAGGCGTTTTTAGCCGAAAACCCCCCAACAAAAACGACATAGTAGTAAGGCGTTTTTAGCCGAAAAAAACGACATAGTATAGTAAGGCATTTTGAGCCGAAAAAAAACGTCAAAACCGACATAGTATAGTAAGGCATTTTTTGCCGAAAAAAAAAGAAAAAAAACGACATAGTATAGTAAGGCATTTTTAGACAAAAAAAACGACATCGTATAGTAAGGCGTTTTTAGCAGAAAAAACCCGACAAAAAAGACATAGTATATTAAGGCGTTTCTAGCCAAAAAAAACAAAATAGTATAGTAAGGCGTTTTTAGCCGAAAAAAACCAACAAAAACGACATAGTATAGTAAAGCGTTCTTAGCGGGAAAAAAATGACTTATTATAGTAAGGCGTTTTTAGCCGAAAAAAATGACAAAAACGACATAGTATAGTAAGGCGATTTTAGCCGAAAAAAATGACAAAAAAATACATAGTATAGTAAGGCGTTTTTAGCCGAAAAAACCCGAAAAAAAAGGACGTAGTATAGTAAGGCGTTTTTAGCCGAAAAAAACCCGAAAAAAAGGACATAGTTTTTAGCCGAAAAAAACGACATAGTATAGTAAGGCGTTTTCAGCCGAAAAAAAACAACAAAAATGACATAGTATAGTAAAGCGTTTTTAGCGGGAAAAAAATGACATAGTATAGTAAGGCGTTTTTAGCCGAAAACCCCCCAACACAAACGACATAGTAGTAAGGCGTTTTTAGCCGAAAAAAATGACATAGTATAGTAAGGCATTTTTTGCCGAAAAAACCCGATAAAAACGACATAGTATAGTAAGGCGTTTTTAGCCGAAAAAAACAACATAGTATAGTAAGGCGTGTTTAGCTGAAAAAAAACAACAAATACGACATAGTAGTAAGGCGTTTTTAGCCGAAAAAAACGAAATAGTATAGTAAGGCGTTTTTAGCCGAAAAAAACCACCAAAAACGACATAGTATAGTAAGGCATTTTAGCGAAAAAAGCGACAAAGTATAGTAAGGCGTTTTCAGCCGAAAAAAAACAACAAAAATGACATAGTATAGTAAAGCGTTTTTAGCGGAAAAAAAATGACATAGTATAGTAAGGCGTTTTTAGCCGAAAAACCCCCAACAAAAACGACATAGTAGTAAGGCGTTTTTAGCGAAAAACGACATTGTATAGTTAAGGCGTTTTGAGCGAAAAAACCGAAAAAGGGCGTAGTATAGTAAAGCGTTTTTAGCCGAAAAAACCCGAAAAAAAAGGACAGTTTTTAGCCGAAAAAAACGACATAGTATAGTAAGGCGTTTTTAGCTGAAAAAAACCAACAAAAACGACCTAGTATAGTAAGGCATTTTTAGCCGAAAAAAACGACATAGTATAGTAAGGTGTTTTTAGCCGAAAAAAACGACAAAAATGACATAGTAAGGCGTTTTTAGCCCAAAAAAACAACAGTATATTAAGGCATTTTTAATGAAAAAACCCGAAAAAAACGACATAGTATAGTAAGGCGTTTTTAGCCGAAAAAAAAGACATAGTATAGTAAGGCATTTTTAGCCGAAAAAAATGACAAAAACGACATAGTATAGTAAGGCGTTTTTAGACGAAAAAAACGACATAGTATAGTAAGGCGTTTTTAGCCGAAAAAACCCGACAAAAACGACATAGTATAGTAAGGCGTTTTTAGCCGAAAAAAATGACATAGTATAGTAAGGCATTTTTAGTCAAAAAAAACGACATAGTATAGTAAGGCGTTTTTAGCCGGAAAAAAAAAAAAGACATAGTATAGTAAGGCGTTTTTAGCAGAAAAAACCCGACAAAAAAGACATAGTATAGTAAGGCGTTTTTAGCCGAAAACCCCCCAACAAAAACGACATAATATAGCAAGGCGTTTTTAGCCGAAAAAAACGAAATAGTATAGTAAGGCGTTTTTAGCCGAAAAAAATGACAAAAACGACATAGTATAGTAAAGCGTTTTTAGCCGAAAACCCCCCGACAATAACGACCTAGTATAGTAAGGCGTTTTTAGACGAAGAAAACGACATAGTATAGTAAGGCGTTTTTAGTCGAAAAAAACCAACAAAAACGACATAGTATAGTAAGACGTTTTTAGCCGAAAAAAACGACATAGTATAGTAAGGCGTATTGAGCCGAAAAAAACGACATAGTATAGTAAGGCATATTTTGCGAAAAAGCGATTTAGTATAGTAAGGCGTTTTAGCCAAAAACCGACAAAAGCGACATAGTATAGTAAGGCGTTTTTATCGAAAAAAACGACATAGTAAAGTAAGGCGTTTTTAACCCAAAAAAAACGACAAAAACAACATAGTATAGTAAAGCGTTTTTACCCGAAAAAACCCAACAAAAACGACATAGTATAGTAAGGCGTTTTTAACCGAAAAAAACGACATAGTATTTTAAGGCGTTTTTAGCCGGAAAATTTTTTTTTAAAAAGACATAGTATAGTAAGGCGTTTTTAGCCGAAAAAACCCAACAAAAACGACATAGTATAGTAACGCGTTTTTAGCCGAAAAAAACGACATAGTATAGTAAAGGCGTATTTAGCGAAAAAAGATCATATATAGTAAGGCATTTTTGCGAAAAAATGACAAAAGCGACATAGTATAGTAAGGCGTTTTTAGACGAAAAAAACGACATAGTATAGTAAGGCGTTTTTAGCCGGAAAAAAAATGAAAGAAAAGACATAGTATAGTAAGGCGTTTTTAGCAGAAAAAACGACATAGTATAGTAAGGCGTTTTTTATCGAAAAAAACAACAAAGTAAAGCGTTTTTAGCGGGAAAAAAATGACATACTATAGTAAGGCGTTTTTAGCCGAAAAAAATGACAAAAACGACATAGTATAGTAAGGCGTTTTTAGCCGAAAAAACCCGAAAAAAAGGACGTAGTATAGTAAAGCGTTTTTAGCCGAAAAAACCCGAAAAAAAAGGACATAGTTTTTAGCCGAAAAAAACGACATAGTATAGTAAGGCGTTTTCAGCCGAAAAAAAACAACAAAAGCGACCTAGTATAGTAAGGCATTTTTAGCCGAAAAAAACGACATAGTATAGTAAGGTGTTTTTAGCCGAAAAAAACGACAAAAATGACATAGTAAGGCGTTTTTAGCCCAAAAAAACAACAGTATATTAAGGCATTTTTTAACGAAAAAACCCGAAAAAAACGACATAGTATAGTAAGGCGTTTTTAGCCGAAAAAAACGACAAAAATGACATAGTAAGGCGTTTTTAGCCCAAAAAAACAACAGTATATTAAGGCATTTTTAATGAAAAAACCCGAAAAAAACGACATAGTATAGTAAGGCGTTTTTAGCCGAAAATAAAGACATAGTATAGTAAGGCATTTTTAGACGAAAAAAATGACAAAAACGACATAGTATAGTAAGGCGTTTTTAGACGAAAAAAACGACATAGTATAGTAAGGCGTTTTTAGCCGAAAAAACCCGACAAAAACGACATAGTATAGTAAGGCGTTTTTAGCCGAAAAAAACGACATAGTATAGTAAGGCATTTTTAGTCAAAAAAAACGACATAGTATAGTAAGGCGTTTTTAGCCGGAAAAAAAAGAAAAAAAAGACATAGTATAGTAAGGCGTTTTTAGCAGAAAAAACCCGACAAAAAAGACATAGTATAGTAAGGCGTTTTTAGCCGAAAAACCCCCAACAAAAACGACATAATATAGTAAGGCGTTTATAGCCGAATAAAAAGACCATATATAGTAAGGCGTTTTTAGCCGAAAAAAATGACAAAAACGACATAGTATAGTAAAGCGTTTTTAGCCGAAAACCCCCCGACAATAACGACCTAGTATAGTAAGGCGTTTTTAGACGAAGAAAACGACATAGTATAGTAAGGCGTTTTTAGTCGAAAAAAACCAACAAAAACGACATAGTATAGTAAGACGTTTTTAGCCGAAAAAAACGACATAGTATAGTAAGGCGTATTGAGCCGAAAAAAACGACATAGTATAGTAAGGCATATTTTGCCGAAAAAAACGATTTAGTATAGTAAGGCGTTTTTAGCCAAAAAAACCCGACAAAAACGACATAGTATAGTAAGGCGTTTTTTATCGAAAAAAACGACACAGTAAAGTAAGGCGTTTTTAGCCCAAAAAAAATGACAAAAACAACATAGTATAGTAAAGCGTTTTTAGCCGAAAAAACCCGACAAAAACGACATAGTATAGTAAGGCGTTTTTAACCGAAAAAAACGACATAGTATTTTAAGGCGTTTTTAGCCGGAAAATTTTTTAAAAAAGATATAGTATAGTAAGGCGTTTTTAGCCGAAAAAACCCAACAAAAACGACATAGTATAGTAACGCGTTTTTAGCCGAAAAAAACGACATAGTATAGTAAGGCGTTTTAGCGAAAAAAGATCATATATAGTAAGGCATTTTTGCCTAAAAAAATGACAAAAACGACATAGTATAGTAAGGCGTTTTTAGACGAAAAAAACGACATAGTATAGTAAGGCGTTTTTAGCCGGAAAAAAAATGAAAGAAAAGACATAGTATAGTAAGGCGTTTTTAGCAGAAAAAACGACATAGTATAGTAAGGCGTTTTTTATCGAAAAAAACAACAAAGTAAAGCGTTTTTAGCGGAAAAAATGACATACTATAGTAAGGCGTTTTAGCGAAAAAATGACAAAAGCGACATAGTATAGTAAGGCGTTTTTAGCCGAAAAAACCCGAAAAAAAGGACGTAGTATAGTAAAGCGTTTTTAGCCGAAAAAACCCGAAAAAAAAGGACATAGTTTTTAGCCGAAAAAAACGACATAGTATAGTAAGGCGTTTTCAGCCGAAAAAAAACAACAAAAGCGACCTAGTATAGTAAGGCATTTTTAGCCGAAAAAAACGACAAAAATGACATAGTAAGGCGTTTTTAGCCCAAAAAAACAACAGTATATTAAGGCATTTTTAGCGAAAAAACCGAAAAAACGACATAGTATAGTAAGGCGTTTTTAGCCGAAAAAAACGACAAAAATGACATAGTAAGGCGTTTTTAGCCCAAAAAAACAACAGTATATTAAGGCATTTTTAATGAAAAAACCCGAAAAAAACGACATAGTATAGTAAGGCGTTTTAGCGAAAAAAAGACATAGTATAGTAAGGCATTTTAGACGAAAAAAATGACAAAAACGACATAGTATAGTAAGGCGTTTTTAGGCGAAAAACGACATAGTATAGTAAGGCGTTTTAGCGAAAAAACCGACAAAAGCGACATAGTATAGTAAGGCGTTTTTAGCGAAAAAACGACATAGTATAGTAAGGCATTTTTAGTCAAAAAAAAGCGACATAGTATAGTAAAGGCGTTTTAGCGGAAAAAAGAAAAAAGACATAGTATAGTAAGGCGTTTTTAGCAGAAAAAACCGACAAAAAGACATAGTATAGTAAGGCGTTTTAGCGAAAAACCCCAACAAAAGCGACATAATATAGCAAGGCGTTTATAGCGAATAAAAGACCATATATAGTAAGGCGTTTTAGCGAAAAAATGACAAAAACGACATAGTATAGTAAAGCGTTTTTAGCCGAAAACCCCCCGACAATAACGACCTAGTATAGTAAGGCGTTTTTAGACGAAAAAAACGACATAGTATAGTAAGGCGTTTTTAGTCGAAAAAAAACAACAAAAACGACATAGTATAGTAAGGCGTTTTTAGCCGAAAAAAACGACATAGTATAGTAAGGCGTATTTAGCCGAAAAAAACGACATAGTATAGTAAGGCATATTTTGCCGAAAAAAACGATTTAGTATAGTAAGGCGTTTTTAGCCAAAAAAACCCGACAAAAACGACATAGTATAGTAAGGCGTTTTTTATCGAAAAAAACGACACAGTAAAGTAAGGCGTTTTTAGCCCAAAAAAAATGACAAAAACAACATAGTATAGTAAAGCGTTTTTAGCCGAAAAAACCCGACAAAAACGACATAGTATAGTAAGGCGTTTTTAACGAAAAAACGACATAGTATAGTAAGGCGTTTTAGCGGAAATTTTTTAAAAAAGATATAGTATAGTAAGGCGTTTTTAGCCGAAAAAACCCAACAAAAACGACATAGTATAGTAACGCGTTTTTAGCCGAAAAAAACGACATAGTATAGTAAGGCGTATTTAGCCGAAAAAAAAGATCATATATAGTAAGGCATTTTTTGCCGAAAAAAATGACAAAAACGACATAGTATAGTAAGGCGTTTTTAGACGAAAAAAACGACATAGTATAGTAAGGCGTTTTTAGCCGGAAAAAAAATGAAAGAAAAGACATAGTATAGTAAGGCGTTTTTAGCAGAAAAAACGACATAGTATAGTAAGGCGTTTTTTATCGAAAAAAACAACAAAGTAAAGCGTTTTTAGCGGGAAAAAAATGACATACTATAGTAAGGCGTTTTTAGCGAAAAAAATGACAAAAACGACATAGTATAGTAAGGCGTTTTTAGCCGAAAAAACCCGAAAAAAAAGGACATAGTTTTTAGCCGAAAAAAACGACATAGTATAGTAAGGCGTTTTTAGCTGAAAAAAAACAACAAAAGCGACCTAGTATAGTAAGGCATTTTTAGCCGAAAAAAACGACATAGTATAGTAAGGTGTTTTTAGCCGAAAAAAACGACAAAAATGACATAGTAAGGCGTTTTTAGCCCAAAAAAACAACAGTATATTAAGGCATTTTTAACGAAAAAACCGAAAAACGACATAGTATAGTAAGGCGTTTTAGCGAAAAAACGACATAGTATAGTAAGGCATTTTTTGCCAAAAAACCCATTAAAAAACGACATAGTATAGTAAGGCATTTTTGCGAAAAAACGACATAGTATAGTAAGGCATTTTTGCCGAAAAAACGAGTTAGTATAGTAAGGCATTTTAGCGAAAAAATGACAAAAACGACATAGTATAGTAAGGCGTTTTAGCGAAAAAAAGCGACATAGTATAGTAAGGCGTTTTAGCGAAAAACCCAACAAAAACAACATAATATAGTAAGGCGTTTATAGCCGAAAAAAAGACCATATATAGTAAGGCATTTTTAGCCGAAAAAACCCGACAAAAACGACATAGTATAGTAAGGCGTTTTTAGCCGAAAAAAACGACATAGTATAGTAAGGCATTTTTAGTCGAAAAAAACGACATAGTATAGTAAGGCGTTTTTAGCCGGAAAAAAAAAGAAAAAAAAAGACATAGTATAGTAAGGCGTTTTTAGCAGAAAAAACCCGACAAAAAAGACATAGTATAGTAAGGCGTTTTTAGTCGAAAACCCCCCAACAAAAACGACATAATATAGTAAGGCGTTTATAGCCGAATAAAAAGACATAGTATAGTAAAGCGTTTTTAGCCGAAAAAAATGACAAAAACGACATAGTATAGTAAGGCGTTTTTAGCCGAAAAACCCCCGACAATAACGACTTAGTATAGTAAGGCGTTTTTAGCCGAAAAAAACGACATAGTATAGTAAGGCGTATTTAGCCGAAAAAAACGACATAGTATAGTAAGGCATTTTTTGCCGAAAAAAACGACATAGTATAGTAAGGCATTTTTTGCCGAAAAAAACGAGTTAGTATAGTAAGGTGTTTTTAGCGAAAAATAAAAAAACGACATAGTATAGTAAGGCGTTTTTAGCCAAAAAAAAACTACAAAAACGACATAGTATAGTAAGGCGTTTTTAGCTGAAAAAAACGACATAGTATAGTAAGGCATTTTTAGTCGAAAAAAACGACATAGTATAGTAAGGCGTTTTTAGCCGGAAAAAAAAAAAAAGACATAGTATAGTAAGGAGTTTTTAGCAGAAAAAACCCGACAAAAAAGACATAGTATAGTAAGGCGTTTTTAGCCGAAAACCCCCCAACAAAAACGACATAATATAGTAAGGCGTTTATAGCCGAATAAAAAGACATAGTATAGTAAGGCGTTTTTAGCCGAAAAAAATGACAAAAACGACATAGTATAGTAAGGCGTTTTTAGCCGAAAAACCCCCGACAATAACGACATAGTATAGTAAAGGCGTTTTTAGCGAAAAAAAAAAAACGACATAGTATAGTAAGGCGTTTTAGCGAAAAAAGCGACATAGTATAGTAAGGCATTTTTGCGAAAAAACGACATAGTATAGTAAGGCATTTTTAGCGAAAAAACGAGTTAGTATAGTAAGGTGTTTTTAGCCGAAAAAATGAAAAAAACGACATAGTATAGTAAGGCGTTTTTAGCCAAAAAAAACGACAAAAACGACATAGTATAGTAAGGCGTTTTTTATCGAAAAAAACGACATAGTATAGTAAGGCGTTTTTAGCCGAAAAAACCAACAAAAACAACATAATATAGTAAGGCGTTTTTAGCGAAAAAAGACATAGTATAGTAAGGCATTTTTAGCGAAAAAATGACAAAAACGACATAGTATAGTAAGGCGTTTTTAGACGAAAAAAACCCGACAAAAACGACATAGTATAGTAAGGCGTTTTTAGCCGAAAAAAACGACATAGTATAGTAAGGCATTTTTAGTTGAAAAAAACGACATAGTATAGTAAGGCGTTTTTAGCCGGAAAAAAAAAGAAAAAAAAAGACATAGTATAGTAATGCGTTTTTAGCAGAAAAAACCCGACAAAAAAGACATAGTATAGTAAGGCATTTTTAGCCGAAAAAAACGACATAGTATAGTAAGGCATTTTTTGCCAAAAAAACCCCGTAAAAAACGACATAGTATAGTAAGGCATTTTTTGCCGAAAAAAACGACATAGTATAGTAAGGCATTTTTTGCCGAAAAAAACGAGTTAGTATAGTAAGGTGTTTTTAGCCGAAAAAATGAAAAAAACGACAAAGTATAGTAAGGCGTTTTTTATCGAAAAAAACGACATAGTATAGTAAGGCGTTTTTAGCCGAAAAAAACCCAACAAAAACAACATAATATAGTAAGGCGTTTATAGCCGAAAAAAAAGACCATATATAGTAAGGCATTTTTAGCCGAAAAAATGACAAAAACGACATAGTATAGTAAGGCGTTTTTAAACGAAAAAAACGACATAGTATAGTAAGGCGTTTTTAGCCGAAAAAAAGGACAAAAACGACATAGTATAGTAAGGCGTTTTAGACGAAAAACGACATAGTATAGTAAGGCGTTTTTAGCGAAAAAACCCGACAAAACGACATAGTATAGTAAGGCGTTTTTAGCCGAAAAAAATGACATAGTATAGTAAGGCATTTTTAGTCGAAAAAAACGACATAGTATAGTAAGGCATTTTTAGCCGAAAAAAATGACAAAAACGACATAGTATAGTAAGGCGTTTTTAGACGAAAAAAACGACATAGTATAGTAAGGCGTTTTTAGCCGAAAAAACCCGACAAAAACGACATAGTATAGTAAGGCGTTTTTAGCCGAAAAAAACGACATAGTATAGTAAGGCATTTTTAGTCGAAAAAAACGACATAGTATAGTAAGGCGTTTTTAGCCGGAAAAAAAAAGAAAAAAAAAAGACATAGTATAGTAAGGCGTTTTTAGCAGAAAAAAAACAGACAAAAAAGACATAGTATAGTAAGGCGTTTTTAGCCGAAAACCCCCCAACAAAAACGACATAATATAGTAAGGCGTTTATAGCCGAATAAAAAGAACATATATAGTAAGGCGTTTTTAGCGAAAAAATGACAAAACAACATAGTATAGTAAAGCGTTTTTAGCCGAAAAACCCCCGACAATAACGACATAGTATAGTAAGGCGTTTTTAGTCGAAAAAAACCAACAAAAACGACATAGTATAGTAAGACCTTTTTAGCCGAAAAAAACGACATAGTATAGTAAGGCGTATTTAGCCGAAAAAAACGACATAGTATAGTAAGGCATATTTTGCCGAAAAAAACGATTTAGTATAGTAAGGCGTTTTTAGCCAAAAAAACCCGACAAAAACGACATAGTATAGTAAGGCGTTTTTTATCGAAAAAAACGACATAGTAAAGTAAGGCGTTTTTAGCCCAAAAAAAACGACAAAAACAACATAGTATAGTAAAGCGTTTTTAGCCGAAAAAACCCAACAAAAACGACATAGTATAGTAAGGCGTTTTTAACCGAAAAAAACGACATAGTATATTAAGGCGTTTTTAGCCGGAAATTTTTTAAAAAAGACATAGTATAGTAAGGCGTTTTTAGCCGAAAAAACCCAACAAAAACGACATAGTATAGTAACGCGTTTTTAGCCGAAAAAAACGACATAGTATAGTAAGGCGTATTTAGCCGAAAAAAAAGATCATATATAGTAAGGCATTTTTTGCCGAAAAAAATGACAAAAACGACATAGTATAGTAAGGCGTTTTTAGACGAAAAAAACGACATAGTATAGTAAGGCGTTTTTAGCCGGAAAAAAAATGAAAGAAAAGACATAGTATAGTAAGGCGTTTTTAGCAGAAAAAACGACATAGTATAGTAAGGCGTTTTTTATCGAAAAAACAACATAGTATAGTAAGCGTTTTTAGCGGAAAAAATGACATACTATAGTAAGGCGTTTTAGCGAAAAAATGACAAAACGACATAGTATAGTAAGGCGTTTTTAGCGAAAACCCGGAAAAAGGACATAGTATAGTAAAGCGTTTTTAGCCGAAAAAACCCGAAAAAAAAGGACATAGTTTTTAGCCGAAAAAAACGACATAGTATAGTAAGGCGTTTTTAGCTGAAAAAAAACAACAAAAGCGACCTAGTATAGTAAGGCATTTTTTGCCGAAAAAAACGACATAGTATAGTAAGGCGTTTTAGCCGAAAAAAACGACAAAAATGACATAGTAAGGCGTTTTTAGCCCAAAAAAACAACAGTATATTAAGGCATTTTTTAACGAAAAAACCCGAAAAAAACGACATAGTATAGTAAGGCGTTTTTAGCTGAAAAAAACGACATAGTATAGTAAGGCATTTTTTGCCAAAAAAACCCCGTAAAAAACGACATAGTATAGTAAGGCATTTTTTGCCGAAAAAAACGACATAGTATAGTAAGGCATTTTTGCGAAAAAACGAGTTAGTATAGTAAGGTGTTTTTAGCCGAAAAAATGAAAAAAACGACATAGTATAGTAAGGCGTTTTTAGCCGAAAAAAAAACAACAAAAACAACATAATATAGTAAGGCGTTTATAGCCGAAAAAAAAGACCATATATAGTAAGGCATTTTTAGCCGAAAAAAATGACAAAAATGACATAGTATAGTAAGGCGTTTTTAGACGAAAAAAACGACATAATATAGTAAGGCGTTTTTAGCCGAAAAAACCCGACAAAAACGACATAGTATAGTAAGGCGTTTTTAGCCGAAAAAAACGACATAGTATAGTAAGGCATTTTTAGTCGAAAAAAACGACATAGTATAGTAAGGCGTTTTTAGCCGGAAAAAAAAAGAAAAAAAAAGACATAGTTTAGTAAGGCGTTTTTAGCAGAAAAAACCCGACAAAAAAGACATAATATAGTAAGGCGTTTATAGCCGAATAAAAAGACATAGTATAGTAAGGCGTTTTTAGCCGAAAAAAATGACAAAAACGACATAGTATAGTAAGGCGTTTTTAGCCGAATAAAAAGACATAGTATAGTAAGGCGTTTTTAGCCGAAAAAAATGACAAAAACGACATAGTATAGTAAGGCGTTTTTAGCCGAAAAACCCCCAACAAAAACGACATAATATAGTAAGGCGTTTATAGCCGAATAAAAAGACATAGTATAGTAAGGCGTTTTAGCGAAAAAATGACAAAACGACATAGTATAGTAAGGCGTTTTAGCGAAAAACCCGACAATAACGACTTAGTATAGTAAGGCGTTTTTAGCCGAAAAAAACGACATAGTATAGTAAGGCGTATTTAGCCGAAAAAAACGACATAGTATAGTAAGGCATATTTTGCCGAAAAAAACGACAAAGTATAGTAAGGCGTTTTTAGCCAAAAAAACCCGACAAAAACGACATAATATAGTAAGGCGTTTTTTATAGAAAAAAAACGACATAGTAAAGTAAGGCGTTTTTAGCCCAAAAAAACCCGACAAAAACGACATAGTATAGTAAGGCGTTTTTAGCCGAAAAAAACCCAACAAAAACAACATAATATAGTAAGGCGTTTATAGCCGAAAAAAAAGACCATATATAGTAAGGCATTTTTAGCCGAAAAAAATAACAAAAACGACATAGTATAGTAAGGCGTTTTTAGCCGAAAAAAACGACATAATATAGTAAGGCGTTTTTAGACGAAAAACCCCCCATTAAAAACGCCATAATATAGTAAGGCGTTTATAGCCGAATAAAAAGACCATATATAGTAAGGCGTTTTTAGCCGAAAAAAATGACAAAAACGACACAGTATAGTAAGGCGTTTTTAGCCGAAAACCCCCAACAAAAACGACATAATATAGTAAGGCGTTTTTAGCCGAAAAAAACGACATGGGATAGTAAGAAGTTTTTAGCCCAAAAAATGACAAAAGCGACATAGTATAGTAAGGCGTTTTAGCGAAAAAACGACCATAGTATAGTAAGGCGTTTATCCCCAAAAACAACCATGTATAGTAAAGCGTTTTTAGCGAAAAAATGACCATAGTATAGTAAGGCGTTTTAAGCGAAAAACGACCATGTATAGTAAGGCGTTTTAAACGAAAAAACCACCATGTATAGTAAGGCGTTTTAAATGAAAAAAACAGCCATGTATAGTAAGGCGTTTTCACCGAAATAAAACGACCATAGTATAGTAAGGCGTTTTAGACAATAAAAACGACCATGCATAGTAAAGCGTTTTTAGCCGAAAAACGACCATAGTATAGTAAGGTTTTTTAGCTGAAAAAAAAGCGACATAGTATAGTAAGGGTGTTTTTAGCCGAAAAAACAGCAAAAACGACATAGTATAGTAAGGCGTTTTAGACGAAAAACTACAAAACGACATAGTATAGTCAGGCGTTTTTAGCGGAAAAAAAAAGACAAAAACGACATAATATAGTAAGGCGATTTTAGCGGAAAAAAACGACATAGTATAGTAAGGTATTTTTTGCTGAAAAAACCCATCAAAAACGATATAGTATAGTAAGGCGTTTTTAGCCGAAAAAAACGATATAGTATAGTAAGGCGTTTTTAGCCGAAAAAAACGACAAAAGCGACATAATATAGTAAGGCGATTTTAGCCGAAAAAAACGACATAGTATAGTAAGGTATTTTTTGCCGAAAAAACCCATCAAAAACGATATAGTATAGTAAGGCGTTTTTAGCTGAAAAAACCCGACAAAAACGATATAATATAGTAAGGCGTTTTTAGCCCAAAAAAACGACATAGTATAGTAAGGTATTTTTTGCCAAAACCCGCCGAAAAAAACGACATAGTATAGTAAGGCGTTTTTAGCCGAAAAAAACTAAAAAAATGACATAGTATAGTAAGGCGTTTTCAGCCGAAAAAAAACAAAACGACAGTATTGTAAAGCCTTTTTAGCGGAAAAAAATGACCGAAAAAAAACGTCAAAAACGACATAGTATAGTAAGGCATTTTTTGCCGGAAAAAAAAAAACCGACATAGTATAGTAAGGCATTTTTAGCCGAAAAAAACGACATAGTATAGTAAGGTATTTTTTGCCGAAAAACCCATCAAAAATGATATAGTATAGTAAGGCGTTTTTAGCCGAAAACCCCCCAACAAAAACGACATAGTAGTAAGGCGTTTTTAGCCGAAAAAAACGACATAGTATAGTAAGGCGTTTTGAGCCGAAGAAAAAAGTCAAAACCGACATAGTATAGTAAGGCATTTTTTGCCGAAAAAAAAAGAAAAAAACGACATAGTATAGTAAGGCATTTTTAGACAAAAAAAACGACATCGTATAGTAAGGCGTTTTTAGCAGAAAAAACCCGACAAAAAAGACATAGTATATTAAGGCGTTTCTAGCCAAAAAAAACAAAATAGTATAGTAAGGCGTTTTTAGCCGAAAAAACCCAACAAAAACGACATAGTATAGTAAAGCGTTCTTAGCGGGAAAAAAATGACTTATTATAGTAAGGCGTTTTTAGCTGAAAAAAATGACAAAAACGACATAGTATAGTAAGGCGTTTTTAGACGAAAAAACGACATGGTATAGTAAGGCGATTTTAGCCGAAAAAAATGACAAAAAATACATAGTATAGTAAGGCGTTTTTAGCCGAAAAAACCCGAAAAAAAAGACGTAGTATAGTAAGGCGTTTTTAGCCGAAAAAAACCTGAAAAAAAGGACATAGTTTTTAGCCGAAAAAAACGACATAGTATAGTAAGGCGTTTTTAGCTGAAAAAACCCGACAAAAACGACTTAGTATAGTAAGGCATTTTTTCCCGAAAAAAACGACATAGTATTGTAAGGTGTTTTTAGCCGAAAAAAATGACAAAAATGACATAGTAAGGCGTTTTTAGCCCAAAAAAACGACAGTATATTAAGGCATTTTTAGCTGAAAAAAACGACCATGTGTAGTAAGGCGTTTTTAGCCGAAAAAAACGACATAGTAAGGCGTTTTTAGCCCAAAAAAACGAAATAGTATAGTAAGGCGTTTTTAGCCGAAAAAAACCACCAAAAACGACATAGTATAGTAAGGCATTTTTAGCCGAAAAAAACGACAAAGTATAGTAAGGCGTTTTCAGCCGAAAAAAAACAACAAAAATGACATAGTATAGTAAAGCGTTTTTAGCGGGAAAAAAATGACATAGTATAGTAAGGCGTTTTTAGCCGAAAACCCCCCAACAAAAACGACATAGTAGTAAGGCGTTTTTAGCCGAAAAAAACGACATAGTATAGTAAGGCATTTTTTGCCGAAAAAACCCGATAAAAACGACATAGTATAGTAAGGCGTTTTTAGCCGAAAAAAACAACATAGTATAGTAAGGCGTGTTTAGCTGAAAAAACCAACAAATACGACATAGTAGTAAGGCGTTTTTAGCCGAAAAAAACGAAATAGTATAGTAAGGCGTTTTTAGCCGAAAAAAACCACCAAAAACGACATAGTATAGTAAGGCATTTTTAGCCGAAAAAAACGACAAAGTATAGTAAGGCGTTTTCAGCCGAAAAAAAACAACAAAAATGACATAGTATAGTAAAGCGTTTTTAGCCGAAAAACCCCCAACAAAAACGACATAGTAGTAAGGCGTTTTTAGCCGAAAAAAACGACATTGTATAGTAAGGCGTTTTGAGCCGAAAAAACCCGAAAAAAAGGACGTAGTATAGTAAAGCGTTTTTAGCCGAAAAAACCCGAAAAAAAAGGACATAGTTTTTAGCCGAAAAAAACGACATAGTATAGTAAGGCGTTTTTAGCTGAAAAAAACAACAAAAACGACCTAGTATAGTAAGGCATTTTTAGCCGAAAAAAACGACATAGTATAGTAAGGTGTTTTTAGCCGAAAAAAACGACAAAAATGACATAGTAAGGCGTTTTTAGCCCAAAAAAACAACAGTATATTAAGGCATTTTAATGAAAAAAAAAAAACGACATAGTATGGTAAGGCGTTTTTAGCGAAAAACGACATAGTATAGTAAGGCATTTTTAGCCGAAAAAAATGACAAAAACGACATAGTATAGTAAGGCGTTTTTAGACGAAAAAAACGACATAGTATAGTAAGGCGTTTTTAGACGAAAAACCCCGACAAAAACGACATAGTATGGTAAGGCGTTTTTAGCCGAAAAAAACGACATAGTATAGTAAGGCATTTTTAGTCAAAAAAAACGACATAGTATAGTAAGGCGTTTTTAGCCGGAAAAAAAAGAAAAAAAAGACATAGTATAGTAAGGCGTTTTTAGCAGAAAAAACCCGATAAAAACGACATAGTAGGCGTTTTTAGCCGAAAAAAACAACATAGTATAGTAAGGCGTGTTTAGCTGAAAAAAAACAACAAATACGACATAGTAGTAAGGCGTTTTTAGCCGAAAAAAACGAAATAGTATAGTAAGGCGTTTTTAGCCGAAAAAAACCACCAAAAACGACATAGTATAGTAAGGCATTTTTAGCCGAAAAAAACGACAAAGTATAGTAAGGCGTTTTCAGCCGAAAAAAAACAACAAAAATGACATAGTATAGTAAAGCGTTTTTAGCGGAAAAAAAATGACATAGTATAGTAAGGCGTTTTTAGCCGAAAAACCCCCAACAAAAACGACATAGTAGTAAGGCGTTTTTAGCCGAAAAAAACGACATTATATAGTAAGGCGTTTTGAGCCGAAAAAACCCGAAAAAAAGGACGTAGTATAGTAAAGCGTTTTTAGCCGAAAAAACCCGAAAAAAAAGGACATAGTTTTTAGCCGAAAAAAACGACATAGTATAGTAAGGCGTTTTTAGCTGAAAAAAACAACAAAAACGACCTAGTATAGTAAGGCATTTTTAGCCGAAAAAAACGACATAGTATAGTAAGGTGTTTTTAGCCGAAAAAAACGACAAAAATGACATAGTAAGGCGTTTTTAGCCCAAAAAAACAACAGTATATTAAGGCATTTTTTAACGAAAAAACCCGAAAAAAACGACATAGTATAGTAAGGCGTTTTTAGCCGAAAAAAACGACATAGTATAGTAAGGCATTTTTAGCCGAAAAAAGTGACAAAAACGACATAGTATAGTAAGGCGTTTTTAGACGAAAAAAACGACATAGTATAGTAAGGCGTTTTTAGCCGAAAAAACCCGACAAAAACGACATAGTATAGTAAGGCGTTTTTAGCCGAAAAAAACGACATAGTATAGTAAGGCATTTTTAGTAGAAAAAAACGACATAGTATAGTAAGGCGTTTTTAGCCGGAAAAAAAAAGAAAAAAAAAGACATAGTATAGTAAGGCGTTTTTAGCAGAAAAAACCCGACAAAAAAGACATAGTATAGTAAGGCGTTTTTAGCCGAAAAACCCCCAACAAAAACGACATAATATAGTAAGGCGTTTATAGCCGAATAAAAAGACCATATATAGTAAGGCGTTTTTAGCCGAAAAAAATGACAAAAACGACATAGTATAGTAAAGCGTTTTTAGCCGAAAAAACCCGACAAAAACGACATAGTATAGTAAGGCGTTTTTAACCGAAAAAAACGACATAGTATATTAAGGCGTTTTTAGCCGGAAATTTTTTTTTAAAAAAGACATAGTATAGTAAGGCGTTTTTAGCCGAAAAAAACGACATAGTATAGTAAGGCGTATTTAGCCGAAAAAAACAACATAGTATAGTAAGGCATATTTTGCCGAAAAAAACGATTTAGTATAGTAAGGCGTTTTAGCCAAAAACCGACAAAACGACATAGTATAGTAAGGCGTTTTTTATCGAAAAAAACGACATAGTAAAGTAAGGCGTTTTTAGCCCAAAAAAAACGACAAAAACAACATAGTATAGTAAAGCGTTTTTAGCCGAAAAAACCCGACAATAACGACCTAGTATAGTAAGGCGTTTTTAGATGAAAAAAACGACATAGTATAGTAGTTTAGTCGAAAAAACCCAACAAAAACGACATAGTATAGTAAGACGTTTTTAGCCGAAAAAAACGACATAGTATAGTAAGGCGTATTTAGCCGAAAAAAACAACATAGTATAGTAAGGCATATTTTGCCGAAAAAAACGATTTAGTATAGTAAGGCGTTTTTAGCCAAAAAAACCCGACAAAAACGACATAGTATAGTAAGGCGTTTTTTATCGAAAAAAACGACATAGTAAAGTCAGGCGTTTTTAGCCCAAAAAAAACGACAAAAACAACATAGTATAGTAAAGCGTTTTTAGCCGAAAAAACCAGACAAAAACGACATAGTATAGTAAGGCGTTTTTAACCGAAAAAAACGACATAGTATATTAAGGCGTTTTTAGCCGGAAATTTTTTTTTAAAAAAGACATAGTATAGTAGGGCGTTTTTAGCCGAAAAAACCCAACAAAAACGACATAGTATAGTAACGGGTTTTTAGCCGAAAAAAACGACATAGTATAGTAAGGCGTATTTAGCCGAAAAAAAAGATCATATATAGTAAGGCATTTTTTGCCGAAAAAAATGACAAAAACGACATAGTATAGTAAGGCGTTTTTAGACGAAAAAAACGACATAGTATAGTAAGGCGTTTTTTATCGAAAAAAACAACAAAGTAAAGCGTTTTTAGCGGGAAAAAAATGACATACTATAGTAAGGCGTTTTTAGCCGAAACAAAATGACAAAAACGACATAGTATAGTAAGGCGTTTTTAGCCGAAAAAACCCGAAAAAAAGGACGTAGTATAGTAAAGCGTTTTTAGCCGAAAAAACCCGAAAAAAAAGGACATAGTTTTTAGCCGAAAAAAACGACATAGTATAGTAAGGCGTTTTTAGCTGAAAAAAAACAACAAAAGCGACCTAGTATAGTAAGGCATTTTTAGCCGAAAAAAACGACATAGTATAGTAAGGTGTTTTTAGCCGAAAAAAACGACAAAAATGACATAGTAAGGCGTTTTTAGCCCAAAAAAACAACAGTATATTAAGGCATTTTTTAACGAAAAAACCCGAAAAAAACGACATAGTATAGTAAGGCGTTTTTAGCCGAAAAAAACGACATAGTATAGTAAGGCATTTTTTGCCAAAAAAACCCCGTAAAAAACGACATAGTATAGTAAGGCATTTTTTGCCGAAAAAAACGACATAGTATAGTAAGGCATTTTTTGCCGAAAAAAACGAGTTAGTATAGTAAGGTGTTTTTAGCCGAAAAAATGAAAAAAACGACATAGTATAGTAAGGCGTTTTTAGCCAAAAAAAACGACAAAAACGACATAGTATAGTAAGGCGTTTTTTATCGAAAAAAACGACATAGTATAGTAAGGCGTTTTTAGCGAAAAAACAACAAAAACAACATAATATAGTAAGGCGTTTATAGCCGAAAAAAAAGACCATATATAGTAAGGCATTTTTAGCCGAAAAAAATGACAAAAACGACATAGTATAGTAAGGCGTTTTTAGACGAAAAAAACGACATAGTATAGTAAGGCGTTTTTAGCCGAAAAAACCCGACAAAAACGACATAGTATAGTAAGGCGTTTTTAGACGAAAAAAACGACATAGTATAGTAAGGCATTTTTTGCCGAAAAAAACGAGTTAGTATAGTAAAGTGTTTGTCAGGTTTATCCAATGTGACACTCAGGAATAAAACACAAAGAGGAGACAGGAGACTCAATTCTGGTACCAGGAGGGAACGAGGAGAAGCGTTAGGTTTCAGTTCTCCGCACGTCACCCCTAACGATCTCCTCCTTCACCACCTTATTTATTGGGAAATCTACTACATAGGTGTGTCCAACCTAAAGGGTGGGGGCTGTTGGAGACACACTGAACTTGTTTGACTATGTGTGTGTATGTGAGTGTAAATTACGTACATGTGTGCCATTGTTACAAAAACATCCCGTTGCAGCTGGTGTTGATGGCTCCATCCACTGTTGAACCTTGCTCCTGTTTAGTCTTTAAAACTTATCTCATCCCAACCACATCCTCGAAAAGGTGGTTGCGTCCCTAAACTTTCACACAGTGCAGTCAGCATTCGTGAGTATAAAGGTGAGCATATAATGAATAAAAGGATTATAAATGTGAATGTTAATCATACACATTTATAATCAAGCATTATATCTTTATTAAAAGCATAAGCGTTCTTCAATTAATGATTGCAGGCATAAGCGTTCTTCTTTGCAAGCATAATCAATTTATCATTGCAGGCATAAGTGTTCTTCATTGCGAGCATAATCAATCAATCAATAATAATGTAACATTAATAATAACACTAATAATAAGCGAATGTACGATAACTAAAATAATCAACCTATCATTCCCCCCTGTATATCCTACATTTGCTCACATCATCGCACAGAACCTTCCTGACGGACTTTATTCAGCGGAGACATGTACATGCAAAATAGGTAGACCCAGGGGTCGAAAAGATAGAGGTAACAACCAGATCAAAAACAATCCGAAACAGAACCCAGGAAAAGATGGTAAACATCGTCCACAACATCCTGATATCAAAATGAAAACAAGTCACAACAACCCGAGTTGTTTTCCACATCAGAATCACTGCCATCCAAAAGTAACAGCAGAGGGTAAATTCCATTCACTTTAGACGTCGTGGGTACCATAACCGTAGTGATAAATTGGATAAGCAGAGCTTTCGATACAGGGACCTCAGCAACATCCACACAATGTCGAGATAGCTGAGGAAAAATAATTTCAAAGATTAAAACATAACACACCAGTATTTTACGTGACAAAGGTCTCACTCCATAACTCTGATGACAGGGCGTGGTCACGCCGGAGCGATCCGGTTCAGTGTGCGGGGCCCTCAGGGCGTGGTTGAACAGCACCGCTCACCACATGCCGCACACGCTCGATTGGCCTCAACCAAGAGCACATTGACCGCTATGCGATCCCGGAGCACCATCAGAGAGGTGACTGTCAATTTTTTACTTCCAATTGCCAAAAAGGCTTCCTCAGTACAATTTGCAAGCTTCTGGACAATGTAGTGGAGGTAGCAGATCCCGTCAGCACGTTTATAAAAATGGACTCTCACCGTGCAGCAACCTGGTTAACCAATTTATACTCATCTGGTACGCCACGAGGAACTCCAGTTACACCAACGTAGGTGGAATCTCAAATATCCTCTCCTGTGGACAGAAACATAGTCATTGATAAAGCAGTGACACCAATGCGCAAACACCTGTGACAACCCTTAAAGCAGAGCTCTTTCATGATTTTTCGCAAAGAAAAAGAAAAACCCTCCGCCTCGATAATCATCATTTGCCAATAAAATTTGTTCGACGTACATTACTACATTTCATCGTATCCACATTAACATAAAATAAAAGAACAACAGAAAGAAATATAGTTCAACTTTCAGCAAAGAATAACTATATTAATGTCGTGTTGTTTTCTATTTTCCTTTTACCATAAAAGAAAAGATCCTCAACGCATAAAATTATCCAAAAAATGTATTTAAAATCCGTATTTGAACCTTTATGATCAAATTAATACACCATTTGAACTAGAAATAAATCAATAAACAGTAATACATTCAAATTCATTCCAGCAACATCAACCAAGGAGCACAATACATAATCACTTCAACCTCCAAAACAAAACCGAATAAAACAAGTTATGCTCTTTTTTATTACCCTTGGTGCGTTTGCCCTTTGCCCAGAACATACATATAATTTATTTTCATAATGAGATCGATTAGATTGATTATAAATAAAACACTTTTGCCTCCAAAACAAAATGTATCCAACAATTTGTGCCAAAATTTGTTTTTTCTTTACTTTTCCCAAGATCATCTAAATCACTGGTGTCAAAGTCGAAACCCCACATACATTTATGTGGCCCGCGAAAACAATTCACGCGCATCAACTTCCATGAACCCTGCTAAAATTTGTACCGAATGTCAAATTTTTATATACGACAAATGTCGAGATTTTGTGATAATGTTGTTACCTGCTAACACTCACTCAGACAATAATTGAACAAAATATGACTGGTTTCAGAATTGGCAATTCATTCATATGATGTTATTAATCAATAATTTCAGCATTGTATTATTTCTGATATACACTCCATGTACATCACTTTGTATACAGCGATGGTTGATTTAAGTTGCTCTATAAACACAGTTGAGTTGAGTTGTGCAATTAATAACATGTAACCATTTCATCAAATTTCACCATCGTACCGCCCACGAAGGAATGTGTAACCCAAAGCGTCCCGTGACAAAACCGAGTTTGACACCCCTGGTCTAGATCTATTAGCAAAATGTAGGTTATTATTAAAAATACATCCCTCTCACATGTGCTAAAGGAGAGCACAAATACCATAAAAGAAAGAGACAACAGTTTTTCATATGTTAGTGTGATCATATAACAGGAATGACATGCTACCACTGATACTCAGCATGTCGACAGAAACACTCCCTAAATGAGTGCAAAGGTGTCTTGAAACCTCTTCCGCCGGCCGTTTGATGTTCCCAGTAACTAAAATACTGTGCCCATCGCGTCACCGACTTCGCTCACCTTTCTCGGTGGATGTTTCTATCGAGATGACCTTTACAATGTCCGTCAATCGGTGTGGTCAGCAACCCTTCAAAGAAGTACAATGTTTCTTTTTCATGTTTTCGAATCAGAGCCAGGTCTGCTGGAACCATCATTTTGTCCTGCTGTGAAAAAGCACAATCGTCCTACGGCAATCTCAATTCATTGTTTTTTCTAAACTCTCTCGCATATTTTCAACCGAATTAGCTTACACAAGTACACAATTTTGTAGAAAATATCAATAATTTACATGGTCTCCCAAACAATATTTCAAACAAAGAAAGAGACACAATTTTCGTAATAGTAATATAACATAAATCAATTCCATTTCAATTCAAATTCTTTAATTGAATTTTAACCATATAATTTCATACTTGCTACCAATCCCGCAGACTGGATGGCGGGAGCAATAGTGTCTCGAATAAAATGTGAAACATGCGTTCTGTTTGATCAATTAACCTGTTCACAAAATGTGTTCCATTGCCATAAATTCCCGACCCGTTTTGGAAAAGCCTCAACCAAACCCAGGCAATATGGCATCCCTTCAATGAAACCCATGTACATTATCTGTAAATATAGAAACTGACCCCATTCTAGATACAAATTACCTTGTGTATTAAAACATTGGTTAAAACCCATTGGTTGTATAATGTTTCCGAACCAGAGACACTATTCCCCCTGCCAACGCATGAGATAATCCATGACGCAAAAAAGAATTTTGGGCAAAATGGTTTCACTGTCAGTGCTGACATAAACCCCATCTTGCATAAACCCCAACATCTTGCTCTGTTGTTCTTGCTGATAGTCAGCAAGTCCCCCCTCTCAAAAAAATAAAAATAAAGAAATAAACAAAGCAGAAGCACCTTTTGCTGCTCCGCCGCCGCGTGTGCCACGCAATACATCACGCACAATACAATATACCCCAATTTGTAAGGCGCTTTCACAACAGCCGCAGCCTTAACAAAGCGCCCCACAAAATAGTCAATATAAAGTAAAACAATAAACACATAACATAAAACACGGACATCCTAACCACTTTTCCCTCACACTCTTCGTTGTTGAAATACCATATACACATAGATATACCGTATGTATTTTTTTATGTTACTCTTAAGCCTAATCCTAACAATCATGTTGGCCATCATGTTGACCAGAAAATGTGTGACCAACCTGCTGTGTTTAAAAAACAGGTTCAAAAGCAAACCGCAAAGTAACTAGATAAATCAGTTTTAAGCCAATAAACTGATGCGATGTCGTAATGTAATGGAGCACCAACTTTGAGTCAGAGAGAAAAGTGACGTACAAATATGCTAGCGTATTAGCTCAAACAGTATGTGTACAAACCGAAAGTTGTATAGACCTGCTTAAGTATAGCCTGCACAAGGGGAAATGCGGTTGTTTGTATCTAGATTTCTTCCTTCGCCCGTCAAAGTGAGATATACACAATAAATGACCCATCACTATATTAATTAATTCATTCAATCATTCATTTTCCGATTCGCTTCATCCTCACAAGGGTCACGGGTTTTGCTGGAGCCTATCCCAGCCATCTTCGGGCAGCAGGTGGGGGACACCCTGAACTGGTTGCCAACCAATTACAGGGCACACACAGACACGTACAACCACAGACACGTACAACCATCCAAGCCCATGCTCACACCTAGGGACGATTTAGAGTGTCCAATCAGCCTGCCATGCATATTATTGCAATATCAATATCAAACAAATTAAAACACACAAAGAACAAGGGGCAGGACTAGAAAAGTTTGTTGTACTACCTCCTACAACCTCTCAAATCACTATTGCCAGTTTATATGCCCAACAAACAAACAAACAAACAAACAAACAAACACTCATCAGGGAGCAGTAATAAGGCAGTAGGGTCAAGTACCGTGCATTTTTTCAGTGTTAAATGGGATTGACATTACAACATGGCCGTGCATAACAAAAGCCTAGCAGGCAAAAAAACTACATGTTAGTGTACAGCAGCTCATCCACTTGTTTCTTTTGGGGCTTTTTCTTGCACTCTTCCAGCATGCAGAGTTCGCACCATACACTGTTCAAGGCTGCCAAGTGGCTTATCTACGCCGCAACTGTCTTTGGTAAACACCACCTAGGGTTTGTGATTTTCAAAAATGCCACTGCTGACCTTAAAACGTGCAGTCCTTCTAAGTTAATGAAGCCAATTCTAAATTCTCCACACGTGACCTTGAAACATAAACATTGACTAAAGCTGGAAGATTTTGCTCTTGTGATGAACGAAATTAGAAATCCAGCCTGTGTATGCACAAATGAGACATGGCTTAAAATCTTACATTTTTTTCATGACTCAAACCAACATGAATTTGTATGTTCGACGTTATGATTGGTAGTTCATAGCTTCAACTCTTCAACTAGTCATTAAATTTAAATTTCATAATGAGGGAAAGCACAACACTATCCAAGGATAGCAACGTTGTAACTGAATTTACATAATCTCATGACACAAGACCATCATTTCTCCCACATCAGGAGCCGTGATGGCTCTTCTCAAGTTTCAAGAGAAATGTGCATCTTGTGATCATAATGTACAAAACAATGTAATATAATCGGAACATCCTGGCAAATAGCAGCGTAACAGAAGCAGTCATAAAACAAATAATAAGATAATTAAAACCCACAGACATGTAACAGTTACACATCATCCAAATCAAGGCCTTCACTGTAGACTTACACATTCTACCTCCTCCCAGAAAGTTAACAACGTCCTGCATACTTCCACCCACGACCACTTAACACAAACAAAAACCGTGTCTATGACTTACAAACAACTTTCTTAGCACCTCGTGACCTTCCGGCCCTTTTCAAACTAAACACATGATGACTTCTTCTGTCGTAGCATCGCTGTGTCAAACCTCACCTGTCTGTTCCTTTTATCATTCAACATACTTAACTTCCATTTTCACCTTACGTCTCACCATCAACACTTTCACTTGCCTTTCACTTTCACTTTCACTTGCCTTTCACCCACTATAAGTATCCAAAACTCTCTGTGTCACCACACCCAAACTCAACCTTTTTCTTTTTATTTGATTTACACATACTTCATGTAGCGCAGGTTGAAATAATGAAGCTTAAGGGATTAAAATTGCTACAGTTACAGGTAATCACAATAGATGCCGTACAAACCTCCCACACTGCAAAAGCCAGAAAATAAACAAGCCACTGTCACTTTCCGTGTTCCTTCAAAATGAAACTTCCTTCCATCACGAAGCAAACAAGGAAAGTTGCGATCTTTTGCTGAGAAGCAGGAATGTCTCATCATTCACTTACAAATTTACTCTTGGGACAGCCACGGGAAACGTGGCCTTTCGCCCCACAACTCCAACAAATAATCTCTCTGTCATTTTCGCACATAGTTCTAATATTATCCTGCAGGTGCATTAATGTTTGCGTGTTCAGCTGACCCGCGAAATTATATTTACTTATCCACAAATCTAAATGTTTTATCTTTGAAGGACATTGGCTCTCTACGAATCTCCAGTCCTTACACCTCAACTGCATTCTAGGACCAGTATCCCCGGTCTTACTATTTTGCATTCCCATTTTGCAAATTTGAGAGTCAGCAGTTTACCTAGGGTAACTATGCTAACTTTGCCCTTGAACAGGGTGACAATTTCTCCGACTGAGGTAATTTCAACCTTCTACCACCAAAGTGTACCAAAGTACACCAAAGTGGCGGGAAATTCTTGCATCTGCTTCCTCAGATAGTTGTCACACCAAATGTCCTGTTCAATGAGGTAGCAAACCTCCACTCACACAGTTACACAGTCACCCATGAAGCGCATTTCATCCGATTACATTCAACCTAGGTACCGTTCTACACACACACTATTTACACACGGAGTTTAAGCACGACAGGACACAGTCGCTACGTACAGGACACCGTCGCTCTCACAGTTCTAAAGACAATATTTACAACACGGAGTTTAAGCACGCGCAGGACACCGTCGCCCTAACAGTTTTAAAGACTATACTCTGTCTATATGCCTGATAGGGACTAGTATGGCTCAGGGCTTTAAACGGCGTTAAAGACCACGTCTTTGCCGGCGCGCAAACACTCAATCAACGCTTGAAAGAGTTCCTTCCCAAAGGACCCCCTCTCAGGCTCAACACCGGCCCTGAGAGAGTTCCAACTAGAAACAGGTTCAAAGACCACCCTGACCTCTGTCTTCTAAAAACCCGGCGCGCAACACTCAGTCAACCCTTGAAAGAGTGTCAATGCGGAGTTTAAGTACGTACAGGACACCGCCGCCCTACTCACCAAGAGTCGTCCTCTCTCCTCGGGATTCGCGTCAACCCTCGGCCCCCAGACGAGGAGCCGAAACCCAGTCCCGGAAAGGGTGTTTTTGCCGTGGCCACGGTCTTCCTGGCCGTCGACTCAGCGTCTGGAGGCGTCAGGTATATTGCGATCCCGGACGAGCCCCCAAAAATGTCAGGTTTATCCAATGTGACACTCAGGAATAAAACACAAAGAGGAGACAGGAGACTCAATTCTGGTACCAGGAGGGAACGAGGAGAAGCGTTAGGTTTCAGTTCTCCGCACGTCACCCCTAACGATCTCCTCCTTCACCACCTTATTTATTGGGAAATCTACTACATAGGTGTGTCCAACCTAAAGGGTGGGGGCTGTTGGAGACACACTGAACTTGTTTGACTATGTGTGTGTATGTGAGTGTAAATTACGTACATGTGTGCCATTGTTACAAAAACATCCCGTTGCAGCTGGTGTTGATGGCTCCATCCACTGTTGAACCTTGCTCCTGTTTAGTCTTTAAAACTTATCTCATCCCAACCACATCCTCGAAAAGGTGGTTGCGTCCCTAAACTTTCACACAGTGCAGTCAGCATTCGTGAGTATAAAGGTGAGCATATAATGAATAAAAGGATTATAAATGTGAATGTTAATCATACACATTTATAATCAAGCATTATATCTTTATTAAAAGCATAAGCGTTCTTCAATTAATGATTGCAGGCATAAGCGTTCTTCTTTGCAAGCATAATCAATTTATCATTGCAGGCATAAGTGTTCTTCATTGCGAGCATAATCAATCAATCAATAATAATGTAACATTAATAATAACACTAATAATAAGCGAATGTACGATAACTAAAATAATCAACCTATCAGTGTTTTTATCCGAAAAAATGAAAAAAACGACATAGTGTAGTAAGGCGTTTTTAGCCCAAAAAAAACGACAAAAACGACATAGTATAGTAAGGCGTTTTTATCGAAAAAAACGACATAGTATAGTAAGGCGTTTTTAGCCGAAAAAAACCCAACAAAAACAACATAATATAGTAAGGCGTTTATAGCCGAAAAAAAAGACCATATATAGTAAGGCATTTTTAGCCGAAAAAAATGACAAAAACGACATAGTATAGTAAGGCGTTTTAGACTAAAAACGACATAATATAGTAAGGCGTTTTTAGCGAAAAACCCGACAAAACGACATAGTATAGTAAGGCGTTTTAGCGAAAAACGACATAGTATAGTAAGGCATTTTAGTCGAAAAAAACGACGTAGTATAGTAAGGCGTTTTTAGCCGGAAAAAAAAAGAAAAAAAAAGACATAGTATAGTAAGGCGTTTTTAGCAGAAAAAACCCGACAAAAAAGACATAGTATAGTAAGGCGTTTTTAGCCGAAAAACCCCTAACAAAAACGACATAATATAGTAAGGCGTTTTTAGCCGAAAACCCCCCGACAATAACGACTTAGTATAGTAAGGCGTTTTTAGCCAAAAAAAACCGACAAAAACGACATAGTATAGTAAGGCGTTTTTTATAGAAAAAAACGACATAGTAAAGTAAGGCGTTTAAGCCCAAAAAAAAAACGACAAAAACGACATAGTATAGTAAGGCGTTTTTAGCCGAAAAAAACCCAACAAAAACAACATAATATAGTAAGGCGTTTATAGCCGAAAAAAAAGACCATATATAGTAAGGCATTTTTAGCCGAAAAAAATAACAAAAACGACATAGTATAGTAAGGCGTTTTTAGCCGAAAAACCCCCGACAAAAACGACCTAGTATAGTAAGGCGTTTTTAGACGAAAAAAACGACATACTATAGTAAGGCGTTTTTAGACGAAAAAACCCGACAAAAACGACATAGTATAGTAAGGCGTTTTTAGCCGAAAAAAACGACATAGTATAGTAAGGCGTTTTTAGCCGGAAAAAAAATGAAAAAAAAGACATAGTATAGTAAGGCGTTTTTAGCAGAAAAAAACGACATAGTATATATAGTAAGGCGTTTTTAGCCGGAAAAAAAATGAAAAAAAAGACATAGTATAGTGAGTTTTTAGCAGAAAATACCCGACAAAAAAGACATAGTATAGTTAGGCGTTTTTAGCCACAAAAACGACATTGTATAGTAAGGCGTTTTTTATCGAAAAAAACGACATAGTAAAGTAAGGCGTTTTTAGCCGAAAAAACACGACAAAAACGACATAGTATAGTAAGGCGTTTTTAGCCGAATAAAAGGACCATATATAGTAAGGCGTTTTTAGCCGAAAAAAACGACATAGTATAGTAAGGCGTATTTAGCCGAAAAAAACGACGTAGTATAGTAAGGCATTTTTTGCCGAAAAAAACGACTTAATATAGTAAGGCGTTTTTAGCCAAAAAAACCCGACAAAAACGACATAGTATAGTAAGGCGTTTTTTATCGAAAAAACACGTCAAAAATGATTGGGGCGTCTTTGAAACTTCAACGGGCACACTGGATGAATACACAGACACTGTAACATCATACATCAGTTTCTGTGAGGACATGTGTGTACCAACGAAGTCCTTCCGTTCCTTCAACAATAACAAGCCATGGTTTACTCCCAAACTCAGGCAACTCAGGAAAGAGAAAGAGGCCGATTTGAAGTGGAGATCGGGCACTGTACAAACACGCCGAAACCAATTGACGAAGGAAATTAACATCGCAAAGAGAAGCTATGCAGAGAGGCTGAAAACCAGTTCTCTGCTAACGACTCTGCATCTGTGTGGAATGGCCTGAAAGCAATCACAAACTATAGAACGCCATCCCCCAAACAGTGAACAATAAGGGTCTTGCTGATGAACTAAACACGTTTTTCTGCAGATTTGAAAAGGACACCCCATTTCCCACACTCACCCACCTCTACCAGATACTACTCTATCTACCCCCACCCTCTTTTTTCTCCACTACAGATCCACGAACAGGACGTGAGACGGCTCTTCAAGCAGCAGAAGATCAAGAAAGCTGCGGGGCCCGACAAAGTGTCCCCTCCTGCCTGAAAGTCTGCGCTGACCAGCTGGCTCCGGTCTTCACACAAATCTTCAACAGATCCCTGAGCTGTGTGAGGTCCCATCCTGCTTCAAACAGTCTACCATCATCCCAGTTCCCAAGAAATCGGCAACATCGAACTGAACGACTACAGGCCTGTCGCTCTGACGTCTGTGGTCATGAAGTCCTTTGAACGCCTTGTGCTGAACCACCTAAAGAACGTCACCGGACCCCTGCTGGACCTCTTCAGTTTGCCTACCGGGCAAACAGGTCTGTGGAGGACGCAGTCAACATAGGTCTGCACTACATCCTCGAGCACCTCGACAGCACAGGGACCTCACGCAAGGATCCTGTTTGTGGATTTCAGCTCGGCGCTCAACACCATCATACCGAACTCCTCACCCCCAAACTCCTCCACCTCGGTGTGTCCCCTACGATCTGCCAGTGGATCCTCAGCTTCCTGACGGACGGACACAACAGGTGAGACTGGGAGCGACAACATCACCAACACGCACCACTAGCACTGGAGCCCCACAGGGATGTGTCCTCTCTCCACTGCTCTTCTCCCTCTACACAAACGACTGCACCTCAACAAGTCCAGCTGTCAAACTCATAAAGTTCGCAGACGACACCACGGTCATCGGTCTCATCAAAGACGGCGACGAGTCTGCGTACCGACAACAAGTGGAGCAGCTGGAGCTTTGGTGCAGCCGACACAACCTCGGCTGAACACGCTCAAGACGGTAGAGATGATCGTGGACTTCAGGAAACATCCTTCTCCAGAGTTGCCCTCACACTATCCAACTGCCCTGTGTCAACCGTCGAGACCTTCAAGTTCCTGGGAATCACAGTCTCCCAGGACATGAAGTGGGAAGTCAACACCATCTCCATCCTGAAAAGGGCCCAGCAGAGGATGTACTTCCTGAGGCTGCTGAGGAAGCACGGCCTGCCACAGGAGGTGCTACGTCAGTTCTACACGGCAGTCATCGAATCAATCCTGTGTTCTTCCATCACGGTTTGGTTTGGGGCCGCCACAAAGAAGGACAAAATCCGACTTCAACGGACAATTAGGACGGCGGAAAAAATCATTGGCACCGCCCTACCCACTCTTGAGGACTTGCACACCGCAAGAATCAAGACAAGGGCACGGAAAATCCTCCTGGATCCCCGCATCCTGCCCACCACCTTTTCCAGTTACTCCCTCAGGCAGGCGCTACAGATCCATGCGCACCAAATCCAGCAGACACTTGAACAGCTTCTTCCTCTAGCCATTAACTCCTAAACAGTCACTGACGTAGTCACTCTTCTTGTGCAACAAATATTGTATCTCTCTAAAATGGTTCAATGATTTTCTGCACCAACTGTACAAACTGTAATAGTATTGTATTCTACCACTGATCACTTTAGCTCTGCTTGAAACTATGGTTCACTTACATTATGAAATTTCCTTCCATACCAATTTGTCATGTTCTTGTTTATGATGATACTAATGCAGCGTGTATACCGGAGACAAATTCCTTGTGTGTTCTACATACTTGGCCAATAAAGATGATTCTGATTCTGATTCTGATTCTGATAGTATAGTAAGGCGTTTTTAGCCGAAAAACCCCCCATTAAAAACGACATAATATAGTAAGGCGTTTATAGCCGAATAAAAAGACCATATATAGTAAGGCGTTTTTAGCCAAAAAAAATGACAAAAACGACATAGTATAGTAAGGCGTTTTTAGCCAAAAAACCCCCGACAATAACGACTTAGTATAGTAAGGCGTTTTTAGACGAAAAAAACGACATAGTATAGTAAGGCGTTTTTAGCCGAAAAAAAACAACAAAAACGACATAGTATATTAAGGCGTTTTTAGCCGAAAAAAACGACATAGTATAGTAAGGCGTATTTAGCCGAAAAAAACGACATAGTATAGAAAGGCATATTTTGCCGAAAAAAACGACTTAGTATAGTAAGGCGTTTTTAGCCAAAAAAAACCGACAAAAACGACATAGTATAGTAAGGCGTTTTTTATCGAAAAAAACGACATAGTAAAGTAAGGCGTTTTTAGCCCAAAAAAAACGACAAAAACGACATAGTATAGTAAGGTGTTTTTAGCCAAAAACCCCAACAAAAACAACATAATATAGTAAGGCGTTTATAGCCGAAAAAAAAGACCATATATATTAAGGCATTTTTAGCCGAAAAAAATAACAAAAACGACATAGTATAGTAAGGCGTTTTTAGCTGAAAAAAACGACATAGTACAGACGCTCCCCAGGTTACGAACGAGTTACGTTCCGGACGATTGTTCATAAGGTGAATTCGTTCGTAAGTTGCTTCAGTGCTATATTTTGTCTGGAATGTATGTTTAAGGCTTATATTGACATCCATATAACGGGGAGAGAGCTTTTCGTCACATTCTTCAGGGCTCAAGGGTTAGCTGCCGGTAAACTAGCAGCGGCTTCAGCGGGGGAGAGTAGACGACAGGTCGTCGACCGGCGTGCCGGAGCCTCCCCGCCCGTTCCACCGTCACACGCCCGCCCCCCACACCTCTCCCCGCGGCCGCCTTCAAACGTCGCCGCCGCCGTCGCCTCCGCCGTCCTCCTCCGCCCCGTTCGCACTCGGAAAAAGGCGCGCAATACAAAATCTAACTTTTTTTTTTTCGACAGACCCGTGAAAATGTTCGTATGTACCGTTTGTTTGTAACTCGGATGTTCGTAACTCGGGGAGTGTCTGTATAGTAAGGCGTTTTTAGACGAAAATAACGACATAGTATAGTAAGGCGTTTTAGCGAAAAAACCCGACAAAACGACATAGTATAGTAAGGCGTTTTAGCGAAAAAACGACATAGTATATTAAGGCGTTTTAGCCGAAAAAATGAAAAAGACATAGTATAGTAAGGCGCGTTTAGCAAAAAACGACATAGTATAGTAAGGCGATTTTATAAAAACGACATAGTATAGTAAGGCATTTTTTGCCGAAAAACGACTTAGTATAGTAAGGCGTTTTAGCCAAAAAATGACAAAACGACATAGTATAGTATAAGGCATTTTTAGCGAAAAACGACATAGTATAGTAAGGCATTTTTGCGAAAAACGAGTTAGTATAGTAAGGTGTTTTAGCCGAAAAAATGAAAAAAACGACATAGTATAGTAAGGCGTTTTTAGCCGAAAAAACCCGAAAAAAAAGGACATAGTTTTTAGCCGAAAAAAACGACATAGTATAGTAAGGCGTTTTTAGCTGAAAAAACAACAAAAGCGACCTAGTATAGTAAGGCATTTTAGCGAAAAACGACATAGTATAGTAAGGCATTTTTGCCAAAAACCCGTAAAAACGACATAGTATAGTAAGGCATTTTTTGCGAAAAACGACATAGTATAGTAAGGCATTTTTTGCGAAAAACGAGTTAGTATGGTAAGGTGTTTTTAGCCGAAAAATGAAAAAACGACATAGTATAGTAAGGCGTTTTTAGCCGAAAAAAAACGACAAAAACGACATAGTATAGTAAGGCGTTTTTATCGAAAAAAACGACATAGTATAGTAAGGCGTTTTTAGCCGAAAAAAAACCAACAAAAACAACATAATATAGTAAGGCGTTTATAGCCGAAAAAAAAGACCATATATAGTAAGGCATTTTTAGCCGAAAAAAATGACAAAAACGACATAGTATAGTAAGGCGTTTTTAGACGAAAAAAACGACATAATATAGTAAGGCGTTTTTAGCCGAAAAAACCCGACAAAAACGACATAGTATAGTAAGGCGTTTTTAGCCGAAAAAAACGACATAGTATAGTAAGGCATTTTTAGTCGAAAAAAACGACATAGTATAGTAAGGCGTTTTTAGCCGGAAAAAAAAAAAAGACATAGTATAGTAAGGCGTTTTTAGCAGAAAAAACCCGACAAAAAAGACATAGTATAGTAAGGCGTTTTTAGCCGAAAACCCCCCAACAAAAACGACATAATATAGTAAGGCGTTTATAGCCGAATAAAAAGACATAGTATAGTAAGGCGTTTTTAGCCGAAAAAAATGACAAAAACGACATAGTATAGTAAGGCGTTTTTAGCCGAAAAACCCCCGACAATAACGACTTAGTATAGTAAGGCGTTTTTAGCCGAAAAAAACGACATAGTATAGTAAGGCGTATTTAGCCGAAAAAAACGACATAGTATATAGTAAGGCATATTTTGCCGAAAAAAACGACAAAGTATAGTAAGGCGTTTTTAGCCAAAAAAACCCGACAAAAACGACATAATATAGTAAGGCGTTTTTTATAGAAAAAAAACGACATAGTAAAGTAAGGCGTTTTTAGCCCAAAAAAACCCGACAAAAACGACATAGTATAGTAAGGCGTTTTTAGCGAAAAACCCAACAAAAACAACATAATATAGTAAGGCGTTTATAGCGAAAAAAAGACCATATATAGTAAGGCATTTTAGCGAAAAAATAACAAAACGACATAGTATAGTAAGGCGTTTTAGCGAAAAACGACATAATATAGTAAGGCGTTTTTAGACGAAAAACCCCCCATTAAAAACGCCATAATATAGTAAGGCGTTTATAGCCGAATAAAAAGACCATATATAGTAAGGCGTTTTTAGCCGAAAAAAATGACAAAAACGACACAGTATAGTAAGGCGTTTTTAGCCGAAAACCCCCCCCAACAAAAACGACATAATATAGTAAGGCGTTTTTAGCCGGAAAAAACGACATGGGATAGTAAGAAGTTTTTAGCCCAAAAAAATGACAAAAACGACATAGTATAGTAAGGCGTTTTTAGCCGAAAAAAAACCGACCATGTAGAGTAAGGCGTTTTATCCCCCAAAAAACAACCATGTATAGTAAAGCGTTTTTAGCCGAAAAAAATGACCATGTATAGTAAGGCGTTTTTAAACGAAAAAACGACCATGTATAGTAAGGCGTTTTTAAACGAAAAAACCACCATGTATAGTAAGGCGTTTTTAAATGAAAAAAACAGCCATGTATAGTAAGGCGTTTTCACCCGAAATAAAACGACCATGTATCGCAAGGCGTTTTTAGACAATAAAAAAACGACCATGCATAGTAAAGCGTTTTTAGCCGAAAAAAACGACCATGTGTAGGAAGGTTTTTATTAGCTGAAAAAAAACGACATAGTATAGTCGGGTGTTTTTAGCCGAAAAAAACCAGCAAAAACGACATAGTATAGTAAGGCGTTTTTAGACGAAAAAAACTACAAAAACGACATAGTATAGTCAGGCGTTTTTAGCCGAAAAAAAAAGACAAAAACGACATAATATAGTAAGGCGATTTTAGCCGAAAAAAACGACATAGTATAGTAAGGTATTTTTTGCTGAAAAAAACCATCAAAAACGATATAGTATAGTAAGGCGTTTTTAGCCGAAAAAAACGATATAGTATATTAAGGCGTTTTTAGCCGAAAAAAACGACAAAAGCGACATAATATAGTAAGGCGATTTTAGCCGAAAAAAACGACATAGTATAGTAAGGTATTTTTTGCCGAAAAAACCCATCAAAAACGATATAGTATAGTAAGGCGTTTTTAGCTGAAAAAACCCGACAAAAACGATATAATATAGCAAGGCGTTTTTAGCCCAAAAAAACGACATAGTATAGTAAGGTATTTTTTGCCAAAACCCCGAAAAACGACATAGTATAGTAAGGCGTTTTTAGCCGAAAAAAACTAAAAAAATGACATAGTATGGTAAGGCGTTTTCAGCCGAAAAAAAACAACAAAAACTACAGTATTGTAAAGCGTTTTTAGCGGAAAAAAATGACCGAAAAAAAACGTCAAAAACGACATAGTATAGTAAGGCATTTTTAGCCGAAAAAAACGACATAGTATAGTAAGGTATTTTTTGCCGAAAAACCCATCAAAAATGATATAGTATAGTAAGGCGTTTTTAGCCGAAAACCCCCCAACAAAAACGACATAGTAGTAAGGCGTTTTTAGCCGAAAAAAACGACATAGTATAGTAAGGCGTTTTGAGCCGAAAAAAAACGTCAAAACAGACATAGTATAGTAAGGCATTTTTTGCCGAAAAAAAAAGAAAAAAACGACATAGTATAGTAAGGCATTTTTAGACAAAAAAAACGACATCGTATAGTAAGGCGTTTTTAGCAGAAAAAACCCGACAAAAAAGACATAGTATATTAAGTCGTTTCTAGCCAAAAAAAACAAAATAGTATAGTAAGGCGTTTTTAGCCGAAAAAACCCAACAAAAACGACATAGTATAGTAAAGCGTTCTTAGCGGGAAAAAAATGACTTATTATAGTAAGGCGTTTTTAGCTGAAAAAAATGACAAAAACGACATAGTATAGTAAGGCGTTTTTAGACGAAAAAACGACATGGTATAGTAAGGCGATTTTAGCCGAAAAAAATGACAAAAAATACATAGTATAGTAAGGCGTTTTTAGCCGAAAAAACCCGAAAAAAAAGGACGTAGTATAGTAAGGCGTTTTTAGCCGAAAAAAACCTGAAAAAGTACATAGTTTTTAGCGAAAAAAACGACATAGTATAGTAAGGCGTTTTTAGCTGAAAAAACCCGACAAAAACGACTTAGTATAGTAAGGCATTTTTGCGAAAAAACGACATAGTATTGTAAGGTGTTTTTAGCCGAAAAAAATGACAAAAATGACATAGTAAGGCGTTTTTAGCCCAAAAAAACGACAGTATATTAAGGCATTTTTAGCTGAAAAAAACGACCATGTGTAGTAAGGCGTTTTTAGCCGAAAAAAACGACATAGTAAGGCGTTTTTAGCCCAAAAAAAAGAAATAGTATAGTAAGGCGTTTTTAGCCGAAAAAATCCACCAAAAACGACATAGTATAGTAAGGCATTTTTAGCCGAAAAAAACGACAAAGTATAGTAAGGCGTTTTCAGCCGAAAAAAAACAACAAAAATGACATAGTATAGTAAAGCGTTTTTAGCGGGAAAAAAATGACATAGTATAGTAAGGCGTTTTTAGCCGAAAACCCCCCAACAAAAACGACATAGTAGTAAGGCGTTTTTAGCCGAAAAAAACGACATAGTATAGTAAGGCATTTTTTGCCGAAAAAACCCGATAAAAACGACATAGTATAGTAAGGCGTTTTTAGCCGAAAAAAACAACATAGTATAGTAAGGCGTGTTTAGCTGAAAAAAAACAACAAATACGACATAGTAGTAAGGCGTTTTTAGCCGAAAAAAACGAAATAGTATAGTAAGGCGTTTTTAGCCGAAAAAACCCACCAAAAACGACATAGTATAGTAAGGCATTTTTAGCCGAAAAAAAGACAAAGTATAGTAAGGCGTTTTCAGCGAAAAAACAACAAAAAGACATAGTATAGTAAAGCGTTTTAGCGGAAAAAAATGACATAGTATAGTAAGGCGTTTTTAGCCGAAAAACCCCAACAAAAAAACGACATAGTAGTAAGGCGTTTTTAGCGGAAAAAAACGACATTGTATAGTAAGGCGTTTTGAGCCGAAAAAATGAAAAACGACGTAGTATAGTAAAGCGTTTTAGCGAAAAACCGAAAAAAGGACATAGTTTTTAGCCGAAAAAAACGACATAGTATAGTAAGGCGTTTTTAGCTGAAAAAAAACCAACAAAAACGACCTAGTATAGTAAGGCATTTTTAGCCGAAAAAAACGACATAGTATAGTAAGGTGTTTTTAGCCGAAAAAAACGACAAAAATGACATAGTAAGGCGTTTTTAGCCCAAAAAAAAACCAGTATATTAAGGCATTTTTAATGAAAAAACCCGAAAAAAACGACATAGTATAGTAAGGCGTTTTTAGCCGAAAAAAACGACATAGTATAGTAAGGCATTTTTAGCCGAAAAAAATGACAAAAACGACATAGTATAGTAAGGCGTTTTTAGACGAAAAAAACGACATAGTATAGTAAGGCGTTTTTAGCCGAAAAAACCCGACAAAAACGACATAGTATAGTAAGGCGTTTTTAGCCGAAAAAAACGACATAGTATAGTAAGGCATTTTTAGTCAAAAAAACGACATAGTATAGTAAGGCGTTTTTAGCGGAAAAAAGAAAAAAGACATAGTATAGTAAGGCGTTTTTAGCAGAAAAAACCCGATAAAAACGACATAATATAGTAAGGCGTTTTTAGCCGAAAAAAACAACATAGTATAGTAAGGCGTGTTTAGCTGAAAAAAAACAACAAATACGACATAGTAGTAAGGCGTTTTTAGCCGAAAAAAACGAAATAGTATAGTAAGGCGTTTTTAGCCGAAAAAAACCACCAAAAACGACATAGTATAGTAAGGCATTTTTAGCGAAAAACGACAAAGTATAGTAAGGCGTTTTCAGCGAAAAAACAACAAAATGACATAGTATAGTAAAGCGTTTTAGCGGACAAAAATGACATAGTATAGTAAGGCGTTTTAGCGAAAACCCAACAAAACGACATAGTAGTAAGGCGTTTTTAACCGAAAAAACGACATAGTATAGTAAGGCATTTTTGCGAAAAATTTTTTAAAAAAGACATAGTATAGTAAGGCGTTTTTAGCGAAAAAACAACATAGTATAGTAAGGCGTGTTTAGCTGAAAAAACAACAAATTTAGACATAGTAGTAAGGCGTTTTTAGCCGAAAAAAACGAAATAGTATAGTAAGGCGTTTTTAGCGGAAAAAAACCACCAAAAACGACATAGTATAGTAAGGCATTTTTAGCCGAAAAAAACGACAAAGTATAGTAAGGCGTTTTCAGCCGAAAAAAATGACAAAAAAGACATAGTATAGTAAAGCGTTTTTAGCAGAAAAAACGACATAGTATAGTAAGGCGTTTTTTATCGAAAAACCCAAACGACATAGTAAAGGCGTTTTAAGCGGGAAAAACGACATTGTATAGTAAGGCGTTTTTAGCCGAAAAAAAATGAAAAACGACGTAGTATAGTAAAGCGTTTTTAGCCGAAAAAACCCGAAAAAAAAGGACATAGTTTTTAGCGGAAAAAAACGACATAGTATAGTAAGGCGTTTTTAGCTGAAAAAACCAACAAAAGCGACCTAGTATAGTAAGGCATTTTTAGCCGAAAAAAACGACATAGTATAGTAAGGTGTTTTTAGCCGAAAAAAACGACAAAAATGACATAGTAAGGCGTTTTTAGCCCAAAAAAACAACAGTATATTAAGGCATTTTTTAATGAAAAAACCCGAAAAAAACGACATAGTATAGTAAGGCGTTTTTAGTCGAAAAACGACATAGTATAGTAAGGCATTTTTGCCAAAAAATGACAAAACGACATAGTATAGTAAGGCGTTTTTAGCGAAAAAACGACATAGTATAGTAAGGCGTTTTTTGCCGATAAAAACGACATAGTATAGTAAGGCGATTTTAGCCGAAAAAAAAAACGACATAGTATAGTAAGGCGTTTTAGTCAAAAACAAAACGACATAGTATAGTAAGGCGTTTTAGCGAAAAAAAAAAAAAGACATAGTATAGTAAGGCGTTTTTAGCAGAAAAACCGACAAAAACAACATAATATAGTAAGGCGTTTATAGCCGAAAAAACAACATAGTATAGTAAGGCATTTTTAGCTGAAAAAACAACAAAACGACATAGTATAGTAAGGCGTTTTAGACTAAAAACGACATAGTATAGTAAGGCGTTTTAGCGAAAAAACCGACAAAACGACATAGTATAGTAAGGCGTTTTTAGCCTAAAAACGACATAGTATAGTAAGGCATTTTTAGTCGAAAACGACATAGTATAGTAAGGCGTTTTTAGCGGAAAAAAGAAAAAAAGACATAGTATAGTAAAGCGTTTTTAGCAGAAAAACAAAAAGACATAGTATAGTAAGGCGTTTTTAGCCGAAAAACCCCTAACAAAAACGACATAATATAGTAAGGCGTTTATAGCGGAATAAAAAGACATAGTATAGTAAGGCGTTTAAGCCCAAAAACCGACAAAACGACATAGTATAGTAAGGCGTTTTAGCGAAAAACCCAACAAAAGGACATAATATAGTAAGGCGTTTATAGCCAAAAAAGACATAGTATAGTAAGGCATTTTTAGCTGAAAAAATAAAAAACGACATAGTATAGTAAGGCGTTTTAGCGAAAAAACGACATAGTATAGTAAGGTGTTTTAGCGAAAAAAACGACAAAATGACATCGTAAGGCGTTTTAGCCCAAAAAACGACATACTATAGTAAGGCGCTTTTAGACGAAAAACCGAAAAACGACATAGTATAGTAAGGCGTTTTTAGCCGAAAAACGACATAGTATAGTAAGGCATTTTAGCCGGAAAAAATGACAAAACGACATAGTATAGTAAGGCGTTTTTAGCAGAAAAAACGACATAGTATAGTAAGGCGTTTTTAGCCGAAAAACCGACAAAACGACATAGTATAGTAAGCGTTTTTAGCAGAAAAACAAAAAGACATAGTATAGTAAGGCGTTTTTAGTAGAAAACGACATAGTATAGTAAGGCGTTTTTAGCGAAAAAAGAAAAAAACGACATAGTATAGTAAGGCGTTTTAGCAGAAAAAAACAAAAAGACATAGTAAAGTAAGGCGTTTTTAGCCGAAAAAACACGACAAAAACGACATAGTATAGTAAGGCGTTTTTAGCCGAATAAAAAGACCATATATAGTAAGGCGTTTTTAGCCGAAAAAATCACGACATAGTATAGTAAGGCGTTTTTAGCGAAAAACCCCCGACAATAACGACATAGTATAGTAAGGCGTTTTTAGACGAAAAAAACGACATAGTATAGTAAGGCGTTTTTAGCCGAAAAACCCGCCAAAACGACATAGTATAGTAAGGCGTTTTTAAAAAAAAAAACGACATAGTATAGTAAGGCGTATTTAGCCGAAAAAAACGACATAGTATAGTAAGGCATATTTTGCCGAAAAAAACGACTTAGTATAGTAAGGCGTTTTTAGCCAAAAAAAACCGACAAAAACGACATAGTATAGTAAGGCGTTTTTTATCGAAAAAAACGACATAGTAAAGTAAGGCGTTTTAGCCCAAAACCGACAAAACGACATAGTATAGTAAGGCGTTTTTAGCCGAAAAAACCCACCGAAAACGACATAGTATAGTAAGGCGTTTTTAGCGAAAAAAACGACATAGTATAGTAAGGCGATTTAGCGAAAAAAGACATAGTATAGTAAGGCGTTTTAGCCGAAAAAATGACAAAACGACATAGTATAGTAAGGCGTTTTAGACTAAAAACGACATAGTATAGTAAGGCGTTTTTATCGAAAAAACAACAAAGTAAAGCGTTTTTAGCGGAAAAATGACATAGTATAGTAAGGCGTTTTAGCCAAAAAATGACAAAAACGACATAGTATAGTAAGGCGTTTTAGCCAAAAACCGAAAAAAGGACATAGTATAGTAAGGCGTTTTAGCCGAAAAAAGAAAAAAGGACATAGTTTTTAGCGAAAAACGACATAGTATAGTAAGGCGTTTTTAGCTGAAAAACGACATAGTACAGACGCTCCCAAGGTTACTTAGCGAAAAACGACATAGGACGTATTGTTCATAAGGTGAATTCGACTCGTAAGTTGCTTCAGTGCTATATTTTGTCTGTAATGTATGTTTAAGGCTTATATTGACATCCATATAACGGGAGACAGCTTTTCGTCACATTCTTCAGGGCTCAAGGGTTAGCTGCCGGTAAACTAGCAGCGGCTTCAGCGGGGAGAGTAGACGATAGTATAGTACCGGCGTTTTAGCGAAAAAACCCGCCTAGTATAGTAAGGCGCCCGCCAAACACCTCTCGCTGCCGCCTTCAAACGCCGCCGTATAGTAAGGCTCCGCTGCCCTCCTCCGACCCGCTATAGTAAGGCATTTTTGCCGAAAAAGGCGCGCAATACAAAATAGTAACTTGTTTTTTTCCGACAGACCCGTGAAAATGTTCAGTATAGTACCGCGTTGTTTGTAACTCGGATGTTCAGAATTCGGGAAAACGTCTAGTATAGTAAGGCGTTTTTAGACGAAAATACGACATAGTATAGTAAGGCGTTTTTAGCGAAAAAAACCGACAAAACGACATAGTATAGTAAGGCGTTTTAGCGAAAAAAACGACATAGTATATTAAGGCGTTTTAGCCGGAAAAAATGAAAAAGACAGTATAGTAAGGCGTTTTTAGACGAAAAACGACATAGTATAGTAAGGCGTTTTTTGCGAAAAAAAACCCGACAAAACGACATAGTATAGTAAGGCGTTTTTATCGAAAAACGACATAGTATAGTAAGGCGTTTTTAGCGGAAAAAAACGAGACATAGTATAGTAAGGCGTTTTTAGCCGAAAAAAACGACATAGTATAGTAAGGCGTTTTTAGCCCAAATAAACGAAAAAAACGACATAGTATCGTAAGGCATTTTTAGCCGAAAAAAACGACATAGTATAGTAAGGCGTTTTTAGCGAAAAAAAGGCAACAAAAACAACATAATATAGTAAGGCGTTTTTAAAAAAAAAACGACCATAGTATAGTAAGGCGTTTTTAGCCGAAAAATGACAAAACGACATAGTATAGTAAGGCGTTTTTAGACTAAAAACGACATAGTATAGTAAGGCGTTTTAGCGAAAAAAACGACATAGTATAGTAAGGCATTTTTAGCCGAAAAAAACGACATAGTATAGTAAGGCGTTTTTAGCCGAAAAAATGACAAAACGACATAGTATAGTAAGGCGTTTTTAGTCGAAAAACGACATAGTATAGTAAGGCGTTTTTAGCGAAAAAACCGACAAAAACGACATAGTATAGTAAGGCGTTTTAGCCATATATAGTAAAAACAAAACGACATAGTATAGTAAGGCATTTTTAGCCTAAAAACGACATAGTATAGTAAGGCGTTTTTAGCGAAAAATGAAAAAACGACATAGTGTAGTAAGGCGTTTTTAGCCCAAAAAAAACGACAAAAACGACATAGTATAGTAAGGCGTTTTTATCGAAAAAAACGACATAGTATAGTAAGGCGTTTTTAGCCGAAAAAAAAACAACAAAAACAACATAATATAGTAAGGCGTTTATAGCCGAAAAAAAAGACCATATATAGTAAGGCATTTTTAGCCGAAAAAAATGACAAAAACGACATAGTATAGTAAGGCGTTTTTAGACGAAAAAAACGACATAATATAGTAAGGCGTTTTTAGCCGAAAAAACCCGACATAGTATAGTAAGGCATTTTTAGTCGAAAAAAACGACATAGTATAGTAAGGCGTTTTTAGCCGGAAAAAAAAAGAAAAAAGACATAGTATAGTAAGGCGTTTTAGCAGAAAAAACCGACAAAAAGACATAGTATAGTAAGGCGTTTTAGCGAAAAAAACAAAACGACATAGTATAGTAAGGCATTTTTAGTCTAAAAAAAGACATAGTATAGTAAGGCGTTTTAGCCGGAAAAATGAAAAAAAGACATAGTATAGTAAGGCGTTTTTAGCAGAAAAAACCCGACAAAAAAGACATAGTATAGTAAGGCGTTTTTAGCCGAAAAACCCCTAACAAAAACGACATAATATAGTAAGGCGTTTATAGCCGAATAAAAAGACATAGTATAGTAAGGCGTTTAAGCCCAAAAAAAACCGACAAAAACGACATAGTATAGTAAGGCGTTTTTAGCCGAAAAAAACCCAACAAAAACAACATAATATAGTAAGGCGTTTATAGCCGAAAAAAAAGACCATATATAGTAAGGCATTTTTAGCCGAAAAAAATAACAAAAACGACATAGTATAGTAAGGCGTTTTTAGCCGAAAAACCCCCGACAAAAACGACCTAGTATAGTAAGGCGTTTTTAGACGAAAAAAACGACATACTATAGTAAGGCGTTTTTAGACGAAAAAACCCGACAAAAACGACATAGTATAGTAAGGCGTTTTTAGCCGAAAAAAACGACATAGTATAGTAAGGCGTTTTTAGCCGGAAAAAAAATGAAAAAAAAGACATAGTATAGTAAGGCGTTTTTAGCAGAAAAAAACGACATAGTATAGTAAGGCGTTTTTAGCCGGAAAAATGAAAAAAAAGACATAGTATAGTGCGTTTTTAGCAGAAAAAACCCGACAAAAAAGACATAGTATAGTTAGGCGTTTTTAGCCACAAAAACGACATTGTATAGTAAGGCGTTTTTTATCGAAAAAAACGACATAGTAAAGTAAGGCGTTTTTAGCCGAAAAAACACGACAAAAACGACATAGTATAGTTAGGCGTTTTTAGCCGAATAAAAAGACCATATATAGTAAGGCGTTTTTAGCCGAAAAAAACGACATAGTATAGTAAGGCGTATTTAGCCGAAAAAAACGACATAGTATAGTAAGGCATTTTTTGCCGAAAAAAACGACTTAATATAGTAAGGCGTTTTTAGCCAAAAAAACCCGACAAAAACGACATAGTATAGTAAGGCGTTTTTTATCGAAAAAAACGACATAGTAAAGTAAGGCGTTTTTAGCCGAAAAAACACGTCAAAAATGACATAGTATAGTAAGGCGTTTTTAGCCGAAAAACCCCCCATTAAAAACGACATAATATAGTAAGGCGTTTATAGCCGAATAAAAAGACCATATATAGTAAGGCGTTTTAGCCAAAAAAATGACAAAACGACATAGTATAGTAAGGCGTTTTTAGCCGAAAAACCCCCGACAATAACGACCTAGTATAGTAAGGCGTTTTTAGACGAAAAAAACGACATAGTATAGTAAGGCGTTTTTAGCCGAAAAAAAACAACAAAAACGACATAGTATATTAAGGCGTTTTAATAAAAAACGACATAGTATAGTAAGGCGATTTAAAAAAAACGACATAGTATAAAAACGACATAGTATAGTAAGGCATATTTTAAGGCGTTTTTAAAAACGACTTAGTATAGTAAGGCGTTTTTAGCCAAAAAAAAACGACAAAAACGACATAGTATAGTAAGGTGTTTTTAGCCAAAAAAAAACCAACAAAAACAACATAATATAGTAAGGCGTTTATAGCCGAAAAAAAAGACCATATATATTAAGGCATTTTTAGCGAAAAAATAACAAAAACGACATAGTATAGTAAGGCGTTTTTAGCTGAAAAAAACGACATAGTACAGACGCTCCCCAGGTTACGAACGAGTTACGTTCCGGACGATTGTTCATAAGGTGAATTCGTTCGTAAGTTGCTTCAGTGCTATATTTTGTCTGTAATGTATGTTTAAGGCTTATATTGACATCCATATAACGGGGAGAGAGCTTTTCGTCACATTCTTCAGGGCTCAAGGGTTAGCTGCCGGTAAACTAGCAGCGGCTTCAGCGGGGGAGAGTAGACGACCGGTCGTCGACCGGCGTGCCGGAGCCTCCCCGCCCGTTCCACCGTCACACGCCCGCCCCACACCTCTCCCGCGTCGCTTTCATACGCCGCCGCCGCCGTCGCCTCCGCCGTCCTCCTCCGCCTGCCCGCACTCGGAAAAAGGCGCGCAATACAAAATCTAACTTTTTTTTTTTTTCGACAGACCCGTGAAAATGTTCGTATGTACCGTTTGTTTGTAACTCGGATGTTCGTAACTCGGGGAGTGTCTGTATAGTAAGGCGTTTTTAGACGAAAATAACGACATAGTATAGTAAGGCGTTTTTAGCCGAAAAAACCCGACAAAAACGACATAGTATAGTAAGGCGTTTTTAGCCGAAAAAAACGACATAGTATATTAAGGCGTTTTTAGCCGGAAAAAATGAAAAAAAGACATAGTATAGTAAGGCGTTTTTAGCCGAAAAAAACGACATAGTATAGTAAGGCGTATTTAGCCGAAAAAAACGACATAGTATAGTAAGGCATTTTTTGCCGAAAAAAACGACTTAGTATAGTAAGGCGTTTTTAGCCAAAAAAACCCGACAAAAACGACATAGTATAGTAAGGCGTTTTTTATCGAAAAAAACGACATAGTAAAGTAAGGCGTTTTTAGCCGAAAAAACACGTCAAAAACGACATAGTATAGTAAGGCGTTTTTAGCCGAAAACCCCCCCATTAAAAACGACATAATATAGTAAGGCGTTTATAGCCGAATAAAAAGACCATATATAGTAAGGCGTTTTTAGCCAAAAAAAATGACAAAAACGACATAGTATAGTAAGGCGTTTTTAGCCGAAAAACCCCCGACAATAACGACCTAGTATAGTAAGGCGTTTTTAGACGAAAAAAACGACATAGTATAGTAAGGCGTTTTTAGCCGAAAAAACCCAACAAAAACAACATAGTATAGTAAGGCGTTTTTAGCCGAAAAAACCCAACAAAAACGACATAGTATAGTAAGGCGTTTTTAGCCGAAAAAAACGACATAGTATAGTAAGGCGATTTAATAAAAAAACGACATAGTATAGTAAGGCATATTTTGACTAAAAACGACTTAGTATAGTAAGGCGTTTTAGCCAAAAACCCGACAAAACGACATAGTATAGTAAGGCGTTTTTATCGAAAAAAAAAAAAAGACATAGTAAAGTAAGGCGTTTTAGCCCAAAAAACGACAAAACGACATAGTATAGTAAGGCGTTTTAGCCCAAAAATAGTAAGGCCAACAAAATGACAACATAATATAGTAAGGCGTTTATAGCCGAAAAAAGACAAAATGATATATAGTAAGGCGTTTTAGCCTAAAAAATAACAAAACGACATAGTATAGTAAGGCGTTTTTAGCGAAAAACGACATAGTATAGTAAGGCATTTTTAACCAAGACTAAAAACGACATAGTATAGTAAGGCGTTTTAATGCAGCGAAAAAACCGACAAAACGACATAGTATAGTAAGGCATTTTTAGTAAAAACAACATAGTATAGTAAGGCGTTTTTAGCCGAAAAAAACGACATAGTATATTAAGGCGTTTTTGGTAGCCGTTTTTAGCCAAAAAATGAAAAAACGACATAGTATAGTAAGGCGTTTTAGCCAAAAACGAATGTGTAAAACCAACAAAAACGACATAGTATATTAAGGCGTTTTTAGCCGAAAAAAACGACATAGTATAGTAAGGCGTTTTTAGACGAAAAAAATTACCATGTATAGTAAGGCGTTTTTAAACGAAAGAAACGTCCATGTATAGTAAGGCGTTTTAACCCGAAAAAAACGACCATGTATAGTAAGCCGTTTTTAGACGAAAAAACGACCATATATAGTAACGCGTTTTTAGCCGAAAAAAAAGACCATGTACAGTAAGGCGTTTATAGCCAAAAAAAACTACCATGAAGAGTAAGGCATTTTTAGATGAAAAAAATGACCATGTATAATAAGGCGTTTTTAGATGAAAAAAAACGACCATGTATAGTCAGGCGTTTTTAGACGAAAAAAACGACCATGTATAGTAAGGTGTTTTTAAACGAAAAAAACAACCATGTATATATAGTAAGGCGTTTTTAGCCGAAAAAAACGTCCATGTATAGTAAGGCGTTTTTAGCTTAAAAAAACGACCGTATATTAAGGCGTTTTAACCCGAAAAAAATGACCATGTATATTAAGGCGTTTTTTGCCGAAAAAAAATGACCATGTATAGTAAGGCGTTTTTAAACGAAAAAACGACCATGTATAGTAAGGCTTTTTTAAACGAAAAAAATGACCATGTGTAGGAAGGCGTTTTTAGCCGAAAAAAACGACCATGTGTAGTAAGGCGTTTTTAGCCGAAAAAAAACTACCATGTATAGTAAGGCGTTTTAACCCCCCCCCCCAAAAAAAAACAGCCTTACTATACATGGTCGTTATTTTCATTTAAAAACGCCTTATTATACATGGTCGTTTTTTTTGTCTAAAAACACTTTTATGATACATCAGGGGTCTCAAATGCGCGGCCCGCGGGCCAACTGCGGCCACCGGGATGATAATTTGCGGTCCCCGTCTTAATATGAAAGATTAATATTAGTGCGGCCCGAAAGATTGATATGAATGACTCTTGTTGTGTGCGGAGCTGAACGAACCAATCACGGTGAGGTATTGACCCTATTCCGCCCCGCCCATTTTTTTGAGGAAATAAACTCGGAATATGGGGACGTGCTCTACTTCACTGAGCTTTTCTTGTTGATATCACACATGAGCTTAATGTTCTGAACAAGAAGCTACAAGGCCAGGGGCAACCTGTCAGTGCTGCCTATGACAACGTGAGAGCATTCTGCACAAAACTTGTGTTGTGGAAGGCCCAGCTCTCTCAGGCAACCCTTTGCCATTTCCCAGCATGCAAGGCTCTCTTGGATGCAGGCATACCATTCAGTGGTGAGAAGTATGTTGAGGCCATTTTGAAGCTCCAGAAGGAATTTGATCACAGGTTTGCAGACTTCAAGACGCACAGAGCCACATTCCAAATTTTTTCGGACCCCTTCTCCTTTGATGTGCAAGATGTCCCTCCTGTGCTTCAAATGGAGCTCATTGACCTGCAGTGCAACTCAAAGCCACGTTCAGGGAGGTGAGTGGAGAAGCAGACAAGCTTGGGCAATTTTTGAGAGAGTTGACCCCCAGCTTCCCTGAATGTTCAAGCGGACCACGTGCCTTTTTGGGAGCACATACTTGTGTGAGAAGCTCTTCTCCACTTTGAACTTCAATAAGTCCAAGTACAGGTCCAGACTTACGGATGAGCATCTTCAAGACCTACTGAGGGTCTCCACTGCTTCCTCCCTCAAGCCTAATGTGGCTCGGCTATGTGAGAAGAAGTGCTGCCAGGTCTCGAGCAGCAAGAAGTAGGCAAGAAAAGCCATGTTCAGAACAGTTCATGTTTAATGTTTCATTCATGTTCATAAAGTTAAAAGTTAAAGAACTGTTAAATTAGACATTCATTTTTTTAATTATTTTATTTAATTCATTATTTTGTGTTAAAAATAAAGATATGTGAGAACATTGGAATTATTTATCAGCGCTTTTCTTGTGGAAATCCTGATGTGGCCCAGCCTCACCCAGACTCTGCCTCCAGTGGCCCCCAGGTAAATTGAGTTTGAGACCCCTGCTATACATGGTCGATTTTTTCAGCTAAAAACGCCTTACTATACATGGTCGGTTTTTTTCGGCTGAAAACACCTTACTATACATGGTGGGGTTTTTTCGGGTTAAAACGCCTTACTGTACATGGTCATTTTTTCATTTAAAAACGCCTTACTATACATGGTCATTTTTTTTCGTCTAAAAACACCTTACTATACATGGTCGTTTTTTTCGGCTGAAAACACCTTACTATACATGGTGGGGTTTTTTCGGGTTAAAAACGCCTTACTATACATGGTCGATTTTTTCAGCTAAAAACGCCTTACTATACATGGTCGTTTTTTTCGCTGAAAACACCTTACTATACATGGTGGGTTTTTTCGGTTAAAACGCCTTACTATACATGGTCGATTTTTTCAGCTAAAACGCCTTACTATACATGGTCGTTTTTTTCGCTGAAAACACCTTACTATACATGGTGGGTTTTTTCGGTTAAAACGCCTTACTATACATGGTCTTTTTTCCGCTGAAAACACCTTACTATACATGGTGGGTTTTTTCGGTTAAAACGCCTTACTATACATGGTCGATTTTTTCAGCTAAAAACGCCTTACTATACATGGTCGTTTTTTTCGGCTGAAAACACCTTACTATACATGGTGGGGTTTTTTCGGGTTAAAAACGCCTTACTATACATGGTCGATTTTTTCAGCTAAAAACGCCTTACTATACATGGTCGTTTTTTTTCGGCTGAAAACACCTTACTATACATGGTGGGGTTTTTTCGGGTTAAAACGCCTTACTATACATGGGCGTTTTTTTCGGCTGAAAACACCTTACTATACATGGTGGGGTTTTTTCGGGTTAAAACGCCTTACTATACATGGGCGTTTTTTCGGCTAAAAACGCCTTACTATACATGGTCATTTTTTTCATTTAAAAACGCCTTACTATACATGGTCATTTTTTTTCGTCTAAAAACACCTTACTATACATGGTGTTTTTTTCGGTTTAAAACGCCTTACTATACATGGTCGATTTTTTTCAGCTAAAAACGCCTTACTATACATGGTCGTTTTTTCGCTGAAAACACCTTACTATACATGGTGGGGTTTTTTCGGTTAAAACGCCTTACTATACATGGTCGATTTTTTCAGCTAAAAACGCCTTACTATACATGGTCGCTTTTTTTTCGCTGAAAACACCTTACTATACATGGTGGGGTTTTTTCGGGTTAAAACGCCTTACTATACATGGGCGTTTTTTTCGGCTGAAAACACCTTACTATACATGGTGGGGTTTTTTCGGGTTAAAAACGCCTTACTATACATGGTCGATTTTTTCAGCTAAAAACGCCTTACTATACATGGTCGTTTTTTTCGGCTGAAAACACCTTACTATACATGGTGGGGTTTTTTCGGGTTAAAAACGCCTTACTATACATGGTCGATTTTTTCAGCTAAAAACGCCTTACTATACATGGTCGTTTTTTTTCGGCTGAAAACACCTTACTATACATGGTGGGGTTTTTTCGGGTTAAAACGCCTTACTATACATGGGCGTTTTTTCGGCTAAAAACGCCTTACTATACATGGTCATTTTTTTCATTTAAAACGCCTTACTATACATGGTCATTTTTTTCGCCTAAAACACCTTACTATACATGGTGTTTTTTCGGTTAAAACGCTTACTATACATGGTTTTTCGCTAAAAACGCCTTACTATACATGGTCATTTTTTCATTTAAAAACGCCTTACTATACATGGTCATTTTTTTCGTCTAAAAACGCCTTACTATACATGGTCGTTTTTTCATTTAAAAACGCCTTACTATACATGGTCTTTTTTTTCGTCTAAAAACGCCTTACTATACATGGTCGTTTTTTCATTTAAAAACGTCTTACTATACATGGTCGTTTTTTTCGTCTAAAAACACCTTACTATATATGGTGTTTTTTTCGGGTTAAAATGCCTTACTATACATTGTCGATTTTTTCAGGTAAAAACGCCTTACTATACATGGTGGGGGGTTTTCGGCTAAAAACGCCTTACTGTACATGGTCATTTTTTTCGGCTGAAAACACCTTACTAAACATGGTCATTTTTTGGGCAAAAACGCCTTACTATACATGGTTGTTATTTTCGGCTTGAAAAATATAGTAATGCACTTTTAAGATTAAACGAGATTTATAAAGAAACACATTTTTAAACCATTTACACAAGCATATAAAATCTAAATGTAATCCCTGCCTACACCTTACAGACTAAGACGAGTGCTATAATAGTGTCAAGAATAAAGTATTCACGTCCTTGATCATGTCTGCTGTGTTGGTTGGGTCGTTCTCAATGACAGACTGAGGCTGCTGTTGTATTCTTCTCTGATCAAAAAAATGTTGTCTATTCCTCTGACCAAAACAGTGTGTCCCCATAGCGGATATTCCATGAATTGCGCTTTATTAAAAATATTCATTCAGTGTCTTTTATGCATTTTTTTTTCACTTTTAAATGACCCTGCGGGTGTGATCAAACCTCCTAGCGGGCCGCTTCCGGCCCGCGGGCCATATGTTTGACACCCCTGTTCTTGGCGATCGTGAATAAAGTGCAAATAAAACACCCATTACGCAGACTACCAAAACGTGCAAGCCAACTTTATTCATTGTTTCAAGATGCTTTGTTGATCAGGGCAACTCCACTGGAATAGTTGAGACGCAAGTCTCATCTGGATGCTTGCAGGGTGCTCTCTGCTGGTCCCAACGGGGCCGGGGCTGAAGAACCTGCAAAACCCAAAGGATCGTGGTGAAATCAAACTTCGTTTCAGATTGGGGAGGAAACATCGGATGAATTTCTGAGGGCCCCGATAACTTTTCCCCCTCAAAGTATTCACTGTATATCGATCAACATGTCAGAAACATTTCGGTCTCAAACTCCAGCAGAGTGCCCGCCATTGCCAAGGGGAAACAATAAACCCGATTTCGCTTTCCAATGTCAACTAACAGCAGTAAGAATCATTGTAACATTCGACCGCAAACTCGCAAGCGGCTCGCGCCGTCGTCGACGGTGTTGACAAGGTCTTTACGAAACATAAGGGCGCCGTCTACTGGTGACCAATAGGAATGACAAACCTTCGACTCTCAACTTTACAAGTACCACCGAAAAAATACAACTCTCTGGGTACCTTTAGCAGGTGCTGTCTCGCCATGTTGGTCTTTGTCGTTGTGTTTATGATCCTCTGGACGAGTTGGAACTGGGAAAGTCAATTCCTTAGTCTGTCTGTGGCTGCGCAGACGCGACGGAGCATGTGCTCCGTGCAGTCCCTACCAAGCCCCTCGCCCCTCCCCTTTCTCTTCTGGTCTACCTCTCTGAGCACAGCAGCTGAGCCACTGCCAAACCTCGTGAAAAAGATAGAGCGACAATAGAGAGAGAGAGAGAGAGAGAGAGAGAGAGAGAGAGAGAGAGAGAGAGAGAGAGAGAGAGAGAGAGAGAGAGAGAGAGAGAGAGAGAGAGAGAGAGAGAGAGAGAGAGAGAGAGAGAGAGAGAGAGAGAGAGAGAGAGAGAGAGAGAGAGAGAGAGAGAGAGAGAGAGAGAGAGAGAGAGAGAGAGAGAGAGAGAGAGAGAGAGAAATGACAGAGAGAGTCGGCTCTCGAGGCAGGGTGCCGGCTTTTTATACCGGCTCGATCGCGACCGACACATCACTATCACGTGCTCCATGTGGTGACGTATCAATTTTCCTGCTTGAGGGCGGAGTTTGTCCGTTGGGCAATATTTGGAAAAAGTAACAGTCAGACTCTAATCACCGCGGGGAAAAAAATGGGAAACCGAGATGATGAATACGATTATTTATTCAAAGGTAAGGCCTCCGGGGGGCGGACGAACAGCAACGCTTGACGCTGGCGATCGTTATTAGCCCGTGACACAAGGAAGTGACAAAACAACGGAAAAGCTAAAGTTAGCTCCCTAGGGAACAGAAACGCGCAAATTGCCCAACGTTAGAAAAAGTATTCAAAAAAGATACCATGTTGTTCGTTAACATGATATTCATGGGTCATACTTTGCCTAAAACTGCCGTAGAGGCCGTGAACTCAAGCGATCCGGGAAACAAGCTATAAGTAGCTAACATGGACGTAGACGGCACTGCGAGTGACGTCACTAACCTTGCAAAACAGATGTTTGTGAGCCGCGCAGTCAATCCGAGCTAATTCATATTTTAAATCCTAAACATGATAATAATGAAACTTCAAGAGTCACTCAAAACAACGAACACACACACACCTATTTGTGGTTTTCTATTCATCTAATAGGAAAGTAGTAATTGGTTCACCTTGACTCCTGATCGTCTGACATTGCAGACAAAGAATGTCAGAGATGTTAGTAAGACAACTAAATGTGAAAGTGGAAAAAAATGCATCTCCTTTCAAAGGAAGACTTTAATTTTACTTTGATTTTGCTTTGTCACATCTTTAAATTTTAAATAATTAGAGCAAGAATTGGATGTGAAATCATGTCAAAACATTTGGGAACCCCAGTATAAAAACATCCCCATATATCTCACAACTTATTGCATGGTTGCTTGCAGTCGTGCTGATCGGAGACTCTGGAGTGGGCAAGAGCAACCTGCTGTCGCGCTTCACCAGAAATGAGTTCAACCTGGAGAGCAAAAGCACCATCGGAGTAGAGTTCGCCACCCGCAGCCTGCAGGTGGATGGCAAGACCATCAAGGCTCAGATTTGGGACACGGCCGGACAGGAACGCTATCGAGCCATCACCTCAGCGTGAGTGTCCTTCCTCCCCTTCCCCAAGATTGTCCTGGAGCGTTTGATTTGCGAACGAAGGAGATGACCGTGTTTACCGGCCTTAGGTACTACCGGGGCGCGGTGGGGGCTCTGCTGGTGTACGATATCGCTAAGCACCTGACGTACGAGAACGTGGAGCGCTGGCTGAAGGAGCTGAGGGACCACGCCGACAACAACATCGTCATCATGCTGGTGGGGAACAAGAGCGACCTGCGACACCTCAGGGCCGTGCCCACCGACGAGGCGCGGGCCTTTGCTGGTAAATTCACCTCATTCTTCAATTTCACCATCAACCCTGGGGACCTTTTTAGCTAACTTGTCTCACTGTGGGAAAAAAAAATAGCAAAAATAGATATTTAGTAGAATAAAATTGTGATGACCGAAAAATATATATGAGTAAAATAATTTCTGTTCTGAATTACAGGCAGAAAGTTTGACCCTTTAACAGTGCTTTGTCCTTTAGTTTTGTTAAACTTTACTATGAAGAAAATTGTTTTTGGGGAGGGCAGGGTTAGATGTCATTATCAAGTATCAAGTACAACTTTATTGTCAAATGTGCTACAGCACAGATGACATTTCTTACCTCTCAAGACAACATACAACAAGAGGATCATGTCGTTGTCTTATGTTGTTAATGTGCAAAACGAAAATACAAAACAGTCAGGAAAAAAACGGCTGATTTCAGACTTCTGACCACTAATAATTTCCAGTGATGGAAGTCATGTGCCACCGTAGGTTAAAGGTGACCTGCTTTTATGTTTTATTTGATTTTTTAAATACTTTTTTTTTGAAAGAGAAACTGATATTTAGCCCCCGCCCCTCCCCCCAAAAAAATGTTGACTCATGTCAACCAAGATTTTGCGCTTGACTCAAAATGTAATGAAAAATATTCCGTATGATCCCATTCTCAGTGCTGTTCTTTACGTGACAGAAAAAAACACGCTGTCATTCATCGAGACTTCTGCCTTGGACTCCACAAATGTGGAAGAAGCCTTCAAGAACATCCTCACAGGTAAAGAGGAGAGCAATGTTTTTTTAACCCACAAAGTTGTTTTTTTCCTCTTTTTTTTTTTTCTCAAATGAATTTGTCTCCTTGGCAGAAATTTACCGCATCGTGTCCCAGAAGCAAATATCGGACAGATCAGCGCACGACGACTCCCCTGGCAACAACGTGGTAGACATCAGCGTGCCACCCACCACCGACGGACAGAGGGGCAACAAAATGGCATGCTGCCAGAGCTTGTGAACTTTTTGTTTGTTTGTTTGAGTTGAAATCCCTTACTCCTTCCTCCTCACTTTGACTTCAATCCCATTCCCATTGACCCAGTCGCATCGAGAGCGACGGCGAGGGGGTGTGAAGCGTTTCTCACTATCCCAGACATTGAAAGTGGATTTCGACTCCCACCCGTCTCGGAGCAAACATGACGCCCGAAAGCAGAGCGGCCGTGACTGTCTTGACTCCGTTTTGTTTTGTTTTTTTAACACGCACACACCAAAGCAAGATAACATGCAATCATGAACAGCTGCATTTCAAGATTCTATAAATCAAATTAATGTTAATCTTCCAATCAACCAGCTGGCACACTTTTACATGTCCAATCATTTCAGTGTTTGTTTTTTTACATTGCCGACATCCGGTAACATTTCAAAGCTAAAATGATTCACACCAGAGTCTTGACACACATCCAGTAAGTGTTTTACCAATGCAGGGAAGGATGTGCATGACTTGTGTGTGTCAGATATTTCTCGTGGAAATTGCTGATGCGTCAATAAAGGCAACGACAAATGTATTTTTGGAGCGGCGTGTTCGTCAATCAGCGTTTCCCAGCAAAACTGGCTGCACAACGTTGGGAGTAGCATTCTACAAAAGTGACGTCGGTTACAGGAACTGGTGCATGTTGCTGTGACGCAATCACATTTTCTTCATGCCTTCCTACTTCCGATACTTAGTAGAGAATTCATGCGGACTTAGTGGGCATGCACTTCTCTGTCTTTGACGGGTTCCTAGTTGTTATGATGCCAAACGGGATGTGAAGAGCATCAAATCAGATATCGGTCATTTATTCACATTTATTTAACCCTTTCAGGGACAGCGGTTGCTACAGTGGACAGGTTGTCAGGTGACAGGTTATTATTTGTGCATGAAACAGTTGATACAAAAATTGAGAATTTGGGGTAGAATTGCATCTTCTGGAAGGTGGATTTTTTTATAGCAACATTTTTAATCGATGGAGGCATTGGAGAAACTGTTATACACAAATATGAACAATGTGAGAGTTTCAAAGTGGAGTGAGTTTGTATTACGGTGGGTCGAAATGTCCAACTACAGTATTTTTAATGTTGATTCATGCTCCTATCAGTTACAGTTAAAACACTGAGGTAATTCAATTGTTAGGTAATAATTGTCAAGAAGGATTCTTGCTCATGAAGTGGGAGGATGTTTAGTCATCCACACTTGGTCGTTAAACATTCGGATTCAAGATTTGGACAGTACGGATGTGAAAGGTCCCCAAATGGAAATAGTTGATGCCCATTATTCAGAAAATCTGCATATAATTAATGCCCAATCTGGAGTTATTTTTGTTTACAACCCTTCAAAAATCTTTTTTTTTAATGCTGATAATTTCAATGTGTTTTCCGCAAAAACACACGAACATTTTTAAATAATATTACCCCCCCCCCCAAAAAAAATGGACTATGCCACTTTGTCTTTTTTCGAGAAAAATAATAGACCAAATACCGATTTTGTATTTATCAATAACATTGTAGGGATATGAATTAATGATCTGTTTAAGGATACTAAAGATTGTAGTCGTGTTTAAAGGGGGAAAAAGTCAAAATACGATATGGGCCGTTTAAAGATGGCGATATAGGGGGGGGGGTCCGCGAGGGTCAAACAGCCAGTACGCGGGGGTCGCATGTCTCTTCACGTGGTGCGTGTTGACGTCATCCAAAGAGTCACGTGGTCCGGTTTAATAACGTCGTGTTTTGCCTTCTGGACAGCAACTTTGAAAAGCCTCCGAGGGAGAGTTTTGATGCAAGTCCAGTCTGCGCGTTGTGCACCCCCAGCTGAGCAAAGTGGAAGTCGACCGGACTGCAATTTTGTCGAGCGAGCTCGCACTTCGTCCATCTCGTTTTCCGACCAAAGTCTGTGCATTAAAGAGTGTCAGAAACGAACAAAGATGCCGTCATAAATTGTCATCACGAAAGTGTCAAGTGGTAAGTTGTCTTGATTAGTTTGCTGTGTTTGTTTTTGTTTTTGTTTTGTTTTTGTTTTGTGTTTGTTTGGGGGTTTTTTTTACACTTGACAACGGTCGAATTCCTGGATGAACACCTTGTATGTATGTCTATTGAAAGCCAAATATTATTTGTGTGATGGCAAAAATGTGACCTCTGCTGCACGTGAAAGTCGTAAATAGTCGATACCAAATTTACGGCAGATAGCCAACGACGTTATGAAAATGGCAGGAAAAATAAGTTTTTTTACTTTTGACATGAGGAGTGAAATTTGGTTTCGAGTGAAAGAGTGCAAATAACTGTTTTTTAACGTTGGTTTTACATCTTTTTTTTTCTTAATCCCCATTGTGTGAATGAATAGCAATAATAGGAATTTACTCTGGCCAACGACTACAAATGTATAATTTTGATCATTTTTTTAAATGATAAATGTGGTGTTCTTTTTTACTCCTATAATGACGTTAATAATCATTTTGCAATGGCTAGGTTACATTACAACTTACTGTAACATGACTTCTTTCTCACAACATTCTTTGCAATATTTTCAGACTTTTCTTGTACTGAGATATTTTTTTGTAACTTTATTTTTGCCCCACTGCAACTTTCTTCTTGAAAATTTTATTACTACAGTATTAGTTATTTCTGCGACTGCTTTTTTTGTAATCTCATGATTCTTTTTGCCTAAAATGTGAACTCTTGGTAATACCTTAATAGCATTTTTCTCCCTTTTGGGTGGGCCCCCGGCTGTCGTTTGTCCCAAATGACAGCCAGTGTAGAAGTTAAAAAAAAATTCTATTCAAAGCAAGACATTGGTAATGTGCAAACAAGGCCATAAAAAGTCTTCACACCGCTGTGAGATGAATGAGACAAAACAAAATTCCACCTGTAATGTTATCCATAACATGACAATTGACTTTATTTTATTTTTTTTAATGTTTTCAATAAGTGCCATAAGGAAACGGCTGAAATAAAAAGATGTTGCACATCTGTGCATACTCCCAAAACAGGGGGGGTGGCTCTGTCCGGAATTCACCATTTAAATTCAAGCTCAACAATTTCTCGTAGGTTTTTAGCTCCTTTCTTACAGAACGTGTGAGTTTTTGAAATTAGATTTTTATTTAATCACTAAAACCTGGCATTTGATGAGGGGTGTGTGGACTTTTTATATCCGCCTAATTTATAACATCAACATATTGAGTGATTCAACAGCGGTGTTTTGTTTTGGTCACCATCTGCCATGCTTTAAAAAAAAAACATCACAGTTAAATCCACAGGATTAGATGGTGTTTTTCTGTTTTGTTTTTTTTAAACGGGACACATTTGTCTGCTGTCGTCATCTTATCTTTTATGTGGGGGTTATCACGGTGCAGCCAGCTGTTTATCAGTCGCCTGCACTGCGCTCGCGCCGCAGCTGACGTAAGGCCGAGTTCTTGTCAATTGTCCCAGCACCGAGCACACCTCGTGGCACTTCCGTTGGACCCGAGCGAATTGCACATCAGCCACACGCTGACAGAGACTCACACGTAATGTCATTGTGGTTCCCCAGTGTGCTATCGCTTGGCATCGGGCAATATTGATTAAGCGCGTGGGGGGGGATATCGCAGTTACATTTTTCAAACTCATTCATACCTACTTTTAAGACAGCCTTGCTCTAGTTTACTTGAACAAATTTGTCTTTTATTTGCAGAAGCTGCAACACCGTGATCCAAACTTGACGCCACACCCGGGCGCCCTTTAAACATGACGACGGGCAGTTGCTGCCACCTGCCCGACGCCGGATGTCACAGTCCAAAAGACGTTCAAAGGAGCGTGGAGGAAGAAGGAGGCAGCAATGGCGGAGAAGGCAGCGAGTGGCCGGCACACTGCGCCGGGCAGGTCACAATAGTTGACGGACACCCGCCGTCATCCGTCATCAAAACCCTGCTAAGGTTTGTTTGAGTACCAAAACACCCTGGGACACGTTCGCTTCTCTTCTCCCGTCCCATTGTAAATCCGCTTCAATTCCGAGCGGCGATTCTGAGTTCCAAACGCGCATCCGCGCCGACGCTCCTCTATCCTCATCCTCGGCTCCACCGGCCATCCATCCAGCCGGACCAAAGCAGACTGTCCAACAGCGCCGACATCTCCGCTGAACAAAACGGGACTGTGAAAAAACTCAACCCGGGCTGTTGAGCAAATAATTGAATTAAGGATAAATAAATGAAAACTACTCCCAACTACCGTATTTTCACGACCATTCGGCGCACCGTGTTGTTGGGCACGCCCACCCTTCACTCATTGGCAGACTTCCGCATGCCTGACGTCACTTACGCCCGCCTTTTCTCTATATAAACAGCGTGTCGGCCAGAAGCGCGCTCAGTCAGGCTTTGGAACTCGGCTCATACACTAGACTTTTAATGGCGCCTTATGGTCGTGAAAATACGGTACTGTACAAGACTACAAAACAAAAATGAAGTACAAAAACGCGGCTTTTTGAGGACGGCACTAATTTGAATTCCGTGTCACGCTTTTCCTCTGCCGTCGCATCGTAGCATCAAGCCAAAATTTTTTAAAGTGAAAGGGGAATACTTGACCCTCGCAGTGTCCTTTTGAGTGATCGCCGTGCTGCCTGTGCGCTTGTGTGCAGCGATGGTCCCATTTGTCGCATCTGCCACGAGGGAGGCTGCGCCGAAGTCCTGCTGTCCCCGTGCGACTGCACCGGCACGCTGGCCACGGTGCACAAGAGCTGCCTGGAGCTGTGGCTGGCCTCCTCCAACACCAACTGCTGCGAGCTGTGCAACGCCCGCTTCAGCATCCAACGCAGACTGCGGCCTTTCACAGAGGTAAACATTCGGGGCCTGGAAAAAATAAATAAAGAAATAGTCGTCTTATTTATGCTTAGTATGCCGGATAATAACGATTGATGAAACTTCACGTGAAGGCGGTAAATTTGAATGACACCCACACAGTGGCTGCAAGATCCGGGCTCATACGAGGAGAGGAGGTTGGTGTTCTGCGACATCGTCTGCTTCCTGTTCGTCACGCCACTGGCCACCATTTCGGGCTGGTTGTGCCTGAAGGGCGTCAAAGACGATCTTCAGCTTGGCAGCCTGCTGCAGAATACGGGGCTCATCTCGCTCACGCTCGTCCTCTTCACCATCTACAGCCTCTGGACCATGGTAACCACCATCCTCATCCTCACAATGCTCACTTTCAGACTGCTCGCGAAAGATCCATTTTTAATACCCCTTTTTTGGGGGGGTGGAAATAACCTTGGCATATTTGCGGTGATGCATTTGCCTTTTTTTGGATTTGTTTTTTTGCCCTTTGAATAAAAAAACATACCTATTTGCTGATTTTTTTGGGGGGGGTGCGGACATAATCCTTGCATATTTGCAGTGAGGCATTTGCCTTTTCGTGGATTTTTTTTCCCATTTACAATACAATACAATACAATACATGCTGATTTATATAGCGCTTTCACAACAGCGGAAGCTGTAACAAAGCGCTTCAAAAAACACCTATTTGACTTTTTCTGGGGGGGCATAACCCTTGCATATTTGCGGTGAAGTATTTGCCTTTTTGTGGATTTTTTTTGCCTATTCAATAAAAAAACACCTATTTGATTATTTGGAGACTGGGGGGTGGACATAACCCTTGCATATATGTGGTGAAGTATTTGACTTTTCGTGGATTTTTTTTTTTGCCCATTTAATAAAAAAATAAAAAACACACCCATTTGCTGATTTATTTATTTCTATTTGGGTGCTCAGGCCAATGCAGTAACGCTTATCGCTTTGCCACCATGAATCGGTTTGACATTTTCCTGGGAGATTTCCAATCCCTTTATTCAAAAACAGGACAGTATTTTGAATTGTCATCATGACAATGCTGTGCGCGTGTATGTGTGCGCAGGTGTGCCTCCGCTTCCACTGTAAGCTGTACTCGGAGTGGAGAAGAAAGGACCAGAAAGTGCACCTGATCATTCCCAAAGCCAAGGAGGTCGTTTGTTCCCAGCATGCCTTGATTTCCACCACCCCCATCCACATGCCCGCTGACGGTAGTCTCGTATGAGAGCCAAAGAGGAGGGGGGTAGATGCTTTCTTTTTACCCTTGTTTTTTTTTTTTTTAGTTCACTTGTGAGGTTGACTTTGACATGAGCACAGGCCACGCAAAAGTCAAACACCGTGGACAGTCAATGCAGGGTGAGAGATACATTGAACACATTTGAGGCTGCTGGAAGGTTGGGAAGCCTTCAAATGTGAAAATAACCTTGCTATTTTTCATACTTACAATGGCAAAACGTATTTGCCATTTCCAGCGTTCCAATGTAGATTCTGTCAAGATTTCAACCAAATTTGAACCTCCTCAACTAGACGGATGATGTAAAGTTGCACTGAAGATGAGTTTTTGGGGGTTTTTTGTGCGGTGCCAAAATTTGATGACCTGACCGTCATAAAAAGACACTTAAAGGTGATGCTCTGATATTTTGCATGTGTTCAATCAAATTTTTTTTAAGGCGTGTCTGTTGTGAGTACAACTCTAAAGTCAACCATTTTGCTTTGAGGCAGCCATTTGAGGAGTATTTTGGCTTTTTTCAAGGGGTCCTTCCCCCATCACAATTCTGCACAGATGCTCTTGCCGCAGGACTTCATTCAGGACACGGTTGAGTTGCGTTTTAGTCATCAAATTGTATTTAATTAGCCAACGGCTTTAAAGACTTCATCATTAACAACAATAGTTTAGAGCTCTGTATCATTTCACGTGCTTGCTCTTCATTTATAGTACAGTGTGTTTGATTGTATTTATTATTTGAATTAACAACTGTTGAGTGAGCTTATGTTCTGGCTGTGTGGTTGTATTTATATTGTTGAATTGTTATTAAAACACTCCCAAATAATGTTCACGCTGTCTGTAAAAGATGGTATGTTTCCATTTTTTTTCCCTCACGCAAGTCACTTGTGTACAAACGGCATTGGGAAGGGGGGACAAAAGCAACGCTGACATTTTTCACGCCTGTGCCTTTTGGCGAGAAGCCCGGCTTTGGTATGGCACTCGAGCAAAATGCTCTTTTAATCGTTTTGTTTGTGTTTTTAACAACACCTTCGAAAGGGGTCGGGTGGGATTGTTAAGCAGGGTGGGTTTATCAGTCTTGCAGGCTTAAGAGGGATTTGTTTATGCATCTGTTTAGTGTTTGTCACAACCGGAGTGATGAGATTGCACCCATCCTTTGTATCAGGAGTCAGGGAACCTTTTTCAGATGCGAAAACATTGACATCCGATAAGTATTTGGTGGGGTAAATGTTTTTGACAGTTCCGCAGGTACAATTTGTTTTGAAAATTGTACCGTATTTTAGGGAGACACTTGGGTGTGTGCTTCACAAATATAAATAAATAATTTAATTTAAATAGAATATTTTGTCTTGTTACTAAATGTTAGTCCTGTATTTCACAGTTGGCCCCCAATAAAGTTTGGCATCGAAGTGATTCGTTTGCATTTTGACGATTTTATTGTAAACAATCAGTCTTGAAAACTTAAACAACAAAAAGTGACAACTCTAAGCAATAAGTGTTCAAATAAATACATAACGAGAATGTTTATAAATATATTTGGCATGACGCAAAAGGACACAGGGAGGGAGCCACTAATACTGCTTGACTGCCATTCGAATGCGCTGAAATGCTCGGTCGACATTTGTGTTTCTTCAATGACAGGAGGGAAAAAAAAGTGCTCGTTCCAGGCGACCTCATAGTGGAGGATTTGGATGAAGGTCTATGATAATTGGTGAAGGTCACAGATTCTGACAGCACTGCACTCTGGGCCCCTTATGGCCATCGCTGGTTGGCGGCACACTTATGTCCACCACATTGTTGCCCGGCGACTCGTCGTGCGCGCAGCGCTCGGCCATCTGCTTCTGGGAGACAATGCGGTAGATTTCTGCAGTCCGACAAAAACAAAGAAGGAAAGAAAAAAAATTGACTTGTGCCTCCATTCAAATGAAAATTGATGCAATGAAAGGTGAAGCCAAACATTTACCAATTTCTTTTTAACCATTGGGCTGCAAATGTTCTGAATTGCAAAGAGTAGCGAGCAGGCATCTTTGAGGTAAGGAATCTATTATTTACAAGCTACAGTATTTTTTTAAACTTTTTTTTGGGTGGGGGGGAGGCGTATCTTTTAGATTTTCCGAAATTAATCTCAGGGGGTGTTAACAAAAAGTGACAACAATACGTTTCACTAGGTAAGGGGTTTATTTCTTTTTACTTTTTTTTTGGTCAAGTGTATTTTCATTTGTCTTTTCAAGACTGGTCTACTTTTCATAGTGATTTTGCATTTCAAAAGCATGTTAAATATCGGCGTTAAATTATTGAATAATGGTCAATTATCGGCGGATTTTCACTAGGCATTCCCTATCCCCGTGATTAGCCAGTGAGGCTCAGGTAAATGGAAGATTAGAAAATGTTGAGGTAATATGAACAAACTGGAGCTTTGCGTGTACCTACCTGTTAATATGTTCTTGAAGGCTTCTTCGACATTTGTGGAGTCCAGCGCTGATGTCTCAATAAACGACAGCGTATTCTTTTCTAAACAGGAAGAACATTCAAAGTCGTCAATTACTTTCCAACTATAGTAGCAATTTTTGGGGTGAGGCAAGAGGATGTAACTTTACCGGCGAAGGCCCGCGCCTCGTCGGTGGGCACGGCCCTGAGGTGTCGCAGGTCGCTCTTGTTCCCCACCAGCATGATGACGATGTTGTTGTCGGCGTGGTCCCTCAGCTCCTTCAGCCAGCGCTCCACGTTCTCGTACGTCAGGTGCTTGGCGATATCGTACACCAGCAGAGCCCCCACCGCGCCCCGGTAGTACCTACGGCCGGTAAACACGGTCATCTTATTCGTTCGCAAATCAAACGCTCCAGGACAATCTTGGGGAAGAGGAGGAAGGACTCTCACGCCGAGGTGATGGCTCGGTAGCGTTCCTGTCCGGCCGTGTCCCAAATCTGAGCCTTGATGGTCTTGCTGTCCACCTGCAAGCTGCGGGTGGCGAACTCCACCCCGATGGTGCTTTTGCTTTCCAGGTTGAACTCATTTCTGGTGAAGCGCGACAGCAGGTTGCTCTTGCCCACACCAGAGTCTCCGATCAGCACGACTGTGAAAATAAAAATAAAAATTTGATAGTTTTTGCTGTGGACACTTCAGTAATGTCTTGTAGAAAGAAACTGTGCTTTGGCGCCATCTGGTGCCATCTTGGTGTCAAGGAACCATGGTGGAACTAGACAGAGGAACTTCATTTAATGAGGCTATATATGTGTGTGCGCGCTACCTCGTGTCAGAAAGCTTGGTCTCAGGTTTCTGACCCAAAACACCCAAGGATGGCTAGGTGCAACGCATTGACCTATTCTCTGAAGTGACCGTCTAAAAACACTGTTGCACATCTCTGGAAGGAGCTGAAACATGCTGTCCATAGCCGTTTTCTCACGACGTCTGCCAAAAATGCCGCAGGAGCCTCAATGAAATCGTTTGATTGAATGCCTCAAAAGATTGCAATGTCTGATTTATATTGGGTAATTTTCTTTTGTCAGTTTCAGATTATTTCAGCGGGGAAAATACAATTTGATTTCTTTTTCAAATCGTTCAGCCCCATAATAGACAAATACATTATTAAACCGGTGTGGAAAATTACCACCTATTCGCAATCTCAAACTGTTTTGCACTCGAAATGATCTAACTGGCAGAAAAACTCAAGAGCAAATCTCCTTTCAGCTTTCTTCCACCTCAGGCAACACTGTAGTTATCAGTACAGTACTAAGTACGTCCACTTACTACAAAAAAACAACTCGTCAAACTTGTTGAGAGGCTGCTGTGGTGTTGTGCCCCCACGGGGCTGGTTTTGGCCTGTTTTTGCCTTCCGAATTCCATATTGGTTCATCAATTGAAGAGACAAATAAAGTTTGGGGGAATTGAATCAGTGTTAGCATTTAGCTTGCTGGGCTGTATCACAACATCCAGTGAAAAAAGCGCTAATATGAACGACACACTGTAGTTCAATGCAAACACAGTGACTTACGAAGTTAGTCGTCGGGTATATAATGTTAGAACGAGATGACATGTTTGACCATAGCGTTAAAGAGGTCGTAAAAAAACGGAGCGGCTAGTTGCCATTAGCTTGCGCCACTAGCAGTTGCCTGATGCTAGTTAGCACGCGTGCTAATCACCTGATGTCGCTAATCGAGCCACGTAAAAAGAAGCAGTTCTTTTGTTACTGTTTGTGTGTTTGTTTGTTTTTTTACCTTTGAATAAGAAATCATATTCGTCATCCCTGTTCGCCATCCTGTCATTGATGGTCTGTCCGTCAGTCAGTCCGTCTTTCAATCAGTTGCGCAAGGACGGAGCAGTGTGACGTCACAGTTTCGTCACCGGGCGGAAACATGAGGTGACACATTGTCACGTGACATGTTACGACAACGGAAAAGCTCTCCGTCATCAACGTATTGCCCGTTTGCAATCTGGAAACATCGTATGATGAAAAGGACCATTGAAAAATAATAATAATAATCCCCAACAAAAAACAGGACTGTTATTGTTAAAATGCTGAACCAAAATAATCATTTTTAATAGACAAAATAAATGCACATTGAAAATAAAAACTAAATAGTGATTTGAAAATTAAGAAGAAAATTTAAAAAAATATCAGTTCATCACCCTGAACTGGGTGCCAGACAATCGCAGGGCACAAACGACCATTTGCGCTCACACTCACAACTCGGGACAACCTATTAACCTGCCATGAATGTTTTTGGAATGTGGGAGAAAACCAGAGTACCCAGAGAAACCCCACGCATGCACAGGCAGAACATGCAAACTCTGCACAGGAAGGCCGGACTGGGAATCCAAAAATGTTGAAATGTGCTACAGCAACCTGTTATTATATATTATGACACAATGACGATAAAACACTTTTTATGAACTCACTAAAATATGCTGCAACACTGTATGTAGGCAATTCATACTGTATAACCATACATGCTGTGCACAACCATTTGTTTTTATTTAATTTATGTTTGTGTGAAAAGTATGGTTTGAGAAATTACATAAGCATTTCTATGTCTGTTGTATAGCATTACAATTGTCACTGGAGTGAAAAAAGCGAGTAAATCCAGTTGCACTTGCTCTGCAACTTTGTGATGTCAGGTGCTTTCCTCGCTTCGGAAAGAAAGTTGTGGGATGTGTCCACACACATACACACGTCCCATGGACCAATCGCATGTCAAAGAGCAAACTATATCTTTGCCTCACTCGAGCGCCAGGCTCTTAGTCAGAACGAGGACATGCTTTTGTGTTGATGTGTGAGTAAGGTACCGAAGAGTCGACATTTACCATGAACAGGCGACAAGGGCGGCCCTTCAGCATGATGCCACATTGCTATTATGAAGGCTATCTGGAGAAGAGGTCCTTTAAAGACAAGGTAAGGTGAATGGGATGAATGATCCAAGTGAGGATAAGCAGGTCGGAAAATGCATAATGACATATACACAACGTTTCTTTGGATAACAACGGTTAATTTTGTCATGATTTCAAGCCAATTTGAGTAAATCACATAATTGTAAAGGGAAAAAAACCGCAACAACCACACCATTTCAAATTATTGATATGATCCATGATGTTGAAATGTCTGCATGCGTGCAAAAATTGTATTTGCTTTGAAAAATCTAATTGAAGCATCATTTGTGAGTAATACTCCAAATATTGGTTAAATTGCTGTCTGATGGCATTCATAATGTCATTGTAAGAATCTTTATCAGGCTTGATGAACTTTTTAAAAAAGTTATTAAAGTCCAAGTTTGTAAATGATCGTTTGAGCCATGGAGAACTAGAATGGGCTAACTCCATTTTGGTGAAGAGATTTTCTGCCTTTACTCCTGTTACAGAAAATGTAGTTTTCATCGGACTTTACTTAATTCCGAACATTCATCATCACCATTTCTGAGTCTTCCATTAATCTCCAAACCTCACTTCTAGGATGTTTTTTTAGGTGAAGCCTAGTTTCACAGGCAGAAGTATCTTTGACGTTCGAGTTGCCCTGGTGTCAAACTGTTGAATCAGTAACTATGCTGAATGCAATCACGGACTGCTCCAAATGTGTCAAAATTAGATGCAAACCTTGATTTGGAGACCATTATTCACCTCTTAGACGTGCCCATTGGCTATTTCTGCACTTGACGTAAAAATGACAAAAACAGACTTAGCCCACTATCGTCTCCCGTGGCTCACATGTGGGTTGTTGGCACAAATGTGTGAAATGTGTTCTTTGGCTTTTCATGTTTTTTCTTTGGTTTTTCTGTTGGGTGAGTGTGTGAGACGAAACCACAGAAGCGTCGCAACATAGGGGACGGTAGTGCAGGAAGAGGAAACTGGATTGCAACACGCATCAAAACAATAAGAGTAATGCAATTACAGGACAGCAAATGCAATTAAATGTCAATTATCTACCCACATTAATATTGACTAATGTGCAAATGGCCAGGGAAACGTGCCAGCAAAATGGTGCCTTTGTATGGACCGTTACATGTCAGAGACTTTAAAGTGGTGAATCTAAAGCAAAATCTCCAACAATTCAAAACTCGACAAAGTCCAGACCTGAATCCAATTAAGAATCAGTGGAAATATCTGAAAACTCCTGTTCACAAACGCTCTCGAGCAACTCTACCTGAGCCAGAGCTGTTTGTAGTCTCTCAATGTGCAAAACAGATCGAGACACATCCCAAAAGACTTGCAGATGGAATGGCAGCAAAAGGTGGCCAAATGTGAAAAAGTTCAAGGGGGCTAATACTTGCGGAAGACTTTGTATATATACTGCACAGAAACACAACTCACACATCGTGCTGTAAAACTGGCCCAACCGTCTTGTCTCGTAATGGGACATGACATTGATCCAAGATAAAATGGCACCTTCAGATTTGTAACCACATAATGACATGCACGACACTATCAGTGGAAACATTCTACGCAATTCATGATAATGACACTTAATTAACGTCCCATCTTCCTCCGACACTCATCATTATTTTAGTGTACAAAGTTGGCTCGTTCGTTTATGGGAATTTTCTTTGTGTGATATCCATCGTCGCTTATCGCTTATCTATCTACTTCCGGCTGTCACTGTAGAAATCTCGCAAACTGTGGACTTGTCTGTGCGGCAACACGCTTTACTTCTTCAACGACAAGCGGGACACTGACGTAAGTAACATGGATTTAAACTTGTTTAAAACTGTACATGACCAGAGAGTGTAACATTAAATCCTTCGTAATCTTTCTGAGTGTTTTCTCTAATCAATGTACAATCTTGCTAAATGTTAGCATTGCAGGTGATCACATTCATTTATAACTAGCTAGATAAAGGGTTAATATTTTGCAATTATCTGCTTTTACTTTGAAAAAAACAGCGATCAACATTTTTGCCTATTTTCTGACCAAAATCAGAAATTGTCAAGATGTAAAATCCTCCTCAATTTGCCTGTAGCGTGTTGAAATTGCACTGTTAGCATGTTAGCCTGAACGTGGAACTGTGTTTCGACAGTACATTGAAAAGATGGATCTCACCGGGCCCATCACGATAACAGACGACAATACTGTGGATTGCAATTTGGACGCAGCCAAACTGAACCTCCAGACCAAAGACAGCGACGTCAAATTCTCTGTAAGGAAAATACAAGAATACGTAAATGCAATCGATCCATACGCATGAACGCCCATTTCACAATAAATAGTTTTGTTTTCCAGGCTCCGAATGCAGAAGCTCGAGAGCTGTGGAAGGGCTTCATTCAATCTGTGTCTGAGGTTTGCTTTATTTCTCACTCGTAATTATTGACATTCTAGATCACTGGTGTCAAACTCAAGGCCCCGGGGGCCAGATCTGGCCTGCCACATCCTTTTATGTGGCCCGCGAAACCAAATCAAACATGTCAACTGACATGATGCTTGCTAAAATCCCTACCAAAATTCATATTCTCATACGTAATAAATAACAGCGATATTGTAAGCATTTTATTGTAAGCACCGTTATTCTTGACTTGTTTATATGATATCAGTCATAACGGCCCTCCAAGGGAAACGATAACTAAAATGTGGCCCTTGACAAAAATACGGTTTGACACTTCTGTTCTCGACAATGGATTACAGTATTGTTTAAAGTGTTACATGAAGTTGAGGTGTCGTGTATATGTTGCAGCTGTCGGTGCCGTTGATGCTGAACCTTTTGCCAGGCCAGATGCTTATGCTCGAAGAAGTGGTGAAAAAGGAGAAGGAGAGACTCCGAAATGTCCAACAATCTTCTCCCAGTATTGATGTGGAGCCCGCAAAGGAAATGCCAGAGTGAGTCTTCGTATTGACGCCATGGAAACGAAAGGGCCTATGATAGGTTTATGATTTTCTATCGGTCGTAGGTGTTATATAGGGTGCGTGTCTACTTACGTATTGCAATTGAAACTTCCACCCAAAAGGTTTTGCGTGTAACGACTGGAGTGCTTTAACAGGAACTGCTGCCTAAACTTGTTTTTGTATGCACCGTCATGTTTTGCTACATCCCGGTTAAGTTAAAAAGTGACGTGAAAACCAGGTTTACAATAGTTTGGGATTTGTCATTATAAAATAGATATTTTTTTATGTCGGTTGGAATTTTGTTGTTCTTAAGGGTGGGGAGGTTCAGTTTTTCGAGCAGGTTTGTTTTTATTTGTTTGTCTGTTTTCAAAAATGCTTCATTTTAGATGATTTTAGTACAGTATTAGTTTGAGGTTTAATGGTGGAGTCTTTGAGTGCAAGATTAAAAAGAAAGCACATCACTTGGTATTGTCTTACGTAATAAATTGCTGTTTCGCTCGTCAGCCTGCCAACTGCTAGCATGTTAGCCTCTGACAACATCATAACCTTGTTGTGGTCCGTCACATAGCTGTTTCCACCCGGTGTCCCGCACGGAGGCGGAGCTTCTGCTGGAGCGTCAGTCCAGCCGAGGAAACCTGCTGTTGAGGCCCAACAGGAATGGCACCGGCTTCGCAGTCAGCACCAGGGAAGAGATGAATGGGTACGCATGCACGTATACACGAGCCGCACTCGCTACATATGTACCAAGGGAATCATTGCACTACAATGACATCTGCACGGATGTCTATTTTATTCTTATTATTGTGATTCTTACTTTTTATTTGTTAAAGTTCTTGTCTGTGTGTTGTCTTCCCATCAGGCCCATCTTCAAACATTACCTCGTGAGCCGCAAGCAGGACAACAGCTTCACCATCGAAGTGGACACTCCTGTGAGTAGATCGGAGTCGTTGCTGAAACCTGGCGTCAGATCAGAAGCACTTAATTACGTGAGGGAAATGAATGGCGTGTTTTGTTTTGTTTTTTTGTCCATTGTCTGCGATGGGTGTTGCACCACATGCCAAAGTATGCACAGTGAAAGGCAAAAGTAACTTCTATAATTAATAAGGGCAAGGCAAGGCAGCTTTATTTATAGGACATCCCTTTCATGCACCCTGTAACCTGATAACATGATAAACTGTCCACTGTAGCAACCGCTGTCCCTGAAAGGTTTTTAAAAATTGTTGGTGTGTTTGTGTGTGCAGGTTGCGTGTGCCTCGTTGCACGACGTTGTCGTTTACTTCTCGGAAGCAACAGAAGGAGCTCTGGTTCCTCTGGATCGAGAGGAAACCTATGAGCAAAATATCTGTAAGGACTTTTTTTAGTCTTTTCTGTGTTGTGTCGCCTTCATAAATGTCACGTTTTATTTATTCTTTTTTTTTTTTGTAGCTTACATTGGCTTGGATAATGAAAATGGAGAGAAAAGGGTGCGCGGAGCCTCCATGCACCTTACGCTGCCAATGCAACAGTCCAAACCAGGTACAAACACACACAGGTCCCATTAGAACAAGTAAAAACGGTTACAAAACGTCTCCCCAAAAAATTGTTATAGCTGGAGTTTTTTTATTTTATTTAGTTTTTTTTTAACTAAAACAAATTGTGAAAGTAGTCCATAACACATTAATTTGATTATTTCCACAAATGTCAAAGTAAAGCATTTCATTGTATATGCTGATTACATTTATAGAAACGATCAGAAGACATTTCATTAAAAGAAAAAAAAAACTACTGTGGTTTTACATGTTCTTCGAATCGATTCACGTGTTGAGCAATAATAAAGCAGGTTCAAAAAACGTGAGTTACATTTTCATGTAAGAATAGCTCTGGAAAAAAAGAAAAAAAGCAAGAGCCTTAGAAATATATTTTTTAAAAACACTGGACGTTGATGGAGAAGATGATCACATTGTAAATAGAAAAAAATAATTAATATTGTTGGGCAAAAACAACAGAGAAACAAAATGCAAATATCTGGCTCGGTAAAACTTTCCACTCCATTGTATGAAAAAAAAAAAAACATTGACGAGGCCAATTGTTGCGATTGTGTTTGCTGTCAAAGGCTTGTCATTGAGTGACACCTTTGTTTGTTTGTTTTTTCCACAGCTTTGCCAAGAGTGCCGAGTGAAGACGGGGAGGAAAATGTCTATGTGAATAACAGTCGTGAGTATTTATCCTCGTGTGGTTCTCTTCAGCAGGCGTCTTCATTTCTTGTACTCTATTAAATCGCCGTTGTCACGCTTCACAGATCACAAAGATTTCCCGGCGGAGCGTTTGCTAGGTGAGTCTTTTTTATTTCTTTTTTTTTGTTTTTGTTTTTTAACTGTTTCCATTGGCTGGCCTTTGCAAACAGAGATAGATACATTCTTGGCAACATCTGCCAAATTGTACGCTGCTGTCAGACAGAATCCTCGTACCTCCAAAATCATCACTTTTTTATTTATGTATTTATTTTTTACACAATTTGTAAGTATAACATCCACACAGGTGGGCTGACCAATAATAATAATAAAAATATGGAACTTACCTGATTGTGACTTTGGAGGATTTGGCTTGACGCCAACGTTATGATGGTGTAGATTTGCACATGTGCCAGTAAAGTTTTGCAGCAAAACAAATCATGTCAGAAACGGTTCTGAATGATGCATGGATGGAAATAATTGAAAAGTGATTAGATAGATTGATAGAGAGAGACAGAGAAAACAAATGTCTGAGTGCATGCGATTTGCTATCTACGCAGAGCCCGACAGCAAAACGGCCGGGAAATCGCAGAAAACTCCGACGCCCGCCCCTCGCAAATTCCCGCCGTCTCCCTCGCCGGCCGTCGCCACCAGGTCCACGCACACCATGGAGCCGAGGTGGAGGACCCACACGGACCCCCACGTCCAGAGTACGTACGCACTCTTTTTCAATGGGAATCTAAACGCAAGGCGCGTCAGAGCTCACAGGGCCCAATTAATAATCAGTTTGTGTTTGAGTGGTATAGTGCAGCCGCATTTCCATTTTGCGTTCAAGGACATTTTAGGTTCTTGGCATTCACAGGCCAAGTGGCGCTCAAGGTTCCTGGAACTCCTAAAAGTACTAACCCTGAGCAATGATTTCTTTTGGCACCAATAAATGACCCCAGAACCGGAACATTGAACATTGAACATTGAATTTTTTTGTATTTGACTGACTGCTCAGTACGAGAATGTGTGGATTAATTGTTAATGTCCTTGCCCCTGCAGCCATATCGGAACTCCGCCTGAGGTTCGAGAAGAGGGCCAAGTGTGCCGACTGACCATGCGCCAGCGCCGCAACCAATCAATGTGAACGTCTTCTGACGACATGTCTGTCGCCATGACGCCCTGCTGCACTTTCCTTCCTTCCCTTGGACACTCCGTTGCAAATGTGCTGAGGACATTTAGCATTTCGGTGGGCCACTGTCAACGTCCCTTGCATGTCAACAAGCTGCTGGCAGTCCGGTTTTGACATGAATTGTACATAATGTGACTGTGACAGTGGGCACAGATGTAAATAGAGCCCAAATGTTATTTGACTATGGTTTTTTACTGAATGTATATTATTGGACTTGACGTCAATAAACATTAATAATATTGTGACACTGTGTGTTTATTTTATTTTTGACATTTATTTTTTGGTTATATGGAACATATGGATTTGTGACAGGAGATTAAAAAAAAACATTTTAATCCACATCCGTACTAAAAGATTGTGATATTTACATTGACTACTTTGTCCAAATACAGAGAAAAATTGGAGACAGGCCTAACCCTGATAAAATAAATAAAATAAAAAGAAAGAAAGAAAGAATTGCTATGTAACAAAACGAGGCTTCAAAATCAGTCATTGTCGGGCTTTTCCACACCGTGACAATGAGTTGCTCTCAGTCTTGCCAGCGAAAAACTATCCCCAAGTTGACTGTCAAGATTCCTTTTTTCGAGGTATAAAAATAGATAGCTTGCTAATGGCATGTTGCAACTCTGGCTGATACCCACTGATGTGACAAAAGAGTTTGTGCGCCTGAATAGATAGGTAGGTGAGAGAGCGAGAGAGAGAGAGAGAGAGAGAGAGAGAGAGAGAGAGAGAGAGCAACCCTGATCAGGGACACCACCACAGCTGGTGGTAGTCCCATCAGAAATCGGCATAGTGCAATTTAAGCCCTACAGCATTTTATTTTACGTGTTAAAATACATTTATGAACTATTTTATCAGCCCACCATACCTATTGGTCAAGCCCCACTCTAGCACCGCTTTAGAGAAAAAAAAATCCTGGAGCTGGGCTTAACCCAGATCATTAAAAAAAATCGCTATGTATATAAAACAAGGCTTCAAAGTCAGTCGGGGACAGGCTTTTCCACACCGTGACAATGAGATGCTCTAATGCAGCCTTGTCAGTGAAAACAGTCAAGTACTGTATCTACAAGTTGACTGTCAAGATTCCTTTTTTCGAAGTGTAAAAATAGCCAGCTTGCTAACGGCATGTTGCAATTCTGACTGATACCCGCTGATGTGACATAAGAACTTGTGTGCCGAGGTAGATAAGTAGGATAGGTAGGTGGGTAGGGGAGAGAGAGAGAGAGAGAGAGAGAGAGAGAGAGAGAGAGAGAGAGAGAGAGAGAGAGAGAGAGAGAGAGAGTAGAGTTCAAACACAATCCAAATGTTGCTAGTTCCGGGGTAAAATGGCGGTCACATGTCCACTTAACCAAGTGGAACGTTCCATTTTTGGCACTTCTTTCAAAAATAAGGATACAGTATTTCAAAGAATGTAAGCCCTGGCTTTTGAATGGTGGTTGTGGATTTGGGTTGAATGTCTAAAATGCCTGTTATTGCTGTATGGCTAATGTCAAATTTTGATGAAAACTCACTCTCATTTAACAGTTATGGATGTAACTGCATGTTTTGTGGACCAATGTGTGCTGGCATTAAAAAAAAAAAAATGAACGTACATTTTTCTTCACTGAGAAAATGTGTTTGCACCCTTTGGGATTTTACCTAAAATTCATTCATTCATTCATCTTCCGAACCGCTTGATCCTCACTAGGGTCGCGGGGGGTGCTGGGTAGGGGCTGTCTCCGGGCAGTAGGCGGGGGACACCCCGAATCAGTTGCCAGCCAATCGCAGGGCACACAGAGACGAACAACCATCCATGCTCACACTCACACCTAGGGACAATTTAGAGTGCTCAATCAGCCTGCCATGCATGTCTTTGGAATGTGGGAGGAAACCGGAGCACCCGGAGAAAACCCACGCAAGAGAACATGCAAAATCCACACAGGGAGGCCGGAGCTGGAATCGAACCCGGTACCTCTGCACTGTGAGGTCGACGTGCTAACCACTGGACTACCGGGCCGCCCTACCTCAAATTTAAACAGCTAAATTTAGAGTGGAATGGAGGAGAGGCATACCTCTGTAAGGTTATCGCTAATTTTTGGTTTGACAGCCTGCAGGGTGAAGCAAAATTAGATTCCATAAAATGTCATGATTGTTTGTAATGAGGCATGAACATGGACTGCGGAATTTCTCAGTAATTATTGCACGACTGTTTATGATTCAATGCTGATACTGCAGGAGCTTCTCTCTCTCTCTCTCTCTCTCTCTCTCCCCCTCTCTTTATACGTTGTTCAGCCTTGGTAGATTCTTACAGTATATTGGAAAAAACAAAACAAATCAAGCTGAAGGAGCAAAGCACAGGGTAATTAAAGAATTATCTCTGCCAAGAAGGTTTACATCAACTTCAGCAGATGGGTGAAGCATGTCGAAACAAGGGAATTTTAATTTCCTTTTCGACTGACGTGACAAATGCAGTGGCCTGTTCAGTGTTACCATTTCACACTTTTTTGTCATTCTTTTGTTCCAGCAAAAGTTGTCTTACCTCTTTAGTACCTGATAGATGATAGATTAATATGAAAAAGGTTTTTACATTACAGCAGGGGTGTCAAATTTATTTTTGTCGTGGGCCACATTTTAGTTACCATTTCAATGGTTCACTGAAACCAAATTTTAATAAGTCAATAAAAACGATGTATTCAACTATTGTTTGTTACTATATTGAGGGATTTGGTCACAAGAAAATTCTTACGATATGTCTCTGATTTATTAGATATGAGAATTTTCAATTTTGGTAGAAAATTTAGCAAGCATCACTGGAGTTGACATGTTTGATTTGCTTTCGCGGGCCACATATAATTATGTGGTGGGCCAGATCTGACCCCAGGGCCTTGAGTTTGACACATGTGCATTACGGGATGTAGCATTTGGTTAACATGCAGCTTTAATTTTCGTTTAATATTTTTCACCATCCGTCGGATCTGATCACTTGTTCCAACACAATACTTTCATTGTTTTTTGTCTCTCACGAGTTGATAATTGGTTAGTATGAAAAATAGTATTTAGACTTCAGCGTGTTATATTTGGTTAGCACATTTGCTTGCAACGTTAATCACTATTTCATATTTTTACTCTGTCGTCGCAGCTCCTGTTCTTACAGAGTGCTTTCTCTCTCCTGACTGATTAATACCGTCATAAAAAAAAAGTGTGACATTTGACTAGCGGGCGGCCCGGTAGTCCAGTGGTTAGCACGTCGACTTCACAGTACAGAGGTGCCGGGTTCGAATCCAGCTCTGGCCTCCCTGTGTGGAGTTTGCATGTTCTCCCCGGGCCTGCGTGGGTTTTCTCCGGGCACTCCGGTTTCCTCCCACGTTCCAAAAACATGCATGGCAGGCTGATTGAACACTCTAAATTGTCCCTAGGTGTGAATGTGGGCGTGTATGGTTGTTCGTCTCTGTGTGCCCTGCGATTGGCTGGCAACCGATTCAGGGTGTCCCCCGCCTACTGCCCGAAGATGGCTGGGATGGGCTCCAGCGCCCCCCGCGACCCTAGTGAGGATCAAGCGGTTCGGAAAATGGATGGATGGATGGATTTGACTAGCGTTGGCACTTTCGGCTTTATCATGTCATATTTTTTCAGTGACATTACTTTTCAGTGACACCCCTTTACTTCCCCGTTGATTGGTGATACATTAATATGATTTTTTTCTTTAAATTTTACCGTATCATGTGTGACATTTGGGTGGCATGTGTGCGAGCTGTAAGTATTCAATTGCAACTGACTCCATTCGTAGTATCTTGTTCAAAGTGTTCTAAATTCTTTACCTCACTGATTGGTGATATGAAGAAAATACTTGCAGTTTTAAGTACAGCATGTGACACTTGATTACCTGTGTGGTTGCAGCTTGAAATGTGATATATTTTTAGTTCTATGGCTCGCACTCAATCGTGCTCTTTTTAACCCGATTGATGCACGCACACAGCAAAACAGTTCGCACGTGTGCTTAGTGATTGCAGTTTTAATTGTATAATTATCTCATTTAATATTTTTCTTTTATCTATTTCATCACTTATGTAATTGCAATGGCGAAGCGAAACAAAAGTGATCTCACTCCTTTATTCCGTCACTGAATGGTGACTGGTTAATGTGAAAAAAACAGCAACTATTTACAGACTGTGGTGCGGTATTTGGGTAACGCGTCAACGAAACAAAAATATTCCCAGCGGAGTGCTTCTTCAAAGCATCTACACGCACATTTTTCCAAGCCCAAAATTAAAGCAAAGGAGGTAATCGTGCGCCCTCACACACTCAAGACAATCGCACACACAAATTCTAAGAGTGTATTCGGCGCTTGCCAATCGGCTGAAGTCGTTCAACAAACAAAGCTTGCTTAATACATGCAGACAGACCCATTCCATTGAAAGGGAATAAAAAATGTGCTTATTGGAAGCAGGAATGAGGTTTGGTGAGGTTACTGGTCTATTTGCGCATCCCTTCTTGAAATGACATCCAGTGTACAACTTCTCAGACAAACCATGATTCTAAAAGAAAACAATTGCAATAATGATAAGAAATGAGGTTGAATTATATCATCGAAAGGCCCCTCTTCAGTGCAGCTACAAGATGGCATTTTCCCACCTTTTCTCCATATCGCCGTTTTGTATAAAAAGGAATCCACATGGACGAGGGTGATGAAGTCCAGTTGGCAACTTTCCACCTGATGCATCAAGTTTACCACCTGACACTCACTCTTTCTGCGCTGAAAAGTTACTGCCGACGGACATGTACAATTATGCCTTGAGATACAAGTGACTGGAGTTGACACTTGCAGCTGAACTTTAGTATCAAACCAAACATAAAACAGGAAGAATCACACTTTTTGTTTTGAAAACCACCACCAATTTTAACCTTTCAGTCTGCTAGGTTAATGCTAAATAGCAACAACCTTGTTGTAATGTAACCCTCGAAACATATTGGACTGAACACGAATAGTGCAGACAGACAATATACGAAGTCATATATTCTTTATCCTTCACATAGAATGTCTCAACCAACAGTACAGTATATTTATTAGTCTGTCTTAGACTGCTCCCAGGTGGTCAGACCAGAAAGAGCAACACAATGGTCATTCAATAGATGGAATGTGACAAAAAAAAAGTTTCATTCTATTCAATGATATAATTGTGAAATGCCTCTGATGCCTACCTGTAACGTTTTAGGATAATATTATGGCGTGCTAGTTTTCCTCATTAAAATATACACTTACACTAATTTTTATTTTTTTAGAAGTGTGATTAATGGCATTTCCATTTCCTCTCATTTGAAAGGGAAAACATGAATTGAAAAACAAGTGTTTTTGAGAATCAATTAAACTCGTATCTCAAGGCACTATTGTATTACATATGTCACACCAGTCGCTGGCGCAGTGTGAAGGCAGCAACATGTCACTTTCGCTGTGTTCCGTGTGAATGCCAAAAAGGAGATAAATGCAGTCTGTTTGATTTGGGAGAATTTCGCAGGCTCTCTGTGTAAAAGCGGTGAGTGTCTGATATTGGTATTCATCCAAAAAAGGAAATGAAGTGACTCTTGTTGATTACAGCGGTGCAGCAACATTGCTGGGTTCTGTATAAAAGTCAAACGGCAGCCAAATGCCCGGATTTTCACTTATAGCTCCCGTGTGGCCATTTTGCAGGCCCTCAGTGTAAAAGAGGTTAGTCCGAGACTAGAGAGAACACAAAATTAAAAGCAGTGACTGTTGTTGACAAAAGTTAATGACGGATGAATCCATGTGTTAGGTTTGACTCGTCTGGCAGGCTCTGCAAGTAAATGTCACTCAGGAGAATCCTTTTCTGATCATTGAAAAAAAAAGACTCAAAAAGGATCAATGGCAGATCAGTCTTAAAGCCATGGAGCCAATTAGGCAATTTTGCAGGCTCTTTGTGTAAAACCAGTGACTTCTGTTGTTTTTGTGAGTTGCAGCAATGTCGATCGAAGTCGAAGAATAAATACTGAGAAGCAATGATTTGTTAATGGGTTCTGTGTAAAAATCAAAGGTGGATAAATTCCAGGGTCAGTTGTTGCGGGAGCGCTGCACAAAAGGGGTCAATGACTGATGGGATAGTGTTTAAAAAAAAACAAAAAAACAATTAAAACTAAATAACAAAAATTTATGATCAGAAGCAGGAATTATGTTATTGTCGACAACCAAGTTGCGGAAATATCACTGGGTTCTGTGTAGAAGTCAAAGGTGGAAAAATGCCAAGTCACATTTTCAGGAACTCTTTGTAAAAGGGGCTTTTGACTCAACATTAAAGAATGTTTGAAAAAGTGGCAACCTGCAGAGCTCCAAAAAGAGCCTAAGCTATGTTAAGTACGATTCAAAGTTAGAGTTACTGACTGTGATATCAGCGCTACGTTGTATCCGTTAGCGTGTTTTTAATTTGGATTAAATAAGACTAGGCGCGTAAGTAACGATAAGCTACGCGTTACTATTAACGCAAGAAACATTGACAAATGCTTAAACGTGAAATGGGGAGGGGCATCTCTCTCTTGGCGGCGATGTGGAAATGAGAAGAAAGGCACGGGGAGAGAGCGACGGAGGGCTTTAAGAAAAAGGGCAGCGGCCAGCGCTAAATCATGGGACGGAGGTGGACCCGCAAGAAGAGCAAAGAAAGCGCCCGTGAGGCGTGGGTGCGGCATGTCGATGCCAACTCTTCTGCCGTGGCGGGTCAAGGGACGGCTGAATAAAACCACCAGCAACTGCAGTCATGCAGGGGGGGGTGGGGGGGGGGGGTTTGATGGTGGGCTGGAGGAGTGAGGGACGGAGGGTCTAGGTGAGGCTGGCACTGGAGCTGCTGGTGCCGCTGTTCTTCCTCTGACCGCTCTGCACCACGCTCGGGACCTGCAGGCCCGTCACCACCGAGAAGCTGCCGTTCCACACCTGCCGACGAGTACAAGCAGAGATCGCGTGAGCCCTGGAGGGGGGAGATTGGAGACATGCGGTTTCCCGTCCTTTCTAACCATGAACGCCGGGATGAGCGGCTGCTGGAACTTGGTCCTGAAGGTGTGCATCAGCTGCTTGGTTTTGGCGTTGAAGAAGGACAGCACGCCTTGGCAGCCATTACGAGTATATAAAAGGGGGGCAGAACATTTGAAACAGAATAGACTCAAACGATATCGGTGGACTCAAACGATATGGCTTGACTTGATAGGACTTTCGGTGGTAACCGGTCTTGTCATTTAACGAGGGGTAAACAATTAACAATGCATCCAATGAATTCATATTGACCATGCCATAACAGTAGAATGCGATTTTCACATCGGAAAGTCTGCTATTTTAATCCAAGCTAGCTGCTCATAATTGCATGTCATGATGAAGGACCGTGTTTCAAAATTGCATTCATGCAGATTAGTAAGGGGCGGGGCTTTGGCCAGACTCAAACGAGGTCGGGGTTAGCCAAGTGACGCTACAGTACATCCAAATTTTGCTCTCAAATTGAACACTGCAAACTTCGCCTTAAAGTTGCTTGCGACTTTCACATTTACCCAATTATGTATCTGAACAAAGTGTTGAGTTTTAATCTGATACGTTTACCCTAATCGTCATTTTTACTCCCAAATAAATCTGAAGAAACTGTTTGTTCACGTCATATCTGAACCGTGCAGCACAAAGAGGAAGAACAGAATGAACATTTATGGAATTTGCGATGCTCGTAAGTGCTGCTGATTCTGCTTCGCACATAACGTCTGCAACAGCGACTGACGACAAAAAAATGACAACAGTAATTAATGTCTGTGGCGGTGACGACGACGATAATGCCATTACGCCTGCGGCTGTATTTAAAGGAATGCTTTTCATACTTTGGATTAAGTGGCTTTTATGCTTATCCAAAGTGACAGATGTATTGGCATTCAGAAATTCCCTGTCCAACCTGAAGTAGAGTAGCACTTCGTCTAAGCATGACAGCGCTCTTCATTGTTATGAAGGTCAAAAAAACATTTAAAGAGATTTTTTTTCTTCCTGAAACTATGAATATATCTCGTGTTAAAACGTTACTTGAAACACTGCCTGTATGCTTCGTAAAGATTTTAGGATGCAATACTTTGGCCTCTGGAAAGAATAATTCATTCGATCCAAATGAAGGCTCCTACATTTTATGGCAAATTAAATTTCAAGACTTTTTAAATTGTATTTAGAATCAAATTTAAGACCAACTTCATCATGCAATAATTGGTAAATTATTTTTTAAATGTCTAATTACACCCCCGCGCTTTAACATTGCAATTTAATTTGCCATCATTTTGGAAAGGTCCCCTTGTCGTGTATTTTCATCATTTTCATCAATGACAGATTGATTACGCATACAAGTTTTGGTTTTATAGGTTACCCTTACGCTAAAATAAAGGTAAAGGAACCATAAATGAAGAAGGAAAACGGTTTATCCAATTCAATTGGTTGTTTTAACTTACAAAACACTCTGACTTGCAGTCTTTCATAAAAGGTTCACTAAAATAAAATTACACCACATGAGTGTGGCATAAACATAAATCAGGAAGTCATAAATCACATGAGAACAAAGCAAAAGTTGAAGTGATAAAACCACAGATGGGTTATCTGTGGTTTTATCACTTCAATTTTTCGTGTGTCATGAAACAATGACACGTAAACATGTGGACTGCAATGAAGTTGCTGTATCTATAATACACTATGTAAAAAATATGTTTTTATAACGTCTACTGACCAAAATGAATTCCCCCCCGCCCCCCGAACATTTGCGGTTTGAAAATTACATTGTACTATATTGCGATGTCTATTTGAATTCGAATTAATTGTTCAGCCCGATTTACAATAATTAAATCCTACTTGGTGCATTCACATTTTTTAAAACTTTTGAGAGATTGCTTGAAGCCATTTGAGTGCTAAATAAGGCCTTGTTGTTCATGGATAAAATTCCACATTAAAGCACCTTCGTCGTAGTTACAGTAGACTCCTATACTGCTCGGGATGGGGCAGTCTAGCGTACGGGCCTTGTTGTTGTGCTTGGCGGTGAGACTCTGCTGGAGCCAGTTGTTCAGATGGATGCACCAGGAGGCACTACTTTTCCCCAGCTGGTCGAAGCGGCCAAGGCTCCGCACGGCCACGCCCACGGCGAAAGCCTTACTCTCTTTGTCGAAGCGCACCTCCCAGTACTGCTGGCCGGCGTCTATGGCTGTGTCAGCTACGGGTAAAAAGTGATCCCGATGTCAGCGTTAATCACGTCAAACCTGTTTCGCAGATTTCTTTGGGCCTTACCAAGAACCGTGTAGGACTCTGCTGTGAAGCGGTCTCTGTTGGGCCGGGCCGTCGGGGCTCGTTTTGGCGACATCAGCGCTGACCTGTTGACACAGGAGACACAATGGTGGCTTTGATCAAATGCTCTCATGGTTGACCGAGAGGATCGATTCCACCTATTGAAAGCAGAAACGTTTTGATGCTCCTTTTTCCAGTTCCAGCCAACTTGGCGTCGCAGTCAGGAATATTATTTGTTACGCAAGAGCTTTCCCTATAGTTAACGAAGTGGAACTGACATTTAAACACTGGAAGACAGCACATACAAATGGAATGGTAGACAGTTTTACATCATGTTTTACAACGTGAAATAAGGGGGCTCTGCGGCTTCGTCGTGACGTGACGCGCCCACTCAGTGGCTGACACTCTGTGTTGGCCCCACTTTGAGCCGCTGACTAATAAGTCCCTTCAGTGGGGGGTCTCTTTAGAACACGTTCTTGCTTGCCATTGTCCCAGCAAAGCAATGATTAATCATTCACTACTGTGCTATCAGCACTGCCCCCTGGCGGTCATTCAGGACTCAGCTGTAGTCCATCCATCCATCCATTTTCCGATCCGCTTAATGCCTTCAGCATAAAATTCCACATAAAAGCACCTAAAAGAGCCTATCCCAGCCATCTACGGAGGACACCCTGAGCCTGTTGCCAGCCAATCGCAGGGCACGGAAAGACAAACAACCATTCACGCTCACACTCATACCTAGGGACAATGAGAGTGTTCAGTCAGCCTACCATGCATGTTTTTGGAATGTGGGAGGAAACCGGAGTACCCGGAGAAAACCCACACAGTCCCGGGAAGAACATGCAAACTCCACATAGGGAGGCCGGAGCTGGAATTGAACCCGGTACCTCTGCACTGTGAGGTCGACGCGCTAACCACTCGACCAATGGGCCGCCTTCAAGTGCAGATACATGCTTAGTTGTTGTTTTAGTGGTGACATCTGCCTAACTATCTCAACATCGTGGTGCAAATGTTTTCATTTGGGATTGGGTGGCTCGGTACGCTCCGCAAGGGACAATCTGTCCTGATGAACCACTGTTTTTCAGTATGCAATTTATATCACATTGAGACGGTGTGTGTTTCTTTTGCGCGTTGAAATGTTGCAATTCCTGTAGAACAAAAGAAGCCATAAGCTATTTTTTAATTAGATCAGCTTTAACTAACGATATAGGCTTTCAGGTAAGTCCCTTAGACGTCAACACTGTCATTGTGAAGGTGACTATGACATGTGGCCAGAGTGTGCAATGAAGGCCTCGTACATTCCACTCACCACAAAATATCTTGCCAAATATTGTTGTTGTTGTGCGTCGAGCATTCCTTTTGGTCTAGCATAGGCTGCTGTTACCTGCCAAACTTGCATCAACCTGCTTCTTCCAGGGATTACCCAACTTTTCAAGTTCAAGATGCAAAACTCATAAGAAAAAAAATCATCCATGAAACACAAAAAAAAAAATGATTTACAAAAAAATCTGAGACAAAATCAATGCAGATAATTTCTTTCGCTTGGGTGTAACATTTCAGCACAATAGTGAGCTCCCGCTTATTTGTGGGTCGCGAGCCCGCAATTCAACGAATGCCGTTTGTTTTTTTCCATCTACTCGCCCCAAAAAACCCTGTTTAACAGAAACATAGTAATTAATCTCAAGTATGTTTTTGGCAGACATTTAAGACCACACCTGGCTGGAGACTGCATGGGCGAGTTGGTTCGGGTCTTCTCTTTGCGAATATCCTGGATCTTTCCACCGGTGCCATCCCACTCCACGTTCAGGTCCTCTATCTTCAAGTTCTGGTGGGCCGAGGCCGAGTCCAGTTTAAAAGTGAAGGCTGTGGGGGATAAACAAAGGGGAGTTCGTCGAGAGTCGAAGCATGTGCTTTTCAGGAGCCCCGTCGCGTACTCACCGTGGGTTTCCAGCGTAACAGGCTCTGAGAAATCTCCCGCCACAGCCTTGTTACACGCCCTCACCCTGAACGTCATGAAGCGGGTGTCAAAGCGCAGACCTGACGACAAGAACGCACCCAAAATGTAACAATAATAATTTCCTTTGTGTAACCACCAAAGGTAATTGAGAGGAGTTTCTCTCCAATTCCCACTCCCGGTCTTAACAATCCTTAGCCGACCTGTGAGCGTGTGCTCCATCTCCCGTATGCCCTCCACAACCATCCAGGGATAGTCCTCTCTGATGCGTGGCAGACCCTCGTGGTTGGTACGCCGATGCTCCAAGATGTAGTGGTCTATTTTGCTGTCGGGCTCCGCTAGTGTCCAGACGACAGTCACAGTGTTGTCACACACCTGGCACTCGGACAGGTGGATCTCTGGCGTGGCCGGAACTGCGACAAAAACAAAAAAAGATCACGGGGGACTTAAGCAGACCACCACCAAACAAACAGTTATAAAAAAGGATAACTTCAACTTGCATGTGATTTCGCTTTTGTTTGGTAAAATTGTGTGTGTGTGTGTGTTTTTTATTCATTACATTACTCATTATATCATTATTTCCACCAGTGGAATTAATCCTGTCGATCTGCACTGATCTCTGTGCAGTCTCTGTGTATTTGTTTTTGGCTGAGCTCGAAATAAGTTATTCAAGGACTGTTTTATGATGTAATTTAATTGACATGCTCCATCCACAAAAACAACAACCTCAATTTAATGTAGCGCATCTATTATATGTGCCTTAAATTGGGTTGCAATTAGACAAAACCTATGACAAGTTTTTCCTTCAAGGACACCAGGAAAGTGCCAAAAATGAGCCAAAATGTCACTAGATGGCGCCAAAGCCCTGGCTAATAGGACTGTGGTAAGAATTGGTGTCTGTTTAATTATTCTTAACGATTCTGTGATCTTTGCATGTCTGGGAGGGTCAGGTTTAGCCCATATTGTTGGGGGAAGTTAGAGAGAGTCTTGGCTATTTGTCTGTTAACTGAGTTGCTACTGAAAAGCTCAACCTAATAAATTATTTAGCCTTTTTTGTGCCATTTGCGGCGGGGTTTGGTCCCTGTCCTAGCAAGGGTTTACTGTATTGCTGTGCAAGATCCGGACATAATTTGGGGGAAAAAAAAGAAAGAAAAAAAAAAAAGAAGGCAGACCTGGAAGAAATTTGAGACCCTGCAGCAGGGCCTTCTCCTGGCTGAAGTCCACCATCAAATGGCTCATGTTGTCACTGGCCTTGGCCTTCAGGGAGAGGCGGAAGGCTGGAGCCATCGTCACGCTGTCAACAAGAGAGGAGAATCAGAAAACATAAGGAAGACGCATGGACGCTAGCCAGGACTATTACTGAGCGCGTCGCCTTGATGGCCGCTGGAAGGCGGAGCTAGAAGGGAGAGCATTCATCCAGGGAGGTGGGGAGGTGGGGGGCTGGGGGGTGGGTGACACGAGACGGTACAACACCACAACAAAAAGGCTCTTGAGTGGAGAGTTACCAAAGTGCTTATTGTCTAAGAAAAGGATGACTACATGTTGGAACACATGCACGCTATCAAACGAAATGGCTGGTTATATCAGGGCAAAAAGAACAAAATGGAAGCAATGGATGGCTGTGTACAATACCTATCCTTAATGTCTTTGGCCGCCTGGAGGGGAAGAGGAGGAGAGGGGAGATACGAAGCGAAGAGACAACTGAGTTTGGAGCCAATGATTGTTGAGGTCACATTTAGAACAAAACATATCGTGGGTGGCTTGGTGACGCCAGAGAGGGGAAAAGTGTTATTTGTTTTATGTCAGTTCACCGCAGGCCGACAGTTCCACAAGTTACCTGTGTGAAGCCGTCCGTTCCGGAGGAGCAAAGCGTCTGATTGGCCAGCTCCAGCAGCTCCTCCGAACTCTCCAGCGCTTTGGAGCAGGCGCTCAGCTGACTCTGAGTGACAACACAAAAATATGTTATGTTTGCTAAAATATAGGCAGGCATTGCACCAAGGGATGTGCTGTAATAGAGCAATCTACATCTTCAATCAGAGTCAAACAGCAAATCAGATGAACTCAAATACAGGCTTGTAAAATGTAAATGAATATGAACACTCTTCATTATGCACTCCTGTAGAACTTTCCCCAATCTGTCCTTTACTTCATTGTTTACATTTCTGAGAATTTCCATTTTTACCCCGATACATTTCTCCTGACTCTCTTTGATCCTGCAAAAATAAAAATCACGAGAAATTGTTCCTTTAAACAATTTAAAGGCCGCTTCTGCGGCTCACCTAACATCTACAGCAGCGAATGATGACTTTGTGGTGCTGACGACAAGGATAATGATATACCCTCGTGGGCGTATAATAAGTACCAATACCAGGGATCATATTGGGCCGAAACTAGCTATCGGCTACTCATGGAGCCCCCCCAATACCAACCACCAATATCTAAAGCAAAAAAAAAAAAAGATATGGTTGGCGCTATACTTTGTTATTGTGTGAAATTAAATTTTATATATCAAAAGTACTAGAGTAGAGGTATCAGTACTCTGAGTACAGAAAGAGTGAATCTCAATTCTCATAGGTTTAAACAGGTGTTATGTTGTGGGTGGTGAGTGTACAGGCTTACCTGCAGCTCGTATGTGCGGCTGGCTCGTTCCTGTTTAATGCGTGTCAACATGTTCTCCTTCATCTCATCCAGAATCGAGTGGAGGGAGTTGAACTCGGACTCCAGGTCTTCCTGCACTCGGGTGGAGTTGGCCTGGTGCAGGAGGAGAAATGACTGCCCACATTCATTTCCGTGTTCATTCATCCACCACTCGTATGTCATTACCTCCAGGTTGTCCAGGCTCTGTTTGAGACTGCAGACGAAATTTGAGATCTCTTCATTCTTGGTGGCCAGCGTGTGGGTGATTTTACGCAGCGACTCCTGCAGGAAAGAAAAGAGTTGCGCCTCAATTTTGCTTTATAAAACATTTTAACATGACTAATTGTCAATCAAGTACTAACATTACTCCTTTAGGAAAAAAATAAAAGGCTCTTTAAAGACTTTATTGACTTTAACACTGAATGTGATTAAACGTATTAATCATTGAATGTCCAAACTATTGATCATTAAAACAATGTAAACCTTAAATTCTAACAAGCATATTTACAAAGTACTGTACTATATTTGGCAGATAAACAGTCGGTGCCTATCGCGACAAGCTAACTTAGCATTCTCAGGGATCTGTCGGCGTGGACCAAAGTAGAAGCCAAACATAACGAGACGGGTACCGTATATATTTTGGGCAAGTGGAATAGGACCTGAGTGGTGAAAACACTGACAATAACACTAAAGTCAACTGCAATTTGCGGTCTGTAAAATTGTTAAAAGTAGTGATGAAGAAGAGCACTTTCAATAGACGCAATTTTCTTATACATCTGAAGAACTTAAATAATTACCTTGGAGAGATGGCAAGTGCTGTTTTGATAAGTCTGATGCTTTCCATTTGAGTAAAATTCAGGTTTTTGAATAAAATTTTACTAAAACCAAACACATTTTCTTCACAATTGTAAAGCATTGGTCTGTTCTTACTATCAATGGGCAAGTACTTAAATGTAACTGGTACTCGGTCTTTAAAAAAAAGTGGTAGTTACATCCCTAACGTCAACATAATTCCATGACTCTCCTCACTACGTTCCAATTGTCTAGGGCTTTGGTGCCATTCTGTGGCATTTTAGAGCTTGAGACGGCGTGGAAAACGGCAGATATTTCTGGTAGACATGGTGTTTTCTGTGGGAGGAGGAGACGCCCTATTGGTGTCCCCCTTTGCAACAGGAAAAATCGTGACTAGATGCATGCGTGATGAGCAAACTGCAATAGGCAGTATTCTTATTCATGCTTGAATGAAAGTGAGTGTTTCCCAGGTTTATGGGACTGTACCTGAGACTAAAATAAACGCGTTTGATGTATTCGTGTTTGATTTATTCGTGTGTCCTACTTGACGCGTTTAGGTGAGTCACGTTGCCTTGGAGGCTCCTTCGGCCATGTGATGGATATTCTTTGTCCTGATTGGCTGACGTCGCCTGACCTGAGCACCGAGGAGGCCACTTCACGGCCGGAAGGATGCGCATTCATAATTTAATCATGCAGCTGAGCAGCCATTGAAGTGGAGCAACCGCATTCAACGACAAGCCGAAGAAAAATATTGAAAAAAAAAACCCCAGCAGCAACAAACATGACGTGTCCCCGTCAATGTAGCATCTTAAAACCGGGTAGACAGTCACTGTTGAAGACTGCGTCCATGTTGGGAGAGGCCGCCCGTTCCTGACCTATGACGCCAATTACACATAACACAAACGATAATGGTAAAAACATAGTTTGAAACATAATATCTGTCACTCGTTTAAAGTTGCGGCCAACAACAAAGTCCGCCTTCTCGCCTAATTTCCTTTGTACGCTATGCCCTCAAACGTCCTCCCCCAGTCGGAAACACCTGTTCCTCCGGCTCGGGCTCACCTTCTGGTCTCCCATCTCGGCTATCCCGGACTACTGCCTCCACTACTGGCCCCGTCGAGTCGCAAAAGAGCGACGCCGGTTTCTCTTCTGGTTCCGGTCCCGCGTTCCGGGAGTTAACACCGCGGAGGTGATATTGATGCTGCCGGGGTGCGACGCATCTTTCGGACGGACACTAAGCCAGCAGCAACGCCTTTTGGGCCGCGAAGCGTAACGCGCATGCGCGACTGGTGGATTGTGGGTAGCTGTGTTTCCCTCTGCGGCTGGGCGTGATGCTTCCTTCAGGGACCTTACGGGGAAAATAGAAATTTAGAATGGTTTTGTATCCATACAATTGTAGTCCTATTAGTTACTTTAGAATAGAACTCAAATAAAACTGAAGCGTCAATACAACTACTTGAGTAACTAATTAAAAAAATAGAGTACTGTACCTAGTAACTAACTGCTAATAATTACTGAACGCATGAATGTCACAGCAGTCAAATATACACTGCATAAATCATTTGGATTGAGTTTGAACGAGTACATCAGTTGCATACGTAATAAACCAATGTAATCTTCTTGCTTGCCTCAGAACACATGTTTTACTTTAACACATTTTAATCATATGCAGTTGAAAATTATAGTGTAGGGCTATGGAAGACTAGTTCTTAAATTCACTTTAAACGTGAACCAGCACAATTTCGGCTCAAGTTCAGAAATCACACATGCATTCATAACCACTGTGCTGATGCACCTCCCCTTTGACCAGAACTTAAAAAAAAAGTTTTTCTCCACCAGGAACCCCTGCCCCCAATCTACAATACAATAAAGGCAAATAGTATACTGTAATAGCCGATTGTGTGCATCCCCCCCACAATTTTATGGTTGCCCTTTTGGGGCTTAAGTGCCTTCCACCAAACCTGTCCATCTGCCGTGGTACAAATGACATTGGTGCCTTGATTGAATGTAAAGAGTGTGATGATACTGCCAAGTTGGTCTGAGTGGCATCAATCCCTCCTTGCAGCCTGGGATGTATTAAGGATTTAATCGGAAAAATTGTGCAATGTTAAAAGTATCAGTGACATTCCAACAGAGCCACTGGAAACTAAACAGCACCTCACAAACAGCTTTTTGAATTACAAGTGTGGTCCACAAATGATTTAAAGACCAGTGCAATACAGTTTTGAGCGGAAAAAAGCCAACCCAACATGCAGAAACTGTAAAATGATATATATATTTTTTAAGTTCTTGGATGAGATTACTTAAGTATACATTTTTATTTACAAGTTGATATCATTTCAGTGGAAAGGGACAGATATGGTGGACAGATGGATCAGGTTTGCTTAGCCGGTCCTTGCAGACGCAAGCTTCTGGACTTTGGTGGAACAAGGGCTTGCACACAGGCTCTGGCACGCCAGTCGGATACGGAGCTGTATTCTGAGGATTAGAGGAACAATGAAGTGCGCCATCTATACAAAGATTTAGTGCTTTGCTTGTAGACTTACTTTTGGTGGATATAATTCACACTCAAGTTGTCCCAGTTCTCCGTGCAAATTGTAATAGGTTGTTTGGCAAAAGGCGTGATGCTTTGAGAAAAACAATCATGTTCAGAACCAAATCAAAACCACAAAGCGCACATATCTGGCTGCCATTAGCAAGAAGGCTGTAACTCACAGCTAGGTCAGAACAGCGAGGTGCGCAAGCAACAAAAGTATTCCTGGCTCCTCTAGGACACGTGGTTTCAACCAGGACAAACTTGAGCCAAGTCATCGTGCCGATTTTTGTGGTGTACTGCGAAAAAGAATAAGGGGGCTTCAAGGACATGGGGTGTGATGTAGGAAACTGAAAGGAAAACAGTCATCACCCCCTTTGTGACTTGTGCCACTTCCATCAGGGTGAAGTAATTCAGGTATTTGCGCTCCCGGTTGAACTTGACCACAGCATCATTCACCACCTCCACAGCGGTCAGGTCATCAAGAGCCAATAACTCAGGGCAACTGGGACAAATGGTCACCATCTCCTCATTGGTAAACTCTGTACAAAAGGTGACATTTCAGTTGGCAGCAAAAAAAGTTAGATTGTGCGGAATTTTACATGGGTTTGAAAAAAAATGATGTGTTCGAGACAGCTTGGAAAAATCCAAGTCAGAGCTCAAACTCAATTTGTAAAAAAAGAGTCTCAGAATTAATTAGTGAACTGAAGATCCACTGAATTTAGTTTCAGATTGGAGAATGGCATGTGACAAAGAGAGGTTCTGTGTTGTGACCTGGTCTGGTGGTGCATTCATGTCTTATGACTTCGGCCAGACCCCACATGACCCAAAATTCGATGCTGCACATGGCCACTACTCCCTAAAGGACAACACAGTTAGCATTTCACCCACATCAGCAGTTGTAATCTCTTAGAACTAAAAAGGACCATTTACCCGTTCTTCCCGTCGCCAAAGCTCACATTGGTCATCAGATTTGGGGTTGGTGAAATGACATTTTGTCTGCACAAGCTTCACAGTGACATCAATGTGGCAACCTCCCGATACCTGGATCGGGAAACACATCGTACAGGAAATGCAGGACTTACATTACCCAAAACATCTCCCTCCTATGTGAGTCATATCTTCCCACCATGGCTTCCATCAAAGGTCAAAACATATCAATTTGTGTGCGTGTATTGTTTTAAGATATTAAAAGGCAGCATTTAAGGTCCCCATCAAACCGAGCATGCCTCAGTGAGTTGTGATGTCAAAAGACAGACAGCAAGTTAGCTGCTTTGGATATCCCAAAAATTCTTCAGAGGGAGGAGGGAAAAAAAAAAATCAAGAACATATAAATTGTTTTTTGACACTGCTCAAGACAACTGCATTCTAATGCCAAGTACGGACCTTCTGATATTTGCTGCTCAGGACCTCCTGCAGCTTGAACCTGAAGCCATGCTTTTGCCTTCCATTGATGTGTTGGACACCAAGAGCCGCCGCCGCTGCCAGGCTGTCATTGTCACAGGTGACAGTGGGCAATAATTGCACCGCAAGAAGGCCAGGAAGTGCTCCAGCACACCACAGCAGAACCACAAATAGGTGAACCCCCATGATAACACAGAAGGACTGCAAAGTAGCAGACCAGCAAAGGCGATGACTGGAAGAACAGACGCACACAGCCTTTAACCAAGCTGGGGAATCCTTACATCAATCACAGACAAAGGCCTGACACCTGCATCTAATTTGTGGTGGGAGTGCTGTCAATCACTTTTGGCTCATTCAGATCATCTGAGCAGTCAAGAAAAAAATTGACATTAACAAAAATGGTTTGTTTTTTTGATCAAGGAACTTTTTTAAAGTGTATTTTAGAAGTAGCTTTTTTTTTTATTTTAAGCAAAAGAAGGTATAAATAATGCAGCCATCAATGGTTGTCACTCCAACTACAGGGACTCCCTGAAACTGTAACGTAATGAGTCGAAACATGGAAGTGTGTCTGCCATCCAGAGCTCTAATATGTCAGAGGCGAGGTCACAGTGCGAGGTTGCCCTGTGATGTTGGTATTATCAAACATGATGTCCTCCAGCGCAGTCAGGACAGATTATGTCAAATATTGTTGGAAGTAATATACCTCACCAAGCATATTTTTTTTGGTGCTGGGCATCTACTAGTCCAATTTACTGGTTACAAATTATAATGTAGCCCAAACGCCGACAAGGATGATAGCCTTCTCATAGCAAGGTACGTTGGTCGTGTTGAAGCCTTCTCCTTACCAACTAACTGTTTCAAATTGAGGTCACCACTGTCAATTTAATGCTATCCATTATCCACCACAATACATTTCAAAATTGATATACTAGAGTCCACAAAAAAAGGGGAAAACAAGTTTTTTAAAAAATATATATAATTTTGCTCTGATTTTCTTGGTCAGGTTCGCTATATGTGCCACACGTCATCCATCCCAAATAAGCAATGTGGCCTTACAATTTATGAGTGGATATATTCACATTATTTTGTATATAGGAACAGTTTCTTCCAAGTTAGTTACAAGCAGATAGTTCACATCTGTTGTGTAACTGTGCATATGTTTGACACGACAGTAATGCATATACAGTACTCGCATCTGTGTAACAACTTTGCAGTACCCACCGCAGCAACCTCAGCGTAAGTCTCTGACACTGTTAGGTGGAGGGTGGAAAAATATTTCCCACCCACTCATGCACAGCTCATTTCGTCGTACTTGAGGGGAGTTTATACTGCAGAGAGGATGAGAAGACATAGATGAAAATGTCACTGATGCAATCAGCATTGGTGCTACTCACCGGTAAGTAAAAACAGCGAATAGGAGTAATATTTATCTTGAAAAATATTGCAGAAAAAGGCGAAGGGCGAAAGGTGCTCTAGTGGTTAGTATGTCTGCTTAGTGGTTAGCACGTCTGCCACATAGTTCGGCGGTGTGGAGTTCGAATCTTCACTGGCTTTCCTGTGTGGCACTTGCATTTTCTGTCCATCGATTTCTCCTGGTTTTGTGACCCCAAAATATGCATGTTAAGTACTTTGAAGATTATATTGTTCATAAATGAATACGAATGAGGATGCTGGTTTTCTGAGCCTTGCAGAGGTGACTGGCATTCACGACTTAAGTAGAATTAACTTGTGTAAAAACTGGTAAACTTAAAAAAGGTATAAAAAAGTACGGATGAAATTCATCTGTAGTAAAAAGTGCACTCTAAAATGTACTTAAGTGCAAAGTCAAAATTATTCCCTACCGATTTGGCAATATGACAAAATAATAATTTCATACAAAACAGTTTCCCTCTTTTATCATAAATTATGGCCGCACTTGGCAACAAAATGGTTCAAACTACATGTATCTCAACTATTATGCTAGCAAAACAATTTGTTCCCACATTTTTATGAATGTTGTGAACTGGCTAAAAAAAAAAAAGTTTAGGTGATTGGCGCCCAACTGATATGGAAACTTTGGGGCTGAAACCAATAGTAATCCTGCCGGCTAAAAATAAAAAAAGATGACTTCCAATATATTGGCCAATATAGAATATAAAAAGATTTTGAGACAGGTGGATATAAACTGTGCACGAATACCTTAAATTGATTCTGATTCTTACTATACATCTCTCGGTCAATCCATCCAGCCATCTATCTTGTCTTACCTTATTTATGCATTTTTAATCTTTCATGCAACAAATACCCCTTATAAAAAAAAAACTAAAACTAATAAATTTAAACCAACTCAAAGCATTTTCAAAAAAATTAAAACTGACAAACCTCTCTCAAAAATAATAAAACTAACTGAATTTGAAAAACAAAATAAAAATAACTGTTGAAAAGCCCAAAATTAATATAACTTTCGTCTGTAGTTATTCGGACTGCCCAAAAAAAAAAAAAAATAAAGCTCTGCAAAATTAAACCTGACCCTTCTTTTTTCTGTTATGGCTGTGCAGTTTGCGTTGCAGCAGCGGCTCAGTGTTCCGCCATTCTGAATGAATCCCAAGCAAGAGTGGATGTTCCCGTGGGTTCAGCCCTCACTTTGTGCCACCGACTGAAGAGCTGGACATCACAGAGATTCCGAATTTGCTGGCATTTTAATCCATCTGGACCCTCGTTGGTCCACTCTGAGCAACTCTTTTGCTCCAACATGTCAAACAGAACCGAGCAAAAAGAGATATCACTGAACTATACTTTAGCCAATGTCACTCAGCAAGACAGCGGATGGTACTTTTGCCGTATCCATGTGGATATTCCGGAACTGAGGACTCTGGACAGTCGTGGAACACCAGTGCTTGTTCGTAAGTGTATATTGCTTCTGTTGACTATGTCTCCCAGCTGGCTTGAGAACGCCTTGGGGTCCTCCAGGAGGAGCTGGACAATGTGGCTGGGGAGAAGGGAGTCTGGGCTTCCCTGCTTTAGCTGCTGCCACTGAGACCTGACCTCAGATAAGTGGAGGAGAATGGATTGGATGGATGGATATTACAAGCTTTTCTTTTTTTGGCTTTGGGCGTTCCACTGTACAGTGTCAGTCAAAAGTTTGGAAAAATACTCAAATTCCCTTTGTGATGTGGATGTTCCTTTATGACCTGGAATGACTTTCAGTTCACGGCTGTGCATTATCAAGAGTTAATAGTTTGAATTTCTTGGCCTCTTAATTTGTTTGAGACAATTTCAATATAAAGGTGTTTCCAAACTTTTGCCTGGTACTGTATATCACATCATTGGCATGAGCACAAAGCACTTCAATCTAGCCATGTAATTTTTGCAGAAGGTGTTTCTGTGCATCCCACAGATGTGCCCCTGCTGGAGACGTGGTGGCTGTGGGTCACTTTAGGAGTGCTCGGCCTCATCATACTGGCCCTGCTGGTTCTGTGTGTGCTTCTGATCCGACGATGTAGACGCAAAGGTAGACTCATCTACCAATTGCTAATTCCACCTTTTTGGGTCCCTGTAAAGTTAAAATAAACATCTTGTAAATTTGACACACCGATGAGAAGTAGCTCTGACTAACCCTGCCTAATTTGAATGATTAAAAAAAATGCTAAGCCGATAAATTGAGGTTTCAAAATCATGTAAGAATGAAGCTATTGTTTTAACGCTGTGGACAATGCTCCACTCGACGGTCAATCAAATACCAATATGGTATTCTACTACACTTTCTTACATGTTTGAGATGGAAAATAAATCCGCTCAAGACTTCTGGAATATACTCCACCTGATCGTCATGGGGCTTATTCTTGATAGCCACCAGCTAGCTTGCAAGCTAACGAGGGCACTGAAGTTCTAGTCGGAAGAGTCCTGTGTCACACACTGCGATTTTAGCTCCACCCCAAAAAAGAAAATCTAAAAAACTGACATAGTGAAAAGCAGTTGAACATAAGTACAGTACCGGTACTTAGAACATTGTAATTACATATTTTTAAAAATGTCATTAATTTCACGGGGTGTTTAATAATAATAATAATTATAATACATTTTATTTATCAGCGCCTTTCAAGACACCCAAGGACACTTGACAATAACAAAAAACACAAAACAATACGGGTTGAGCAGCGGCAGCCAAACGCGCCAGCTTCACTCAACCCGGAAGTCATGACATGTTTGGTTAGGATTCCGTGCAATATATAGGTTCTTCTTTATCTGGTCGCTTCCTTTACATAACAAACCAGAAGCTGAGAGTGGTTATTGTGGTTGAACAGCACAGACAAAAAGGAACCCAGGGCTCAAGAACACAGGCATGTTCTCTCCTGTGTCGCCTCAATAACAGGCACGAGACCTTCAAAAAATGGAGCACACGGGGTGTTTGTTTCCTTTCGGCAACATAAATTGCAGCAACCACAGGGCTTGCTTCTCCTAATGTCACAGATGTCGGTAGAAACAGTTTTCAGTATGATGATGTGCAGTTCTACAGTACAATAAAAACTAATTGTCAAAGGAAACACCCATTTGGCCCTAGCTGTACTTTATGGAAGTGAACCCCATCTCACTATTGCTGCTGTCGGGCGGAAGCCCCATATGTCCAAATATGGTCAGTTAATTTTTTGATAGACTTGTTCGGTCCCCACACCTTCTGTTATTTTTAAGTATTAATAACCATATTAAAATTACTAAAAATAGCTTGAGAACAAATCTATTCATTTTTGAACACTTGAAAAGGCTGAGAAGTTTCATAAACTGCGCTTCTTGCTCACTGTGCGAGTCGTGCGACATTATGTTGCCTCAAGATTGAAAGTCTCAAACGCTTATTTTAGACAAGTGTGTGTTAAATCTATTTGAATGTATGATTCCACCGGTGAATTCATGACTGTTTTTCTCATTCATATTCCTTTAGAACCACACTGTGCAATCTACGTGAACACTCATCATTCCTCACGACCACCTGTTGTCAGGGACCAGCTCAGCGTGGCCCCCAGGTGCCAAGTGGCTCGCACTCCAAGTCCTGCCAGGGACAAGCACAGCAGCAGCAAACAGAGGCCCAGACAATAGCCAAGATAGAGCCCAAAAATTCCACGTTTCTTTCCAATATGTTATTTATATTTAATGCAGAGTTGTCATTCCAACATGGCAATCAATGTGTAATGTCTTCTAATTCTTTTTAAGAATTGTTTTCTGAGGTACCCCCCCATCCCCATTTTCTTTGTCGTTTTACACACAAAATGTTACACTTGTTACACGTTATGTACTATACATGTGGTTTGATGACACATGTGCATATTGCAGTGTGTACAAAAACTGCCTGTGTCCACTGAGGTTTTTTTAGCCCATTTAAATAACGGTATAAGAAAATGTAAGCTTCAGTACAGGCGGAGGAAAGCATAGATCCTTCTTCATGTCACACACATACATCAAAAGTAAATCAACTGAAGCTTCTGGTTGTCAAGGCATACAGCACCTCGTCCAGAAATTGTATTTCAAGTTTCACCAGGAAATAACCAGCTTGTTTTCAGCCTGTAACACACACTCAAGATAGACGCAGCCATTTTTCACACTGAAAGTCATGCCTGCTAAAGGGTTCTTTAACTTCAACTCCCATTGTGCAAGTGCCATAGAACTCCATCCAAAATTCTGTTTCTTATGGACGTTTAAGATGCAGGGTTTTGGAATGCTAGAGGACACCTGAGCACTCGCAATGCAAATCCACAGCATAAAACCTGTGAGGGAGATAGCGGTATGATAACCACTTGTGCCGGATAGATGTCTAGGTATAAAAAATTGAGACAACAGTTCAGTTGAAACCTTCCATTCCATTCAATGTTTTGTTTATTTGTTTTCCAGCTTGACATTCACAGTCTTGACCAAAATGCACAGGCACTATACACATTATTATATATGCAGTATATAACAAATATATTGTACTGAAATTGAAGCTCAAATTTCACCAGAGGCCACAAGAGCTGGACGAAACACATCTTTGTAAAGCCCACCTGGAATATGCAGACAAGCAAAAAGCAAATGCAGACGGCAAAACAAGCAAAATCGCAGACAAGGTCTGGTCCAGCGTTGTTTACTAACTTAGTTCATCGAGTCCAAGTGACGATCCATCACATGCAAAACACATGATTGATATTCCGAAAGCAAATCTCCAGTCAGATGTCTTAAGACTCGATGATACAGTAGATAAGGCACATGCGCTTCACCGTCAAAAGTGTCGCTCTTTCAACAATATCGGGAGATGCGGTTCTCAAAGCAAAATTTGTTGTTTATTAATATGGCAGTCTATACACACACACCCAAAAAAATTGCAATTTTTAACTTGGCACAATAGGAATACTGTATACAAACCCGCCCCCGCCCCCCCAAACAAAACAAAGTGCTTGCTAAAATTTGACTTTGTTCTTTATGTCGGTGTATATTCTCAGTCATCAGGGTCATGTTAATCCAAAAAGGTTGAATCGAGGCAATTCGTTAAATTTGTTGTGTGTTTTTGAAAATGTCTAATAATAACTTGGGCAAATATGCTATTAGGCGAACGGTAGTATAGTTGTATTTACTACTGTGCCCAGTAGGAACTGTTGCGAGGCACAACAGGAGCTCCTATTATAGCACGCAAGTAATCTCCGATGAAGACTTTCCATACAAGTCCCTGCACAACGTTAAAATGACACGGAGTCTTTAATGAAGATGAGCATCCCAGTAGTGTTCGACACGGTGGTCACTCCAAAATGATTCACCCTTGAGTCTTTATCCATTAAATTCCAGTTTCACTTGACGTACATAATAATGTTGTTTAAGCCTGCATTATAATGGACGCTGCCTGTTCGTGTTTTCCTCTTTACAAATTTACCTATTTGTGTTTTTCTTTTCCCTCTGGATTCTACCGCCACTGATTTCCTGAAAATCTCACTTTTTGAAATTTTCTTGTGATATTTCTTTCTAAGAGGCCACAAGATGGGGCCAAAGGAAAGTACTCATTGGTGTCAACTAAATACATTATGTTGATCTGATACATCTCAATTCAGACACTAACATTGTTGTATGTTGGGAAGGAGCTAAATTTAGCTTGCGTCAATCGTGGAAATTAGGCAGAGTCTTCACCCACATGAATTTCTGGTGCATTTTTCCCCCGAAATGAAATGATGTGTGATTTGATATTTGGGTCAGATCAGAGTATGAGCAGGGCCACAGAAGAAATTAAATTCAAGCCACCACAATAAACACTTGTAGTTGCAAATTCAAAAATGTGTGCTGTACAAAGAAAATACTGTCCTCCATCAAAATTGCGTGGGTGGATAGGGAATAAAATGCATCTATTGCGCTGTAGTTGTCTCTACTGGTGACAGGGGTGTTGCTGGACTATTACCAGCTACGGTTGTCCACATAACTGGGTACGGCTGCAGGGTACTCGGGCAAGCTGGGGCCTTGAGCCGTCTGGTCAACAGGACTGAACTCGCCCTTGGCTGGCGCATTCTTCCACGTGCCGGTGCCCCACTCTTCTTGAGCCCGTGTCACACTGCCCCCACTGCCACGGTACAGTCTGTGCACCTGTGAAGGTGGAAGAACAGTGACAGGTGCTCATTTTATACAGTACAATACAATACAATACATCCTGATTTATATTGGGCTTTCACAACAGCTGCAGCAGTAACAAAGCGCTTTACAAAAGAGTTAACATAAAATAAAATAACACAACACTTAACAAAAACACGGACAGTCGTGCAATCTTAATCACTTTTCCCTCACATGTTTTGTTTGAAGCAGTTCTAAATGAAAGAGGAGAGAACCAAAGTGTCCTTTCACCAGTGGATCACAGACGTCATGCTCAAAATGTGCACGTCTGATACAAGCTAAGTTTCAAAGTAAACAAGAAGCTGTAGCGTCCATTGACGAAAAAAGAGATTGGTTCACTTCTCCTGTCCCATGTAGATCTGCTTCAATTCCAAGCGGCAACTCTCAGTTCCAAATGCGCATCGCACCCACACTCCTCTCTCCTCATCCTCGGCTCCACAAGCCATCCATCCAACCGCACCAACGCAGACTGTCCAACAGCGCCGCCATCTCCGTTTGCATGTGTCAACGTTTGCAAGTCAATTCTTGACTTTCAAGAAAGTCCCAAGTACCATGGCAAAACTCAAGCAAGTCAAATCCCAAGATTGGTGACTTGAGTCTAATTGAGTCACATGACCCTGGTCCCCCACCTCTGCTATGGGTAAGTACTGTATGTGTATGTGAGACCTCTCACCTTGACGAGCACCAATGCCATTAAGGCGGTCACCAGTGTTAAGAGCAGCGTGGTGAGAAGCATCACTGTGGCGGCGGCTGCATTGTAACTGAAAAATGTCACCGTAGCAATCCAGCCACTATGTGGTGTCGGGTGACAAGAGAAGGATTAGTGCGGACAAGGCATCAAGCTTTAGCCAAATGTATCCAAGAGAAAGCATCACGAGCGCTGTGAGAGTGCGTGTGAGATGTTGTTGCACATAAACAGCGCACAAATGATGTCGATCATATGCTGTTGCACATTCACATTTTGTTTATATAGTATTGTATTTTAAATTGTGTGAAGGGGGAAAAAATGTGTTTTCTCAAACCCTAGTTTTAGTTGTACTTTGGCACAATTTTATCAGCGAGTGCAATTTTCAGTTTCAGGAATGTTTCCTTTCAAGTTGACTGTTTCTATATGGTTAGCAATTTTACTTTAATTGTATAATATTGTAGAGTGGTCATCCTCTCCTTTTACTCATGTGACAGTAAACAATGTTGGTAATTTGCAATACAGTTTTTGACAGCGTCTGGAACAAATGAACTTTAACGTCATTTTACATGATTTGCCGTGTTTAAAAATGTGAGCAATTTGGACATCAAACAGTGTCACGAAACTGTTAGCTTTCCACAATGGATGTACAAATGACTTTTTTTGTGCTTCTTTGGCAAGATGGCTCGCTGCAACTCACCAAATGCCCCAGTTGCTGATGCCTAAACACTGAATGACAGCCAGCACCAGCTGAAGGAAGAAGATGAAGAAGAAGACCATGAAGTTGAAGGAGCTATCCGCTCTGTTGAAAGAGACACAAAAACATACATCAAATGGTGATGATGATTTTCTTTGTTTCCAATAGCGTGATGGTCAAATCCCTTGAATCATGTCAAATTTGGAGTCGGGAGTTAAATTCTCAGGATTTTAAAAATTACTTCTCAATATAGGAATTCCATATGTAGAAGTGTCATAATATCAGCTGCCTAGGTGAAACCTAATTTCCACCAACATTTTTTTTAAAAATTGGAAAGACATTTTGAATTTTATTTTTAAATGGTACATTTCTTTTGGTGACAGTGTAACAACATAGATAATCGTGGAATAAACTTTGGTGCTGTTTCATCTCTAATAGGTAGCATTATTCTGAATGTATGTGTTGTGATCTACATCCAGCGTCACAGAACAGATATCTGTATGTGTTTTACATTTAATACAGAGAAATACTTCAATTGTGCTAAATGATGCCTCTAGTACTGCTTCTGCTGTATTGCATTGGCTAAAAGACTACTGCCTTCAGGTGGAAACACACCTGATAGCTTTGTAGATGGGCCTGAACCAGCAGATGTAACTGGCAGGACTGAAGAGGATGAGCCAGAGCAATGAGAAGCCAAAGTTGGAGCCATTACCCCCCGCGGCCCACAAGGCGATGCAGCCAATCACGTTCAAGCCCAGTGTCGCCGAATAAACTGCAGCGAATGACAGCATTCGACTTGACCAAGAACAGGTAGTGGCATTCTCCTATGCAAGACAACACAACTCACTTATCCAAAGTGTGAAGATTCGCTTCACCAGCTGCTGATGTTGGGCGGGAATTTCCTCCTGGATATTCTGATAAAAGCATGGCTTCACTTTTATGAATTTAGGCAGGGGAGGAAAGTTGTTTGCCCGTTCTGCAAGAGAAAGCATTTTAACCTGCCAATACTTAATTGAAAGATGAAATACAGCACTGTTGTCTTTCTTTGTTTTTGCAGGCGGCTTAAAGGGACTGGTTACAACGCTGAAGTCACATAACTGTATGATCCCTGAGGGTGTAACGGTATGTCAAAAATAATGGTTAGAGTTATGAAAGGAAGAAAGTAGTTGTATATATATTTGCTCCATGTACAGCACTATGTATACAGCGGTGGTTGTTTCAAAGTGCTCTATAAATACAGTTGAGTTGAGTAGAGTAAAATTAGTCTGGAAAAAGTACCCTTGGGGAAATTCTAGTTTGAATTTGCTTCAACCTTTTTTGTAATTGAATTATTCAGATTATTTGGATAATTGTTTCATCCCTATTGTGAGAGGCTGTTTAAATGTAGCTAGAAATTACATTTGTACCACTCAGTAATAAATATATACTGGCCAGAAACTGAGCAGCACTGTGTTTATTTACAGGTGTACTGGGAGCTACAGCAGGAGGCACTTAGGCCGACACTTCTGGCCCCTTTCTACTATGTTACGTGTGGGAGCCCTAATCATCCCATGATAATACATAATTGCCCCTGTATTTGATTACCATTTTCATGGCTCAGTTTGCAAAATTGAAGAAAAATTGCACAGGCCACATCAAACTACACAGGGGGCTGTGTCTTGCCCTTGAACTTCGAGTTTGACACCTTTGCATTATAAACGCTGACAAACCTGTCATCTTGCAATCCTTCCGTCGCCCTAAAAAGATAAATACATGGAAAAAACAAGCAGTCAGGCAGGAGGTACCATTCATGTCATAATTATCCATATTACAGCCTTGAACTAAAAAGGTTACCGAATTGATAAAAAAGAAAAAAGAGAGGACCACGTTTTTTCCACATCCATCTCTAAAAGAGACAGCATAAAAAGTCTAATGTACATAAACGGCTCAGATAGTCGGTTTGGCTTCCTGTGTAACTTGTGAGAACCGTTAACCCCCAATTTATAGAAGTACGTGTATTTTGGACGGTTTTTCTATAAAAACGAGGCGTACATTTCAGTTAAATATGACGAAATACGCATTATTAGCGAGAGAGCGTTTACCTTCTCACGTCGATATCTGAGGGGTGGTCGGCAAATCATTCCAGATGCGCTTCCTCGACCCGCCCATTAAACTCACAACTGCGGCTGCGCGGGACTGAGGCGACTGTAGTTCCGAAACGGTTACATTCAATGTGCTAAAGGGCGGACAAAACCACAAGTCCTACAATGCACGAAGAGCTAGTAAACAGGAAGCGCGTGACTCTTAACTCCGAAGCCGCCCACGCGATAAAACGTAAAGTTCAAAAGGCTTTGTGCTTACATGTGCGTGTTTAAATTGAAACAAAGTTTGTAAAAACTCTCCCCTAAACAGAAAATGATATTACGGTGAATGACAAACACCGAATTGCGTACAGTACCTGAAAGGTTGCTAGCGAGTGCATGTTATGTTACGGTCCATGGAAGTGAGACTTTCGAAAATCGTTTGATTTCATGAGCAAATAATAATAATAATAATACATTTTATTTATAAGCGCCTTTCAAGACACCCAAGGACACTTTACAATAACAAAAAACACAAAACAATACAAAACAATACGGGTTGAGCAGCGGCAGCCACAACGTGAATAAGCAATGCTTGCATTTTAGCTTAGTGGACAGGTGTCTGGACGTCACTGGCTAAGACGTCATATATATATGTGTCCAACCTTGATGACGCCGTGTATTAATTGTACCTCAGAAAATCAACGGCCTCGGAAAAGAAATAAATAACATGGGTAAACAATACATTCTATTCCGTTTTGTAAAGTTGATTTTTTTTCATATGAAAGATGAGAATTGGCCGTCGGTAAATGGAACCCTGGTCTCCCGCGTCCCATTCATTTTCTGTGGTACAGTACTGCAAAACAATTCCCGACACTACATTTTTTGACCGCTTTGTCGGATGTCGCTGAAAACACGGCCAGAGTTGCTGACACAGTCACAGTCCACAGTTGTCCATTATTTTCAGAAAACGGTTAAACTCCCCGTCGTGGAATCGAACCCTAAAAATGGATGGATTTAGCTTCTTAATTCATATTCCACAAACAGAATATTCATTCATTCATCTTCCGAACCGCTTGATCCTCACTAGGGTCGCGGGGGAGTGGGGGGGGGGGGGGGTGCTGGAGCCTATCCCAGCTGTCTCCGGGCAGTAGGCGAGGGACACCCTGAATCGGTTGCCAGCCAATCGCAGGGCACACAGAGACGAACAACCATCCACGCCCACACTCATACCCAGGGACAATTTAGAGTGCTCAATCAGCCTACCATGCATGTCTTTGGAATGCGGGAGGAAACCGGAGCACCCGGAGAAAACCCACGCAAGCCCGGGGAGAACATGCAAACTCCACACAGGGAGGCCGGAGCCGGAATCAAACCCGGTATCTCTGCACTGTGAGGTCGACGTGCTAACCACTGGGCTACCGGGCCGCCCAAACAGAATATTAATTAGAATATTTGTTAGACTAAGGGGGTGCATAAAACATATAAAATAAAAAAATAACTTGACTCATCCTTTAAATTAAAAGGGAATTTTGTCACATTATAAACGTGGTCCTGAATGTAATATATTAGAATCGGAAATGTGAAATTTCGGACCTTAAAACGTGAATTTCATTACATTATAACGTCATACAGAATGTTTTTCCCTAGTGTGGCAGCAATATCCTTCCTTTGATCCCTTTTCTCCTGTTTCAATATGAGTCAATATTATTTCTCAGCTTTGTTATTTTAGCTGCTGTCGCCACAAAAAAGTACAATGTTACAAACCATCTTCACTTAATAGGAGGGACAATTATGAGGCACACTATCTTGTTTATTCGGGTCATCTGGTAATTGAGACGGGACGTTAAATGTATCCGAATTCCGACTTTTAGAGTTCAGTGAATCCCACTCGCCAAACTTGGTGGCCAATCGGAAGGCACAATGCAAGAGTCTGGACGACATATAATCGGAGACCTTAGTTTTAAAGTGCATGTCATCTCCGTAATCCGGATCAGTAATTATTCACACAAAGATGCAACGGTTTACATTTGGGAACTCATTTATAATATTTGATATTGATTAATGAAAACCGTAGCAACATAAATTTCTATCTCAATCATTGACTAACAGTGCACGGTTTTCAATACGCGCGTCTAGGTAATACAAAACAAACGCTCAGGTTTACACTCCGATGCCTTGCGTCTGACCAATCAGATATGGTTTCTGACGCAAGCAATATACTCCCGCCAATTCCGAGGAGGAGCGCGAGGGAGGCAGCGGGGAAGTCGCCGAGGTACTGTGCTGGAGCCGTATTTTGTGCTAGTTCAGGGGACACAGATTAGTAATACATGTCGGTCATTTAGTGACAGAGGGTAAAGTTCCCCCTTCGACTGGGGCTGTTTACGTGCCATCACACCGACACTTAATCCGGAGAGGGGCCCCCAGGTTAGTGGTTCAAGGATGTTGGCGGCGGAGGCACCATCAGCCGAGGGGCACTTGGCAGCTTCCACTCCCCGTAGACGAGGTATGCGAATGTAACTAGCTTGTCGAAGTCTCTCAGAAAATACATGTGTAAATGTCATTTTGTTATCGACGGGGTGCGTTTTCATGCTATTGGGTGGCACACAACATGTTTGAAACTTAGAAATATGTCCACTTGCTTGGCAGTTTTGCCTAATGTTGCTTTGTTTGGCCTCGCGTAAATGCTAACTTTTCGTTGCCTGTAAGCGGTTAATAAAAGTTGTCGTTAAGACTTTTCAGTTAAACGTGAAACTCTACGAAACGCAACTCGGTCCAACTGGCCCGGCCCAGTTCATTTCGCCGTCTACGCCGGGCCTCAGCCTTCTCGACACCGACCGCCAATACCCCCAGGCCCCTCGCCGTTCGAAGGTGCTCAAGTACAGGATGATCCAGCTGGAGCCGCCGCTGTCTGATTGGCCTTTTTGGGCTAGCTTTGCTAAACGAACAGAATCCAGATTGAATTCGCCTACCCAAACTGCTACATTCCGGCATAGACAAACATTCGGAAGTGATCGTCTGGGATTTATTTTCCGGGAAATGTAACTCATATTTATGGTTTTCCTCACGGCCACCCAGGCTTTTTTTTGCCTCGAAGCGTCACTGGTATGTAGGTCTATTGCTGTTATTACACCAGTGGGTGGCGGGAGAACAAATCAAACCATTTGGAGCCAAATGGGCACCATTATTCATGTAAATGAAAGTGACGTGTATTGCAACACCTGTCATGAAAAGTACAAAACTGAAACTTTGGATTGGATTGGATAAACTTTATTGTCAAATGTACAGTATGTGTAACATACAGCACAGATGAAATTTCTTCCCTCTCAACATAAACGTATTTCTTTTTGGGAGTTTGGGACCAAGTCCTCGAGCATATAACCACTCACCATGTTTATTATTGCCTGTATTAATATTGAATACACTGCACATACCTCTTACTGTCTTAACCAAACCCTTTGATAGTATTTGAACTATGATTTACAATGTTACACGTGATAATAAATGGCTGACGTGTTTTAATTTTTTTTAAAATGCAAGGATTATGACATTTATTTTTATTTATTTTTGCATTTTATTGTGTAAAAGTCCCAATTATTAATTTCTTAGAAGTCCCACAGCACACTGAGCAGTTGGTAACTCAGATCGCACACCAGGCAATTTACCCTCGCACATAGACCATCTTGTCATGAGCTCGTTACACGTTTCAAAGTATACAGCGGTTTCAAAACTCCAGAAATTTCCTACATCAATTCAAGCTGTTTTTCATTTTTCATATGTCAGTGCAGGCAATGACTTGACAACTCCTTGCTGGTGTTAGTGAGCCCCACTGTTCCCAAAGTATGATCCCCAAACACTTTATCATTTCACACTCATTTTCATCTATTTAAAAGTCTTTCAGCTACACAAATGGTATACACCAACAATCCCCACACGTCAGGTGAAAAGTAACCTTATAATTATTTTATTCACAAGGACAATTTTTGTTTTGTTCTTCAGAAAATTTTGCGTGTGGATCAATTCATGAATAGGTATAGGTTGAGTGTAATGTTAGAACCAACCATCAGGTTTGGCAAAATTATTAGTCCTGTAAAAGGCTTCAAATAATCATCATGAGATATCAGTACTCTGCAGTGTCTGTGATTTTTAGCGTTTTGACAGAAAATTAACCGATTAGAAAATTGAATGTTGTGATCTTGCTCAATTCCAGTTCATTGCTACATGTTTTCTAATGTCCAGCTTTTTTTTTTGTTTTGTTTGTTGCAGGTATGGATTGTAAACCAAATAACGCCAACAAGAAACTTGTCCAAGGTAAATATGGACAAATATGCCTCTTGCATGCATAGATTTTGACTTGACTTTCTTAGGTAGACCGTCCTAATCTGTTGAGCAGTCAGGGGTGTCCAGAATTCAGTTGAATCGAGAATAGGCCCTAAATTCCGATTGTTTAAATGTGTCTTTAAAATGGCTACCCAAACATTTTGGACATTCATAGTTCTGAACAACTTGCTCACAGACACCATTTCCGACATTTCAATTACAAGAGATTCACTGGGTTGTTTATTTTACACTTGAGAGAGCAGCCACCCCCAAAATCTCTTTGTACTCAAGCAATTTAAAACTTGTGTTTCATAACATGTCCTCTTTAATTCTTCCCAACGATATTGAGCATATTTATAACAGCCATTTTCACTAACTCTACTTGGTTTTTCTGCATGCAGCTTGCCTCCCTTTCAAGCGCCTGAACCCAGAACCAAATGAAAACAAGCCATCACCGAAGCGCCCCCGTGCACATGTTTGCCCTGAAATGGGAGTCTCTGACAGGGAGAATGACAGCGAGTCCTCTCCGCTCACCTTGCTCAGTCGACCCCCCTTGGTCAATGGTCGCGGGCCCCTCGATTGCTTCCTCAGCAAAAGGCGCCCTTCAGCCTCCGATGAGAACATTATAGATCTGACCGACGACGGGTCTTCTCCGATCAAGTGTCAAGATCCTTTCCACACCCCCAGCCGCACACTAAAAGACAGACGACACAGTGACACAAGCTTGTCGTGTGGGAACTCCAGATGCATGGATCGCGGCGCTGACTCGCACACAGACTGCACAGAAATCCCAGAAAATAAAGATGACGAGGTGGTGGTGGCTGAGGTGGTAGAGGCGGATGGGATCTTACCGCTTGATACGACACAGGAGACCGACAGCGAGCCAGAAGAGCAGAACACGTCGGGGAATGTGTCCAGTGTTGGCAACAAGTCAACGCTATCCAATTTGTCGGGCAGTTCCATGCACGAGAGCTCGCCAGAGAGGACTAAAATGGACGAGCACAGGCCCGCCACCACGCCTACTACAGTACGTGCTCACATTACCACATGCCTTTCACATCATGTCCTACAAAAGTTCTTGTTCTGTAATGAGCAGCTCGCAATATAGAAAATGGAATGATCATTGTAGACGGCTGTTAATTTAACATCCGTACTAGACGTGTAGGAGCTGTATTGTCTTTTAAACACCAGGCAAACAGAATCAAAGGAATACGACGTATAGTAGAATCAAAGAAAAAATGTTAAAAATGCACACCACACAGTGTAAAATAAATTAAGATCTGACCTGCCATGGCATTTTTACAACAAATCCAACCTCAGAGAAACAATTGAAGTCCACAAATGGTTATATATTTTTTAGCTAACATTGGTTGGACCATGACACCATATTTGATACATTTGGAGTATTATCACGATGGTCGATAACTAAATATAGCTCTGCCGTGAGAACGTTTTCCTACTCGTGAACCGCGGCATAAGGTGTTGCACAATTTTATTGCAGTAACAATTATAACGGAGATATACAATTGACTGCTGAGTTGTGAGAACATGAAAGGCTCAGTTGGTCCCCCTTTTCAAGGGATGTCTAAATATTTCCCTCAATTGGTGTTTGCATAGAAAATAATTTCAGATTTGCAATTCTTGTGATGATCTGCGGCTTGACTGGTCAGTAACATAAAAAATAAAATGTTCAATCATCTGATTACTCACGACAAAGGTATAATTTACACCTTTTGGTCAAATTAAATTAACTTTATTTCTTCCCTCTTAGGAGCTAACAACCACTCCCAAAATCCCTGTTGATGACAAGAGCATAAAAAGACGCTCTTTAAAGGTGAGACTTCATGGGTTGTGTCCTTTCTTAAAATAATTTGACACTCATTACTCTTTGTTATGACCTAAAATTATTCCTGGAAAGAAAAATCCATGTTCTTTTTTGGTCCCCTTTTCAAGAGCCTTCAAGAGCAAGATGAGAGGCTACGCCTACGCCAGGAGAAGGCGCAGCAAAAGGAAGAGGCCAAGGCGGCCAAGGAGAAAAAGAGGGAAGAGAGCCGCAAGCTGAAAGAGGAGCGGGAAAAGGAAAAGCGAGAGAAGAGGGAAAAGGATGAGCGAGACAAGCGGGAGAAAAAGGAGAAGGAGGAGCGGGAAAAGGCAGAGAAGCAAAAAGCGAAGGAAGCGCAGCGCAAATCCAAGTTGGAGTGAGTCATGTCGCCGCAAAGTTCCAGCGTCCGATTGTTTTCACTGCTTCATGTTAAACACCTTTCTCTCACAGAGCCAAGCTTGAGGAGAAACGTAAGAAAGAAGAAGAGAAGCGGATAAAGGAAGAAGAGAAGCGGATGAAAGAAGAGAAAGACGTGAGTTCATGGCAAAAGCTCAGGGCTCGAGATTGCCCAGTTTTTTTTCCTTAGGTGCCCTAGTACAAACGGACTCCTGGAAAAAAGTCTCCTCGAAAACAAAAGACTCACACAACGGCCACGCGCATCACGGTCTCTGCCATTGAAATATAGTCAAGGACGGGACCAGGTTTTTTTATTGCTCATTGTCCAGGTCGTTTTTAACTTTATTAAATACTCAACATGACTGGCTACTCACTCATGTGGGTAAACACGTGGGATCACCGCATTGTAGAAAGCACTTTAAATACCAAGAGTAGAGTTTAGAAAGTTGCCCGCCTTGCAAAATTACACTGAAAGGAACATTGTTAAGATAAGATAGAAAACCTTTATTTGTCCCACAATGGAGAAATTTGCAAGACAAGCGCATTGGCCACATTGTTAATCATTTACCAGTCAATATAGTGTAAAATACTTTTTCTTCCTTTAATAAGATGAAACCTGTAAAGGTGTGGTGGTGTTGAACGTGATGTGGACCTAACTTAAGTGCTGGCGGAACCAAGGAAAAATAGTTAGGTGCTCAAGTGCGAAAAGTTAGTCGAGAGCCCTGGTCCAATTTTTGCATTGCATCACATATAACACTGCAGTTTCAGGTTCATAATTTTCTTTGAATCGTTTTTTTTTTTTTAAAGAAAATTACTGCCTGTTGTTTTTAGGAAATATTGACTGCTAAAATGATTTACAATCTGGTCATAGTCATTTATTTGGATCATACTTCCACCAAACTGCGACTTTAATCAAAAGTATTGATGCTTGAAAAATAGGCTTGAGCCGTCTCAAATTTTAGGAGCAAAATGGCAAATTTACAGTCACTTATTATGAATGTGGTGTGCTTTATTTTTAGCGTCTCAAAGCAGAGAAAGCAGGGATCACAAGGTTTTTCCAGAAACCCAAAATCCAGCAGGCTCCAAAGGTGAGTTGAGCTCCATGTGACTAAGTAACGTGTCTTAAAACAGACCCCTTGAATCTGCTTTACGTGTCAGACTCTCGCAGTGGCTTGTGGGAAGTTTGCGCCGTTCGAGATCAAGGACAACATGTGCATGGCGCCGTTGTGCCGGGTACAGTGCGAAGAGTCTGCCCTGGAGGAACTGGACCGTTGTTTGTCGCGCCCCAGTAACGGCCCGTGTTCACTCAAGGACTGGATCGGCCAGAAACCTCGATGCTCCGGTGCCACCAGACCCACAGTGATAAACTCTGATAAGTGAGATACACCATTGGTGCTTGAAATACTGTAATTTTACCGTTTCTTGGTGCACGGAAGAGTAGAACCTACCTACTGTATATGCGTGGAAAGCAAAGTCAAATGTAACAACCAAGTCAATCTGCCCATTTGTGAAAACGTTTTATGGATTGAACCGTTAATTTTGCCAGATTGCAATGTAACAGTGCAGACTGATTTCATTTAAGATCTAAAAATAGGGTGATAATTGACTTATTATATGTGATCTTTGGTGTGTTTTCACAAAGGTACAGTATGCCAGGATACTAAGATGTCTGCAAACATTTTTAAATTGTGAAAACATGTACAGTATCTCACTTCTCAAAATGAAAAGCATTCAACACAAATGGCTTGGTGTTTGTGTTCTCAGTGATTGTATAGCCATGGATGGGCCCAAAGCAGAAGGTGTACCCGATCGCAAACTGTACGGGCCTTTGAAACTGCTGCTGTTTCATGAGAACCACCGTCCAGCCTACTGGGGCACTTGGAGGAAGACGAGTTTGCACATCTCACCGCGCTGCCCCCTCCGAAAAGACATGGTAAGAACACATGCTACTTTCAAGTGCCATGACACAGCAAGCGAGCCAAATGTTTTGTCATCCTAGTGAGATCATTTTCTGCACATTGTGGCAATTGCTTGAGTGTAAGTCGTTGCCCCCCTTTGGACAACAGGATTTGTTGGACTATGAGGTGGACAGTGATGAAGAGTGGGAGGAAGAAGAACCCGGGGAGTCCCTCTCACACAGTGAAGGGGTGAGTTTGGGTTCGGGCTGGACAATAATTCAATATCAGACACATTATCAATGTCAATATAAAATTAGATTTGTCCCGCAATCGGCACAAAAGCTTGATTTTGAGCACAGTCTAGTCACTGACTGCCCGTTTGCCGAGTGCGCCGGCACGAAGATGGAGCAGCTCCAACGAAGAAGTGCGCATGGAGCGTATGCTCACTGAGCCAAAGTGTGGCTCAACTGTGTTCAAATAAATCGCCTCAGTGCAGCTCTTGGAATAAGATTGAATTGTTTAAGCTAACGCCTCCAGATGGTTACAAGTAATAGAAGTCCATGAGCTCACCATCTTTGACGTGCTTGCTCAATTGCTCAGCATTGCCATGAGGTCAGTTTGCCCTAGTTTGGCTGAGAGATTAGTTGATCCCAGACAACATGGCTTGAATAAGGATGCTCGCAGCCAGGCTGGCTAGGCCGTGTAGCTAAATTAGCATTATCTTCTCATCTTCTCTTTCACCTGAAGAGTCAGTTGAGTGTTGCAAGCAAAACGGCTGCCGGTGAGATGAAGCAATGCAGTCTGCCAAGCTCAGTTTCCGCTCCCAGTTATCATGTTGTCATGGTAACAAAATCTGGACTTACCTTGGAAACTGTCTTAAATTGTGAAGGGCATATGCCTACCTTTTGAATTGTCAAAGGCTTGGATATGTTCAGATTTAAGTTTAAAGTGGTTACACCCCTTTCAGGAGGATGAGGACGAGGGAGGGGAGGACGATGACGACAATGACGGGTTCTTCGTTCCTCATGGCTATCTTTCGGAGGATGAGGGCGCACTCGAGGAAGCGGTATGCCGGTCGACAGCAGCCTTTTTTTTTTTTTTGTCAGGTTCTTTTAAGTAGGGTGTCCTAAACGCCGTGCTCCTCTTTAGGATGGCGGTGACCTGGAAAGGCAGAAACTCCAGCAGAGGCTGAAAGCCCGGGAGTGGGAAGAACTGATGTTGACTAAGAACAAGATGAAAGTGTTGCAGCCGGTGGTGAGGGGCTGCCTCTGGGAGGGTGACGGGCCAGTCTCAGATCTTCTGCAGTTATATGCTGCATGCCTCATCGAACCATTACCCAAGACTGACATGAGCCCCAGCCCGGAAGCGCTGACGGAGAAGTGCACCAGAGAAGCACAGTGTAAGTGTGAGGTGTATTCTTTCATTTAAAAAATAACCATTTGCCCTATACTTGATCAACTTTTTCCTCTGCAGTGCTTGGTCAGCTGCTGCCGCTGCTGCACGGCAACCTGAACAGCAGCAAAGTGATCATCACGGAGTTTCAGGAATTTTTCCGGAGGAAAACAACATCCTCCACACCACCACCTCAACTCTCCAGCCCGGAGAGCTCGGCGTATGTGCCCACTCGGTAAGGCCATCTCCTCTTTCTGCGTCGAAGCTGTCAACAGTAGATTAGAGATTTGTCCACCAGGGCCTTTTCACCGAAACCAACAAAGGGAGCATATTGCCTCCAAAAAGGACGATTTCAGCCTTATTCTGATAATCGTTTCCCACCGTCATCTGTTGTGACACATGTAGTGCTGGCTCAGTCATAATTTTGACATGAAAAAGCCATGGATAGTGATATATGACTGCAATTGAAGCATTGCAGCGCAACGGCAGCTATCAGTTGTGATATATGCAATAGTACTAGTACATCCTTTTCAGCCTTGGTGGAGGTCTGGACTCTTAAGACTATTGAAGTTTACGATTCCCATTTTCTCCTCAGAAAACACTTGAAGTATTTAATCCAGAACAATGCAGTTTATGAGAAGCGCTCCACCTACCGACGCTGCTGCTGGTACGTACATGTGGATGTCCTGTCCCGCTTTGGCCTGGAGGCTCTCCCGGTGCCCGGCCAGTGGTCCTACTTGACCAGCGGCGCACGGGAGGAGTCCCGTGAGGAGGCAGCCACGGGCTCAGAGGGCAACTCTCCCTCCACGCCGCAGACTCCTTCCGCCACGTCGGCGGCCTCCAAGAGGAAAAGCACCGGCAGCATGTCCATCACTAAATTCATGAAGCGATATAACGACAGGGAACAGGTAACCAAATGTTCATACATTTAAGAAAATGAAAACACTTTTCGCTCATATTATCTTTCTTAATGTCTGTCAGACAGAAGAAATGGAGGCTGACGGTTTTCAAGCTGACACAGAGGAGGATGACGACGAGTGCATCATCGTCTCCATGCAAACTGGTGAGCAAAAAAAAAAAAGTTTGCTGTTGCATTATGAAGAAACGGTCCTATCCTGCCGCTCAATAAATGTTTCACAAAATTACTTTTCTGTCAACAACTAATTCATCTCGTGTACCAAACATGTACTTTCTCTCCATCCCTATTGCATGGACTACATGAACTCATTCACTGCCAATGACAGTTATACAGGTTTAAAAAAAAAAAAGCAATTTTGACTAGGCTGCCAGCCCAATAAAAATGGATCTTTGACGACTACGTCAATGTCAGTGAATGAGTAAATCACTTGTGTTTGGTGGCATTTACATTGTCAAAACTGCTGCAAAAAGTAAAACACCACAAATAACAAATACCACTGCCCTTTAATTTTTTTTTCTCTCTAATAGTTGTGAACAGTTGCTAAATTTGTTCACTTACAAAATAATTACCTCTCTAATTGTTGTGGTAGTAGAATATCATTCAAAATATGCAGTAACATAGTAATTAAGTTGTACAATGTATGTTTTGAATTTACATAAGTTGATCCACAAGCATAACAGAACTTTGTACTAGTTTTGAGATGTTTCTTGTAATATTGGGTGAAACAGGCTGCGTAGGGCCCGGAACGTAGAGGTTGATATGCACAATATAGCGGAGTGACCATGTCTTTGCGTCAACACTAATGTAACATAGCATAATGTCAAATCATCCTTTAAGACTAGGCAAGGACCTCATTAGCACCATATGGTAGGATTCTGCGTTCTGCTTATGTGCTGCTGTTTTGGGTAGCCACAGATTTCAAAGTGGCCCAGCAGGTCTCTCTTGCATGTAAACTGATAAGATTAATATATGTCGTTACCCTTCCATGAGTTTGTTAAGTTTCATAGGGTTGTTTTAATTATTCTTATTTATTACAATTATCACCTATTGGTTTTGGTCACCCTATCAAAATGTGCACCTTGTCCATTGTGCTCTGTAGGCACACCCAGAGAAAAATCCTCCAACAAGGGAAGCGACATGATGGAAGACACCCCGTCCAACACGGCTGCTCTCCCAGTGCCCAGCGCTGCTCCAACCCTTGCCACGGCCTAAGTAGAACGCAGGGCGCTTCTCATCTTCCTTGCTCTGGCCTTCTTTGTCCTCAATTCACTCCCCATGGGTGTGGTGAGGGAGATGAAGTGTTGCATTCTGCTCATGTTGGCATTGACCTACTGCCAAGTGGCAGGGAGCTACCTTAAAAGGTGTCTTGGGCATGGTGTCTTGGGTTTGGTGTGTTTTCGGACAGTTATTGTGCATCCCTTGTGACAAGAAGCGTCCAAAAAAAAAAACCCAGCATTATTTCCGTTTTAGAAATTCAGTTCCAATGTTGTTATTGTAAATAGGCTACCAGAAGTTGAAGTCAGATTAAAGGTTCCTCCTTTTCTTTACTGTTGTGCCATTTACCCCGATTATTTTCTAACCCTCACAGCTCACTGGAATAGCTGCTAGAGTTGTACAGTTTGATCCAGCGGAGAAATGTTTTATATACAGTAAATATGCGTTGTTTTGCAAGCATACTTGAACAAGGAGGAAAAAAAATTATTAAACCAAGAATGAATTGGCTGCATTGTTTTCATGGACCAAAATTTAGACTTCTCACACACGTACAGCAAATTATACACAAAACACAAATTACCAGAAGGATTGGAGCTGTTACTCAGCCAGACCAGGTCCATCATACAGAGTGACCTCGCAGTTCTCAAGTCCAACTCAATGGAAGTATGGTGTGATTATGTGCCAAATTGTTTTTTTTTTCCTTTTATTTTTGAACTGTCATCCAACTAATAACATTACACTCGCAGCGGAACACAATCCTTTGCAATGCTGGTTGACTTCCAGTAGTACTTGTTTCAAAGCCATTTTTTTGTTTGTGTAAGTCATTCTCATTCAGACCTTGGAAAAAAATTGTGCGACGAGCCGAGAATTGATCTCCACTCTTATATGTTGCCTGCGGAAGATCTACTGTATGTACATAATCTCATGTCAGCATTTAACAGTGTTCACAATAATGATGCTCACAAATGTGTCCAGATGCAAACAGTTTTTATTACAGGCAAAACAGGTTGACAAATTGCTCACTCACTTTGAAAACCGTGGAACACATGGAGAGCAGGGAGAAATGCTGCGACCTAATAGTTGAATTATCTTTAAGGTGACAATAACTACGTGACTCCGCGACTCTGTAGATCTACATCGCAGTGTTTGATAGAAAGTCGAGCAATGCGAGGTAGTTGGTTGTCACCTTCATCCGCCACAAAATGTAAGAAAAGAAAAAAAATGAAAACCAAACAAGTCGCCACTGGAGTCTTTGAATTCATGTACTGTACATGAAACCATTAGCAAGATAAAGGCGTTATGTTGGAGTTGGCGGATTAAGTTCTAAAAATACTTAAGCGTTGACTGAGGGATGATTGACTTTTTCTCATTTTACGTGACATCGTCTAGTAGATGTTTGATACAAACAAATACAATTGACTGAACTTTTTGTTTTTACATTTATGACATGCAGTCCCATGGTGTGGTTTGATTCATCATGAAGTGTGCATAAATGAAAAGATAAGAATTCCACTTCCGACCTGTCAATTTTCCATCCCCCGGGTAGTATCAGAAGCGTCTTTCACACAATGTTGCAAAAGATTTATCAGCCTATGCGCTTTTATACACAGTCCCAGCAAAGGCAGGCTATTACTTTCATTGTGCACTGTTGACTGGCATCTTGCCATCAGGTAAGAAAACACATGAAGAGAGGCCTTGCATACCTTAAACATGCGAGCTGTCTTTGCTGGGTCTGTGTAAAAGGTTAAAACTGCTTAATTCTGTTGTAGGACCTTTTGTGTGAAAGGAGCAACAGATCCAGCAGATTTGTACATCCCCATTTCTCTCTTTGTATTTTAGTCTGTTGTGTGCTGTGAATGAAGGTTTGCATTTGTTAGATGATGAGCAACAACAGCAATAAATACGAGCATGATAGGTTGGTGAGGGACAGTTGCACCACCCGGCAGTGCCAGGGTGGAACGTTGGCATGGATAGAGTGCTCCCGCTCAACTCAGGTTGCGAATGGTCTCCAGCAGCTGCGGTTTGAGGAGGGCCGAGCTTTTGCCACCTGCTGCCGCAATGTCTGCCTGTACGGCTGCATCCCAGGTGAATGACAACAGAGCTGCGGGTACCTTTTAGGGGAAAGTAAAGAAAAAATAATAATACAATTGACACGTTCTACATTGAGGCTACATGTCACAGATATTTACAACCCTTAACTGCATGAAAGTCTTAATCCAGAGCATCTTGAATGAAAGAAAGTTGGGTAAGACTGGAGTGTGGTTTACTCATCAAGTATGAAATAAATCAACCAAGTAAAACTTCCATGTTAGCCCAGTTTTAAAAATGAATCCAAACAAGGTATTCTGCTCTTCTCCCACTGGGACTAAACAGTGGGTCTACTTTACATATATTATCATTATTCTTAAAAAAAAAAACGCTCCCCCACACCACATTTCTTTCTTAATGACTTGACAGCTAGGATGGCTGCAGATCCAGAGCCACTTTTAAACTTCTTGCTGCTGGAGCACAATTATGCAGAAACGCCCCACGCCTGCTATCATGTCAAATCCCAAAAGGTAAGCAGAGCTGCATTGAGTTTTGTTGAATGCACAGATGTCATTCCGACATCTGGGACCTGGTTTAAAATGTTAAAAACAAATTTGCACATTTGTTTTCATTGTTATTTGAGTGTACATCACACACATTTTAAATCGTAATCCATCATCTTGAATTCCATCTCAGTTCTTGGCATCACTCACCAGGTTACACTCAGCCAGAGCCATCTCCTCGGACTCCTGCAACTTTTGACCACCGGGAGCAATGAGCTCGAAGGGCTGCCAGCCGTCCACTAAGGAGTCTCGCATGAAGCTGAACAGCACGGAAACTCGGTCCCAGGCGTAGAACGTCCCTGAGGTCAGATGCACGTGACATCGGTCATCAGGAAAATGGCGAATGGGTTGTTTCCGATTTGTGGCTCCACTGCGGCATATTGTGTTTTATTATATAGTGTTGTGATTTATGTACCCTGGAGCAGGTGTCCATCTGGTAGCCGAATGCGGAGCAGTGTGTAGTTGTACTTCTTCCTCTCCCTTTGCTCATCTCGCTCCCTCATAGCCTTTGTACGAAGCATGGAGTTCTTCTCCACCAAGTCACTCCTGACACACACGAGATTTTAAGCCTTCAGCCAAAAATGTAAAAGCGCCTTTAAAGTGCACATTTCAACCTCTGCTGCTGCTCCCTCTTGATCTCTTCCGCGCTCAGGTTGTAGAACTCAGGCGGCAGCTCAAAGTGGGTTGCGTTTTCTGATGCCCGGAAGGCCTGAGCCTGCCGGTCCAATTGCGCTCTGACAGGCTCGCCGCGCTGCAACCGATCCCGCCGTTCCTTCATTAGCTCCAGGGCGTCAGAACTCTGCTCGGGCAACACCAGGAACTCCTCTTCCTCCTCTAAACTCCCGTAACGACAGAAAAGAGGTATTTCACTTTTTAATGTTTATTATTTACAATGAAATTAATTGGCCGATTACTTAACTGAGACTAATGAATCAAAAAACAAGCTCTCCGCAAGTAACTGATTTACCTTGACCATCCACAGGAAGCATGGTGCTTGTAAAGCCCAGAGCCTGAAGAAACTCTCTACTGCCCTCCACACAACGCACTTTATCCTTAAAAAAAAAAAAAAAAAAAACATAGCTTCATCAGAAACCATGTGTAATTTAACCTTCCAACCACCAGATGGCAGTAGTCAAGTCAATTAAGCAAACTAGACACACCTGAAATACTTTGTTGTTTAGTTTAAGCTTCCTGTATTTCTCTTCCGAAGGATTCTTACAAATGTTTTCAACATATCTGCAAAATAGGGAGAAAGAGCAACAAGTTGTGTTGAGTGTCTCACAAGTCAGTCATGCCAAAGAGAAACGATGGAAACCGCAATCTAGTTAGGAGAGAAGCCAAGCGTTCGCCAAGCTTCTTCAGCTAATACTCTTTTTCTTCTTTGTATTTTCTGGCAGGGTTGAGCACCGTGCTGACTCTCATAGGTCAATCCTAGTATGACAACAGATGTGTCGTTAGTTGGTCATCATGCGGTGCGTTGTTATCGCGAATGCACCAACACCCTATCAAACCACTACGCACACAGATGCCGATTCTTTCCTCGTTACATGTGGACTTTTGTATGGTAGATTTAAAAATTCATTGAGATGGTACAACTTTGTGTGTGTGTGTGTGTGTGTGTGTGTGTGTGTGTGTGTGTGTGTGTGTGTGTGTGTGTGTGTGTGCTCGCGCGCACCCCACTTCCATTCAGATCTGTTCCACTACATTTTCAGCAATCTTACTTGCTTATGATGTCCACGGCCGCCTTCACCTTCTCTTTGTCTTTGTTAAACGTGTGAATCATCATGACGGATGCCTCCACATCATCCTCCTTGAAGCGCTGACACAAACAAACAAGAGTTCAAGTCACCGTGGCTTTTGCACGCATTAAACTGAGGGAATAATCGTACCATCAAAATGGCCTCCTTGATATGGACTTCCCGTTGGCTCTTTGTTAGAGTGGCTCCTGTTAGCGGGCAGGTGAAATAGACGCCGGAGACCGAGAGACACTCTTTTGTAGTAGCGGCGGTTCCCTGGTGGTGGTGGGGAGAACTTGTCAATACACAAGAGTATGATTCTCAACTCATCTTCATTTATACATAGCGCTTTTTTAGTGGATGAGAGACATCTTGATTGCAGCATGCATGACATCACACACATCAGCGACAACTTAAGTTTGGAAGTACAATTCGAACATACCTGTGCAGTTGCTGCCTTGTCTTTTTCTGCCAGCGCAGCGGCTTCGGCCTCCAGCTCCCGTTTCACTGTGAGGCAGCAGAAATGTGTTCATGGTAACGTAAGTGTTTGTTGTTGTTTTTTTTAAACACTTTACCAGCATGAATGTGTGAACATGCCTTGATGCCATCATAAGTAAAAGAGAGTGCACCTCTTGTTTCAACTCCAGTGAAGCATCGCTGTGCTTTTTTATTGCTTCCATACCAATCCCCCAAAAATACCAATTTCTACTTTCCTATGAGACTTTTTTTTTTTATTACAACTTTGACTTTGAAGTAATAAAATAGATACTCTCAGATTCTTAGGACATGTTTCACAAACAAGTCTATCTTCAATTGGGCTCTTGCTCTATTTAATATCGATCAGCTGTTAAGTTCCACCTATGCCAATAGTGATCCAGACCTTTCTCTGTGTCACTTTGAGAAGTTTCTTTCAATCACACAAGGAGCCTCGTGCCTGCCTGTTGAGCTTCTATTGGAATCTTCCATTGGGATGCTGTTGACTATCAAGGCAACTACTATCAATTGGGGGCTAAAGCTAGCCTTTCCTACTCTTAAACCTAGCACATTAGAAGTAACAGGGTGCTTTGGGTGCCAGCTCAGGGCTTTGCAGAATGCGTGAATATATATATATATTTTTAATTGAATGGTTGTTAGTTAGGTTAAAAAAGAAGACGTGAATTACAAATTGATAGAGGTTCAGTAAAGTTTTCAGTCCAAATTGTATGTCAGTTACGGGAAGACACTTCCAATAGTCTCACCCTGATTCCTGATGGCATCCTGGGAGGTGTGGACCTTCGGCCGCTGGTGCTGTTCGACCCTGGCCAGCGCTGCCGCTCCCGCTCGTTGCGATCCCTCGCTGGGAGCATCACGGTGTGGCTGCTTGCCACCGGAGCTCCTCTGCCCTCTCTCGGGTGCTCCTCTTTTGTGGCAGAATACAGAAAGAAGACCTGTCATGTGAAATTGTCTGTGACTTTGGTTCGAAATTTACATTATAACGCCCGCCAGCCACACCGTTTTTCCAATTTTCAAGCAACAGCTAGACCACACTGTCTAAAACACTATCATGCAGAAGACCATACGCATATCTCACCCATATTGGGGGGTACTGAAGCACCCAAAAGTAAATCCATTCACCTCCAAAATTTGGGGGGATTTTTTTTTTTTGCCGTACTGTCCTATTTTGTCACACAACTCAGGTTCGGTGCCACTCGCTGAGGTAACAAAGACAGTTCTTGCCAGTGGCCCAACAGAGTACACAGTGGCTCACTTACATTAGACTGGGCCCCTAAAAACATGTAGCCTATTCATATTATTTAACTGTTCAATGTTTCGGTATAGTTTTGCAAAACTTGCTGTACTGAAACATAGAGGCGAATGGCAAAATTCTCAACAGGCGTTTGATACATGAATGGACCAAAATATTTATTTTCCGTTTCAAATAGAATTGGCATTTAAACAATTCTCGTTATTCCGTCCACATTTTGAGATGACATGTCTAGAACGACAGCTAACAACTGTACCGCTTTGCGAAGCTTCAAACAGAAAGCTCTCAGAGGGAGGTGGTCATTAGGCGTCGTGTCATCAGAAGGTTGCAACATAAAAACTTCAAATGTGATTATTTTCGCCGTCACTGAATGAAAAGTGCGTAACAGAAATGGAACTCAACGTTAACCACAAAGTTGCAGTGGGTACGAGTGGGCCCCAAGTTAAAATGGGTTAATTGATACATTCTACTATTTGTCTCTATGCAGATAACCTCACGTTTCAGCTCATTAACGATCAGAAGCGGTGTTAAATATGTCACATGACTTAATAAGATTATATGGGATTTACCGCTAGCCATCCTGAAATTAGACCCGTGCCCTGCTCTTGGGTGCATCATTACTTAACAACTAATGACACCAGGTAATGTTAAATTAAGTGTTCCACGCGGTCATAAAGTACAAAATAAAGCCGATCTATTAAGTCTTAAGGAGGCACACATTACAACGGTGGGCTAACGTTTTTAGCCGTTAGCTGGGGCCACAGTGGTGGTGCAGGGGAAAAAGTTTCAACTTTTACCTGCTATCTTCCGTTAGCTTCTTCCCAGGGCCCGCCGATTTAAATTTGATGTCTTTCTTGATGTCATCGAAAATCTTCTTCATCTCTTCGGGAGGTGAGAACCACAGACAGGCAGAGGCTGTCAACTGGCAAGAGGATGTCAACAAATCTACTTCTTCTGTGACGATGTTTACAATGCGCTCCATTGATAGTACTGTACTACTTCCAGCTCAAGTCTTTACGAGTGCTGCCACCGTGGGGCAGAGATTCGCACTGCACTTTCATCCTCCTTTCAAGACTCATCACGGCGGATGTCTGAAGCGTGCGAGTGGAGTTGCCATTCAAGTTCTGGTCGTAAGTGATGGGCGGCTAGTTAAGATCCCCGTGGAAGAGTTCCCATCGTCCGTACCGCTAAATTACTATCAGGTACATCTAGTACTTTTTTTTAACTGGTTATGAGAGTTACGAAGATTACCTGAAGGCAACATTGGCTAGCCGCCTGCCACGTTAGCGTGACGTATGGGGAGGAGGTGTCTGGGCTGTGAGGCGTCTAAACTCGGACAAGAAAGCTTCAATTGTGATCTTAAACGTCGTCCGATACAGGAGTGACACTCCCACTTGGTAAGTTAGAATAAGAATTAACACGTATTTCACGTATTAATTTCACGTATAGTTATTTTACGGCTAACAATGCTAAATACAGTTCTCCGGTGCGTTGCTACAAACGAAGACAACAATGTTTGACAACTGATACATTTTCACCTCAAAAATACACTTCTACAATTATTTATATTACGTATACTCTGTTCTTATCCGCCACCTTAGACTAACAGAAAGTTAAAGTGTGAATAATGGCCAATGAGTATATTTGTAACGAGTATTACATTGCAATGGTGTTGACAATTTAATGGCATGGTAAATTGATGAAGTTTCAAGGTTTTGTGGACCAACAGGTTGCTTTAACAGGTTTAATGTTTTACTTCGTCTTTTGAGTTCAAGATGTAAAAAGACTTGTTGGGTGTGCCACCCATCAATCAGTCAGTCAGTCAGTCAGCCTACCAACCATTCGTGCTACAAATACTGACCAGAAATGTCTCAGTCCTTCTAAAAGCACAGTATGATCACCACTTTATCTTTGTGTGATTTTAATCTTTCTATTGTATAACAATAATAATACATATTATTTGTAGGAGTCTTTTAGGGAACTCACAACCTGTTCCTGCTTCTTCCTCCTCAATCCTTTTTGAACTTGGGTGCATGTTATCTCATGCTGAGCTAGCAAAGATCAGTCATTCTCTTCCTTATGACCATTAAGAATGAAATAAAACGAGCTGTAACTTAACTGGCACTTTGTGCCATGTTTCTGTGTTAACAGAACCATTACAAATCATGGACCCGAATGCCAGCGGACTTCTCCAGAGGCTGACAGAGGCCGGCCAGTCTCAGCTGCTGCACTTCTGGGACAAGCTGAGCCCCGACGAGCGTGCCTGCTTGAACCAGGAGCTGCAGGGGATAGACTTCCAGGAGGTCAACGGCTTCTTCAAGAGGGCCATGGAGTCATCCGGCTCCGGTGGCAAGAACGAAAAGATGGATGCCCGCATGGAGCCGGTGCCCCAGGATGTGCTGGGGAGCGTGACGAGAGACAGGGGAAGTCTGAAACGCTGGGAGCAAAAAGGTAAACCCGATGCTTAATTTTAATCGACCCCCCCTCCATCAACATCACCCAACTTTTTTTTCCCTTCGGTAACGATAAGTTTTTGAAAAGTAGTCACTCGAGGAGTTGCCAAAGTCACTAATATGTCAACGCTGACTTTGCTTTAGAAATTAGCACCACTCTTTTCAAGCCACGTTGTTAGTGCAAGAGTGCACATCAGCAAGAATATGCTTTGAACGATAGAAGCCAAGCCGCCCAAAAAAAAAGATTTAACAAAATAATAAAAAATTTCCATCTCATCATTCAAAAACAGGACATTGTTACAAATTGATGGTTCATTAAATTCGGAAAGCAAAATTAAGTATGATACAGTCACTGGTTTGATTCGTCACATGTCAGAAAATAGGCAAAAATGTTGATAATTGTTTTCCGAATGCACGTTTCGAAGATAAGTTTCTTTTCATTAAAGATTACATAAGATAATGCGTAGTGTGGAGAAGCTGAAATTCTGAGCATTTGGACAGTTTAAAATTCAAAATGGTATCTAAATGATAGTTTATCAAAAATTATTATTGATGAATTTGATGATCGATTAGTTGTCGATTTATTTTTGTACCCACCTCTTCATGATATTAAATACTATACAGTAAAATCACTCAGCCTTTGATGTGGCATAAATGACGACAGGGAGTTTTTTTTTCCTCGACTTAATGAGTAGTGCTTTTTAACACTTTTCTTCTTTGCAAACCCTTTAGAGGTGGCGTCACAAAAACACTTTTTGGAGTGTTTGACTTTTGAGTTACACTTTTCTGTTGATGTATAACTTTGCAATTGTCCAATATTAGGTCTGTTGTGGAGGAAAGTGGAAGCTGAAATGTGTGTCAGAAATGGCATTTGGTTAAAGACAACGTTAGTATGGGTGGCAACGGCAAAGCTAGCACAAAAAGGGAAGGAGTTCTATGAGTCATGTTTTGGTTGCGTAGCAGGCTGTGAGTTTTTAATAACTCCATTTGACGCAAATTGCGTCAAATGGAATTTGATGCAATTTGCCCCCCCATTCCCCAAGAGTCTTCATTATTTTTGTTGCAATCCTGCGTGCTTTAGTCAAACTTTTTCCTCACAGCAGGAAGATGACAGCAGAGGGGTGGAGAGTAATTGCGGTGGTGGTCATCTGGTTTTGATTTTATCTTTGACGTAGACCGAGTGGGTTTTTGACCCTCGTTGATGAGGTTACTGCGCTCCAGCAAGAGCAAATCGCAAGCTTGTGTGTGTGTGTGTGTGTGTGTGTGTGTGTGTGTGTGTGTGTGTGTGTGTGTGTGTGTTTGCAGGTTTGGGTGGCTAGTCAAAGTCTAGCAGGTCCGCCCAAGCTACAGTTTTTCTTCGGAACATTGTGAATCGAGTCACGTAGGAGCCGTTTACGTAAGATAAAGCGGAGCAGCCATAAACTTTATGAATCCATAAAGCCCTCGGCTCCATAAAAAATATATATATCGATGCCACCTTGTCTCTTATTGGGTCCTTTTTGGTTTTTCCTTTGGTGTTTGACTAATTTTGACAATGATACAGTACTGCTTTTTTTTTGGGGGGACAGTGACACACTATCATCTCACTTGCCGGATGCTTAATGGCTTCCAATACAAAGATCTGTAAAAAAATGAGTGGTACCCATTTTGTACCGTGAAACAGTCAAAATAATATTTACCCTTTCATGCACCAATAAAAATATCTTCTAACCTGTGTCATGTGACCCGCGTTAATGTTAATAATTAGCTCAAGAATAAATAGTCAAATAATAATTGGCTCAAAGGTAAGTTATGGCCCCACGTTGGACGGAAATAAGATGTCCACTATAGTGATCGCTGTCCCTGAAAGGGTTAATCGATTATATCCACAAGTTTGAAATGACTGCAAACAGCGATGAGCTTCTTTACAAAGTACAATAAACAGCCAAGTGACTTTTCAGGCCTCTCCAGTAACAAAAGCGACCAGCGATCTTAACTACTGCTAAGAAACAGACAACATGAGTGGAATTTTTTTCCCCCACATATGCTGGACAATGAATGGAGTCAATTACAATGAACACTGCGAAAGAATATTCCCATTTCTATGTTGCAAAAGCAGTGATTTCTCGACACGTTGGAAAGTTGCCTCTAAAACGACAAATATTTTCTTTTGTTGACATTGCCATGGCTCACCTGCGCTACTCTACATGACAACAGCGTTCACAACTCAAATTTTCGAATCAGATTTCGTTTTCAGGCCATATCGCATTCATTGCTGCAATTCTATTTTAATTATTAATGAAGGCAATATAAATGTACTATGACCATTCTTACAGATTAGATGTAGCGCCACGCAAGCATGAACTCATCATCTTACATGAACTTGTTCAACAATCTAATCTTAATGTTATGTTATGTTGCCCCTTCAGGTCTGGAATGCATCTCCCAGGGTAAAGTGGCGGTGCTACTGCTGGCCGGCGGTCAGGGAACCAGACTGGGCGTCTCCTACCCCAAAGGCATGTATGACGTGGGGCTTCCGTCCAAGAAGACCCTCTTCCAAATTCAGGCAGAGCGCATTCTGAAGCTGCAGCAGCTGAGTGAGGAGAAGCACAAGAGCAAGTGCACGATTCCCTGGTGAGGCTCATTGGTTCGTTGTTCGCGCAACGCTAAGGGTCTGCCCTCGCCTTGTTCAATGGCTCATTGAACTCAGTTGCATCGGTATCGGAATTGATAGTCAAGGAAGTTCCTTGTGGAGTCAAGGACATTAGGAAATATGAACAATGCTATAAAGGCCAAAGAAGTGCACCATCGTAATCAAGGTAATCACCTTCAACAACTAACACACACTAGTTTTTACCTTAAATGGTGTTGTCTATTTGTCTTAGTACGATGTCACAGCACCTAATTTGCTCCCCTGAGGGGTTAAAATGAGGCATTCATTGAAGGTTTGGCATTTTATTTTATTGAAGTGCACCAGAGTAATCGTAAAGTCCTCGTAAAGGTAATCATTACAACCTACTAGCAGTACCTGTTATTTCACTTGTTCGGGGTGGGGGTGGGGGGGGGGTAAAGGAGGCATCTATTTGAGCCGCGGTGTTCAATTTTATTCAAGTGAACAATGCAACCATCAGTTACATCCTAGTAAAGTAAATTAAAGCTATTGAGGAGCACCACTTGTTTTATTTTTCCCCTTATGGGGGAGGGGAAAAAAAGAACCATTTGAGTTGCCGTGTTTGTTTTATTCACTTTTTGAACAAACGTTTGAACAAATAGACCATTATGTGCTGTTATGGGCGAGGTAACTACGATGGCATCCACTCCCGTTTTGATCTCTTGAGCGTCAACAATGTGACGCAATTTTAAACATATTTTGATATGAAACCCACAATGTGTTCAGCAGTAGTCAAACATTATTATTTTTTTTTTCCGCACCCACACTGCACCTGGTGGGTCTGACCTTCAGGTACATCATGACTAGCGGCAGGACCATGGAATCCACCAAGGACTTCTTCTCACGCCGAAACTACTTTGGTTTGGACAAGAACAACGTCATCTTCTTCCAGCAGGGCATGCTGCCAGCCATGGACTACGACGGCAAGATCATCCTGGAGAATAAATGCAAGCTGTCCATGGCTCCTGGTAATTTGCACGTCTCGTCTTAGTGTCTGCGCTTGTAGAGTTCGTGCAAAAAAAAAAAATTATCTTTCTGTGTTTCTCGTGCAAAAAAAAAAAAAATTCTCTTTCTGTGTTTCAGACGGGAACGGGGGTCTGTACAGAGCCTTGGGCAACCAGGGCATCTTGGACGATATGCAGCGGAGGGGGATTCAGTTCATACATGTGTACTGTGTGGACAACATCCTGGTCAAAGTGGCTGACCCAGCATTTGTCGGTTTCTGTGTGGAGAAGGATGCTGACTGTGGCGCTAAGGTCAGTATTGCACTTCCTTTCCCCTTCCCTTTGTTTGGGGGGGGCTAGGGGGTGACTGGGTCTTTTCCTGCAGCCAGTGCCGTTGGTTGATTTTTTTTTATTATTATTATTTTTTTTATAATCACACTTATTACATACTTGACACTCTGGGCACTTCATTGGGACCAATTAATCAAACAGGGTCAATACTGGTACAATATGGATTTTCATTGGAGTACATCAATCTACAGTACTTCCTATCGTGCGTTTTCTCATTTAGGGTCATAGGTGAGGTGGTACAACAACACAGTCACATTTCACAAAGTCGCATTTATTTCCAATGGGCTGACACTTCTACAACCTAGCAGCAGGTGGAGCTAAAGGCCAGTTTAGTTGGTCTACGGCAGGGGTGGGCAAACCTTTTGGCTCGGGGCCACATTGATTTCTAAATTTGACAGGTGGGCCGTGTCAGGACAAGATACGGTACATATAAAAAAAATGTATATGTTGACAGTCCATACCAAACATCAACAGAACAAGTAGTCCCATACCTTTTTTTCTTTTTTTAATGAGAATAGTGAAACAACTATGGTATATGTCCTGTATGAAGGTTCAAGTATGTGAGCAACATACATGTGACAACACAAGCAACAAAGTGCAACAATATATTGGCCAAAAACTGCAGCAAGCAGTACAGGTATATGACAAAATATAACAAAGTTAGGACTATTTGCTACAAAATGAGACGTGTAAGAGACCTGGTGGCTTTTCTTTCGACTCACTCATTGTCTCTGACTTGACCTCCCCTCGATCACCACACATGACAACATTGCTCAGCTGATGTCGCGCAGCGAACTTTTGAAGCCAGACACGGGACGCTTCGAAGTCTTCTATGCTCATAGTTAGCGCTATGAGGCTCGCTTCCTCTCTTTTTAGCGGTCCAGTTTGCGGAAAGTTTTTAGCACGATAGCAGTCAAATCATTCCAGGAAACGTTTATTTACTCGACTGTCCGTCGAGCCGCAAGCAATTCACTCTGGGCATGGAAATAGCCAGAATCGGACTGAGCACAAATGACTTTCGTTTTCAAAGTCTTGTAGATTTGAGTCTTTCAGACTCCAAGCGTCTCCTGAATGTTTCGTACTTTGTAACCCGCTTCGTTTAATCAGATACACTTCACTTTCTCTTCCGTGGCCATTACTGTACCTTTTCGTTGATCATGCCATGATCGACAGGACGTGAAAATGTTCACAATTGCAGTAAAACTCACTGCAACAAAGAGTCACTTGCATGTCGCTGTTTTGGATCCAATGATAGAAAATAGCGCCGCGGACACACTTATTCCGTCGCATCGAGCGGGAGTTGCTTGAGTTGGCGCTACTGCTGGCTTCCGTATTGTCTCCCCCTCCCTCCCTGTGCTCTGCAACTTCAAGTAACTGCGCCACCTGGCGTTGAAATGCCTGTCATTACAAGTCCAAATGAAATGAATGCAATCATTTATATAGAACCTTAATTGTGTTGTGTAGCAACCTTCGGCGGGCCGGATTTAAAAAGCCCAACGGGCCGGATCCGGCCCGCGGGCCGTAGTTTGCCCACCTCTGGTCTACGGGAATACACCTAAACTAAGCATTCAAATTGTTATTTTTTTTTTTTCAAAGCAAAGCCTCTTTGGAGTGGCTTTACGCTTTTGGCTATAAATACGTTTTGGAGAGGTTTGTTTGTGTAGTCAATGTCAGTGAATCACATGATAGAAGTCTGGAAGATCATTCATGTGTGCCCCTGGGTAGCGTCCGTCCGATGCATTGTGACTGAGTCATCTTTGGCTAAACAATGAAGGCGACTCCTCCTTCGCCGAATCGTCAAGGACGGTTTGAGTTCACAACATCAGACTGGCATGCCTGTGTGCGTCAAAAACAATGGGGATCCCCCCACGCTCAAATACATATTTGTTAAGTGACTGACTAATATGTTCCAAAAACATGAACTGTTGTTTGTTTTGTATTTGAAAGCACGTTTGTTCTTGGTTCAAAAAGTTTTGAATAACGTTTTTTGAACAATCCTAATTCTCATACAAGTGTAAAAAGCAAAGAAGTCCACTGGTTCTTTTGGACTATGTGTCTTGACTTCCTTAAAAATTGTGCCTGTAATTTGTGAAGGAGAAACCCCTGGCATCTGTGATATTATCTTATTGCCACGTGAGCAGTGGTTGTATCTGGATTTTATGTGCCTTTTATGCTTCCTCCGTTTCTTCCCAAGAATCCATGTCACCTGATCTTCCAGCAAAAACATTATATCGAGCATCTTGAAAATCCGAGGACAGCTGCTCTTTCGGTCGGGTTTTCAGGATCAGTATGCAGCCTATCTATTAAGTTCCCTCTGCAATTCATGTGGCATCCCGGCGAGCGTTGACCCGGCCCGCTCACCAACCCTCTCATTAGTACTCTGTCATTAGGGACTGGCAAACCTTTTTTTTCTCTCTCTCTCACTTTCAGGGCAAACTGCTGCTTTCACAGGGTACAAATGTGATCTTTTTGTGGCAGTTCTAACTTCGTGTCATGGAAGTTGTTGGCCAATCATTACTCTCATGTGGTTTTGACATTTCGGGGTTTTTGGTATCGTAATATCTTATCATGCCCAATCATAATCATCTTTATTCTTTGCGTTGGAAAAATGTTTTCCAAAATTGACCATTTAGCAATTCTATTTAAAATTCCAAAATGTTGCCATCATAAAACTTTTATTAACAGCGGAGCCAATCTTGGAAATAGCATTGTAGCACAGTAAATTGGATTTAAGTGTAAACAGAAATGACTTAATCCTCTATAAACAATAAAATTCATGTTGTTGTTGTTTATTGTTTATTGAGCATATATATTACACACAGTAACAGATTGACAAAAAGGTAGGCAAAATTTATGAAAGGAAAATTTAAAAGTATGTAAAAGAAAAAAACACTCATCATCACAGTTGTATGCTCAAAGGAGTAGGAAGAAGTAAACAACTTATCTAGTCCTACCCCTTATTGTGTAGAATATAAATTGATCATTTTCAAAACAAAGAAGAAGAAGAAAAGTCTACATATCATCAAATACTTTTACCATTGTGGTACTTTACTTTTCTATTTATACACCTTTCGGTTTGTGTATTTATAATTATTCATTGACCTTTTTGTTTCAATTTCTCATATTCATTGTAATTACTGCATTTCTTGAGTACAAATGATAAATTGATCAAAATCCAAAACTAGAACAAAGTTGTTGAGGAAGAGTAATAAATGGCACAATGTAATTTTTTTTTTTATCATTGACAGCCCATTCGCCGATATTTTCAACCACACTTGTCTTCCAACCAAAGAATCAAATCAAGAGTGCCGTTAAGCCACCGCGAGACACAACATTTTAATGCTGTCTGAAATGACGGCGGCCCTGATCTCCTTTTCAGGTGGTGGAGAAAAGCAACCCGACGGAGGCCGTCGGCGTGGTGTGTAAGGTAGACGGGCTTTACCAGGTGGTGGAGTACAGTGAGATCACCCTGGCGACGGCCGAGAAGCGTAGCGCCGACGGGCGCCTTATGTTCAACGCGGGCAACGTGGCCAATCATTTCTTCAGCTTCTCCTTCCTCAAAGACATAGTGGAGTACGCCCAATAAGACCGTTTTTTCTTCGGTTCGACACACCGAGACTCTTATTGTTACTCTTTCCCATCAGGAAGTACGAACCAAAGCTTCAGCACCACGTGGCCCGCAAGAAGATCCCATTTGTGGACCACCAAGGTCAACTCATCACCCCCGACAAACCCAATGGAATTAAAATGGAAAAATTTGTCTTTGACATCTTCCAGTTTGCCAAGTAAGCAGCTGTGTCTTGTCTCTTGGAATTATGCCTTTGCAAGGTTTGCGTTGTGGGTGAGGCGGGATTTACACAGCTGCGTTGTGATTACTTGGTGATCAATTCAGTCCACTCACCATTAGCAATATTGTGATAAAACTGACAACCGTGTTCATTTTGACCACCGCTGATGTTCATATGAAGTCGAAATTGTTGGAATTCTACTAAAACGCAAATAATCACGGATTCCTCAGTAATGCCCTTTCCCGAAAGTGGAGTCAGCGGTTGAGGTTTACTGTCAAGCTAAACATAAAACAAAGAATTATGCCTTGTGCATTTAAAACAACCACAACTTTGCCTTAGGGAACTCTGCGTAGCTTAATGGTAACAACCAATGCAAAAGGCTATTGACATGCTAATTGTTGCGGTCAATGGTTGTGCGAGTAGAAGAACATGTATCAGAACATGTCGACAGGTAAAATCGCATTCATTTATTCTTTATCCTCAACAGGAATTGCTCTTACAACATCTTACAGAGTTACTTACAGTAGTAGTGATTGTAGAAAAAGTCCATTACATCTTTGTTTGTGTCTGTATGACTCTATTATATTGCCTCCTGGTGGCCAAGTTGGGCACACCAGAAGGAGCAGCACGATGAATTGGATTGCAACAATAAATCAAGATGTGCGAGCTGTTAAATATTTTTTAATCTATTTAATTATATGATTACATTATGTAAGTCAAAAAAATATATAGCAGTGGTTCTCAGCAGTAGTCACCCTTGGATCCGCTTCTTCCTATTGTGGTGCGACTCATTTTATTGAAGTTAATAATAAAGCTTTTTAAATTTGATTTTTTTATGTGTTTTTAAAAAAAATAGCCTATGAAAATACATTACATTTTTAAACGCGGTTTGAAATTAGTTTGACAGACCGCCGAAAACATACTGCTAGCTATGACGTTCGCTAACCAAAGGCTGAGTGAGCTACACTATATCTGTTTGGGGTGATTTTTTATTTTTTTATTTTTTTTACTAGTTACCCACCCAAAACGGGTCCCCAGCCACCAATTGAAAATCACTGTACTCGAGAGCTACGTGTACCTGCCTCCCAACAGGACCTTTGTGGTGTACGAGGTGCTGAGGGAAGACGAGTTCTCCCCGCTGAAGAACGCCGACTGCCAAGACGGGAAGGACACGCCCACCACCGCCAGACACGCCCTCATGTCCCTCCACCACCGCTGGGTGCTCAATGCCGGCGGCCACTTCATCGACGAGAATGGCACGCGCGTGCCTGCCATACCCAGGTGAGCATGTGACTTGCGCTGCTTGCATGCATCACTTGTTTCTTTTTGGTGTGTGTGTGTGTGTGTGCGTGTGTGCGTGTGTGCGTGTGTGTGCGTGTGCGCGTGTGTGCGCGTGTGTGCGCGCGTGTGTGTGTGTGTGTGCGCGTGTGTGTGTGTGTGCGTGTGCGTGTGTGTGTGTGTGTGTGTGTGTGTGTGTGTGTGTGTGTGTGTGTGTGTGTGTGTGTGTGTGTGTGTGTGTGTGTGTGTGTGTTCTATCTTGCTCACCATGTTCCCCCCCACCAAGTGTTTCCAGAGCTGGAGCAGCAGGCCCTGTCACAGATGATGGCAACAGAAAGTAATTATTCAAACCCCCCCAAACCCCGTAATGAGTGCATGCAGATGGTTTGGGTTTTCTTAAAGCGCTGATTTTCTCCAAGCAAGTACAGTTCGCTGCACTTACACATGGTGTGCAGTTTTGATTTTTTATTGTCAAAAGTTGGGACCTCTGCAACTCAGTGTAATTAGAAAAAAAATTCGAGAGGCGAAGTAAAAAACGAACAAGTGAAATAATGTGGTTGCACACTCACACATTTGCCACCATTTAAAATTCCCCCCCAAACAAAAAGTGTACAGGGAACAGAAACGTTTTAGATGACTGCAAGTAATGCACTGAAAAATGGATGATTAACTCCGCTTGGGCGGCAACGGAGGTTGTCACTATCAAGTGATCAGTCACTAACTTCTCCCTCTGTTGTGTCGAAAGCAGTTGTCGCTGTCCCAGAAAATAGTTGTTGACTCAGAATTATCCTCACTTTCTGGATCCATTGTACATAGCAAAAGTTAAGTGAGGTTGTACCGTTCCAAAGCACACCGAACTGTACTGCATGGCAGAAAACACACTTTCGACTTCACTTCAAATCATCTGTTGTTGTTTTTTTGGCCACTTTTGAAATCAAAGAAACGGCCGCAAAATCAGCGCCACCGGAGCATGACGTTGGCATGTGTCGCATGCTGATCTCAACTCCTGTCGACTGTAACGAGCCCAGTTTAAATTCTTCTACGCTGAAAATGTACTTCACTATGATTGTTCTTCTTCCTCCTCAATCATGTGTCTTCTGACTCTTACGCTTCAGTCTTCCCACCAGGCTGGGTGGGACCGCTAACATGTAATTACTGATACTGTTTCTTCCCCGCTTCCTTTGTCATTTTTCTTGTATTCAAACAAATTGAATGATGGCAGTGTGGCGGCATGCCCCGTTCACACGGGTGGTGGAAATGCGAGCGCCCGAGCCGTCATTCATCTTATGACATCTAATCATTGCCCCTTACTTCCTTCCTTCTTTCTGATGATCCACTCTTTCAAAAAAAAAAAAATAATCGCAAAGGGCCGAGGATTCGCAGCCCCTTACGTACAATTCCAGGACACGCCTTGTGTAATTCTGTATCCCTCCCTTCTTGTCCAGCCTGAAAGACGGAACGGACCATCCAATCAAATGTGAGATCTCACCGCTGGTGTCCTACGGGGGGGAGGTAAGATTAATCACGAATGCTACACAAAAAATAAACATTTGTTCCACTGTTGCATCGTTTTACTGTAAAAGTAAATGAAGTGGACTTTGGTCTTGAGGAAAATAAACGCGTCACCAATAAAAAGGAAAGTAAACGCACACAACATTGTCTTTAATTTGTCCAAAATCAGATTTTCCACGGACTGTAATTACGGTGGCACACAACATTGTGACATGACCACTCGTCAAAGTGTACCAGATCTTGAAACTATTAGCTTATGTCCCACTAGCATTAACGTTGTTCCTGAACAGGGTCTGGAAGTGCTGGTGAAGGATCGAGGCTTCCACCCGACCCTAATCATCGACGAGAGCGGCATCAAGAGCGGCGTCTAGGCAGCGAGGGGGGGACCAATCCAAAGACACCAACCCTTCTGTTCCTCGGGGATAAGCTGTGATGTCATCAATGTGCAATAACATCGTCAGTGTGCATGCGCACGAAACCGATGCGCAAAACGAACCAAAGAGATGAAGTGAGCACCCTGTGTATGTATGACGACGGTCCTTTGGGAGGAGAGCTTGTGGGTCTGGTGCATCTATTTATTTATCTGATGAGACTTATTTTTTTATATTACATTATGTATCCTGTCATGAGATATTTCACATCTGCTCAAGTTTACTTCATGATTTTTAGAGCACATTGCAACTGGAATGATCTGGCTTTTGAATCATGTACAGGGCAGGATGTGGGAGCTATTCTTCTAATTATTAATGATGGAACATGACTCAGCTCAATGTGATGCGCATTACAGGAGAAGGGGGGGGCGCTTTTGAATGGTTGGTCTTTTTTTGTGGCGACCTGCGGCAAGCAAAGTGTGGTACCACGTGGGCGGGGGCCACCTATTGAGAATCTGCCATGTGTGAATCATCAGTGAAATGTTTCTATCCACACTTGAGGATGAAATTTTGCACTCCCTGCTTTAGATGCTCACTGAGCTGAAGTCTTACAAGATTTGCTGCCATCATGCATTACGATGGTTTAAATTGCTGGACATTGGAGGCATGTTTTTTTTTCCCAAAAAATGTTGATGTTTGAACACCAAACTCCACTTTGAGTAGTTTTGCACCGGCAACCGTGCTATACAATTCTGTTTTGGAACCACAACTGTGTTTCTGACTAACGCAAGTTGTGCTTTTTGCATTAGGGTAGTAGAGGTGTCCTGAGACTCAGAGTTTCCAGAAACAGGTCTACGTTTAGGATAGGACAAAGCAACACGACACCGCTTGGCGTCACATCCTGCTCTGCTAATTGCATTATGACGATCTCTGACATACTGCGTGACATACTGTAAACAGATGTAACAGAAAATCTGTTAATTTTTCAAATTAAAACATCTTTCAGATTTCAAAATAAAACTGAAGTAATGGAAGTTATTTATTCTTCCTGGGCGGCCCGGTACCTAATGACTCACCGACCGGTACTGGTCCGTGGCCTGAGGATTGGGGACCTCTGCTCTTTTGGGTTAAGGTCCGGTGATTGACTTGGCAAGTCTCATACTTTCTTCTTCTTACCCCAACTTTTCGACGATGTTCACCGTTACCTGTACGCGTTTGCATCAGATCCTATTAATTTACAAGTACAAAGTTATGCCTTCAATTTGATTCATTCCGTGACCATGCATGCATCTCAAAACTCTCACATTTTCCCCAATTGGAAATATATATTTTTATAACTTACTTTTGAAAAAGAAAAATGTCTACAGTTTTATGCTGTATAAAAACATACAGTAATAACCTCTCCCCTATGATGCCACTGTAAGATGACTCGATTTTCATTCATCTGGTTTGACCATTTGCTTCTGAAAAACTGTATTGTGAGTCATATTACAAAAACACACACACACACACACACACACACACACACAGATGCTTGCACCCTTAAATTCTTGTATAGCAGTACAAGCATTAACTTGAATCTCCAGCGGCTGTCAAAAAGAAAGACTCTTTTCAGGGCAGGAAAGAAAGCTTTCTAATGGAGACTTTGGATCGGGCCTAAATTGAAACCTTATGTGTGGCATGTGGAATTCTGGGACTTTGGCTGGCTCCCAAGAATCCACAGAATGCGAGGATTTTTTCCCCCTTCTTTCTGCCTCTCTTTCTCCCTCTATTTTCCCCCTCTTATCCCTCCCTCCTATGTGTGCGTGGTTGACTTACATCAGCCCGAGCAAAGGCGCCGCCGAAGCGAGCCAGCGAGACGTTCACGCAAACTTGATTGCCTCACTGGAATAATAATCTTTGGACAAATGGTCTGAAAAGACAAAAGTAAGTCAATATTTTCTCTCTACATTTTTTTACGTTTTGAAGTTGCTGGCTTGGAAGAATCAAGCTGATCACGGTCTTAGGTAGTTTCTGGGGTTCAAGTTGCGGCTTTTGCAGTGATTGAAGACAGAAGAAATCTGAAAGAATCCTTTTTCTACTGAACTAAACATTGTTGATCACCGTGCATCAAAATGCCACGTTCAATTCCATCTTCAAAACTCAAATCGGTGTTAAAAAAGTTGATCACACAGATCAACTTTAGGGGTGCTCTGAAATCTACCACACCTGATTAGGAATTTTAATGATAAGGCACCTTGCAAATAACTATAATATAATAATATTAAGAATAGTAACGTGTTTTACGTTTAATAGACCTTTTTAAATCATCCTTTTGTCAGGTTGATCAATTACATGGTAAAAATGAATTTTGTCAGGTTAATCTAGAAGATTTAACAGTGTCGGAATTTATAACAAATAACGCTAGTGCGGTTTTTAAGTAAATAGTCGTATTTCAATAAGACATTAAGATGTGCTAGATGAGTGCCAACAGAAGAAGAGCACAAAAGTGATCATCAACGTGAAACTTCTTTGTGTATCAAATCGGTCCTGTAACAGCGAAAAAAATAGTCGAAGTATTTAGACCCTCAAAACCCTCCGTAGTCAGGAAGTAGCGAACTAATCGTATTTTGCCGCACAGCAGACAATTTAGTGGACGGTTGCCTTGACCGTAACAACTACCATTTAAACCTGTTTCAGATGCGCTACCAGATCATTAATGGTAGCTGTTTTAACAGAAGAGAAAGAAAGAGACAGACAACGTGACAACGCGCCAGTTTTTGCAGTGCATTCTGGGACTTGTAGTATCGGGGGGGGGTGTCAATGCTCAAAACTGCCATTCAAGAAAATAATGGTTATTAACGGTTGAAAGCGAGGTTTTTGGTTTTTAAGGAGATGAGACTGGAGGGGTTTTAGTGTCCCTTCCTTTCTTTAACATACACTTTTTAAATTAACATTGACTAATGGCGTCTAACTTGAGTCGTGAACAAGTAGAATGGGTTCTCAAACTGTTGCAGGTACAGGAAGAAAGCTGGAAAGGAGGAAAGAGGTTAGGTGGAAAAGATACCTGGAAAAGCAATTGTGGGGATGAAAGGAAGGAAAGAAAGTTTCAGCAAAGAAAGCATGTTACAATTAAAGGGAAGTCTGGGGGAAGGAAGGTAGATTTTTTCAACAGGTCTCGGGTGGTAGGAATGCGGTACAAAAGTCGCTTTAATATCATGACGGAAGGATGCATGAGTAAAAAGCAACTCTGGAAGAAAAAGATGCAAGGTAAAAATAATACTTTTGTCTAACCATGTAAAGCGGCTAACTTCTCTCTACATTTTTAAAATAGTTTTAAATGATATTTAATGTACATTTATAGACAGTTTAAAATGTAACTTAATTCATCGTCTGATGAGTGTTTTCATTCATTTTGGGGGGTCAATTGGCCACTCAGTAACAACAAATGCTGAGCACTTTGACAAGGATCTGTTTTGCGTATTTGACTCCCGGCGGAAAAGGAGGTCAATATGTGCTCATCTATCAGGCACACGCAAGAGGCATACACTTGAATTTTTGACACCTACGTGACACTCACACAACTTTGACGGACACAACGACCGCCGCCATGAGGATGAAAGGGAAGGAGGGAGGATGGGTGAAGTAAACATGGAGAGGTAGGAAGAAAGAGAAAAAGGAAATATTGAGGGTAGGAAGTAAGAACCAAGTAATTTGAGGATGGATCCATGCTTGTATTTTTGCAATCTTGCAGTGACATCACCACTTTGGAGCTTTGGAGAGTCAATCCAAACTCTCAGCCAACATTTTTAGACATCAGCCATCTCTGGTTGTGCTAAAAAACACCAGAGATGGGCTTCCGTCCCAGTCCACCCCCCAAAACAGCTCGCGCATGACGCATTAGCATTTCACAACACAGAAATAACAACTATGATAAAATTAAATGATAACAATAACAAGTTTAGAAATCCATGCCTCAAATGGGGGGTAGGGTCCATAAAAATCTTGGTGAGCGGACCTAGAGAAACTTACAATGCAGTCAGCTTTTTAACCGGCTGGATTGATCGTGAGTGAAATGGGTGTCTGTAGGTACTTTATGTTTTCTAACTGTACGCGAGGTGGCAGTGTTGCTATAAAAATACTGTTGAGATGAAATAGGTTGTGCTGTTAAGAAAATATCGTGTTTGGCTACGCTCTGGCCTTGTTATTTACTTACTTCACCCGGTTAGGGACAATTAAAAGGAAGGACGAAAACTCACTTCCGTCCTTGCTTAGTCCGTCCTTTATTTAAAAATGTGCTCAGTCCTAAAATTGGGCGTCCATCTTGGACGGACGGACCTTCCGGGACGGAATGCCCATCTCTGCAAAACACGTTGCACAATAATTGTGAATTGCGTTCAAATTTGGAGATTTTGCTGTGAACCCGAATTATTTCAAAGCTGTCTGGAAAATCATTCTCCATGGCTTCGTGGAACATGGACTATACGGAAAAAAATAAACTTGTATCACCAAGGCGCCAGAGCAATGCAAAACCAACTACCTTAAGTCAGTGTTGTTTGATTTTAATTTCTATTGTCTTTAATTAGCTGTATTGCTCATATTGTACGGAGCAGCCATGTGTTTTCCCATGTCGCAGTAAGTTCCATTTTTGTGTCTGTGGTAATTATTTCATATTTTTGTGGACAAAGTAAGGTTGACGCCTGGGAAAACATCTGAAGAGTTGACGTTGGCTTTTTGAGCGCTCTCCCGTTGTACTCCGCGTTGGAGTGTTGAGTCACATCAAGCTGCAGCGACTTATGTAATGATATGCGGTCAGTTTATCGGAAAGTCATCAGCGTGTGTGCTGCTCTACAGCTGATTCATCCCTCTCATCCACAAGTGTGTGTGCTGCTGAGGGGCGTATTTGTCCTCTTCCACTTCCTGTACTGGCTCCTTGATGTTTGTTTGAATGGAACCGTTTTTTTTTTTCGGTTTTTTTTTCCCCCTTCGGAAGAAGAAATCCAAGTCATTTGTCACTCTATTCTGATGCAATAAATGTCATAAATATGGCTTGGTAGTTTGCGCTGATGCGACTAAGCAGAGTATAACAAATGTGTTTGACGACGAAAGATGAGAACAGGCATCTGGAATTATGAAGGGCTTTAATGTGGATTCTTTCAGCTTCAAGAGCTTTTAGTGAATCGAGGAGAAGTTTGAGTGAATTCAACTTTATATACCTGATGAAAAGAAAGTGGGCAATTAATAAAGCATAATCTTCAACAACTTAAAAGTTCGTTGTGCCTAAAATTTGAGAGTTTGCGCCACTGCATCCAGTAAATTTAGCAGATTTTCTTTTTTATTTGCTACGGTATTCTTGAATTAATTTTGTTGTTTTGAGGATTTTTGTTAGTTTGTTTTTGCTTTTGTTTTTTGCTCAGAAACCCATGGTTCACACTTGAGCCCTTCCTGCTTAGCCCGACTACTCATCGGTCGTTATGTAATATGTACTAAATTGTCTTTGCTATTGCCGAGCGTGTGAAAGGACTCAAGAAGATTAGCGAACTGATTCATTCTGGTCCCTGCTGTTTGATCTTGGCTCCACCTCCCACAAATCGTGAGAAGACAAATCCACTCCTGATGGATTTGTGGATCTGGCCCTCAAAACAAAGCCCTGGTCCTTTCCATTTCTTGTTCGCATGTGCTTTTAGAGCCGGAACCTGAGTCGTGTTCCAAAAATTGAGCTTTGCAGTAAAAACGACTTGAAATGCTTGCAAAGTAGAACATCCCAAAACCAAACAACATTTGGATTCCAGCTCACCAGGGGTGTCCAAACGTTCGTTTGGCGGCCATATACTGAATGTGTGTGTGATTTTTTGTTTTTGTTTTGTTATGTGGAAAAATCAATTGATTTATTGGGTTGTAGATCACATTAATGGTGGAAAAAAAACTGAAGATTCATTTCATTCATTCTTGTCTCTTAAGATCACTGTAGGTAAAGTCTGCATTTTTCCACATGAGATGACAATGAATTGCACCCCCTGTTGTATTAAACAGCGGTTAGTTTCTTTCTATACTCTTAAGACAATTAGAACAGATCAAGTCCAGTTTTTTTGACAGTTTAAGTCTGGATCAATTCACTTGACATGATTTCCTATCGAAAACTTGTGCCCCCCCCCCCCCCCCAAAAAAGCAAAACAAGTCATCTCCAAGTAGAACTTAAGGGCAATTCTCCAGGTCGAAACCCCAAAGCACACAGGGGCCTTTACAGGAAAGTCTATAGCCGCATAACGTTTTTCTAGACATCCGCATGCACACAAGCCGCCAGCTGTTTGGCTTTCATTAGCTCAGAGGCGACAGCGAGAGGCGGCGAGCTCAGCCTGGAAAAGGATAGGAAGCGGCTGTAACCTTAGCAGCCACCCGAAGAGCTTAGCGGGGTGAGCAGTGAAGCTGAAGGGACAGAGGCTGCTCAGTCACTCGTTAATGTCTTTGTCAATACTGGCCGCACGGCATCCATTTAAGGTGGGCTACTCGACACCTTCATGTGATATAAATCAGTTCAGCGAAGTAACCAAGTATTAACACAGTACTTCATTGCTTCCCTTTGTAAGACTTTTCGGGTAGCTGGACGTTACTGCAGCTGAGGGGCAGGCGGTGCAGTTGCTCAACAGCTCAGTGCTCTCCGTTGTCATATTTTGCGCTTGATAATGTGCCACGTATTTTCAAGAGGGACAGGTCAGGACTGCAGGCAGGCCAGATTAGTACTTTCACGCCTTTACTATGGAGGCACGCTGTTGTAACACAAAATGTGGCTCGGCATTATCTTGCTGGAATAAGCAGAGATGCCCTTGAAAAAGATGTTGTTTGCCTCATATGTTGCTCCAAAACTTTTTGGGGTGTGGGGGGGCATTTCTAAGTCACCCCAAACTAGTGGATACACTTTTGACACACAACAAATGACTCTCAGCGTTCACACACATTTTTTTGTTTTGTTTTGTTTTTTTGTATGTCCAGGTCGAGATCCGTTCCAGTCCAAAGACATCTTTGTGATGAAGCGCCCGCGCGATGTCCGCTTGTCACTGCTGATACTCCTGTCCTCTCTCTCATCCGTCAGCTCACAAGTCAACCCAGGTACGTTCTTGCTTCAGCATCACAAGCTGCATTTGTCATCTCCTCCCTTACCTAAGCCCGCACTGGACTTTGTAAATACTAAAAAGGAGGAACGTTTGTTAGTTTTGGCTTTTGGGTCCAGAGACTTCCAAGATTTGGTTAAGTTTCACTGAGCGAGAACCATATGGTCCCCGCTCTCGCTTTCTTTCTTTTGGCTTCTTTGATGCCGCCTCGCCCCCGGCGCTCTCTGCTACTCGGGTGGTTTTTGTGATGTCACTGAAATAAAACCAGTAATTTTTTTTTTCATTCACAAGGAAGCCATTTATTCTACCATTTGGTGGGCAGAGACAAAAACGAACCAAAGGGAAGGCCTTGGGTCATGGATGAAACTCTAGAAATGTAGAACCAGCCAGTACAAACCTGTTTTGGTTTAATTTTTGGATGTATTCCGAAAACTACATAGCAATTCAATATAACTGTGTCAGAAGAGGTCACCATGAACTCACTGTGGAAAAAAAAAAGCCTGATACCTTCCACATCCTCTTGCTTCACTCCGCCTGTTCCACTTTTTTTACAAGATAGCCTGTGTGTTATGAAAGTCCAGCGTGGACGACAACAACACGGACATCACTGTTTTCTATTCTACATAACTAAATACTCGAATCTGGTTCGCCTGATTTTTAACCATTTACTGATTTCTTTTTGCAGATATTAAAAAAATACAATATATCGGTATACTTCATGTCTGTTTAAATAAAGTGAGGAGAAATTTGACCACCGACTAAATTTGTTAAAAGGAATTAACCAGCCACCATTTTTCATGGCTGACCGATTCTGGTCAAAAGGCAATAAAAACACAATCTCAAAGTTAGCAAATGAAAAAAAAAACCCCATCTCTCTGGTGTTGCCTTCCCCGATCGCTTGACTGCCATATGTCCAGCGAGTGTTTATACTGGGATACGAAAACAGGAGAAACGTGGTCATATTGCTTGTAAAGTACAGGACATGCTTCGAGCAAGTCTCTGGGCTGCACTTTCAAGCCGGATACAGTTACGACTGCGAGTGGGTGAATGTGCAACGGGCATGCACATAACACACACACACATGGTATCAATACAAAGCGCATTGTGAAACGGGGAAAAAAAAGGGTGTATCTCCCCATGCAGAGCACACTGTCCCAACCCGAGTGGCCGCCTTGAGTGTGCCAGTGAACATCCAAATGACTTAGAGAAGCCTTGGGAGAAAGCGATGTGGTCAAATGAAACTGTTTGGAGGATGATCTACCATATGTTGTGCGTTTAGGACTTATTTTTGGCTGATATTCTGTAGATTTATCCAGCCATCTATTTTGTATCCCACTTTTCCTCATTGGGGTCACAGGTGATCTGGAGTGTAACTCAGCTGACGATGGGCGAGACACATCATGGACTGTAGATCAAGGATGGGCAGCTTAAATGCAGGGGGGGGGGCTGAATCTTTCATCAGTGCTATTGGGGGGCAAAATACAACTACGCCCTTCCTAACCAGATGTATTACAAAATACAGTTTTAAATATGCACAAAAATGTTCATATGTGCAAATACGTTCAATGAATATATTTAATTTTTCCTGATACATTTCTCAAGCATCTGTTAAAAAAAAAAAGTCCTAATATTTGTCATAATTGCAGATTTTTTTGAGGGGTAAGGGAGTATTTTCTATTTCTCTGGGATTTTTTTGGGTGCCTATTTTCTCTCTGTGGAAAATACAGGCCGATTGTTTATCACAGTGTTTTTTCTCAAGAATTTTTGGAGTTTGTAAAAAAAAAAATCTGGTGGGGAGGAATTAATTAAGGGACCACTCGGAGTGTGGTCGGCATCCGCCTGTTGCAATCACTGCTCGAGATGGTTATTTCTAAAAGACACTGCCACCACGTCACACTAGTCAGCCAATCAAATGCGTTAGTCAGGGCTGCGCTTGCCTGTGTGTGAGACAGGCAAGCGCTAGTCCAGTTCTCTGTAAACAGATAGTCGCCCTTTAACTTTCAATTTGACGTCATTTGACCTCACTTTGCTGTTTTCGTGAGTGTGCGAGTGTGTGTGTGCGTGTGTGTGTGTGTGTGTGTGTGTGTGTGTGTGTGTGTGTGTGTGTGTATACACACCGGCTCACATGCAAATATCTGCCTTAAAACACACTGGCTGTGGATCCAGTTATTCTGTTGGAGTCTGTGGCTAATGCATACCAGACATTCTGACAGCAGGAAAGTCCATTCAAATAGCCTTTCTCCGTGTGGGTGAGTGTGTGTGTGGAAAGGACTCTTTGCGCCTCAGATTGTGGTCAAAGTTCAACAAGTTCACAATTCGTGAAAAAAAAAAAGAAAAAAAGAAAAATGTGTTTCCAACCCCGAGGATTTCTCACACGGTGCGAGTGTATTGTTACACGCCGGCTCTCAACCTGCTTTAATGTATGGAAGCAGGATACTTCCGCCTCGAAGAGTTATTTTTTCCACAGCAGGGAAATAGTCTTGGCTGAATTTAATCGAGCCTTGATGGCGAGCGAAGCCAACTTTCCTCTGTTTAAAATTCCCCAGCAATGGCGTTTATACCCTCTCTGTCTTTTCCATCCGAGCCCTGATTGAATGAGCGTTATTTTGTTGTTGAGGGAAAAGAAGAGTATGTGTTATGTGTATACAAAGGCAGAGGCTATTGACAAGCCATTTTGACCCCCACGTTGGTTGCCAGACTGAGGACACATCAGCAGAGTCCAGCAGGTATTGCACCTCTACATTTCTGCAAGTGGGAGACAGTTTCAGAGCGGGACCTTCATCACACAAAATTGAGTCAAGATTTGACCTTGTGTAGCGGAATAATTGGATTTAATAAAACCTCCCTTGAGTGGCCCGGTGGGATAGTGGTTAGCACGTCGGCCTAACGGTGCAGAGGTTCGATTCCAGCTCCGGCCTCCCTGTGTGGAGTTTGCATGTTCTCCCTGGGCCTGCGTGGGTTTTGTCCGGGTCCTCTGCTTTCCTCCCACATTCCCAAAACATGCACGGCAGGCTGATTGAACACTTGAAATTGTCCCTAGGTGTGAGTGTGAGCGCGGATGGTTGTTCGTCTCTGTGTGCCCTACGATTGGCTTGCAACCGGTTCAGGGTGTCCCCGCCGACTACCCGAAGACAGCTGGGATAGGCTACGGCCCCCCCCGCGACCCTTGTGAGGATAAGCGGATTGGGAAATGGATGGATGGAAAAACCTCCCTATACACTTAAAAGCTACCCATCTTTGTAGTATACTGTAGATTATGCAAATTTGACAGACTCTCTTGGACAAGTCTGTTTTTTTAAGTGTCTTTTCAGTTTAAGACCTTTAACACACAAGAACATTTGGTCAAGTGCTGACCTTGTGAAGTTGCATGATTAAAGTTTCATGCCGACCAAATTTAATGTTAGGAAAGTAAACTGGCTTTATGTGTTGAATTTGCAAAATAAGTTATTGGGTGTTCTCAAGGAGGAGTTTTTTGAAGTGGAAATTGAAAATGGCCAAAATGATCCTAACATGGCTTTCTGTTTCTTTTCCGGCATTGGTCCTGGAGATATTTTTTTTTGTGGGTCTTTTCATGATGGACATGACTACCAAATTTTGCAACTGGCTTTCGTCAGCTAATGCGATGTCTGCAAGTGGTGGCATTCATTTAGTAGCCTCACTTGACAATTAATTCCCAACGTCATTGGCATTTAATTTATTTTTTGCCTATTTGTAGTATCATCTTAAATGTTCTATGATTTAATGGTTAGTCCAACACTGTTTGGATATTTATATTTTGCAGACATGTTGTGGTGTATATGAATGTATTTGGCGCTAGATGTTGGCCAGTAAAGTCAGTGAACAAGTCTACCTTTCAGAAAACCAAATGATGGTGAGACGGTGGTTTGATCTGTTAGCCTCTCTCGGGCTCCCTAACACAAAGCTGGTGTTTTTCCATCTTCTCCTGGGCTGATATTTTTAGACGCTGCGGCCTCAATGTGAAACCCGATGGGTAGTGTGTGTGTGTGTTTAGGGTGGGAGGGTGGGGGCCTCGATGTGCATATGCGTGTAAATGACTAGCCGCGCTGCTCACCTCAGGGGTCACCTCTGAGTGGCTCAGGTAGATAAATAAACACAGCAAAAACCAACATTTGGACGGGGCGTCTTGACATCCGTTAACATTCTCCAACATCTCACGCTCCATCTTGAATGTGCCAAATGACCCTCATACCGACCTTGCTGCCTAACCTCAGTCCAGATGAAGTTTAGCCTTGAATCTTTGTGAGGCAAGACAACATCCTGTCCAGAGGCAGAACCAAGTCTTTGCTCAGTCTTTCAAGGGCAAGCCTGAGTTTTGTTTCAAATAGGAAGTACCAAGTGTAATTTCAGTCTTTCAAAAGACAAACCAACTCTATCCTCAAATCTCTGAAGCAAGTCTTATCGTAGTCTTTCAAGGAGCCAGACTAATTAGAGTACCAGTCTTTGACGGTCAAAATGAAGTCTAGTCTTTTAGAGGCAGTACCAAGATTAGCCTCAAAGATTTGAGAACAAGACCAAGGCTAGTGTCAGTCTTTCAAGGGGCAAGAACGAGTCCAGTCTCAGTCTTTCAGAGGTGAGACTGAAGCTCATCTCAAATACTGTATCAAGTACCAAGTATAATGTTTTTTTTTTTAAAGGGCAAGACCGAAAGTCTATCCTCAAATCTTTTAGCACTGTAGCCCTTTAGCTAGCTCATATCACTTTTAAATACAGAGTACAAAGTACCGGTAGATGTCCCTGAGGTTCAAGAAGTCTACTCTCAAATGTTTGAGGCACAAGACCAACTCTAGAATAAAATATTTTGGGTTAAAGATCAGGTCTATTCTATAATCCTTTTGGGGCAAGGACAAATCTTGTCTTAGTCTTCCTAGAGCCAGACCACGTCAAGCCTGAAGTATTTTCGGGACAAGACAAAGGACCCAGACACAACATTGTCATTCTTTTAGGGGGCAAGACTAAGTCTGTAAGAGAGACAAGATCTTGTCGAGTATTGAGGTTTCAAGCATTAGTCAAAGTCATCTCAAGCGGTCCTATTTTGGAGTGCTTGTCGAGTCTTTGAACTTGAGTCCAAGTTACATTTGACGTCTTTGAGCATGCATCAAAGTAAACTGTCTTCGATTGGATCCAACTGTAGTCTCTGAACTTCTATTCCAAATTTCCTCACATCCTATGGCAAAAATCCCGGGGTTCTCTAACGTTTTTTGAGTCCAGGGGCCACTGAATGTTTTTCCAAGCAAAACTACCGTTTGCCCCCTCAAATACACCGGGAATTATCTATCGCTTTAATGGTTCAACCTTCCTGCTTAATAGAATGGAGCTAAAGCCAATCCAAATGAATCAACTCACTAGCTAGTTAGCGGACGTTCGCTGCTCACACTGATAGCCAGATACATGGTGCACTTATACTTCGCAGAAACAGTGATTTATCCTCACGCTGTAAATCTTTGACTAAAAGAAGGCCAAGTATTCAGAATGAACCCACACAAACATGGCAGGTCCAGAATCAAACCCCCAACCTCAGAATTGTGAAACGGATGTGCTTAACCACGGCTATAATGTGCTGTATTTTCTGTCAATTTGGGAATTTTGACATTTTTGACCACCACACCCTTCAGTGAATTGTGATTATTTAGCCTCCAGAACACACTAATAGGATGAGAGTATTAGAAGAGTCCAATGGTTTCACTTGATGTGGCCTGCTTCTAACCAGAGAGGTCTGGGGCAAAGTGGGGAGGGGGCAGGGATGCAGACGAAAGATGATTGAGGCCATGATGAAAAAGTTAGAGAGTATGGTAAACTCAGTGACATCTGGAAGTGGTTCGCTTTTTCTTTTTTTAACATTTAGATCAGGGCATGCTTCTGTCGCCTCTTCAGTGAAGGCTATGAAAATCCTATCGGCTTCTCCATGTTGAGAAAATATTTGGACAGAGGAGACCCTGAGCTCTGCTGAGACTGGTGTTTTCTCAAACGAGACCATGCCTGTTCCGGAGCCAGTTGTTGTTGTGATCAACTGGCTGTTTCATTTCATCACACATATAAAAGGGCCGTTCACACGGGCAGATTTATTTCGGACTTACTGTGCAACTGCTCCTCTCGAGCGTTCATACGTGCAACTTTGTTCCGGCTTAGTGCCCGAAAACAGCTTGTTCCGGAGCAAATTTAAACCACCTCAGGAGGTGGTTTAAAATTTGCTCGGAACAAATGCTCGCTTGAAGCAGTACCAAGCAAATGTGCACGTATGAACGCAACTGGTTAAATTTGCTCCACAGCAAATGCTCACTTGCGGGGGAGTGGCCTTGCTACGCGTCAGAGGAGTCCATCCGGGTACTTGCCAACATGCATCCTGGGTATTTTGCGCTTCAAAACATGGCGGGTCTTTCTCTCTCTCCTGCGGCGTCTGATTATCGACCACATCGTTGATTTCTCCGGAGAAGAAGCCATTTTGTCACAAAGAAGGAGGGGAAATGGTACTTCCTTTTCCCCGCCTTCTTCTTTCTTTACGCATGCGCATGTTTTACTTCCGCATTCCTTTCGTTTTGTTCCGCAACAGGAACTGCCCGTGTGAAACCAAGTGGAGCTGTCCCGATCTGTTCTCGTGCTGTTGCGCTCAGCGGCTTTGTACGTGTGAACGCTCCACAAAATTTGTTCCGGTGCAAATTTATATCGCAACAAAATACTCCGGAGCAGCGCCGAAATAAATCTGCCCGTGTGAACAGGGCTATAGACACACTCACACACTCACACAAACTCTTTCATTGCAATTAAGGTTACCTGCCGGTCACATCCGGTCAGTTGGGGTCGGTCAGGGAGCACCAATGGAAATGTTCTTGAGCCACAAGTCAGTTAACTCCATCCCAGTGTGACTCAAGGCAGTTTACGGCGGGTGAGAAAATTGATTTGTGATTCACTTTTAAGGAAGGAACTCTTGTCTCAACAGAGGAGGGGCTAGTGGTTAGCACGACTGGCCTCACAGGTCTGAGATTTGGCACTTGAATCTCGGCTCTGGTCTTCCTTGGTGTTTTTGTTGGTTTTCTCTTTGCACTCTGGCTTCCTTTCAGATTCCAAGAAACATGCATGTTAGGGTCAATCCAGACTTTATGTCCAAATGTGTGCATGTGATTTCTCTCTCTCTCTCTCTCTCTCTCTCTCTCTCTCTCTCTCTCTCTCTCTCTCTCTCTCTCTCTCTCAGTATGTATATACAGTAGAACAATTCCACACAAAGATCAATGCATAGACGTGATACAATTCAAGGATGATTCATCTACAGGTTTCCCAATTTGATTCAGTGGGATTACGTTGCCAATATGATTACAAACAAGACTCCATTGGGACCTTTAATCCCTCGTCTTGAGAAGGTACTGCCCGATACAAGAAGAGACCACACAAGAGTAGATGAGGTGGAGTTCAAGAACCAAATGGCATATTGCTTCTACTCGACCGCAATGTGGGGAGGTAATGGACTCTGAGTAGCCAGCTTGACCTCATGCTGCTACGCACATAACATCATACCATGCCTGTTTGGACTGGCATGTACAAATGTACACACACAGGCGGATTCTGGCTTATTATTTCAGTAACACAGTTGTGGGCCTCTCAGGCCTTCCATCCAACAATTAAAAAAAAATGTAGGCGCTGTATGTGTTTTGTCAAGCAAAAGCAATACAGTGGATGTCGGTTGTTTTCCAAGTTTGTATTTTCCCAGAGGTAATCATTTACATGGAATTTACAGCGGAGATAGAAAAGTCTACACACCCCAGTCCTATTGGCAGGATTTTGTGACGGAATAAATTGAGACCAAGATAATTTTTTCAAAACATTTCCACCATTATTGTGACCTGTAGTTGTTCAACTCAATTGATTTAAAAAAAAATCCTTGCATGAGAATAAAGGAATAAATCAACAATGTAAACAACTGAGAACATTTGGTTGCGCAATCTGCATACCTTTTTATAACTGGGATGTATCTGTGTTCTTATTCTCCCAAACACATTTAATCTCATGCGAAATGGGAGTCAGCACACGCCTGTTACCATTTGAAGTGTCTCGGACTCACACTAAATAAAGCTCAGATGGTCTAGTTGGCTTTTCCTGACATGTTTTTACTTTTTAGCAGACCTGAAGGGTTAGTGCTGACACTAAGCGCGATTTCAAACTGTTCGTAATTCCCTCCATTGGCGGAAGTGGCTTCATCCCAGTTTTATTTGGCATTTTACTGTCTGAAAATGAGCACCTCGTCATACTGAAGTCATTTTTTTTTTTTTACAAACAGTAGTTAGCTGTGGGTGAAATGGCAAGATAGTAGTCAATGTCATGGGTTTTAATAGCTTCTCTATTGGACTCTGCGTGCCACCGATTGCTCACTGTCTTTGAATTGCAATCCGCAACCGTTACCTTCAGCCGCCACATTTCAGCAACAGGGAACAACTTTTCGAATATTTTCCACTGGGAAAACTGTACTTGAAAACCACATTCATATGTGGTGATTCCCCAATACCCTGCCGAGTAAACACTGGATGAGTGATTATGCGGTCTGAGCAAACAGCATTGCCGGTGAGGGGCAATTTTTATATTTGTCATCAAGTTTATGTGGCTGTATTTAGTGAAACATGTTCTGTGCGTGTGCGTGCGTCTGTGTGTGTGTGTGTGTGTGTGTGTGTGTGTGTGTGTGTGTGTGTGTGTGTGTGTGTGTGTGTGTGTGTGTGTGTGTGTGTGTCCCTTAGGTGTGTGTCGGTACCCCTTGGGAATGTCTGGAGGACAGATTCAGGATGAGGACATCTCCGCCTCCAGCCAGTGGTCCGAATCCACCGCTGCTCGATATGGCAGGTAGGTTGTCTCACAAATATACCACCCTGGGGATAGAGCATACCCGCTTAACATGAAAGTCCTTCACTTATCCATCCATTGGATGGATGGATGAGGGGGATGTGTGTCTGTAGGTTTCGGTTTCGTTCATTTTCGGGCCGTTATGGTTGTTGCTCATCGTGGTGTGCATGTGTGCATATGCGCGCGTTAGCATGGTTGCGCACCCATGTGTGTGTATGCTGCAACGCTCGAGATCGGGGTCGATCGCGGGAGGTTGGTCGCGTCAAAAGTCGGTCTTCCGTCAAAAAAGGTTGGGTACCCCTGTATTAGATGTTACCTTCCTCCAACACACCTGATTCGGAGGGTCAGGATTGTTTCCTGCAAAGCTTGCTGTTGAACTGATAGATATGCACACGCTGTACATCTTTTTTTGTATGACTGTACATTTTAAGCAACACATGTTGGAGATTAAAAAAAGAGGATAATGCAAATATTGTGCAACAAGTGGAATCGACCACACACATCTACTCCATACTATTGTTCCCCCTCTTCTTGGCAATTTGGGCTGTTTTTGAGCTGTTGTTTAATCGAACATAATTGTTGAGTTTAACACTGACATGGGCCTCCTAGATTGAACTTCGAAGAGGGCGATGGCGCCTGGTGTCCAGAGATCACGGTGGAGCCGGACAACCTGAAGGAGTTCCTGCAGATTGACTTGCGTTCACTCCACTTCATCACCCTGGTGGGCACCCAGGGTCGCCACGCCGGCGGCATCGGGAACGAGTTTGCCCAGATGTACAAGATCAAGTACAGCCGCGATGGCAGTCGCTGGATCTCGTGGAGAAACCGGCAGGGCAAGCAGGTGAGATTTAAAGCACAGTTGTCAAACTCTAGGCCCGTGAGTCTTCATTTTTCCCATTCAAAACTACTGCAGTTGTTTTTGCAGGGTTTCTTTTTCTCTCGGTTGTAAACTTTAAACAAATGCTAAAGGACAACAAAGTATGTCAAAACAGCCGAAGGGTATGCCTGTAATTCCCATTTTTATTGTTATAAGAATCAATGGAATGATTAACCACTTAATGGGTTATCAGATTTTTATCCTGCGAAATATCGGAATCGGCATTGGCCTCCCCGTCATTAAAAATGACAACATTTGAGTTAGCCCACTTTAGTTCTTAGTGATTTAATGATGGTACAGCGTGGCCCGCAACAAAAACAAATGTAAAACCCCTGATTCAAATCGCGACGGGAATGGCATGTGTGTGTTTGTCTTACAAAGGTGATTGAGGGGAACAGGAACGCCTACGACATCGTGCTGAAGGACCTCGAGCCCCCCGTCGTCGCTCGATTCGTACGCTTCATGCCCGTCACAGACCACTCCATGAATGTCTGCATGAGGGTGGAGCTGTACGGCTGCGAATGGCTGGGTAAGAGGAAACAACCAAAACCGCAAGCATCAGAGTTGCCAGAAAGCAAGTCATGAAGCATTGAACCCCCTTCAACTTTCTCACTGCATAATAGACACAAGGTGTTCCTAATCATGTGTCTGCCTGGAAGTTGATGATCATCTTTGATTGACAGATGGTTTGGTGTCATACAACGCTCCAACGGGCCAGCAGATGAAAATACCCGAGCATGTCGTCTACCTCAATGACTCTGTCTACGATGGAGCCATCATCTACAGGTCAGTGTGTGTGCGTGTGTGTGCGTGTGTGTGCGTGTGTGTGCGTGTGTGTGTGTGTGTGTGTCCTCTCGTTGGCCATAGCCTGAAACTTTTCCTCATTGTCCCTTTGTTGTTGTTGTTGTCACCCGGTTGCCGTGGTGACAGCAAAGCGACAGCGTGGAGAGGGTTCCAGGTGGCAAAACCAATCCTGGGAACGACTGAGTCAGCCCGTGAAGGAATGACATTATAAGTGTTTGCATTATAGCATTGTGAATGAATAATGTCCTCCATGACACAGGCCTGCGTGGATCAAGTTTCACGTCGATGAGTTGAATTGCAAATGTTTGCCACAATGCTGCCTCCTATTGGTGATAACAATCACTCACGTTCAAATCAGGGCAAAGGAACCTCAGTTCGAATTAATGACGTTTCAGTTCTGGGAGGGACCGTGTTATATTTATGAAAAAATATAAAACGCAACAAATGATTAATATTTGTCATGGTTTGATACTGGTGGGACCCCCAAAGCAGAGTGTTGAAGGATTTGCGAAAAGGTCTTTATCCCAAATAAATTGAAACAAAAAGGGGCTACACAGAAGTACATATGGTTGTTTCACACAAAGTAAAACATTTAAAACTGCTATTAACAAATAGAAAAATGAGCACCAAAACCCCCCCAAAAAACCTAAAGAACTAAAAAGTGCTCCTGATGAATCGGGAAAGTTCAAAGTACAAAGAAAAGATAAAAATGTAAGGCATGACGAATAAGCACAGAGATTAGCAATAGAGTTCAAACAAACTGTCTAAAATAAAAGAGAGTAGAGCAAGGAGGATGACCAGGAAAATACAAAAACTCACTGGGACAAACAAAAAGCGCAAAAAAGTAAAAAAATTAAAATCTAACAAACGTCGAAGACAAAGGAACATCTGGCGCCTTTCTTGGGTGGCCACACGGCTCATAACTCGTAACTGATCGGTGACTGCTAGATGTGTGTCTCCATGCGCAACTCCTGCCTGTGCCACCTAGTGAAGAAAAAAAAATAAAAACAGTGAGAGCCACCTGGGGCAATAAAGCAAAACATAACAATTACAAACACAAATGAACTCTCCAAAGCGGATGCTGAAAATGATTAAGCACTACAGGTGAGTAGTTTAGTTTAATTATACCGTGGGTTATATTTTCCATCTATCTGCGTACTTATTCCATTTCCTCTGTCCTGTGTCTGTCCCAGTATGACAGAGGGCTTGGGCCAGCTGACGGATGGCGTGTGCGGACTGGACGATTTCACAGAGAGCCACGTGTACAACGTGTGGCCCGGCTACGACTACGTGGGTTGGAGCAATCAGAGTTTCCCTGGCGGATACGTGGAGATCATGTTTGAGTTTGACCGCATACGAAATTTCACCACAATGATGGTGAGACGTCGCTACATTTGTGCTCTTTCAGGTCTCAAATTTTTAAAAATTAATTTTTTTAATACTTTTTTTTGGGGGGGGGGTGCTCATGCATGGGCTGGCCGGCTCTGCTCCCATTGGTAACAAGATATTGTTATAACGATTTTTTTTTTCCGGTTCCAGGTTCACTGCAACAACATGTTCACCCACAATGTTAAGGCCTTCCAGCACGTGGTCTGCTACTTCCGCTCTGAGTCAGACTGGGAGGCCACGCCGCTCACCTTCAGCCCCTCGGTGGACGACGAGGACCCCGGCGCGCGCTTTGTCCCCGTCCCGTTGGCCAATCACATGGCCAGCGCCATCAAGTGCCAGTTCTACTTTGCAGACGTCTGGCTGTTGTTTAGCGAGATCACCTTCCAGTCAGGTACAATGTATATCTTTAATATCGTATTTCCATAAACAGCGGCCCTTCCAAATCGGCCCAAAAAATTAACACCTCCTTCATATAGGTACTTTGTCTTGTTTCAAACAAATCTCAACGTTTGAATGCGCACATGTGAGCATGCAATAGAGAACTGCTGAACCAAGTTGAGTTCTGTTGCTCAGCGAAATAGCAGCACCGAAACAGTCTCTTTAGTTGACCGAAAGTGTGAATTCTTTTTCAGACACTGCCATGTATAACACAACGCTGACTCCCCCCAAGGCAGGACTTCCACCCATCATCCAGCCTGGTCAGTTAACAGCACATTTTTCTGTTGGCAACTTATTTGTTTTAAGTTAATTTTTGCTTTTTGGACATCATTATGTTTCCTGTGCGTGTGTGTGTTCATATGAGATCCATTAAGGTCTCACGCACCCTGCCGTTGGCAACCGCTGCTCATGGTCATTTCACACAAACAAACAACAGAAAGGCACAGGAAATTCAATTTGAATAAGGAAGTTTCACAATGGCCCCACAATTTGTTTATATTGCTAGGAAAGATTTCAGTAGGGATATTTTTGGTCAAATGTAGCATTAGAGCCATTAAGAAGCATTACGAGCAAGAAAAGGAGACCGAAAAAGACAAGGTAGAAGAAACGGAGGCCAAAGTCACTGCTGAGGTCCAGACAGACCAATCGCAGGAGGTGTTTCGCAGCTCCTCTGTGTTTGTGAACACACGTCGAGGAAAAGCGAAAAAGACAAGAACCCGTGATTCTGATGCCAAGTTGGATAATGAGGGGGACAGTGAAGTGGTCCCACAAGTCCGCGCTTCCAAGAGACGATTGTCTTCTTTATCCAAGACTGAGAAGAGGGGAGAGAATGAACCTGTGATCGAGTCTTCAGACATGAACAGTCAAGTGCAGAGCGAGCCCAAGGATGACGGAGGTCGTGTTCCCAGTGTGGCCAAACCTGCTAAGATCCCTCGTTACAAAGGGCGACAGGAGAAGAGGGCAGCCCTGAAACCCGTCACTCCTAACTTCCAAAAACTCCACGAGGCGCACTTCAACAAGATGGAGTCCATCGACGCCTATGTGCAGAGGAAGAAGAACAACAAGAGGAAGATGGAGCCTGTCCCAGAGCTCAAGGCGGCCAAGGCTAGTCGGGTGTCCTTGTTCAGCCCCGCGCCCTACAGGAACAAGTGTCCGGTGACGACAGACAAACCAGATCCTCCAAGCAAGTTGACTGAGAAAAAGCAAGATTCTGTATTCAAGCCCTCTGTGCTTTGCACAAGAAGGATCAACGTCAGGTTTTCCGAACTGATGCCTGACAACGAGTACAAGAGGTCGCTCGTGAAGACGCCGGCGCGCTATTCGTCCGCCTTGGCCACCAGCACACCCAAGACACAGACGCCCGCAGGGAGGAAAACCTCCGCTTTGTCTGCCACCAAACCTTCAGCATCATTTGTGTTCACTGGCAACACGAGCATCACTCCGGGAACGCAGAAGAAGGCCGTTTTCGACCTGAAGGCCAGCCTGTCGCGCCCGCTCACCTACAAGCCTCACACGGGCAAACTGAAGCCGTTCAGCGACCGCAATGACGACAAAGCCACCGACAAGTCTTTGGTCGCCGACTCTCGAAAGAAATACTACAAACAGCACAAAGTGCAGACCAGGGCGGAGAGACAAGCCAAACAAGCTGAAGAGCGCAAAGCAAAGAAGTCCAACTTACTGTGTGCACGGCGAGGCCTGTTGATGACATAGTGTTTTTTGGACTGCTGCTTTTCTCGTTGTAAATATGTTGTTGTCTGCCACTATCTTTTTTTTTTTTTTTCCAAGATGGCGCCCGTGTAGGCAGCCGTCGGCAAGTGCTCTTCAAGAGCCTTGCTTTTTTTGTTCTTTTTTGTAGTTTTTGTCTTTTTTGTTTTGTCACATGTTTGTTGTTTCGTCGTGTGGACCTGATGTGGACTGTTTTCAGCGTTTTTTGGCCACGACATTCGTCAAAGGAGAAGAATCTGTGCTTGGTGGTGGCGCCTTCTCGGCAGCACGCCTGTACCAGCACAGATTTTGATTGGGAGGAATGTCGGCGCCATTGACTGTCGGTGCTGGACAGCCTCGGGGCGCTTGTGTTTTTTGCGCCTGTAATGGGCAGCATTTTTCACAGCCCCGTTTTGTTCAGTGGAGACGTCGGCGCTGTTGGACAGTCTGCGTTGGTGCGGCTGGATGGATAACTGCTGAAGTTGAGGATGAGGAGAGAGGAGCGTTGGCTTCTGCGCCGATGCGTATTTGGAACTGAGAGTCACCGCTTGGAATTGGAATGGATTTGCATGGGACAGGAGAAGTGAACCAATCTCTTTTTTCGTCAATGGATGCTACAGCTTCTTGTTGACTTTGAAACTTAGCTTGTAGCCGACGCGTGCACATTTTGAACATGACATCTCTGATCCACTGGTGAAAGAACACTTTGATTCTCTCCTCTTTCATCTCAAACTGCTTTAACAACAAAGCGTATGTGGGAAAAGTGGTTAGGACTGCACGACTGTCTGTGTCTTATGTCATGTGTTGTGTTCATTATTTTACTTTATGTTAACTGCTTTGTTAAGCGCTTTGTTACAGCTGCCGCTGTTGTGAAAGCGCTATATAAATCAGCATGTATTGTATTGTATTGTATTAGCATTAATAGGTTTAGGAATTAATGTCGACAGTTAAGGTTCGTGCCTACTTGTCATTAATTCCACTTCAAAAGATTAGCAGGTGCCGTTTCTCCGCTGCTGTACTTCAAACAGCTCCCTGTTTCCCTCCCCAGAGGACGACCCAACTCATAAAGTGGACGACAGCACGACGCGCATTCTGATCGGCTGTCTGGTGGCCATAATTTTCATCCTGGTGGCCATCATCGTCATCATCCTGTGGAGGCAAGTGTGGCAGAAGATGTTACAGAAGGTAAGGGGCATGCCAAATGAAATTCAAATGGCAGAATTCATTACAATTAGAAGTAATTTGTTCCCTATTAGTCACACATGGTGTCCATAAACATTACCAATCCAGTGTGCACGTCATACTTTGTAAACTGTATTTTCCGCACTAAAAAGCGCACCGAAAAGCCTTCCATTTTCTTAAAAGCTCACAGCGCGCCTTAAAATCCGATGCGCCTTCTGTATGGTCATTACGGTAATATGTCAACCCCAAAATGGCTCCTTGCGAGAGACATGCTGACAACGCAGAGTTCAAACTTAAGGCGATCGGGTGACGCAGTTGAACACGGAAATAGAGCAGCGGCAAGAGAGTTCAACGTTAACGAGTCAATGTTTTAACTTGCTGTTGGTTAAGTGAACTCTGTCGCTGCTTTATTAAATAGGTTTTACTGACATTTGATCGTCGCTATATGAATCAGGGTGTAATGTAGTGTAGTGTTCCGTTGGCATTTCCTTTAGCGTAGCTCCATCTAGTGGATGCATTGTATATTGCGTCGAAAATGCTGTGCTGATGTGTATGAAAAAATTACAAAACAGGCCATTCATTGAAGGTGCACCTCATAATCCAGTGCTCCTTTTAGTGTGGAAAATACGGTACTAAGCATTCTCAACGTCTTTGGGTGCAAGGACGTGGGATTTATTCATTTTTTTCCACGACCCCCTCATCATCCTATTGACAATTAAACATACCTAGCATGTGTATCACTAACAGCAATAAATATTAAAAAATTCATCTTGTAAAATCAAATTGATAATTTTTAGAAAAGTAGTATGTGGGGAGCTCCATTTTTCCGGTGGTATTTGGCGTAAAAGCTTGAGAACCACTGTACCATACATGAGGGAAAGTCTGCCTTCTGTTGAGTCCCACAAGACACTGCCCGCTAACACACTATAAATAAGACAGAGTCAATTTTGTCAACACAGAGCGAGACCTTCGCCTACAGTCACAACCAGTCGAGCGGCGGCACCAGCGAACAAGAGTCCAGCTCCACCTACGAGCGCATCTTCCCGCTGGGCCCAGACTACCAGGAGCCCTCACGGCTTATATGCAAACTGCCCGAGTTCGCACAGAACTCCGAGGAACCTGGTACATTGAAACACACCCACACATCAAACAGAAACATCAAAAACAGAAGTTGGCAACCTACGGGATTTGCTCAGAACTGTGTAGAGATTTTCTATCCACTGTATATGACATCCATCATCGCTGTACTCTAGCATCCAGCAGCACGGTGGCCCAAGATGGTGTCCCTCACTATGCTGAGGCAGACATCGTCGCCCTGCAGGGAGTGACCGGCAGCAACATGTACGCCATCCCGGCACTCGCCATGGACTTGCTCTCCGGGAAGGACATGGCGGTTGAGGAGTTCCCGAGGAAACTGCTCACGTTCAAAGAGAAGCTGGGAGAGGGGCAATTCGGAGAGGTCGACACTTTTCGCCAGACTTTCAATTAGTGAGCAGACAAAGTGCCAAATGATGAAGTAGCTCATCTTGTTCTTTCCCTGTTTTTAGGTGCACCTATGCGAGGCAGAGGGAATTCAGGAGTTTATGAATAAAGAGTTTTTATTTGACGTGCCGGAGGAGGCGACAGTTTTAGTGGCGGTGAAGATGTTGCGGTCAGATGCGAGCAAAAATGCAAGGTATGGAGTTGAAATGTCTGTTTCATTTGGTGCAATATGTACCACTGAGTGGGAATTGAAGGCATGCTGCTTGCATGGAAGTCAGTCAGGTCAAATTTAACAATCCTCACCTTTTTTGCTGTTACCGTAATCAGAGCTCCGTCAAATCTAAAAGTATTGCTTCAGCGCCATCTTGTGGCATATTTCTGTCAAGGAACAATGTTGAAGTGAGGGGAGGTGCTCTATTTAGACAGGCCATCGCTTTGTCAAATAAAAAAGGAGTGTTTGGACACCAATCGGGAACCTTTTTAGAGAGGTTTCAGTCCCTTGCAGATTTTCACAATTCGTGGCAGGGCATCAAATTCTTAAGCGGTAGTTCAATGTTTATTTTAAGATTGTATCAGATTTTTTCATAAATTACTACGACCCCCGGAGGATCAAAATCACCTGATAGGAAAACCTTTCCACACATGCATTAGATCACCGATGTCAAACTCCGGTCCTCGAGGGCCACTATACTGCATGTTTTAAATGTTTCCCTCCTGCAACACGCTGGATTCAAATGATCAGCTCATCAGCAAGCTCAGAAGGAGTCTGATAACGATTCTGATCATTTGAATCAAGAGTGTTGGAGGAGGGAGACATTCTAAAACGGACAGGTTAGTGGCCCTTGAGTACCGAAATTTGACACCTGTGCATTAGATGATGCAGGCGTCCCTAATTATGTGACCCATGACTGTTCACACTCTCACTGCGCCGTGCGTCTTTCTACGTCTTCCTTAGGAATGACTTCTTGAAAGAGATCAAGATCATGTCTCGCCTGAAGGACCCCAACATCGTTCGCCTGTTGGCCGTTTGCATCTACAGCGACCCCCTGTGCATGATCACAGAATACATGGAGAACGGAGACCTCAACCAGTTTTTGTCCCGCCATGAGCCAGAGGGACAGCTGGCGCTACTCAGCAACGCGGCCACAGTCAGGTAAACGCAGAGATAGTAAAAGTACTCAGACTCTGTACTTGGGTAGTCGGACAGATAGCCGTCTACTTGTGTGAATGAAAAAAAAAAAGTGATAAAAGTAGAATATGATTTTACTTGTTTATTTAAATAAAGATGACAGTGATTCAGTAAATACAGTATATCAGCTATAGTGTTACAGTGTACCCATGCCTCAAGTCAATGAACATACAGTCATCATTTTCTGTAGGCATAACAAGCAGGATTACAGAGAATTTCACATTCAATATTCTTTAAAAACTGAAGTACTGTACTTTCTGATCACATTCTTCTTTCAAGTTTACAACGTCAAACATGATAATGTGCTCAAGTGGCTGACAGCGGAATTAAATCTACTTTGCTAAATAAACAAGTAGCAGAACGAAATAATAACTCTAAAAAAATGATCCATGAAAATAGCAGGACCACAAATCCCGAGCTCTTCATGGATGTGAATTTTTTGGAAGTAAAAAGCAAAAATCTGCTCTTCCTGTCAATTATTTACAATCTGTTTTGATAACTTAGCACACATTATGAGTTTGCTCAACATTTTTTTTTCCTTCCAACCTCCCATTCTTCCTCTTTCTTCTCCCCAGTTTCGGCAACCTGTGCTACATGGCTGCCCAGATAGCGTCGGGCATGAAGTACCTCTCCTCGCTCAACTTTGTGCACCGCGACCTGGCCACGCGCAACTGTCTGGTGGGCAAGAACTTCACCATCAAAATTGCCGACTTTGGCATGAGCAGGAACCTGTACAGTGGCGACTACTACCGCATCCAAGGCCGAGCGGTGCTGCCCATCCGCTGGATGTCCTGGGAGAGCATTTTACTGGTGAGGGAGGCACAGTCAAATTAGATCCCAAAGAGGAACAGCTCCTTCTGGCATAAAAACAATAAAAACATGACTGTCCACACACAGGGGAAGTTCACCACAGCGAGCGACATGTGGGCCTTCGCGGTCACCCTGTGGGAGATATTGAACTTCTGCAAGGAGCAGCCTTACTCGCAGCTCACCGACGAGCAAGTCATTGAAAACACGGGAGAGTTCTTCAGAGATCAGAAAAGACAGGTGAGCACTGATCATCATTTCATTTTACTCCATGTACAACACTTTGTATATGCAGCACTGGTTGTTTCAAAGTGCTCTAGAAATAAAGTTGAGTAGACATTTAGCAAAGCTCCCACTAGCGACTTTAACTTAATAAAATTTAGATTACATTATCAATCTTGCAGGCAGCATTTCTTCCTCAAGCTCCCTAGTTACACTTGACATTTCGTGTAACAGTCTGGCTCAAAATATACTTTAATGCCAGCTTGTAGCATTTTAAGGTATAGCAGAGCAACAAAGTATCCAAGAGGCAACTTTGTGAATAGGGAACTGTGAATTGGCAAGCGTTCAATATATGCGTCGGTACTCGTTTATCAGATGCTAACACTGGTAGCGAATGCTAATTTATTCTGAGTACTTCGGCCGCTCTTTGTCAAGGCTAGCTACAATGCCATTGTCTCATGAATTTGGCATTGGGTAGATTATGTCAAATAGCGTCTCTGTTACATCACATCAAGGTTTGGAAGCACAGAACGGCTCACTAACAGGTACATTTTTAGAAATAGGCAGATCACTACAGATTTACTTGGTTGTTTAATTCACACTTTCTGTGTGAGTGTGCTCTCCACAAAACCAACTATTTGTTCACAAACAATAATTCCATTATTAATGTGTCCCCTTCTGTGTCTGATTTTTTTTGCAGATCTACCTACCACAGCCTGTGCTGTGCCCGGACTCGCTCTACAAGGTCATGCTGGACTGCTGGAGGAGAAACGCCAAGGAAAGGCCGTCCTTTCAGGAAATACACCGAGTCCTCCTGGAAATACAACCATAGGCCAACTGCGACGTTTGAGGCAGATAACGACCGTGTGTGTCTGAGGCGATCCAGGCTTAAGCTACTTGCGGGTGTCACCCCGTGTTAGCGTTTGGAGAACACTGTGCGGCGGACGTACATGCTACGGACCGACCATAGACACTCGTCCACATATTCCTAGAACAAAACACAACACAATGTACGGTTGTGCTACTCCTGTTTAACTGTAGCAAGTGACATCCTGCACTTTTCATGTTGTACGTTGAAATATGAAGTTGAAATGTCACATTTTAAGGTGACCAAAGACTTATTTTTGTGTGTGTTATTGTTCGGAAGACTGCTTGAATGTAGCGGGGCGGGGGACAACTGCAGCAATTTTCAAGTGTTTCATCTCAAGTCTCATCGTGGAATAAGAAGGAAACATCAACGTCTGTAACGTCTTTCTTTCTTTCTCACTGTGCTGTGTCAATGACGGTGTTTTTACGTTTTAACTACCAGTATTTTGTACTCATATTTATATCTGTTGATTTTTGGCTGTTTCTGTGTGATTGATGTATTTGTGTATGAATATGCGGCTGTCTTTCATATTGGGAGTACTTTCTTGGATGAGTGATCCAACCACAAGTGGGTGGATGGACAATGCAAGATATGTCAGGAAGTAGAGCTGCTGGGATAGAGGTCTATGCGTTGTCATGGGAACGGGGGCTGAAAACTGTTACCGGCGCTGAAAAGGGCCGTGCATGTGTGTTAAATGTTAAGATTTTAATAGGATTAAGTGGGGGTAGATAAAGGTTTGTGTGTACAACATTGTAAGCGGAAATGTCTTTATACTGTATGTGTTAACAAACGTTGTACACTTGATTTGTGAAATAAAACGTGGAATTCGATCCCGAATTAACTCTTGCTTCATTATTCTTATCTTTAAATGGCCTCACCCCACCTTATCTCTCTGAGCTCGTCCGTCCCTAGCACCTGTCCGGCGCCTCAGGTCTGCGGACCAGACACTATGAGAGGTCTTAAGAACTGGTTATTAAGAGCTGGTCCCTCTCTTTGGAATGACCTCCCACTGAACGTTCGGCTAGCATCCTCGCTGCCCATCTTTAAAACTCGTCTTAAAACTAATTTTTATTCATTGGCTTTCGACTCAGCATGAGACCTGATTTTTAGCTTTACTGTTTTTGTGCTTTCTAATGTTTTTGTTATTAATTTGTTGTTTTATTATTTGCTGTTGTATTAATTATTTTTGCTCCATGTACAGCACTTTGTACACGGCGGTGGTTTGAAATTGCTCTTTCCATACAGTTGAGTTGAGTTTTCATGACTTGGATTTGGGCGGTTCTTCCGCTTGGCCTGATCATGCATGCGTTGATCCTATTGGCTGGGATGCTTCTGTCGTATCCAATCACACAACTGAAGAGGCGGGTCAAGCGTGTCTCTACGGCAAGTTCAAATGCAAAGAGCTTTTTTTGCGGAGAGAAGTGGTCGTGATAAATGTGTTGCTTCATTTACTTTGGTTTGCAACGCAGTGAAATGATGAATAATAAGGTTGTTTTGGTGACGGGAGCCAACAGGTAAAGTAATTTGGTTTCGAGTGACGTGGGGTGATGTGTGGTCGCAACATGGGCTTCACAAGAAGAAAAGTGTATTTTTGTTTTAGCAGTAGTAGTTGTTATAATCAGTATGGACGACGCGAAATATGTTATGTACGATTCCATAAATACAAATAACTATAATTTTGGTTTGTTGTTGTTTTTAACTATCCGGACTAGTTTTGGCTTACTTCCGCATCGTAGTGTGGAGAACTACGGTGCCCCAAAAGGTCAAGTCGGTTGTCTCCTCCAAATAAGTTTTGTACTTGCGGAGGAGGCATCATATCTTTACTATCGTAATGGACAGGTATGTAAAAAAATAAAAAATCCTCAATACTGTGGTAGAACAAAAATACAGACTTTACATTTACGTTTAAAAATGCAAAAGTAGACTCAGAACGTGCAAAATTAAATGTAATATTACCTCCCTCATTTATATACTGTAGTACTGTATCATTAAAAATATTTTCGACAATAAATTTTGCTACTGAGAAGAAAATAAAATCAGTGGACACCAATTTGCTTCAAGTTAACTTCTGACAGGATAACCAGAATTGTATTGAAAACAGGTCCTGCATTCGCATAACAAAAAAAAAGAAAAATTAGGTAATGTAACAACTATAAAAAAAATATATAGCTCCCCTCTTTTTGTGCCAGAAGCTTGTGTTTTATCATGAATTTGTCCAAGGTAAATAATGCATGAATAGGGAATATCTTCCTTTTCCAAAGCTGCTCATCAATGCTCCCTGGTTCGGCAGACAAATAAATACAAACCACTCCACCAAACTACAGTTTGCCAAAATATCTACTTAAGTACACTTACTGAGTATTTGTACTTCATTATTTTTTGTTTGGTTCCCCACCGGCAGTGGCATCGGCCTGGGTCTCTGTGAGCGTCTCCTCGGTTCCCAGGATGCCGAGGGACTCCACCTGTGTCTGGCCTGTCGGAACATGCGACGCGCTCACGCTGCTCGTTCAGCTTTGCTCGGCGCCCACCCCACGGCCCAAGTGACGCTGCTGCAGATGGACACCAGCAGCATCAGCTCGGTGCTCAGTGCTGCACGGGAGCTCCAACTCAGGTACAATCAAGATTTTCACTTCACTTATCTTGTATTTTTGGAATATTATTACACGGCGCGCTGACACCCATCAAACAGTCAAGTGCTGCTTTTCAGACGCTAATACTAATTTGTCCATCGAACGATACTCAAGGCGGCTCTGTTTACCTTGCGCAAAGCCACCGTGGCTTATTTAGACATATCTGGCATCTATTTTAGGTATTGCACCGAGTCCTCCTGGAAATACAACCATAGGCCAACTGCGACGTTTGAGGCAGATAACGACCGTGTGTGTCTGAGGCGATCCAGGCTTAAGCTACTTGCGGGTGTCACCCTGTGTTAGCGTTTGGAGAACACTGTGCGGCGGACGTACATGCTACGGACCGACCCTAGACACTCGTCCACATATTCCTAGAACAAAACACAACACAATGTACGGTTGTGCTACTCCTGTTTAACTGTAGCAAGTGACATCCTGCACTTTTCATGTTGTACGTTGAAATATGAAGTTGAAATGTCACATTTTAAGGTGACCAAAGACTTATTTTTGTGTGTGTTATTGTTCGGAAGACTGCTTGAATGTAGCGGGGCGGGGGACAACTGCAGCAATTTTCAAGTGTTTCATCTCAAGTCTCATTGTGGAATAAGAAGGAAACGTCAACGTCTGTAACGTCTTTCTTTCTTTCTCACTGTGCTGTGTCAATGACGGTGTTTTTACGTTTTAACTACCAGTATTTTGTACTCATATTTATATCTGTTGATTTTTGGCTGTTTCTGTGTGATTGATGTATTTGTGTATGAATATGCGGCTGTCTTTCATATTGGGAGTACTTTCTTGGATGAGTGATCCAACCACAAGTGGGTGGATGGACAATGCAAGATATGTCAGGAAGTAGAGCTGCTGGGATAGAGGTCTATGCGTTGTCATGGGAACGGGGGCTGAAAACTGTGTTACCGGCGCTGAAAAGGGCCGTGCATGTGTGTTAAATGTTAAGATTTTAATAGGATTAAGTGGAGGTAGATAAAGGTTTGTGTGTACAACATTGTAAGCGGAAATGTCTTTATACTGTATGTGTTAACAAACGTTGTACACTTGATTTGTGAAATAAAACGTGGAATTCGATCCCGAATTAACTCTTGCTTCATTATTCTTATCTTTAAATGGCCTCACCCCACCTTATCTCTCTGAGCTCGTCCGTCCCTAGCACCTGTCCGGCGCCTCAGGTCTGCGGACCAGACACTATGAGAGGTCTTAAGAACTGGTTATTAAGAGCTGGTCCCTCTCTTTGGAATGACCTCCCACTGAACGTTCGGCTAGCATCCTCGCTGCCCATCTTTAAAACTCGTCTTAAAACTCATTTTTATTCATTGGCTTTTGACTCAGCATGAGACCTGATTTTTAGCTTTACTGTTTTTGTGCTTTCTAATGTTTTTGTTATTAATTTGTTGTTTTATTATTTGCTATTGTATTGATTATTTTTGCTCCATGTACAGCACTTTGTACACGGCGGTGGTTTGAAATTGCTCTTTCCATACAGTTGAGTTGAGTTTTCATGACTTGGATTTGGGCGGTTCTTCCGCTTGGCCTGATCATGCATGCGTTGATCCTATTGGCTGGGATGCTTCTGTCGTATCCAATCACACAACTGAAGAGGCGGGTCAAGCGTGTCTCTACGGCAAGTTCAAATGCAAAGAGCTTTTTGTGCGGAGAGAAGTGGTCGTGATAAATGTGTTGCTTCATTTACTTTGGTTTGCAACGCAGTGAAATGATGAATAATAAGGTTGTTTTGGTGACGGGAGCCAACAGGTAAAGTCATTTGGTTTCGAGTGACGTGGGGTGATGTGTGGTCGCAACATGGGCTTCACAAGAAGAAAAGTGTATTTTTGTTTTAGCAGTAGTAGTTGTTATAATCAGTATGGACGACGCGAAATATGTTATGTACGATCCATAAATACAAATAACTATAATTTTGGTTTGTTGTTGTTTTTAACTATCCGGACTAGTTTTGGCTTACTTCCGCATCGTAGTGTGGAGAACTATGGTGCCCCAAAAGGTCAAGTCGGTTGTCTCCTCCAAATAAGTTTTGTACTTGCGGAGGAGGCATCATATCTTTACTATCGTAATGGACAGGTATGTAAAAAAAAATAAAAAAATCCTCAATACTGTGGTAGAACTAAAAATACAGACTTTACATTTACGTTTAAAAAATGCAAAAAGTAGACTCAGAACGTGCAAAATTAAATGTAATATTACCTCCCTCATTTATATACTGTAGTACTGTATCATTAAAAATATTTTCGACAATAAATTTTTGCTACTGAGAAGAAAATAAAATCAGTGGACACCAATTTGCTTCAAGTTAACTTCTGACAGGATAACCAGAATTGTATTGAAAACAGGTCCTGCATTCGCATAACAAAAAAAAAGAAAAATTAGGTAATGTAACAACTATAAAAAAAAATATAGCTCCCCTCTTTTTGTGCCAGAAGCTTGTGTTTTATCATGAATTTGTCCAAGGTAAATAATGCATGAATAGGGAATATCTTCCTTTTCCAAAGCTGCTCATCAATGCTCCCTGGTTCGGCAGACAAATAAATACAAACCACTCCACCAAACTACAGTTCGCCAAAATATCTACTTAAGTACACTTACCGAGTATTTGTACTTCATTATTTTTTGTTTGATTCCCCACCGGCAGTGGCATCGGCCTGGGTCTCTGTGAGCGTCTCCTCGGTTCCCAGGATGCCGAGGGGCTCCACCTGTGTCTGGCCTGTCGGAACATGCGACGCGCTCACGCTGCTCGTTCAGCTTTGCTCGGCGCCCACCCCACGGCCCAAGTGACGCTGCTGCAGATGGACACCAGCAGCATCAGCTCGGTGCTCAGTGCTGCACGGGAGCTCCAACTCAGGTACAATCAAGATTTTCACTTCACTTATCTTGAATTTTTGGAATATTATTACACGGCGCACTGACACCCATCAAACAGTCAAGTGCTGCTTTTCAGACGCTAATACTAATTTGTCCATCGAACGATACTCAAGGCGGCTCTGTTTACCTTGCGCAAAGCCACCGTGGCTTATTTAGACATATCTGGCATCTATTTTAGGTATTGCTTTTATTTTTGAAAGATGAATACACCCAGACACCACGATAAGGAAATTTGGTGTTATATACACATTTCACTGAGCATAGCATAGTCGTACACTTGCCCATTTCATTGACATCCAAGTCGTCGCTAATCTCTCTATCGGTGTTTGCAGATGGTGTGCACACCACAGTCAAAATATTCAACTTTGTTTTTCTTTTTAAGGTTTAACCGGCTGGATTATGTCTACCTAAACGCGGGGATCATGCCAAACCCTCAGTTTGATCTCAAGGCTTTCTTCAAAGGCCTCTTTTCCAGGTACAGTGCACAAGACTCCACAACTCTTTTCATTTTTCAATTCCCCCCCTACAGTCAATAAAGGTTTTGTGACGGCAACTCCCTATTTCCATTACTTCCACTGGGGAAGAATATTTTCTAAATCAACAGATAAGTAATCACTGTACTGTATTTGCTGTTTTTTTTAAATGCAGTCGTGTCATCACCATGTTTGCAACCGGCGAGGGCATCCTGACACAAAAGGATGGAGTCACTCCAGACGGATTGCAGGAAGTATTCGCCACCAACCTCTTCGGCCACTTCCTCCTTGTGAGTCTGTCCGTCCTTTGCAGGCTAGAGTAGGAAACCGTTGTTGACGTTGGTTTTCTGCAGAGGGAGCAACTCTTGGGGTCATTGTAGCAGAATGCAGGCTACACTGGATACCTCTGTCACTTGAGCATTGTTGCTCATTAAAAATGAATAGCTTTACCGTCCCAGATGTGAGGTCATGGGCAGAAGGCGGGTTACACCCTAAACTGGTTGTCAGCCAATTGCAGGGCACAAATAAAATTTTGTTCTGGATAATTCATCAAGTATTTCAAGGTAATAATTGGCTTCAAGGAAGTATGTTGAAGTGATGCATGTTCACTATTTCTAGATCTTTGGGTGTTAGGGAGGAACAGAGTTTAGCCTGGGTTGTTACTGGAAGTTAAGTAGAGCCTTTGCCATATGTGTATTAAAAAGCCAAATTACATTATCCCCAAGAAATTTTTAATTCTTAGATTAATGCTGTCAGATAAATTTGAATTGAGATTATAATTTGGGGTATATTGTTTTTAGTTCAAATCATTCATGTAGGCAATTACAAACAGTTTGGAGGAAATAGAAATGACTAGTTTTTTTTTCTCTACTTTTCACCCAAAAGTAAGACGAATGTGCGTTTCCTTTTAGGTCAGGGAACTTGAGCCGCTTATTTGCCAACCCGGCCAGACCTCTCAGCTCATCTGGACGTGCTCCAGTAACGCTCGTCGCTCGGCTTTTAGCCTGGAAGACGTGCAGCACCGCAAGGGCAGCGAGCCGTACAGCTCATCCAAATATGCTTCCGACCTTCTGAGCTTGGCAATCAACACACGCTACAACAAGCAGGTTGGTTGGAAGAAAAAAAAAAGGGTCTTTCGACATCATGGTCCGCTAGCCTCGCTGAGTTTCTGTGTTGTGCTCGCAAAGCCGAGAGACCAGGAAGATCATGCACATCAGAACAGAATCTGGAACTCACTTATGATCTGCCACTCAACGTCATTGACTTCGAAGAGTTTAGCGGTCAGAACCAACCAGGGGTGACAATTCTTCTAATTCTTCTTCTGCTTATGATTTGCCTTTGCAAATCATAAGCCATCATGCAAATCATAAGCAGAGCTGCAGCGTTGTTGGCTACACAGAGTCGCGTTTATTCACAGTATTAACGTCTCATAATGGCACATAAACACTTTTGTGCTCTCCAGGGATTGTATTCCTACCTGATTTGTCCCGGCTTCGTGATGACCAACCTGACCTACGGCATCCTGCCTTCCTTCCCTGCATTCCTCTGGATCCTGCTCATGCCTCTCTTATGGCTGGTGAGTTACATAAGAATTATGTACCCGCTCTACTGATGTCTTTCACCCCAATGCACTTTTTCCCCTCATGTTATCAGATCAGAGTGTTCACCAACACTTTCACCCTGACACCCTACAACGGAGCTGAAGCTTTGGTAAGCCCAAGCGACATTCCGCACGCCTCGGGACAATCATGGATTTGCGTTTCTTTTTGTAGGTTTGGCTTTTTAATCAAAAACCTGAAAGGTTGGACCCACGGGCCAAATATCACAGTTTAACATCTGTTCTCGGCCATAGCTACACACAGCCACGGCAGGTCAGCCCAGTCACTCTTTCTACTTTTCGATGCGCATCCAAGAAAGGATACAGTAGTTCAAATGATATCGCACCTTCTTTATCCTCTTTGCAGATGGATGTCGACTTGGGCACGTCAGAGGCGCTCTATGACAAACTACTGCGGCTGGAGCGGGAAGCTAAAAGGAACCCAATTGCATCTTAACATCAGCCGTTTAACTGCCGCCTCCTGCATATGTGATGTGTCAGAAAGGTTCTAAGACTTGTGTCACAAAGGATATTTAAAATATGAACTACACAATTTTTTTTTCGCCTTCAAAGTAATCAATACACAATTCCCAGCCTTCCCTGCCGCTTCCATGCACTCCTAGAAGGATTCTTCCGGGATCCTCCACATCTCCATTTTCATGGCCAGCTTGATATAATTTACCTCTTCAAAAAACGAGTGCCCTTGTTGAACCCTGTGAGCTTGTGAAAGCGGGGAGGGGGGGGGAATTCCGCAGAGCCAAGTCGGGTGAGTAGCAAGGTTTCTCCAGCAGAGCGATTTTCTTCTCGTCAAGGAACTGTCAGATGCTCAGGGGCTTGTGAGAGGCCTCTTTGGGTTTGAAACGTGCCTAGCAACAGTCCTGGAACTGGCTAATTTTCCACCTGCAGAATTAGTATCAGAGCCGAGATAACAATTGTGTCAGGGTATTTTGCAATACAAGCCTGTCGTTTAAACGCACACCACACCACACATAAAATGTTATCTGTCACTGACCAAACTCTCTGAGAAATATTGCATCTACTCATCCCTACTTGAGGTTGGACCCAATCTGTTTCTTCCATTTGTTTGGATTCAGAAACCAATTTTCCCATTAAAAAATAGTCAAAGAGAACCGATCTGTTCCATGGTGCAACTGTCACCATCATAATCTTTATTTTTAATACAAGCAAAGTATAACTATTAAATCCAAGCCTTTATTGCACCAAGGCACATCCTGTATTAAAAAAATGCCAGAAAAACAATTTGTATTGACATAATCATGGCCTTGTTGCAATTTACACACGAATTGATTCACTCTGTGTTAAATCTAATCCAGCACTATTATTCTGTTGTATGAATGAGAAAAGTTGATACGCAGGTTAATTGTACCTTCTGACAACTAGTGGAATTGCATGAACTTGTTCGGCCTGTTACGAAACGTCGCTGGCATCGATAGATGAACAAATATACGGTACATTATTTGTAGTCAAATAATTTTTGGACCAATTTAGTTAAGTATGTTAATCTGACATACACTTGATGATCTATCACTGACTTAAACACAGTAAAATTACAAACCTTCTAATATGAAGGTTATCGCACATTTCACGTTTTAACATTATTTGTCACACAAGTGTAAAAAAAAAAGCGTTGTTAATTGCAAGAAACAAAACACTTCACTACCTTAACAAGTGACACAAGAGTCTCTCCTTGTGCATTATCTTCTCACTTCTTTTTCTTAACACTCCCTTGTTGGGCCTAAATGTCAAGAATAACATGTTTCTCTTCCTCCCTTGAAGATGCGTGGCACGTGAAGTTGTCAAATCCATACGGCTCGGCACAAAGGGCGTCAGATTCCCACAGCAAGGTCTCGGTGTCGTCCCCAAAACGTACATAGGTGCTGCGAGTGAGCTCATCTGCAGCGTGGGGCGATTCAAGCGGCTGCATCCCGGCATTCTCGCTCTGCAGCTCATCCACGCCACTCACTTTGGGGTTGGAAAAAGCCCACACCATGCCGCAGAAGTACAAGAAGAACGTCCCCATGACCAAAATCATAAGTGCATAGGACTCCATCATGGCCATGGTGACAACGGACGTCATGTCTGGTGGGAATGCCGGGCTGCTCTGCGTTCAGGTGTTGCTGAGGCGGGTCTTTCTGTGGGCTGGACCAACACGTTCACTGCATCTGTCTGTGCTGATAAGCTGCACTGGACTTATTGGAAACATCTGTCATTGTGATGCAGTGCCATTGTACACCAAGCACAATAATGAATAAATTATTAGATTTAAAACTCTCAAACTGTCACTCATTCACTAGAAGGCAGATTTTGTTTGCCCTTTAATGGAATCTCATTCTATCCAATTTGTACAACAGAGAAAACGGATGCCGTCTCCAATGGATACACGTCAGCTGAAACAGGGTTTGACTTATAAATGACAACTCTCGAAATATTAATAGACCAATGGCTGCTTGGCATTTACACCTCTTTTGAGGTTCAAAAAATGCCTAATGACAAATGTAGGAGAACAAATAAATGGAATTAAAAAAACAAGGTTCTACACTATAAGGTTAATAATTTACTGAATTTATTTTATATCTGTGTGTGTGTCTGAATTTTGAAAGAAAATGCAATGTTTGAAAGTATAATTTGTGTTTTTGTTTTTAAGTAAAAGATATTTAAAAACAAACAACAAAATGGTTAACATTATGAAGCGTTCACCACACTTGACTTTTGATTTGTGCTCTGTCGAAGATACCATCGTCACTTTGGGCATTACACAAGCCCAAGCGGGAATATTATCATTAGTTATTTTGACGCAAAGTAGGCAATAGTTGTGAATTAAAGAAATGACGAGTTTCTTTAAAGACTAAAAAGGTGTTTTAAAGCGCGCGTGCAAGCCTTCTGCATGCGTACTAGTGTTGCATTCTGGGTAACGTAGTTTATACGGGCGTATGTTCCATTGCTTTGGAGCCCCTCACGAACTACACGCCCCACCCGCACCTCTCCAACAAAGTCCCGTATGTCTATCGCGCCGGAAGAGAAGAAGCTCCTTTCCCCAGCCATCTTGTGGCTTCACCTAGCGAAGTGTTCGCATCAAGCCTCGTAGAATCGGAGGAAAATCCTGCTGAAGGGGCGCCATCATGCCCGGACAAATGCAAGAAGGTTTTGGCATCGCCGTAACCAATCGATACGACCAATTATTGGACGATGAATCGGACCCGTTTGAGCTGATGAAGCAGGCTGAGGCTGAGGCGAAGAAGAAGAAGAAGGAGCCTGCCGCTCCCGGTGCCGCCAAGTCTGCAGCCCAGGCAGCCAAACAGCCCAAAAAGGAGTCTCAAAAAGACAGAAAAACCCCGTTGACCGACAAAAAGGCGGAGCCCCAGGCTCCCATCCCACTCAAGAAAGATGGTGAGCACGTTTTCTGTCTTCTATTTGAGGATGTTGGGGCATGCTAAAAGCTAACGGTGTAGCAAGGTGCATAAAGCTTCCGCGAGGTCAGGTCCACGTGACTGCCGTGTGTCTGCTCCCCTTCTCTCTGGCAACTTGTCGAACTCGTGTAAAAATGTTAGCGCCTTGCAAGACGTCGAACTCCGAATAACCTCCTGGAAGACCGCACTTTGTTTTGGGTCGAGGCCCTTGCTGACGGTCCAGGCCTTGTGTGAATATGACGTTCGAATGTACTTTTGACGTCATATGTTGACACCAAATGCACTTCGAGGACGAGGAAACCATACCGCAAAAGTTAAATGTCATGCACGCCCATGTTGAATAAATAAATAAGCGTGCACTTGTGTATTGTCAACAGACGCTAAACAGGCGCGCGCACATGCTTTCTTCAAAGCAGCACTTCCTTGCTTTCGCACTAGCCTCGTGCTAATCGCTCTCCTCCCACACTCACGCTCGAAAGCGATCTTGAAAAAAAAATGGGCTTTTGGACGTACTTGCGTGCTTACGGTTGGCCGTGATCGGCACGTGTTGTGTACGAGTGTGGGGTCAAGTGATCTAATTGGTGGAGAGATCATATGAGACAGGTGCACCCCCTCCGTGTTGCACACAGCTGCTAGATGCTTCTATTTCGGTATACAGGGCAAGTGAAGCAATGTCTCCACCATGTGTCGGCCGATGGCGGCCATGTGCTGCCAAAGGTTATTAGCCATGATGAGAATGGTGGTGGCAGTAATAGGGTGCAGGATCCACATTCATGTTTACATAACGTTAGCCCCACGGACTGCCATGTGTTTTGCTCAAGGGGCTAAGCCCAATGCAGTTCGGGCAGCGAAAGTGGGTGTGGGGTTTGAAAATTCGGGCAGTCACAGGCCGCATTCCAAACCATTCATCCAATGCTGCCTCAGCTAATAATTGACAGTGATTGTCATCGCTTGTAGTCAGTTAAGTCAATTGTCCTAAAACGTGCTGCGGAAATGAAAGTAGGGAGTCCCGATCACTGTTTTTTTGGGGGGGGGGGGGCAAGTCCGAGTCTTTGGTTTTAAGTATCTGCTAATACTGAATCGAGATCCAATTTTCGCTGTTCATGGCCTGGTTCCTATTCCCTGCATATAGCAAAGGTCAACTGTAAATATATTGTTAACCTCCATGTTTTAAAAAAAACTTTTTTTGTTTCCATACTGCATTGTGTGACAAGATGCGTTTATTGTGGCTTGGGTTGCGTGAATACAGGAGATTTTCGATGAATAACAGAGGGTGGGTTCCCCATCAAAATTTGCTTATGCATTTTGTGGATTCTCTGTAATCATATCTCATGCTTGAGTTAATGCTGTAATTAATACCTAAAATTGTACAGCTAATCATTTCATGAGCATAAATTGTGATTTAAGTATTTTGTAATCAAGTAAAATTAGAATTTGACGGCCAGCCGTAGTCGCAGCGACTGATAGTGTATGTTTGCCCTAGTTTAATTTACTGTCGTACAATTGGTGGAACTAAGCTATTCACACTCGATTAACAACCAATTTCGGTAAAACTACTTTTACTTGAACGTGTGTAATTGAGAAGGGTGGGGACCATTTTTCCTATGGGTCCATTTCACGATTCTACATTTATGAAAATACTGACTCTAGATGTATTTTATTCTCATTCATTTGACTTAAATGCCAAAAGATGTAATACATTTCAAATTATACCCAAAGACAAAGTCACGGTGACCGGTTGCAAGTACTCCACCCAGTTTGACGCTGTCACACAGGTATTTCATTAGCATGAATAGTTTGCAGTGCACTTGAAATGTGATAAATATTGTCATAAGCAATAGCTTAGACTCAAGAGGAGTATGTCAATTACTAATCAGAATCAATTTTGCGCCTGAATTTGACTTTGACGAAAGCGGTTTGGTTGGATTGGCAAAACTCACACTGGTATTCAGTTAGCGTCAATCATTTGTGGAGCATTTCAAGTCACCGTGCCTTCAAAGATATGGAAATATTTCCTACATGTTTTCATACATTGTAAGTGATGGCTAATTATTCAAAGCTGAGCTGTGGTTGCAACACATTGGACTTCTCAGGCATCATCTAGGGACAAAAATCAATTTGCATTTTGGAGGTGTTTGGCTGCAGCGGTTCCGCTTGTATTCATTAGTTTTTGCGTTTGTCAACGCGTCATCCTGCAGGCCCCGGCATGAGGAGAATGGGCCGCAAGCCAGAGGGCGAAGGCCCGAGACCCCAGGGTGGCCAGCAAGGAGAGGGACGCCCACCCGCAGACAGGCGGCCGACAGAAAGGCGGCCCCCCGCTCGCCGCTTCGAGAGGCCGCCCGGCGAGCCTGGCGACAAGCCCGAGGGAGGCGAATTCTCAGTGGAGAAGTGAGTTTTCCTCCGTTGTCGCGCAACGCGTCTGGAGCAGCGGGCAGTCTATGATTGTTGTTGTTGGCGCCCTTCAGGCCCATCGGCGACAGGCCGATGAGGGGCCGCGGTGGCGGCAGGGGCTTCCGTGGAGGCAGAGGGCGCGGCATGGGTCGCAGCGACGGCTTTGACTCCAGAGGGAAACGGGAATTTGACAGGCACAGTGGCAGCGACCGATCGTAAGTACTCCTTTCCCCACCTCCTTTTGAGATCCAACCAAAGAGCGATGTTTTGGGTTAATTTGTAAACTTTAATAATTTTTTTATGCACTAGAGTAATTAATAAAAATCTAAATGTAAAAATTAATTTAAAGGCTTACATTATGGTGTTTTAAAGCTTTTGACTCTTAACTGTGTGTGTGTGTGTGTGTGTGTGTGTGTGTGTGTGTGTGTGTGTGTGTGTGTGTGTGATTACAAATTTGCCATGATGGCGATCAGTTTCTTATGAAATATGAGTTATTCTGGTGGCTATACAGTATTTCAAACCCAGAAGGAAGGTACCTGGCTCTTTCAAACCCCGCCTCTCTGTCTGGCTGCCACGCCCCCTTTGCGACATCGAAACTGATGCCGTGAGAACAGAAATGGGTGAATGGAGGAAAATGCCACTTGGGGGGTGTTTTGTTTAGGAATTAGAAAAAATATTTTGGACATGTGAGACGGTGCTGCTCAATCTCTGAATTTCGTGGCGACATCTACTAAATAGAGGCATGTCTTTTCCCCGCATATGTAATGAACCGTCTGTGTTTGATGATGACTGTCATCACAGACGTCTGGTTCATGTTTCAAGTGGGGCTAAATTAAAGTCGAATATAAAACTGACACTCCCACTACAACTTAGCGAATTCAATGACGATTGTGAGTAGTAGTCGCCAAGGCCCTTTTAAAAATCCGATTAGTCATTTGTTGAATGATGAATTCTTGGCCTTCAATAGCTCTGCCACAATTCGATGTGGCGCTTATTACACCAGGACGCCGAAGCTGTTCAGCCTAAACGATTCTGTGCTGAAGCAGCAATATTCATGAATTTTAAAACATACTGCTTGTTTCTCATAAGGTGCCAAATTATACACAGTGGTACCTCTACATACGCAATTAATTGGTTCTGAAAAAATATGTTAACGAGTAGAGACGCCTTTTCCATGTAAATGCTCTAATTCGTTCCAAGCATCCCCAAAATTCTGCCATAAATATTTCCTAAAGCATAAAAATACATCCAAATATGTCACAAATACAATTTGATTATTGCACAATAAATGAGATTTGTGTATAATGTAAAAAAAACAAAGAGTAAAAATGATGGTCATTTAACTTTTTACTATGTCCCCTTTGTTTGTTGCCCTCTTGAGTTCACATTCTCTCTCAGAAGTGTTTTTTTCCCGGCGTTTTGTAAAGAACTGATCCAAGGACGTTTGCTTTTGTGGGCTTTTAACAATCCTTTGAAAATGTCCAAGGCAACCATCAGCATAGTGAGCGACGCCCGGCGGGTGAACACTTTTTCTGGGTGATTCATACTTACGGAAAACTATCGAAACGCCTCATGGCCCGAGGGGGCGAATGACGAGGATGCTGCTTAGACACATATCTATCTATCTATCTACCCACACATAGACACGTACGGTAGGGGTCCCTCTTGGCCAATAGGATGCCAGCATGATGCTCAGTAATAGCCAATGGCAGAGCAGCTATAAATATGGTAAATTATTTGGTCATGATAAGCGTTATCTTTGTAGACAATGCTGTTGCCTGCCAGGTGGAGTCCTCACCTACATGCTACATCGGTTCCCATGTTGTGATGGTGGCTAATACAAATGTTGTCTTTTTCCTCCAGCGGTATGAAAGGCGAAGAGAAGCGAGGTGGAAGTGGATCTCACAACTGGGGCACAGTCAAGGATGAACTCAAGTAAGTCAGCCACCCTCCAACATGAACAACAGCGTGATGAACATGCGTGGCAGAGTCGGCCGAAATGCTTGTTCATTCCAATTACTGGCAAGCTTGCACATTTGGCACTCCAAAGAAATCAAATCCGAACTGCCAGTGCTGCGATGGGAAAGGCCGACATGTCACTCGACAGAACAATGGCCTTTTTGTGTTAGCTCGTAACAACATGAGGATGCAGACGGCAAGTTGGCGGACCTCATCACAGGAAACCCTGTCAACTTCCAACCGCCGCTTTAATCGAACACAGGGGCCATGTCATGAATTGATCTGGGCCCTCAGAATCTGTCGCACTTTCCCCCATTCTCTTGCCCCTGTGATGGGATGATACATTTCCAAACAACGGCTGTGTGAGGCAATTCTTGCATCTTCAAATGAGGTACAGCCTGAAACGATCTCTTTCCATTTTCAGCGGAGCAGGTAATTAAGGTTGTAGCAAAGATATTGGCGTATAACCTGATCAAAAAGTTTTTTTTTTATTCAAAGTAGCATCGTTATTGATTTCTATGTGATAGAAACTATGACGTTTTTTTTTCAGTTCTTTACAACCTATTTATTCGTTTTTCAAATGGTGCATAGTAATTTCAAATATTTACCGTGATGGTCAAATTATGCATTGTGCAAGCTAATATACAATCGGGGCCATAAATATTGGGACATAAATATTGACACAATTCTCCTTTTGAGCCCCATACCGATTTTTACTTTTAATTTTGTTTGGGGTGGGGCTCTTAAAATTCAGATAATCCGTTGGCTGCTCAATTAAAAAAAATAGATGGAGAGGGGTGTGTGTGTGTGTGTGTGTGTGTGTGTGTGTGTGTGTGTGTGTGTGTGTGCTGATTTTAAAAGAACTAATATTGACCAGTTACATCGGCCGGCTGATAAATGGGGAATATGTTCAATTTTCATTTTGTGTTATTTAAATTCATATCGAGAACTAGATTTGATGCTTGCGTGAAGCTCATTGAGTTGCCTTGTGTCAGAAGTGTGAAGTTTAAATAAAAGTGCCTGACATCACCTTGACCAAATTTGCTGATGTGAACATCTGAACACCTGTGTGAAACGTGTTCACCTGTTGGGTGCATTCAAAAAATTGAATCCAGTTTTCCCCTCCGCAGTGAACTCGACCAGTCAAACGTCACAGAGGAGAACCCCGAAGGCGAGGAGCATCCACCCGCCGACTCCGAGAATAAGTAACTTGATCTTGTCCTTCGTGCGCCGTAACTGCTTGAGCCGCCACGATGGGCACTCACGGCGCGCCTCTCGTGTCTTTGTTGAAGGGAGAATGAGGTGGAGGAGGTGAAGGAGGAAGGCCCCAAAGAGATGACGCTGGACGAGTGGAAGGCCATGCAGGACAAGGACCGCGCCAAGGTGGAGTTCAACATCCGCAAGGCCAACGAGGGCGCCGACTGGAACAAAGGATTCGTGCTGCACAAGTCCAAGGCTGAAGTGAGTTGGAATAGTTTTGTGATGCTGTTTTGCCCTTTTTGAACATCACAAGAATGTATCGCCTGCCTCAATCGTTGGAGGTGGTGCTGGCTTCATGGTGGGAAAAACAAACCTTGCCTTTTTATGAAACCGCAGTAAACCAGCAAACCGGTAATCGGCCCTTGCCTAATTTCCACGTTAAATTCTTCGTTTTACATTAAACCTGCAGTTAAAAAAAGCCGTGTGCATCGAAACCATATTTCAACTTGCCAACTCGGGGTGTTGCTTTAACTCTGGTCGGGAACCTATGGCTCGCGAGCCAGGTGTGGTTCTTTTGATGATTGCATCGGGCTCGCAGATAAAACAAAATATTCTCACTTGTTTAATCCACCCAATGATTTTTTTTTTCACTGCTCATGTCCTTTTCAGGGTGGCAGGAGCAATTTTAATTGGATGATGCTGGCCTATGTTGGCCGTTGCTGGATAAACAGATAAACACCCCCTTTTGAATACGTCTGGTCGGTCATTAGTTCAAATCTAACCCTTCGAGAAAGCAGATGGTGAAAAGAAGAAAAAAAAGATGACGAGTGTGGTACACTTCAAGACGAATGTAGCGAAGAATTCGCCTTTGTGGCAAGAACAGGTTCTGCGGTGTGTCTAATTTGCGATGACAAAATTGCAGTGATGAACCGGTTGAAAAGTAAAGCGGCACTTTGACACGCGCCATGCTACGTTCGCATCAAAATACACTGCGGGAGACAGCAGAAAGGAAGCGTGCAAGCTACTGAGCAGGTTGCAAGCTAGCCAGCAGCAACTCCGCGTACGGACCAGGCAAGATGACAATAATTCCGCTATGTTTGCTAGCAATCGTGAGGAACGGCAAACCATTCAAATTAATGGGGAGTATCATCCCAAAATTAATTCAAAGAATACATTCAGAGGCTTATTGTACTGACATTTTGTTGAATTCGCTTTTAAAATACTCTCACCGAAATACATTTCCAAATATTTTGCTTTCATGGCTCTCTTAGTCCAAAAGATTCCCGACCCCGGCTTTAATTCTACGTTTTGTCGCCAATAATTTGGAGAGTGAAAAAAGAAATCTCAAACCACAAGCTAGCCAAACTAAACTGAAGGGGTTTTTTTTGTTTGTTTGTTTTTGCTTTTGAGGCACTTCAAACTGTTGAAACTGTTTGCTAATTGATTTCCCCTTCCTCCCTCGCGCAGGGTAAAAAGGATGACCTGATCGACCCAGAGGCGTTTGAGTCTAAGGTGAGCTCCTTGCGTGTACGCCACACATTCCGACGCCGCAAAGGACTGCGCAAGTGACTTCCCGTCTCGCTCGCCTTTTAAGATGGAGGAAGAGCCCCACTTCCGCAAGCCAGCCAACGACATCACGTCCCAGCTGGAAATCAACTTCGGGGACCTCGGGCGGACGGGCCGCGGACGCGGTGGGCCGCGCGGCGGGCGGGGAGGACGAGGGCGCGGCGGCCCGCCCCCCGGCGAGCGCGGCGGGGACACCCCTAGGCCGTCCCGCGGAGGAAGAGCCGAGAAGGTAAAAATTTGCAGTGATGAAAGTCGGGGCCGAACAAGGAATCCAAATTCAAATCAACATTGCGGTGTAGTCGAGTGCAATTTTCAAATCGCAATTTGAGTGTGTTGCGTCGGCAGGTGGACAACTAGCTCGACTCAACGGTATTTATAGAGCGGTGTTTTTAGAAAATAGCCGGAAAGGGGACCCTGAAAACAATTGTTGAAGTTCAATCGTAATATTGAGGGGGAAGAAGAAGGAAAAAAACTAACACACGTTATTGTATCTCCACCTCCCTCTGCAGTCGACCGCTATGGTGCCCAACGTGGACGACCCCGAGGCCTTCCCAGCCCTGGCCTGAGAGCCTTGGCTACACCTTGAGGGAGGGAGGGGGCCACAGGAAGCCTCCCCCGCCCCATCCCTGAGCACCTCCACTACGAGGCTTGCATGTTCCTGGATCCTTCAGCTAAGTAAAAACGACGGGAGACCGTCATGAACTGTGGCACTCAATGTGAGGACTGCGTTTTAACCAATAAAAAACAAAACCGATGGGGGGAGGGGGAAAAAAAGAAATTAAGAAAAAAAACTCAAAAAAGAAAATGGACTTCTTGCTACTCGGGAGCAGCTTATTGGTAGAGGTTTTTGTACTTGGAAATAAAGTAGCAGGGATGCTTTCATACAGTATTTTTTTCAGAGGTTATGCATTTGTCCGTTGATAGAATCTTTTGTAATTGTTGCTTTCAAAAAAATACACATTTGGAAAACAGTTTAGCATCGTTTTTTGATGTGCACCGCTGCCCGTTCGCCGGTGGTCCTTCTGTTACGGCTGCATTCATTGAGATTGGTCTTGTTGTTTTTATTTTTTTGCTTCAGCACTGGAATATTATTTTGTATTTTATACCACAGGAAGGTCGACATTCTTGAAACTAAAGACCTGTAAAACTTTTCATAAATTCTTTGGAATTGATTTTTATTTGATCACGCTGTAAACAGGACGTCTCTTTGGTGACGAGGCTTTGTTTTGTATGGCAACAGTTTTGGGGGGGAACTCGATTTTATTTTCTTGTTTTTTAACTAAAATGGCGCAACTTTTATTTTTTTCCCCCTGGTAAATTCATTGGAAGCCATCTCATCGGCTTCGTTTGAGATTCTTTTTTTGGTGGAGGTGGCGGGAAGGAAGCGTCTTCAACCCGCTATTATTTACACACTCCGCTCCAGCGCGGAGGGCCGGTACGGTTTCGTTGGCCGCAGCAGTCCGCAACACCGCCACTCGCATAATCGCTCTGAAAGAAATAGCAGCTGTCCTTCATTGTGTGGAACAACTGACGTGCTCCTGCAAATGTGTGAATTCCTGCCCTGCTATCGGAGACCTCTGTCGGTAAATAAAGATGGTCGGTAAATTGTTTGCACTGTCCTTTTTGTACCCCCGAAAAACATGTCGAGCTTCAAATATCCGGTGGGGAAAATGCTTGGGGAAAGTGTTTTTTTCCCACACTTTCAATACACGTGCTGTATCACACTAATCTGGATCAAGATTCTAAATGTCATAAGCAATAGATGTGCCCTGTAATGTGTGCCAGGTTTTCTGGCAACCTTTCATCTTAAAAGGGTTTTGCAGTTAGCAAAAAAATATATGGGGGGGGGATTCCCTACCTCCTAATGTGTTGTATGGAAAGTTTCCCGGAGCTCATTTTTTTAAACAACTGAAAATGTAATACCACACCTGTCAAATTAACTAAAAATCTTCACCACAGGGAAGTGGAACTGTTGCCATTTCTGGGTTGGGATTGTGGAAAGTTTCCTGGAACAAAAAGCTGTTATTTAGCAATTTGAAACATTTTGTAATTGGTCAAAGATAACGGATTGGAGCGTGAAAATCCGTGTATAATTGACAGCTGTTGAATTGCATTAGATTTTTTTTTCACCCAAAGGATTAAAAAAATGCTGATAAAACTTGTTTTTTCCCTAAATCATCCGCCCCAAAAATAAAGCCCCCACTCCCCCCCCCAAAAATATATATATATATTTGCTATTTCTAGGTCCGTTCTGTGCCCCTGGTTTGTTTTTTCAATATTACCTGGCATTCCAGAACTTAAAATTTGGTTGTTTTAGCAACTAGAAAAAGTTCATAATTATCTCTCGATGCCACTGTCAAAATTCAGAGGAATTGACATCAGGGGAAAATGTTTGCCATTTCTCAGCCTGTTGTGTGCCTCTAGTTCGTGTGTGGAAAGTTCCCCAGGAAAACGAGACCTAAAACGTGTCCGTGCACCTGTCGAACTTGGAATAATTGGACCCGAAGGAAAATGTATTTTTTATTTTTCCCCATTTCTGTACCCATGACTTCTGCGGAAACATTTTCGACTCTGCAGGACAAAAGATTTGGTGTTTTCATTACATGAAGAATGTTAACCATTTGTGGCAACACTTCATGGCTGTTAAAATTTACACTGACAATATGCATTTAAGAGGGCTTCTTCATGCGATCCAAGGCAACGACAGGAAGCTGTTGAACGGAGTCCAAAATGCTCTCTGTGAATATCATGTCAAGCAAATGGAAGACAGACGTACAAGCAGGTCTATTCATCATGCGTGTCGTCATGTGCCCACATGGACAGAAGGGGCCGGGACATCTGCTGCGTGACACACCAGATTGACTCCGGGCCTTGAGGGGCTCGGGCTGTTGGCCCACCACGACCGTTCTCTGCCACCTCCGTGTGATGGAGTCTCGATGCTCACATACTGTACATTGCTGTAACCATACTTTTAAAAAAAGTACAGGTATTCATTTTCACTAGGAGTTCTTAGGCTCGTGGGTGAGCTGGAGCACAGACCAAGTGACTTGGGAGTGGTCCATCCTCGACTGGTTGACGGTCAATCGCAGACAAATATCCACTCGCACTGAGGTGAACGCTTTTTGATCAATTGGAGTCTTCGATTAATCTAACACGCATGTTTTGGAATTTGGGAAGACCCCTCTTGAAAAATACTGAACTGGAATATTTCCTTTTCAGCTGGTTGTAACCATTGCAAGTTGACACACACAAAAAAAAAAACAAATGGGAAAGGTAAAATGTTTTTGCAGAGCTATATTTATCATAAAGTACAATAAAATATGCGTGTAATATTTTTTTAAATTGGAATTGGGTTAGCAAATCTAAGATGTTCATCTTTGCCTGTTAGTGCAACGTTTATTTTTTAAAAGCCACGTTGTGCAGTGCAGTGTTGTTCAAGGGGTGGGGGTGGGGGGTCAGTTTGTGCACGGTGATGGTGCGTGACGTCACGATCTTCCAGCATTAGGCGGCAGCAGCAGCAGAAAACCAGGATCGCGCATCTTCCTCCTCCTCTTCTCACTTGAGCCACCAACACGACCGACGCCAGCTGTCCCTTTCACCTCGCCGACCACAAGGCTCTCTGCTCCGGCCGCCAACATGCGCTCCTCTTCGGCCCTGCTCACGATGCTCCTGGCGGGTCTCGCGGTCGCCGCGTCCTCCCTGGAGGTGTTCGACAACCAGCTGGGCGACATCAGCTTCTGCAAGAAGCAATGCCAGCTCGCCATCAAAAACAAAGGCCCCGCTAATGTAAGCCATCGTTATAATGCAAACGACCGCACGATTGATTGTGCAGCAAAACCGATTCAATGTCCGGCTTGTGAATGCATTTTAGGAATCATTTAGCGCGTTTGTTTGTGTGTGCGCCCGCGTGTGTGCGTGCTCGTTCTTTTTTTTGCGCAGCGTCATTCTGCTTAGGCCGAAAATCAGTCGAACATTGCGGGTGAAAGCGTATCCGAGAACCTGTTCGTGGCACGGTTCACAAAAGGTTTTGCAGCAGTGATTTGTTTTTCTTTCATCGCCCCAACCCTCAGGTGTGGCCCTGCATCTTGCAGCCCGACAAAGGACCCCCAAGCCACACAGTCCACAAAACCTGGACAATTTGAGGATCTTAATACAGCAGTTCAATAATTAATCGCGATTTGAACCGTGATGTTGTTTAGTGTTGTCAGTAAACGCGGAAATGATGTGGAGAAGATGACAAAGCTGTTATGAGAGCTGCATGCATGTCGAGCTCGTGTTGGCCACCAGAGGGCACTATTTCTTATCAGATTCGGGATTACATTGTCAGACGTTTTAGTCGACTTTTCTTTTGAAAACATTTAATAACACATCGTACCAGACTTTAGCAAGTAATAATCTGGATCATCGTTTGCCCTTAGGTTGCTATCTCGCAAGAGTTTACCGTACTGTTGGTTATACACGTTCGCGTTTTAGCAAGGCGAACTCTTGGCATTTTCGCTTTTGATTCGGAATAGTACCATATTTGACTACAGCACACAATGTCAAATCCTCATCAAGTTGCCTTTTCGTTATAAATAGTACTAGACGAAAGTTATACGATCCATAGAAATGCGCTTTGGTGTCGTGGTTGCTATCTTGCTATATGTTAGCATACCATGTACAGGGCACATTATAAAATCATTTGCAATCTACCATGGCGCTTTTTGACGACAGGACATAACACAAAACCTTAGCATATTTTGTACTTTTAGCATAGCAGCTGTTGGTATTCTAGCTATCTCATTTGGGTTAAAAACAAGTTTTTAAAAAACCCAAACTATACACATGTGCTTCTAATCCACCGGCAGGTAAACGAGATCGCTCTTTGGGAGCCCATTTACTTGCCGGTTGATTAGGAACCCCAGTGGCTAAAGCCAAACTGTGGAATGGATTTTATTTTATGGACCTGGATTTGCCACCTCTGTTGTAGACAGACTGAAAATCTTGATTTACTCCTCAGTGTTATCTCCAATGCACTAATGTACATTATTTATGTGACAACTAACACATGGTCATCTTGTAGGACTCCATAATGAACGCCTGTCACCGCGGCTGTCGTCTCTACTCCATCTGCCAGTTTGTCAACGGCAACGCTGGCTTTAACACCAGTAAGGATGAGTGTCAAGGAGGTGAGTGGCTCCATCTGCGGCTCTCGCTTTGACTCGAGGGACTTGTTACTGGGGAAGTACGCTTTGGTTGCCCTTTACAGGGTACGAAGCCGTCCCTTTGAATTTTACGGTGGGGTGTCTAAGTTGGTTTACCTTGGAGTATGATGATGTAAAAGAGTCAAGAGCAATATTTTGATTGCCTTGAATTCCTTCATTGCATTTTGGATTTATCAAAATAATATTTTAGATATATTATTTGCTTGCATTTATTGTGCACCATTTTGCTTTTGGCAATGTTTAGCGCAATGGACTCCTGTGAGTGTCGCTGGGTTCCTTTCTTCCTAATGCAAAACAATGTGAAAATGATTCCCCTCTTTTTGTCTGTTTCATAGTGTAAATTGAACTTGCTTGTTGCATCAAATGGAAAAAAAACTTGTTAACGAAATAAAATGAGAATGCTTTTAAAATAAATGACGGAACTGAAGCTACATTTTATGTTTATGAAACTAACTAAAAGTCACTTTAAATCCAGCCATAATATATGAGCTTTCAGGGTTCATTTTAAATGTATTTATTTCGGTATTACTGTACAGACATACAAGAAGGAAGGAGGAACAGTTGTTTGGGAATTGTAGTTTCCTTACTTTATTTCACAGGACTTTGTGTCTTTTTTTAAATGTTATCTTGCACTCCATATATGTTAAAAATATATCAAACAAATCTAAACTAAAACAAAGCATTTTTGAAAAAAAAAAAAGGTATCATGACAAATCCCAAACTATTCCATCTCAGCTGCAGCCATGTTATTTGTGTGAGCAGTGCACATCAGCGCACTCTCCTGTGTGTCCACAGCATGCCAGGAGGCTTACGTCAAACTCATGGAACAGGACGCGTGCAGCACCGGCTGCGCTAGCCAGCCCTCCGAACCCGAAATCCAAAGGAGGAAGGTGAGCGAATCGTCACACACACACACACACACACACACACACACACACACACACACACACACACACACACACACACACACACACACACACACACACACACACACACAAAGGTGCACACACAATGACAAGAGATTTTCTCCGCAGCTCAAGGCCATGACCCTGCGCCCCAAGCCGCCATCCGTCATGGAGGCCGTGTCTAGCTGGTGCAACGACATTGTCAGCTCCGCCCAGAGCTTCATCTCCTCCACTTGGACCTTCTACTTGCAGGCCGACGATGGCAAGGTCGTCGTTTTCCAGGTAACTTTTGCCTATTATTTTATGTTCAATTGAGCTACACAGTGAATCTTCGCTCCAGAATGGCAAGCGTTTGTATTAATGTGTACAGATCGCTCTATACGTGCTTTGCTAGTTAAACAGTTTAGCTATTTCCAATTATAACGACCAGCTTGCAAATGTCACATGACCAAACACAGAAAACACATGACTGGTTGTTGCCAGAGCCCCTGAGCAACTGTGATGTCATTTTCAGTCGCCAGCAAGTGGCAAAATGGCCGCCACTTAAGATGGATAAAAACGCTGCTGAATTCCACAAACACATTATTAAGTAGAATGCTGTGTGTGACTTGTCTGGGACGCATAGAAATTTTGGGGTGTTACCTTCTCCTTTAAGGGGTGTGGTCTAGTGAGGAAGGCGCTTTGACCTCATCTCCAGTTAGCGATTTACCATGTGTTAAGTGTTAGCTTCTCGATGCTTCTTGGTGTTTTATCAGGGCCAAAAGGGCTCATTTTGGATTCGGTGGGTTTTTGAAGGTCGGGCGAGCGTGAAGGATGGCGAGTTTTCTCGGACAAAATCACAGCTCGTTGAAAGTTATTTTAAGCGACGCCACTTCCTTTTGTCATTGTGAATATTCCCACTTGGGAAAACCTCATCCCCTCTTCTGCCATGAAATCCCTTATTTTTCTATCATCGGATCTAAATGTGGAAAAACAAACATATCCTATGTTTGTACTTGTGAATCTAAAGTTAAGCGTTATACATAGTAAAGGTGCAGAGAGACAGCAAAAATAAAACGGGATCAGTCTCGCCCGTCGACCACAACGTCCGAACTCCAGAACTGCAGAATGCAATTTGGGCTGCGTAATGAAAGGACTGCGAGGAAATTGACAGTGTTTATCCACACTTGATGATATGTTGAAGCGCAGCCTGCAATGCAAAAGGAGAAACTTGACATTACCTCATACAGAGGCGCAGACACCGCAATTTAATTTTTTTTTCTTCATTTGTCGACTGTGATGGATGTTTGCTTTTTGTGGTGCTGACATGCCGGTTAAAGCAGAAGTAGGACGTAATGCTCCAGAGCACCTTTTGTAGTGTGATGACTGCTTGTGGCAGTAGTGTGACAGTGAATTTCACTGGGAACCACGAAGAGTTGTCATTTCATTTTTTGGGGTTCCTAAATTCTCTTTAAAAAAACAAAAAACAAAACGCAGTTATAACTCAGCATCTGTGGATTCATCTATTTGCAGATTTTGACCTGAACAATATTTAACTTTGTGGGGTTTGTTTCATGACACTATATCGACACATCAGCTCAGAAAAGTTGTTTGTTGTACCACATGGAATTCTCTTTGTTTGATGTTTACTTTGACATCAAACATCAGTGGCACTGTACAGCCTGAAACCTGTTTTTTCAAGGCTTGTTCAGTATCTGCTAATCTTACTCGCAAGCCAAAGCGAAAAGTCAACTGGATGACGGCCTGAATCTATTAAAAAAAAGTTCACTCTTATTTTAAGACACCACTGTATTTTTTTACTGCATTCTCTATGCTTGAGTCAATTGAAGGCTCTCTGTCACTTTAGCCTACTATTATTGTGGATGCAATTTGCGTTGCTATTCACTTGCACTGCATCATACCGAGAGCTGTTTCTAAAATATATGATATTAGCTGCACGAGAAGGGCCGCTGAATCAAAAGTTGTGCGTGGCGAGTGCGTTTTTAAAAACATTTTGTGTGCATGCGTGTGTTGCTGAAGGCATCAACAGTGTTGCCATCGCTGACTGCGGTCGCTTGTGCAGGCAAAAGGGCTGCGGCGAGGCAAGAATCCTTTTTTTAACAATGTCTCCAAGGGAAAGCGCAAACGCGGATCACACAATAGAGCTCTCGGTCGGGCAGCGCTGATGTTATGTGATGGATGAAAAAATTCAAATAAAAAATCACTTCCTATGACAGAGTGCAGTTGAAACGGTATCTAAGGAGATGTATTGTGCACGGTTTCCATCTTTACATATGTGTGACGTGCAACTAATTATCAGAAACTAAGCTGTCTGTGCAACCAACAAAACCCACTTACACTTTAGCGCAAGATCAAAATCATCCTGCTGAACTGAACTTATTTGGGGTGACTCAGATGCACTTTATAAATGGTGGCAGCGCCTTGCAGGTGTTTTGAATGCAGTTGGTCAATTCTGAACAAAGACACGTCTCCAGTTTGTCACTCATTTTGTAACTGTCACTGTAACTAAGTAATCATGATTAGATATCAGCAAAAATCTACTAGAACATCTGAACTTGATTTTGGGTTAATCAGAGCAATCCAAAGACACATCCCGACGGTGTAACTAATTAGATACCTGTCAGTGGAACAAGGTCGTTGCAACTAAGTAATCATTAATGTAACTAAAGCAAAGTAAGAAAAAAATGTGTACAAAGCCGACTAGAACAGCCAGCTTTGATTTTTTTCCACCCAAAAAATAAAATAAAAAAACCTTTCAAAATCTCTTGTGATGCATGTTAATGACTATCCCGAGTGTCAACTTTTCTCGGCTTCCTCAGAGCCAACCGGAGATGGAGTATTCTCTTCCCGAGCTGCAGGCTCCTCGCTCCGTGGCCGACAGCCCCTGGCCTCAGGTGCACTCGCACACGCAGAAGCCTCACGGTGAGCACAGACAAACACTCCTCGGCTCTCAAACTGTTGCTTTTTAACAGAGAGATTTTTATTTCACAATATGAAATATGATAAAAATACTTTTTTAATGTAAAATGTGTGGTATTTACACATATATATGCATGTGTACATCTTGAGAAAAGATATGACTTTTTTTTTTAAATCACGCATTTTATTCATCTATTCAAGAAATATCAAGTTTACGGGTAAAATGTGACTTTATTCTCATGACTTTTATTTTATCTTGAAAAAAATCAACTTCTTGTAATATTGTGACTTTTAACCCCTCACAATATTACGAATTTAATGAAATATGACAAGTTTTATTAATTAAAAAAACATTTTTTAATTAAAAATGACTTTGTTGTCATAAATTTACTTTTTTCATGAAAAACAAATATGTCTTCAAATTATTTTTTATTGATTTTAATTTTAATAATTTAAAATTATGAGTGTTGCCTACTTTTTTGGGGGCATTTATCTCATAAAAATCAAATTCATGTAAAATGACATCCTTTTGTCCATAAACAACTTTCTTATGGTAACAATGTTATTTTTTTTGCCAGGTGCAAGGGGGCGTGGCGAGAAAGCAGGATCCAAAGCAGTAAGCAGAGGCAAACATCAGGCGCAACATGCCGACGAGACCGTCGCCGCCGCCGCTGAGCATGACTTCCTTGGCTGCATGTCCAGGTAAGCCCAAAGGGATCGGAGCAATATATTTCTATATTAATATATTCTATATTATGTTGCCCATCAAACAATGGATGGGACCACTTTTTTTGGGGGGGTGGGGGTTTGGGTGCCCACATAGGACCGCAAACTTCAAACCAGTTCCGTTTGGTTCAATTTCGTAAGAATTAAATCACCTGGATGGAACAGAATATCACCAAACATATTCTGAACCAAATACTGTAATGACAAAAATGCCATTTTAAATAAGGACACATTATAAGTATATATCTGTTTTTTTAAGTTGAACCAATATGCTGTGGAACATGTCCATATATTTTCATTTACAAATGCGTATAATAAAAAAAAAAAATCCACTCAATTAAAAAAAAAAAAAGCAACTTCTCATGCATTTCAAACGAACTGTTAACGGTTCTGTTTGTATACTTTTGGTATCGGTTTTGTCGCGGTGACATTTTTCATGGCTGATAGCATCTCCAAGCAAACGAGGTTTGCATTTAAATTCAGTGAACACATATAATCTGCTTTCAATTTGACCATTTTCTGAATCTCCATCTTCTTGCTCACATGCAGGCGTTCAGGTCTGCCCCGATGGATTTTGGCGGCATGCCTCTTTCTGTCTATCATGGTCATGCTATGGCTCAGTTGTGCCAGCCTGGTCACCGCACCCGACCAGCACATCAAGACACAGGTACAACCGAGTTAGCCCACTGTAGTTAGCTTAATAGCATTAAAGATGAATTTTAAAAAATGAGCTGCACAAGATGATGGAATAATCCATTACATGCAGGGAGGGGGAGACTTGAAAGCATTTATTTGTTTTTAAGAAAGTGAATAAAGTCTAAAACCATAAGAACTGCTCAAACTTTATGAATTTGTTTTTATGAAATGTTTGAGGGGAGGGGGGGGCAGAAAATTTCAGCCAAATGCTAACACCCAAATCAAAACGCCATACATAGCATTGACGTCGCAGAAGATTTCATTGCTCTCACATCACTCCGATGACTATTTTGTTTGCAGCTGAGCATCAACGGCGACAAAGAGTTCCTGGACAACGCCCGGGCGAAGGTGAATCCGTACCACTTGAGCCCGCTGCCGGCTGTCGGCGTCAAGCGGGCGCTGGTTGAGGATAGTCAGGAGGCGGGGCCTCTGCCGGTCAAGGTCGACCTCGACAAGACGTGCGTCTAGAAGCTTTTGGGATTCCCTTCACTCAGTCACTGGATCCCCCCCCCCAATAAGGAGCACGACATCCTCAGAGTCATTTTCTCCCATTATTATTATTTTCCTCCATCACTGGATGTTATTTGACCGGATGGCCAGTCTGAGAGCTTCCATGATGTTTCGAGATTCATTGTGCACTTTCTCCATTCTCAGCCATGTGCATTGAAGTGGCCAGGTACGATCATCATCTTTTCTCCTGCGGAATGAACTGGCGACGTGTGACTGAAATGAGCAGAAAGTATTGTATTTATTCCGAATGACTGAAGTGCCGTGCTGCTTGTAATATACATTGTAACCTAGAGAAAGTATTATTTACTAAGGAGTATTGGCGCCGCACTGAAAAGAAAATACACATCTGATGAGAGAAAGTCATAGTTGCAATTTTGCAAGAAAAGTCAGCATTTTTTTTTTAGATAAATAAAATGACATTTTGTTTATATCAGAAAAAAAATCTGACTTTAACAACAACAAATTTTCTTGAAGAATAAAAATCACACGTATGCACACGGACAAAAAAATGTGACTCTACTTTTTCCACACAAGTCCCCCCCGCCCCTTCAATTTTTTCCCATGCAAAACACAAGAATTTTAAGAATTGTTATTGTTGAGGAAAAAGTCAACTTTTTTTGGTTTTTTTCCCCCCGGAATATAAAGTCCTAATAGTTTAGTAGGACTTTATAGGACAAGTCTCCCAAAAGTAGACTTGGGGAAAAAATTTGTATTAAAAAAAACAAGACTTTATTCTCATCATATATAAAATGTAATCTAAAAAAGGATGTCTCAGGGATGGCATGGTGGTCGACAAGTTAGCATGTCTGCCTCGCAGTGCAGAGTTCCAGGGTTAAATTCCTGTGTGGAGTTTCCATGTTCTCCCGATGAACTAAAAAGAGGAAAGATCCTTTTTTTTTTTTTTAACAGCTTCATTTTTTTTTTTAAAGAAAAACGTCTAAAAATAATATACAGCTTTTTTCCCCCCTTAAAAAAAAGACTTGACAAAATCTGATTCCGCAAAGATTTTTTGGTCTTGGAGGGGGGGAAAAAAATGGCGACTTCATTGTCCAAACACGATGACCTCATAATCTAGTTGTGTTTTCATGTCAGTGCGGCTCAAGTAGTCCTTGGCAATTCTTGTATAATTCTCAAAACGATGATGTTATTGCTCTTCTATTACTTCAGGAGCGGTTTGAGTACAGTCAACGTGCCATGTGCTTTCGAAGTCCACTGTAGACTTTTTTCTTTTTCTTTTCAGATATGCCAGGGGCGCAAGACTTTGTTTGTTTGTTTGTCATGGAGCAGAGTTGCGCAGTGCTCGAGATTTTTTGTTTGTGCTTTTGGCTGTCATGTAGCGATCTTGGACTCCCCCAAATAGTGCATGCTGAGTCAAGCTTCAATAGTCGAATTCCGGTCCCTCCCTGAAGGCCCGCCGTAGATTTGTGTCTTTTTTTTGGTCCTATTTACTGTAAACATGGTTAGAACGTGTATTATTACAATACCAATAATAATTATGACGAGGAATGCCAATCTCATCAGAAGGACTTGAAGAACAAAAGCCATTCAATCAATCAATCAATCAATCAATCAATCAATACGTGAACATAGATATAGATCACCAAGATGCTGATGTGAATTTACAACTATTGTATTGGTTCCTTTTTACAGCTCTGTTCACTTTGGAAACAATAATTGCAACGAGGAATAAAGTGTTTTCATCGACACTAGTTCTGACATTTGCTTTTTCTTTGGCTTAATTTTTTTTTTTTAAGCATCCTCAAGAAGGGCCCCGGTGAAAAAATGAGGAGTGAAAGTGTAATAATAATGTTAGGGAAAGAAATGACAAATCCGACTTGCAAATAATCATTATTATAATAAATTTTTAAAATTTTCAATTAAAAAAAAAATACCCATGATGTTATGATGGTAAGTCATGTTTTCACCAAAGGGAAAGGAGCAGGTTGTATTTTTATTTTCAGGAAAAAAAATTGCAGTCCTTCAAGTGTAGTCATACAAGAAACAAGTAGTAAGAATAGTGGTTTTTTTGAAGGAACACAATTGCAATATTGTGAGGACAAAGTCCTGTTTTTCATGAGAAACGTGCAACTTTAAGCCATAATTATAATTGTCAACCCCCTTAAAATCTTTTTTTTTCTTCATTTTTTAACTAAAACTATACAGTTATACACCAAATTACCAAAAGTATTTGCTCACTAATCCAAATGAGCAGACTCAGGTGTCCTAATCACTCGGCCTGGCCACAGGTGTATAAATCAAGCACCTCGGCGTGCCGACTGTTTGTTTTGCCAAACATTTGTGAAAGCTCTCAGGAGCTCAGTGAATTCCAGCGTGGAACTGTCATAGGATGCCACCTCCGCAACAAATCCAATCCTGAAATATCCTCGCTCCTAAATATTGCACAGTCCACTGTCAGCTTCTCTATTAAAAAAAAAGAAAGCTTCCAAGCCATACATCACCAAGTGAAATGCAAAGTGCCGGATACGGCAGCGTAAAGCACGCCGCCGCGGGACTATCGAGCGGTGGAGACAAGCGTTCCTCCTGAGCGATAAATCACGCATTTCCATCCGGTAAATCCGATGGACGAGTCTGGATTTGCAGTTTGCCAGGAGTACATTTCGGACTGCATTGCTCCGAGTGTGAAATTTAGTGGAGGAAGAATGATGGAGTTTTTCCAGGAGTTGTTTGGAGCGGGCCCATTCTTCTTCCAACGTGACTGTGCACCAAGTTCCCTAAAAACATGGATGAGAGAGTCTGTTGCGGATGAACTAGACTGGCCTGCGCAGAGTCCTGACTTGAACCCGACCTTTGGATTTAATTCGAGTGGAGACTGAGATCCAGGCCTTCTCGACCAACATCAGAGTGTGACCTCACCAAGTGGACCGACATTATATTGACCCGTAGGGGTTAGGAATGGGATGGCGACGAAGTTCCGATCTGAGTCAAGGCCGGTGAGCAAATACTTTTATACCTTTAATATTGTTGCGACAAATAATGTATTTTTTTAATTAATTAATTTGGGAATAGGCATAGCTCTACAAGTATATATTTTGGGAAAACTACGTAACATGAGAACAGTCATACAGTCATCCTGAAAAAAGTGCCCCCCCCCAAAAAAAATATTTGATTTTCAACAATAGTCAAAAAAAAAGTAATTTTGTAAGAGCAAAGTCCTATTTTTCAAAGAAGTCATAAGTCAGTTTTTAATGCTGAAAAATGTGGAAATTTACACACGTATCACGTATATTCTGAGAATAATTTTAAAAAATCCTAAAAGTAGTCATTCTCGAGGAAAGGCTGATTTTTTCCTTCCAAGAATATCCCCCCCGCTATTATAATGCGGGTTATTTCCAATTCTTCCAGAGACGTTTTCTTTCTCGGCAACCTTTTTGTTGTAATACTCTTGTTGTCCACGTGGTGTCATCGCAGACTGACAATTTCTCTCCCAAAGTCAATGTCATTCAGTGTAGCTTCTCTCAACATTTATTGAACCGAGGCACATTCTCCATTCACGGGACACCTCTGCACTGTGAGGCGGATGTGCTAACCAGTCGCCCACTGTGCTGCTCTCGGAACATCATTTGTGCTAGCAAAAATACTTTTGCTTACTTTATTTTGCTTTCGTGACTTAGTTGCAGTAAAGAGACTAAATTAGTCACACGTTTGGTTACAATCATTGTTAGTTACTTATCGTTACTTTTTTACATATTGCCCCACGGGGATAAATAAAGTTTTCTGAATCTGAATCTGAAACTACGGATGTGGCTGTGTTCAGACTGAGTCAATCACGGTTGCCAATTTGGAGTCAGCACACAGATGCCACAATTCATATGCTTCTGATTGACCTCAAACCATGTTCAAATGTTCAAGGAGGCTTTTCCTGGCATTTTCTTTTCTTTTAAGCAGAAGCCTGAAGTATTGTACTAAAACCGACTGCTGTTTGGAACGGGTCATAATTCCCTCCATCTGGACTTAGGCCCCAGTTGTCACATTTTGAAAACAAAATTGAATCGTATTTATGACCGCATCGCGACATGTGTACTCGTCACCGCTTAGCAGTTTAATTACCTCTGCATTATTTCGTCGGATGTGTTCAAGTGAAATGTCTAAGGTGAGCTGTTGTGGTCAGCGCGGGTCGTCGAAGTCATCTCAGGAGCACATTTCACTTTCGCGGATGCAAACGACCTCTCGCCACCTCCCTCCGTCGTTGTTCACCGGGGGGAAAAATAAACACACTTTACAGGCACACGTCACATGGGCTGAGCCGTTTATGAGCAGAGCGTGCACTTTGAACACTCGTGCTTAATGCTGCCAGCCGCAGTCAACACCCTGCCATCGTTTGCTTTTCCTGACCCCGAGGGACTCTTCTTCAGGGATGACGTCACTGTGTACCAAGCAAAAACATGGATTGATGCTACCTGGGGACAAGATGGCAGAAGTAGATGGAACCTGTGATCAGCCTGAAGCTCTTCTGCGTTTGTTGCTGTTTGTTTTATGTTTCATATTTCATCCAGCCATCCAAATTCCAATCCGCTTATCACGAGGGTCGCGGGGCGTGCTGGAGCCTATCTCAGCTGTCTTTGGGCGGTAGGCGGGCTACAACCTGAACTGGTTGCCAGCCAATTGTAGGGCACACAAGAGACGAACAACCAGTCGTGCTAGGGACAATTTAGAGAGTTCCATTAACTTGCCATGCATATTTTGGGAATGTGGGAGGAAACCGGAGTACCCGGAGAAAACCCACGCAGGCACATGGAGAACGTGTAAACTCCATACAGGAAGGGCGGAGCCGGAATCGAACTCTGCACTGTGAGGCGAACCAGTTCATATTTCAGGATTAATGACAAGAGAATGTAAAACAAATAAAGGTAATGTTCTCATGCTAGATCAGAACATGAAATAACAGAAAAGAATAACATTTACATTTACAAAAATGGGCATATGATATGATGAAAAAAAATACATGTAAAAAAAAACAATAAGGAAAGCACAAAAATATCAGGAATGACAATAAAATGCCGTATGGAAAAAGATGTTAATCTCTCTGCTTTCTCTCTGTCGCTCTCTCTACATACACACGTGTATGTCATAGTACACTTAAAAATATAGAAATCGAGTAAGTTACATTTAAAAGACTTTATGAAGGCTTTCAATGAAAATAAATCAATTCAAATAAACATGCATAATATAACTGCTATATTTCAAAGTAACTCAAACTCAAAAAGGAATAGCCATGAATAAAAAAATACTTAACATAACCCTTATTATTATTAGTGTTGTATTTTGCTCAAATTTATCGATATAATGTTATTAAAACAATTCTGCACAGGGTATTATAACTTCCGGTACTTCAAAAAATACTTCCTAAGTCAGTATTTGTGCTTCAAGGTGGCATTTTCTGTTGACTACTTTCACATGAAATCAAATATTTCAACCCCGCTTTAACTACTTACAAAACAGACAGGGCTTTGCTTAGTTGCTTAAAATCAGTCAAGTTAAAAATGACATTTAAATAGAGTAAATAAATCGAGTACAATCTACTTAAACCGCCGTTTTTAAACCATCATTTTCACACGAGTAATTACATCCATAATGTGTGACTTCCCACACTGAGCGCGGTGTCCCCGATCACCCACAGGGGGCGCTGTGCATCCAGGTTTGACTTGATTATCATTATTTATGATCACTATTATTATTATTCCAATGTGATTGCTTACGCCTGCAAGTGTGCTGCTCTTATCTGGACTCGCATGCAAGTCACCTGGAATTCCAACTACTATTCTCATCAGATCACGTCACATTATATTGTATTATATTATTGTCATGTGCACATTAAATTCACTTATGTTTACTAGGTTGTAGTGCGTTGCTGTTTCTAAAATGTCCGTTTACTTTTCTAAGCTATATGAGAAGGTCAAAACGTTAGGGACAGCTCTCAGCGCACTTCCAATAAAATATAGCCACTATTGTCTATAGAAACTGCATATTTAAGACTTTTTTTCTTCCATATTTGTGCGTGTATACTTACTATACTATCCAGTATATGTTTTGGCGTCCCTGTGTGTATTAACGCCACGATGGTCGAGGCAGATGGCCAACTTCGACTTGCATGTTAATGATTGCAATTCAAATCTGGCACTTAATGAATGAAAACTGACATGTTTAAATGGCGACTGGCCCTTTAAATTCATTGACATGACTACAAGTCTTTGTTACGCTAATGCGCGTGGCAAATATAGAGTGCACATCTTGTTTTGTTTTGTTTAGTTGCCCCTGATTTGCAGAGTCACATCGGCCGCGCGTGACAAGTGTCCGATTGAACACGTTACGTTTAAGGAGCTTGGGACATCTCCCATCTCCCAAACGGAGGCAGCGTCGACACGCGTGGAACTTTAACTGTCATACATCTCCACCCCAAGAAAAGAAACCATCCACAACAACCCCAAAAGAGCCAATCAGCTTTACGGCATCGTCCCCCCCGCTCTGTGAGTCCTTCCACGCGCGTGGACAGACGTGTATACACGCACACACACAGCCCGGATGCTAGCCGGACTATTAAACTCAGAGCCGGCCAAAAACGCCACTCGCTCCGGTGTGAGCGGCCGGTTTCAAGTTGCCCTTTCTGTGAATTGATTCTACTATGAGCTCGCACCAAGGTGGTCCACGGAAGGCAGGGGCGAACGCTGGGAAATATCTCTCAAAAGCCGATTCTTAAATTTGACAAATAGAGTACATTCACACCTAAGCGATGTTCTTTATCCTTACTATGTCGTTAAAATCGAATACAATGGCTGCAAACGTGTTTAGAAGAGGATTAGCAGCGGTGCTCTGCGAGGGCTCCCCCCTCGCGTTCCAGTGGTACGGTCCACAATTTATTCCAGGGAAAGACTGACAGTTTTTTGGGTCATGAAGCAGCTATTCAAGTCATCGGCCGGTCCCCCCTCCGCTGGAATAAGAAATTAGTCCATTTTCAAGTAAATAACTACAGCTTCTGGGCCGATAAGAAGGAATTACCCAATGGTGTGCGGAGCAAAACAGTTAAATCCAATAAATGTGAGCTTCCCGCTCCTGCGCGCCTCCCCTCCGTCATGTTATTATCAAAACAACATGGGGGAGTCTATATCATAAGCGATTTACTGCTCCCATTTCCAAGCGGTTACCCAAAATGGGAAATTTGATAATAATATTTTGGATGCAATTGCACATATGCAAAGGAAGACATCCAAGTAAACAGTAGATTCTGTATTTTCAATACATTTAAATTGTTGATAATAAGGTTCAAGGCTATTATAAGTCCACGTTATAAAGGTAAGGCATTTGAGTTTTGAAATAACAGCATGGATGGTACACAAAAGTGAGTAGTAATGTGGTACATTCACTTAAATAACGTATTCATTTTTTTCCCTTGAAGAGGAATATGAATCCATCCCTCCATTTTCCGAACTGCTTATCTTTACGAGCAAAATCCATACGTTTTTTAGACATCTCAGTCGGCAGCCATTTTGCCACTTGCTGTTAACCGAAAATGACATTACAGTGGCTCAGGACTCAGCTAACGACCAATCACTGCTCACCATTATTGTTTTGGGAGTTTGGTCATGCGACATTCACAACCTAAGCCGTCATTGGTCATTACTTGAAGCCCTGGGCAACTGCAATGTCATTTTTCAGTCGACTGCCAGTGGTAAAGTGGCCACCCGATGTTGTTGAGATAAAACAGGGATTTTGCTGCTTAATTCAAATTCCACAAGAGCAATGTTATTCAGAATATCAAATTTAAAATAGTGGGGCCGCGTAAAAATTGTTAAGAATATGTTTGGTGATACAACCAGGACATTCCAAAAGATGTGCCAGCTTGATTTATAGGGCATGTCCATTAAAGCAGGAATAAGTACGTATTTAAAAAGGATTTTTAAAAATTCAAAGGTAGTGTAGAAAAAATGACTGGAATGGGCGTCCATTAAAACACAAGTAAATATTACTTTGAAATAACAGCTTTGATATATTGGCTTGAGACTAGACATTTAAATTATGTTTTTGTGTGTTTGTGTAACCAGCCAGGACATGCCTCATGTTGTGCTCACATTTTGTTTGTCTCACATTTCATTTTGGAACGATGAAAACTCCCCTTTATGGAATTTGACGCACAAAGGCCATTGGAGTAGATATCAATTAAAGCAACAGTAAGTAATATTTGCTTTCAACTAACAAAGTAATTACAATTCTGACGGTAGAATGGCTTATGTTGAGAGAAAAGACAAATTTCAAGCTTGACTTGTTTTCGGGGTGGTCCGGCCAAGTTCAGACTAAACTGAGCGGCTTTGTACGTTCAACTTTCCCGTTACTGGTACCCTTCTGTGAGGACGTCACCCCCATTATGAAATCATGTGCCTTGACAATGTAATGATTACTGTAAACAAATGACATCTTAATTCCTGTTGAATATGTTCCAAAACTCCCGACTGCTCGGAGGCCTCCGCTTAAGTGTGTGCCACGCATTGTGCCAACACACATTTAAGCTCCTGCGTGGCCGTATCCGATTAACATCGTGTACGCTGAGCTAATAGTTGTTTCTGTCTTTTTGTATACGTGTGTATGTGTGTGTGTGTGCGTGCGTGCGTGTGTGTGTGTGTGTGTGTGCAGTTGAGCAACATCCTTCTCCTTTTTTTAGATGCCTGAACTGGCTCGTAAAGTTTATTGCGCGATGAAATATGTTGACACCTTGATTAAAAACACGGCTCTTGGTTCCTTGTGGATATTATGCTTTTGTACAATGAATGTCAGCGGAACTATAAATAAATGGATACGACTCGAAATGGTAACATTGTACAAACTGGCTACGATGGGTGTTTGTGCCGAATACATTTATTCAACAAGCAATGTAATTAAAATAGGATGCGCATATAGAGTAGAATTCAGATGAGCTGACCACTTTATTGGGCTGACCTGTCATTTGGATTTTATTTTTTTCACCGCGACAAAATTGGTTGATTTAATTGTAGGTAATCATTTTTAAAAATGCATTTATCATTCGTTAATTTGTTAATTCATTGTAAATAAAAATGTTAAAAAAAACAGTAAAATTTGAATTTGTTTTGTAATGTTCTGAAATAATTTGTTAATTCATTATAATCGGATAAAATAAATATAAGAATGGATTATTTCATTCCAAAAACAGTTTTACATATTTTAAACACATGTGAATGTTGCAAAATACTGAGTTATTTTTTAGATACAAGCCAGCGCTCAGTCAGTTTTTTGTCTTGATTTGCGAGCAAAAATTTGACTTTTGGTGACAGCAAACTTAGCTACCAAACTGCAGTTTGGTAGCTATTTAATGTTTAAAAAAAAGAGGCACAGTGCTTTCTTCAAGCTCATTACCGCCATTCCCAGGGTGAATTTTACTTGCATGATTATGCATTGAGCATATAACAAATTCCCATTAACTAAACTCAAGTTGTACTTGACACAAGCAGTAGCAGCACATGCAGACAGAGCATACAACAATAATCACAGGGATATATTCTTTATGGCGGCGATGGCTGTTTGAAAGTGCTCTATAAATACAGTTGACTTGACTTGACTTTATCCTCAGGAAAAAATAACCGACCAATATTTAAATTTTCGACGGTCTTCTGTATTTTTTTTTCGTCTCCTGCCTTGTTCCCATCAGAACGCATGCTTTCCAGACGAAGAAACAGATCCTCCCCGAGCGCTTCGACAAACCACCACAAATATTCCGCAGTTGAAGTTGTTACCATCGTAGTGGCAAATGTTGATAAATGCTGCAGAATGCCAAGAGAGTGCTGGAAAGAGGAGAAATTGTAAAAGCGCGTGGATGGAATGCAGCAGAAGAGGTCCTCTGACTATTGCGGCAGATACTTTCACACTTATATTAAAAAAAAAAAGAACAAACAGATGTTTCCCGTTACTTGTTATAGCATGTACAAGATTCATTTATGTGCCGAACCACATGCTGCTTCACCTAGACAAAGGGTTGTATTTTCGTGATAGGCACGGCGCGTGGCATATCTCTGCGCTGGGGCAGATTAGACCCGATGTTGGTAATTTTGTAGATGTTCTGCTAGATTTGCATGACATTTGTCAACAGTTCAACTCTGACTGAGGAGTGGATTCACATTAAGTTATCCTACTTCTTCATTGTTGTCAGAGCGTAGCCTGCTGATTGCAGAAATTGGGGATGCCGCCCCGTGTGTTTGGCTTCTGTGCAATCTGTTTAAAGACACTTGCAAAGTTGGCCGTAAATAATGAGATTTAGCTTAATTAGACTCCTCTTGAGGTGGCCAAGAAGAGTAGAGGCTCCAGTTAACCCGCAGTAATCCACGTCGCTACCGCTCGGCCCGCTGGCGGATTACGTCTTCGGGTCACAGTTTATCCTTTACGTAAACTATCCGCAGCGCGCGGCGCAGAGCGCGGCCGACACCTCCCGGCTTGATAACATCTGATCCCTCAGCTACTTGACGAAAAGCAGGACACTGTGACTTCCTCCGCCGTCGCGGGCGTCCACTCCATCCATCTTCTCGCTCTTGCTGGGGATATCCATCAGAGGAAGGGCAGCTCTATCTCTGTAACGTGCTGAGAAATGGTGATGTTGCTGTCTGATACACTGGGTGGGCTGTGGACCATGTGTGTGTAGTACCGCACTGTAAGCTAGACCACAGTTTGTAGTCGATTGCATCATCCCTCAATTCGGCGGTGAAAGGAAAAAACAGGTAGCCAGTGGAAAAGTTTAGAGATGTTACTGTGTATGGGATATTTGAGACCACGGTTTTCAGAGCGATACTGGTACGAGTATTCACTCCACTGATACCATTTGTAATTTTGTAAGGCTCGAAATAAACAATTTTGAATCACAATTCATGAGGCAGAATTAGCATTTTGTGCTTCATCACAACATACCAAGTAGCAAAACCGAGGCTGGGCGCATTCACATTAATGTAGACCAACATGCCAATCAGAGGTTGACATGGCCCGTATATTTAACGGCGGAATTAAATGCTTGGCCTGGGTATACTTTTCACAGATGTTTGCCACGCATCCATCCATCCATTTTCTTCGCGGTCATTTGGTGCCGGCTCGCACAGTAAGAATAAGGAACTTACATTTACTTCCGTTTTATTTATTTTGGAATCTGAAAGATGTTTTACTTTGAAAAAATACCGGATTCTCTGTTACATCCGTCTGCAGTGTGTCACGGCGCGCTTCTCGTTCACGTGATTGGTTACCGCTAAAATGAAATCCAGGATCTAGCAAAATGAGTTAAAAAAATCCCCAAACGTCTTTAGAAAGTTTCTTTGGGAAGGGAAAAAGGCCCAGCCAGGAGATAGAAGAGGAGCCTCCGACTTCCAAGAATAAGAAGGATACATTTAAAAGACAGTATCAGGAGCCCTACTTAAAATACAAATTTAGCTCAATGGGACATTCCCGCGCACCAAGCCCACTCGGCATAATATACGGAAACGGTGAGTCGTATTTTTCATGTACTTTGTATTTGCGATGTCTCTTATTTTGAAGGCAGGTTTAAACATTACCATAGCAACCAGAGAGTGTCATGATTCGTGTTTATTATTATGTTACGAAAATAACACCGTTTTCATGTAGGTCATATCATATTAGTTTGTTGTATTTATCCATCACACCTTAAAGGCTGGTCCCTGAAAATATTGTCTGACATTAAACCGGTCCGTGGGGCAAAAAAGGTTGGGGACCGCTGTACATCTCAAAGAATCCGCGGGTGCTGAACTGCAAGCACGTAGGCGTCTTCTGTTGTCCTTTTAATATTGTCTTTCGACTTGACTTTCGCTTGACATCTACGCAAATGCCCTTAACGTCATCGCTTTGACCCTTTGGGGTCGCACGGCTCTCATTATGGCAAGTAGTTGAGGACACAATAGTCGTGCGGGCTTCGATACATGCTGAATTACCACTCGACTCTTCAAAATATGCGCTCATCCTCCGTAAGTGCACCTCAGCAAATACGCTTTGTCAAAATAGAATGGAATGCCTCTGGTTGAGGTGTGGCCCGTCTGTAGGCCCGCCGCTCTCCTCTCGGGCTTCCATTTTCACGGCCCTCACGGATCTGGTTTCAGTCCCCTTCGGCGGAGCCCGGGCCTCTACCGCTGACTGCAGCTTTTATTTGATGTGGATGTCCCGTGTTGGGTTTCAGCGCACCGCCTTCAACATATGATCTCCATTATGAGCAACGGGAGGAGGAACGCACGCTTGGTGGATGAATGGAGGGGAGGAGGAGGAAGGAGAGATGGAGTGAAGCCAACAGATGGAGCGTGGTGGGGAAGTGTGTCGGAGGTGCGCAGACGTATGGCTCCGAGTGGACACGGAGAGAAGAATGGGGTGGGACGCTGAATTAAATACATTGAAACGATTATTCACCGGCCCAACTCGGGTACTCTGACAAGACCGTGGCAGTCGATGGCAATGAATGGCCTCTTGCAGGGTTGAACTGTGAAACCTGTCGCACACAGGAGCTATCGACTGAGCAAAAAGTCATTCGAGACCGTTTGCTCAACTATGGGTCACTACTTGTATGTAATTTTTTTGCCTTGAGACGAAGAGCTAGCATGTTTGATATACAGCGGTGCCTTTGAGATACGAGTGAGCCGAGTCGGGAGAGTGAACATGACTCACTTTTACAACAAGCAGCAGTTTGGCAAAAGGTGAACAATTCTTCTCCAATTGATGCTCCCAGTTTAAGATAAACAAAAGAAAGACTTAACATAATGTTAACAAGGCCCATGATGGCTTCCTGCCGACACGTAATCAAAAACGCCGTTGTTGTGCTAACGATTAGCATTGATCGTTGTGGTGTGTTGAAAGCCTTTAAGCAATGAATACTCCATTCCAACTCCGGCCTTCCTGTATGGAGTTTGCATGTTCTCCCAGTGCCTGCGTGGGGTTTTCTCCGGATACTCCGGTTTCCTCCCACATTCCAAAAAAGCATGCGTGGCAGGTTAATGGAACACTATAAATTGTCCCAAGCGTGAAAGGTTGTTCATCTCTGTGTGCCGTACAATTGGCTGGCAACAAGTTCAGTGTGTAGCTCGCTTACCGTCCGAAGAAGTCCGATTGGAATTGGATAGTGTAGTTTGGATGTAACTCTGCCAACTACAAATGCTTTTGTGCTTGGCAGGAGTAATAAAAAATGGTTACAAATAAGTATTGTATCCCCTTCAATCGGTGGTGCAATATTAATTTGAAGCTGCAATTTCCCGTGTAATTAAAGCACACGCCTGCTTGGTGTCAGGATGGAATATGGATATGAAGTTTGAAAGCACGCTGATATGAGAATGATGAGCGATGACAGTGGGGCGCCCGATGACCCCGTTTGGAGGCGCGACGCTGAGGGGCTTCACTCGAAACAAAACAGGAGAGATAAAACCCGGCATGTACAAATGTCACGTTGATAGGAAAACCAAGAACAGGACCAACAATAAGCACAGGAGAAATGAAATTAGTCAAGAAAAACTACACAAGATGAGTGAGATTTGTGCGTTAATAATATATAATATGGCTTGGACAAAAGGGGGAAATAGATATCATGCAAAATAGTGTGGGAGATGTTGATGTCGTACAAAATGGTGTGGGATGATATACGTTTGCCAATATTTGGAGTAAAATTGAGGAGCATTTGGTTCTCAAAGCAGCTCCATTTCTGTCTGCAATAAACATGCAAATGGCCAGAGGCCACAGAAAATAACAAATAGGACGTCTGTGTCCTCCGCCGGACTTTCGAAAACAAAAATAACAAAAATAGACTTAAACTGCACCGCTTGAATTGTGCTAACATGCTAAGAATGGTTGTTATGCTACCAGCTTGAGTAAGAATATGCTCACAAAAACCGATAAGTGTACGGGATGCCTCATAATTACACTGCCAAAATGCTAACATTTTAACAGTTTCCAGGCTAGTAGTTTATGTAATGAATGAACGCGGTCAGACCCATAAGGTTTATACAAACGATACTAAAATGTTAACATGTTGTGTTTAACCAGACCCTTAAGTATTAAACAGCAAGCTTAGCAGTTGGGTACAATTTTGACAAATGAGAGTGGATTAAATGCTAACAGTTGCTATGTTAACATCGAGCATACTTTCAACCCGCATAGTACTAAAGTGACGGTAGAGCCGGCACTTTTATACTCAACAAATAACCTGCACCTAAGATGGGTGGGAAACATGAAGCCTGAAATGCTAATTTGCTCATGTTAATATACAGTACATAGTACGCTAGCAATTGTAGCCTGTTGGAGACCACACAGCTTACAAGACCCAAATACTGAAACATAGGCCCGTGTCTTCAGGTGGCTATGAAGAGATACGAGCTGTCAGGAGCGAATGATCTATCCCGACATGTGTACATGAGAAAAAAAGCTTTTACCGACCGTTTTACATGAAAGAACCCTGCCAGCAACATGATGAATATGGCGGCCCAGGGAGCCAGCTTTTGCTTGTAAAATGGATCCGTTGCGCTTACTTCTGTCTTGTCGGCATTTGCCTCTTATGCATATGGCAGACTTCCAGACTCTACTATACACTACTGTACTATCTAATAAAGTTGGATAAAAAAAAGTACTTTAAGTCCACTTGCTTAAGGAAAGGGCCCTGTAAGGCACATATCGCATGTCTAGTGATATGGGTGCCTAATGAGACAGGGTAGAGTGCTAACATGCATGTAGCTGTCATGCTAATTTACAGCAATTTAACAAATTTAGTAAGAAAAAGAGCAAAGACGGACCCATCAGGATTCCGCACTGTCAAATGCCATTTCAAAAACCTGATTGTACATTTTTGATGCTAATATACTATGTAGCAACTAAAAGGAATAGTAGCAAAAGAAGAAGAACAGTAAAGAAAGTGCTATAGGAGACCCGGAACAACTATTCAAAAAAAACAAACAATTGTGTTATAAAAACCTATGACGCTCAGCGTTCGTATGCTAATGTATGGCAAGTAGTGGTGAGATCGAATGCGTGCTGAGCGTTTCTCACGTCGTGTTTCCATATGTATTTAATGCAGTTCGCGTGATCAGACGTGTTTGTATGCCAGGCGGCAAATGTTTGCGCCTTCGACCGAGAGGTACACAACAGAGCCAGCTTCCTTTACCGCCTGAAACTCAAACGAAAAAAAAAAAAGAGAAGGCTTGGGAGCTAGGAAGTCTCATATGGATGGACTGAGTTGTTTACGGTTGTTGAACTGTCAACCATGACAGCTAGATTGACGAGAGATGTTCAATTTTTTTTTCTGTTCGAGGAGGAGGAGCCCCTCCTCTTGTCCCCTCAAAGCAACATTGGTGCAGTCACCCCACGAACAAACACATGCGAGGCCCGCGTAGCAATATTTCACATTGGATGTAGCTTCAGGATTACATAACATGTTTAGTAGTAAGATATCATTTTGAAAGATGGTGATGAAATGCTAGCATGCTAACAAAATGTATCCTAACAAATAGCAAGTTAGCTATCTGAGTCAAGAAAGAACAAAGGTAGATGCTTGAAGATGACATACCATGTCTCATGGTTGGATGCTTTTTCGAAAAATTGACGTTAAATGCTAACAAGCTTCCAGTTGGTGTAATTATTTTAACGCCACTAATGTATAAAAGCTAGTAATTTGAGTTAAGGAAATGCTGAGGCAGACCCATGAAGGATTTTCAGCATTCCTACTAGTTGCGTGGCTAGTATGACTGGCGAAAATGTGAACATTCTACCACTTGGTGTGATTACGTATATTTCGATAAGAATGTGAGTATACAGTATACTGCTATTTCTAAACCCGTGGTGATAAAATGTTACCATGCTAACAGTTGTCAACTCAAGTGCCCAGGTACAACCGTCAGTATTACACAGCATGTCTAGTTGCCAGGAATGTTGAAAAGCTGATTAGAAATTGCCAACATGCTAATACTGTTGGTGTGCACGTCACTGAAGTATGTTTTTAAGCAGCCACATTAAAAGCTTTTGTTTGATTTTCGCTACAAATTATAGACACAGTAGGGTGTTTTATAGTCTACATATAGAACTGAAAAGCACACACTGCATCCACGTTTGCATGTTACCGATCATATTTTGAAGTGGGCGAGGGTGCGAGTGCATCTTCTTGATAGAATAAACGCTGCAACATGGAGGTTCTGTTATCTGAGCCGGTGATTACAGTCGTGGAGCAGAAAGATGTATAGCCTCATGCACACCGCGTGTGCGTGTGTGGGTCACTATGGGAAGAGCGAGCATCAGTGCGCGCTCTCCTGCAGTCATCAGTAACAATGGAGGCCTACCACACTCTACCTCCCTCTCTCCCTCTCTGTCTGTCTGTCTCTGCTTTGTTCACATACCGTCTCAGCCGAGCGCCTAGGAATGTGCCCGTGTGAGTGTGTGCGTGCGTGCGTGCGTGCGTGCGTGCGTGCGTGCGTGCGTGTGTGTGTGTGTGTGTGTGTGTGTGTGTGTGTGTGTGTGTGTGTGTGTGAAGAAGAAGGGGTGGCGGAGGATGATGAGGCCCCGCAAAGGAGGAGCCAGACAAGCTGAAGGTATTTAGTTGGCCTTTTCCCTGCAGGAAAGTGCGCATGAACCTCCTAGTATATTTTATGATCAAAACACAAAAATGGCTCTTTTTATGGCTTTCTTCGAGTCATCCGCAGACGCCATGTGAGATATATAAACAGGGGCGTAGCCATTATTTCACAAACGGGGAGGGGGGGACACATTGTTCAGGCCTAAGACAGTTTTTATGAGCGAATGATCATCCTCTCGCATTCAACAGCTCCTTTGATAGCGGCTAAAGAAGTAAATAACCAGACTGTCAGACTGTGGTTGAGGTAAAACACAATGCCAGTCAAGCATAGCCATAGCTGATGGACTGCACAATGGCAAGACAGAAAAAAAAATCAGTTCGCTTCACAACAAGCAGCAGTTTGTCACATAGTAAACATTTTCCCCCCCAAAAAGTGTGAAAGATAATTATATGCTTTAGCTTAATGCTAACAAACAATGTAGAACGCCATATACTAGCTCATAAAACTAGCATTATTTTTTCCGGTGTTAGGGATACATGTTTGCGCACAAACTGTACATCAACACACGCAGACAGACAATTTAATAATACTCACAAGCATATTTTTTTTATCCTCTGCAAAAAACAACGATTACTGCAGCTTACTGAGTCACTCGCTGTAGTTGTGAAACTCTTCTTTGAATTGCCAAAGAACATGAGAAGCATTCCAAATGTATTTTCCCCACCCCCAAAAATGTCCTCACCCTTAAAGCGATGACTCACGATCCCCAGAATCAGTACACGCACGCATGCACGCACAGTATCAAGTTCATTAATGAATCGCAGCTCTTCACGGATGCACCGTGCCGGGTTTAAATGACACGGGCTTGGCAGATGCAATGAGAATGTGTTAAGAGGCTGCGAAGATACTGTACATGCACCGGGAACATCGGCAGCCTTTCCGCAATATGCCCACGGCTATGAGAGCAGACGTAACATCATTTGCGAGAAAACACTTTGACACCACTGCCACCAGCTTGCATCCTCACCTGCATCGAGACCCTGTAATAAGGTCTCCATGGGGTCCATTAGGTGCAATAATCTTGAGATAAATATAATATAAAAACATACTTTGTAAAACGTGGTGCTAAACTGCTAACATGCTAACGGTGGTTACGCTAATGTATAGCGAGTTAGCGATTTGAATAAAACGAGCTGTTTCTCAATAGCAAAAACGCCGAGTACCGATTTGTCATGTCGGCAAGTGCGGTCTTTGCGCCTCGAGAACGTACATCCGAAGAATGCTAAACTCTGTAATTTGAACAACCGCACAACTGTGACCTTCCCACCATGTTTTCGCACGTCACCAACCGACGCATCCTTGGTTAAGGTTCGCAGACCAGAAAAACATGCAGGTACTCCGCGACCAATGATCACAAGGACGTAGGAAGGGACAAGAACGCTAACTGAAAAACGGCTAAGGCGCTAAGGCAGAGAACCATGATATGTTAATTTTCCCGAACGGTCGATGTATTTCTGGGCCAGTACTGGGCATCACGACCGGCCAGCTAATTCCAAATCATTGAAAAAAAAGCTATCCAGTAATCATTACCAAACTATTAATCTACAGATTTGATCGCACCTCTATATTTTTCGTCACTCTCCTGTAAAATGACAAAACAAAAATTGAATTGGTTCACCCTCGCTATTAGGGTCTCATACAGCCGTTTAGGTCATTTTGGGTTCAAAATGTTCTCAAGTGAAAAAGTCAGCACAATGCACAAGTGTGTGTCTGCGAGTCGAGCCACCACCCTTGTAATTCCAGCCTGCATCTCGCCGCTCCAAAACAGCACCATAAACACGCCACATTAGGTCACAGTTGGTTTCGTAACCACTCCGTGACCTCTTTACTCGTGCTCTCTTTTTTTTTTTTTTTTCCATTCTCCCATCTTCTCCTCCTGCCCTCGTGCACACACCAATCTGTCTGCTGGGTGGCTTGGCTCTCTTTTCCAATCTCGCCCATCCTGCCGTCCCCCTCTTTTTTTTTTTTTTATGTGCTCTATCTTCACACTTGCCTTTATAAGGTCCCCGCTGTACCTTTAAATTTCACAACTTCGAGGCTCCCAGTGTTTCCCTTCTTCTTTCCTCCCTCCTACCATGCTCACACTGAATTTATTGTCAACTTTCTTTGTCACCGACTCAGTGCCCAGTGAACTCGCCGTTAAAAGACAAACAAACCGACAAATAAAACGCATGTATGCATGACAAATGACAGTAGAACTGATGTAAGAAAAAAAAAGTGTAATCTTTAAGGGCCTTTATATGGATTTGAAGTATAAAGCTCATAAAAAATATTTTAGATTTTTTTAAATCACATTCATCCGTAATTTTGAAAAAGGGGATCATAACTTTTTTGTGATTTTTACATGACAAAAAACGATGTTCAGAATTAATCATGTAGTTAAATTCAATGATAATTAATCTTTTTCTTTTTTGTCTTGACTTTGTTTTGGTTTTTATTACATAGCTTTGGAATTAATAATATTACATTATTTATTTATGTTTCAAGACATTTCATTTAATTCCTAAGCAGTGTAGAGAACGGATGGGTGGCTGGATGGATTTTTTGGGGGGAATTAAATTGACTGAATGTATTTACTGAACAATGTTTTATACTGGCATCACTTTGTAATATCTTCAATTAAATCACACAAATATATTTTAACAGTAATTAATGGACAATGCTTTGTATTCATTTTGTAATATTTTTTGAAAAGATTTTTGATTGTGACTTTTGGTAGTAAATGACAGCATGATGACATAAAATATTTCCACTACTGCGATCCATTCACTGTTCCATTCTTCATTTTCAACTCAATCCTGTAACCACGTCAACAAAGCGCAATTTAATATACTGCCACACTCTATGATGACCCCCTCCACCCCCCCCCCCCCCAAAAAAACCCCAGCGTAAGTGAAGAACTGAATCAGAACTGACCAGACCGACGGAGATAAACACCATAGCAATAACATATTTACGCCTAAGCTGGTCAAGTCATCTAAATCTGGACGAGGGGGCATCATGCAAAGTATCAGAAAATAAAATGAATCATATCATAAAAAAGCCTCGTGATGTCTGTAATCTTATTTCGCATTGTACAGTATGCGAGCACATGCAAGGGTTGCATAAGGATGCATGTCGATGAAAAGCGGATTGCATCATGCTTCCGACAGTACGGTGTTGTGTTGCTCGCTAATGTAGTGGAACTCCAGGCTGGATATTATTATTTTTTTTCTCGTGTGGCTCTCCAATTTTACTTGTTGTTGTTCTGTTTTTCTTTTGTTGTTATCTGCCATAAAATTAATTGATAACAATCTTCCAGAGGTGAAAACAAGCAGGCACCCCCCCATGCTCTAATGTTTGGTAATGTGTTGTGGTAATTTAATTAGTCAAGAAGGAACGTGATGAATCAAAATCAATTACATTTCACAATAAAACATAAATCATGTATTCCCAGGCCTCGTTATCAGCCTTTGCGTGCGCCCGTGTGTATGTGTGTGCGTGTGTGTGCGCATTTGTTCCTATGATGTCGAGAAAGGATGGTCCAAAAAATTTACATGTATTTTTTTTTGGGGGGGGGGGCGTCTCATAAAGGTAACAAAAAAAAAAGTGTATGTTCTGGGATTTGTGACTTTATGGGGACCAAAGTCTTTTTACACACTCGTCACGGTGGCTTCTTTTTGTGGGAGGAACAGAAGTCACGTAAGCCACATTTGAAAAAGAAATTCGGGAGTTACTCGGCTTGTACGCGTCTTCGGCATTGGCACGTTTGCCACGTTTTCCTGTGCGTAAGTGTGTGCGCGCGCGCGTGTCGAGCCAGCGCGCACAACGAGAGCAGAATGAGAGGGGTAAGCGTTTACAGGCGGCAATTATGTATAATTTTCCACCAGCAGCCCAATTAAAGCTGGCCAAAACAAAACAAAACAAAGAGGGCAGATTTTTACACGGTGGATGTTTCGAGTGAGCGAGCGAGACGTGGGGACGAGTGTATTTCGGCACAAGTTTGACTTGCAGGATGACTCAAATAAGTCACATTCGTCATGCTGGTTGAGTCGCTTTGGTTTGCCCCTCGTTCCTCAGGCGACCCCGGTTGCTATGGATTCGCCACGTCGCACGGTGCGGCTATATTATCGATATTACTCACCGGGAGCTGTCTTTGTCATTGTGTTCCTTGCAAAAAAAAATAAAAATAGGAGACATTGCCTGTTACACTTGTGACACTACAAAATTCACTCATGACCACAAACAAAGAAATTGTTGAACCCTTTCGGCGACAGCGGTTACGACAGTGGACAGCTGATCATGTAATCAGGTTACGGGGTGCATGAAAGGGTTAAAGTGACCTGGAAGACGAGAATTTCGAAGTCGGCACCGCTGACACAAAACAGAATCCGCTCATGATCAAAAGCATATACTGTATTGTCCAATTGTTTCATGTTAGCCAAAGGACATTTAGCATCGAGCAGATGCACAGAATGAAGCGTACAAGGTCTCCAGACTTACCCTGCAGTTGTCGTCATGCTTTGGCGATGCCTTTGAGCCTTCTCACGATCGCTGACATACCAGTATTTAAAGTTACCTGAAAGGGGGGTAAACAGCATCGAGAAGAAGCACAGAATGCAGTCCAAGTCTCCTGTGTAACATAGCATCGGTTCCCACATTTGGACTAAACAGAATATAAACTTGCTTACAGTTACTTGGAAGAAATTGCATAGACCTGTTGCACAAAATACAGTACACAAAATTCCAGCTACGGCCTCCCTGTGTTGAGTTTGCATGTTCTCCCCTGTGAGGGTTTTCTCTGCGTGCTCCGGTTTCCTCCCACATTCCAAAAACATGCACGGCAGGTTGATTGAACACTTTAAATTGTCCCGAGGTGTGAGTGTGAGCGCGGATGGTTGTTCGATTTACTGGCAACCGGTTCAGGGTGTCCCCCGCCTACTGCCCGAAGACAGCCGGGATAGCCTCCAGCATGCCCCACTACCCTTGTGAGGATAAGCAGATCGGATAATGAATGAATGAATGAATGAATGAATGAATGAATGAAGTCTCCTCATTTACTCTGTCTCGGAACCACAAACATAAAATTTCTTTGAAGTGAGTTGAATGGGACCAAATTGTTTGCAGCGCATGTACGGAATGCAGTGCGCAAGGTCCTCTGATTTTAAACAGGAGCTGTTGTCACACTTAAATAAAACAGAAGCTACCTTTTGATCAGGAAAATTCATCCTTCCCGTCTTGGGTCGGAGAATCACAAACTGACAGTTGTTTTTGGCGGTTACTACTCTAAGACCGCTTATCACGTTATCAGGTTACAGGGTGCATGAAAGGGTTAAAAGTACTTGGTTGGGAAGAAATTTCATCAAACACATGTAGTAAGAGAATAGCCTTAGGAAACGAGCCACATGCTGCTTCACCAAATCATTAGCATGTCATCATGTTTTTATTATAATTATTGTTGATCTAGAGAGGCCATCGTAGCAGTGCCATTTTATCCTGCTCGTCTTTATTTGGTGCCACTCTTGTTATTGTCGACGTCAAGCCGCCATGAAACACCGTCCCCGCCGCTTTAGCCCTCGGCGCCGTAATCCCATCAAAAGGAAACAGTCTAACAACCTCGGCCTGATCCTTCATTAGCCCGGCTCCTCCCCCGCCATCTCATCCACACCCTCAGCCTCCAAAGTGCTAGTAATTAGCTTAGCACTAACGAGTCGCCGGGGGTAGTGACATTCTGTGCTCAAGCTAAAAAAAAAAAAACCTGCCTGACAGAGAATTGGCCGCTGATCGCTTCCTGTTACGAAACTCTTACATTTTTTGTTTTTGTTTTTTGCATGAATTCAAAAGAGTGTATGTCAGGGTTAGAATGATTTCGTTTTGAGTTTAATTTTTTAAATGTTAGTTTTGAGCAGTTTTAGAGTGTTTTTTATTACTTTTGTTGTTTTCAAAAAGCGCTTTGTTTTCTTAGTTTTTCTTAGTTTTAGTATTAGTTTGAGGTTTTTTGTGTGTCTACACGTGTCAGGTGGTTCAAAGTTTTTCCATATTGATTATCTTCCACCAAATCGGATGTTGTCATGGATGTTGGACAGTACCTCAAACGTTACGTTTAATAAATCTCAAAGGAGTGACTCACCCCTTGTCATGCAGCTCACCCTCCATCTCTTCTCGTTTGCTCTGGCACGCATCCCCCCACTGGCCCTGCAGTGAATCAAGCACTGCTCCTCATATTAACTATGCATCATATTCTACTCTTGTACGCACTTGTGTCGTTGCTTTAATTCATATCCAGCAAGCCAGGCTGCCAGTGAGGGCACACTCTTGAGGCTGTCGAGTATGCGGCGTAACCTCTAATTTTCTATACCGTAAAAGTTACACAAGGAGTACTGAGAGTCACATCAGACATATTGCTGCCTATTTTTTTTTTTTTGTGCTGGTCATTGACAATGTTGTCATGTATAAAACAAGTGGTGCGACTTAATTTAAAAATATGAGAATTCATTTTTATTTGGTTTGCCTTGCATTTATGAGTTTAAAATAATGACAACTGAATTAATGTAGTGGCGCATGTTTGGAGAGCCAAATTGGGATGTGATTTTGTTCAGAAATAACTAATCACATTACAACTCATGTTAAATGGGAGTCAGCACACCCCTGCCACCACGAAAAGTGCCTCTGATTACTCCCAAATAAAGCTCAGATGCTCTAGTCGGCTTTTCTTACCAACTTATTTTAAGAAGTAAAACTTGATTTTTCTAATTCATATTTTTGATCATGGACGTAAAAATGAATGACTGAAATAATGTCGTTGCACAGTTCTATAAGTGTGCACACCCTCTTAAAATTGCAATCTGGCTGTGTTCATGATTAACCAATCCCATTTAAACTCATGTTAAATGGGAGTCAGCACAAAACTGTCATTTAAAGAGCCTTACAACGACACCAAATACAATTCAGCTGTTCTAGTAGGCTTTCCCTGGTGTTTTGTTTTTGCTTTCTAGAGAAAGCCTGGAGGTTTTGTGCTAACAATGACTGCTATTTAGAACCGTTGATAGTTCAAGTATGAGCCGCTTATCAGAAGCTGACACAGCCAACAAAGCTCCATGCAGCTTTGCTTACATTCAGGCTTTGAAAACAAGATGATGATAGTGCCACTGCCAGATAGTGGTTGTCTCCAATATGTCATCTTGAATGTGTTTCACACATACATGAGAATAACATGTTGAAAGCGCAACTATTGAACAATTGTATTTTTTTTCCTCTCCATTCAACCCGGTGTTTGTTTGTGTCTGTGTTGTTTGCACACAGCTCAATGGAGACACGTGCACGCACTTAGGCAAAATAGATGGCGTTGCTGGTGTGCAAAGCATCTATCATTTCTGCCTATGATTAATAGTTGTCCTGGGGATGCTGCTCAGCAATGAGGAGGATGAGGGCAGGAGAGGGGAGTGAGTGAGGTGTAGGGGGAGGAAGAGGAAAAACAGCAGAGAGGACAATGCAGACGTGTAGAAGTGGTTGCAAATTAACCCATTCAATACCAGATATTTGTATTATGTATTATCATATATCATACATATATATATATATATATATATATATATATATATATATATATATATATATATATATATATATATATAATAGTAGTAGTAGTAGTTAAACCATGTTTTGACTCTTGGCTCTTCAGTTATTACAAACGACAACAAAACTACATTTATAAATAATCTTGACCATACAGTCCATCATCTTGTGAATGCATCATATCAAGAATTATCCCCCCAAAATTGTATTGACATGGTGTGTGGCATATGTGGACTAAAATAATAATACTGTACATTATAAATAAAAAAATATGACTACTACAAAAAACACATGAAACAAAACCTTGATCAATACAAACTATATAAAATAATCTGAACAATATAAATCTAACAATGGCTAAACTGCATAATATCCAGCACATAATAATAATAATAATAATAGTAATAGTAATAATAATAATAAAGTAATAATAATAATAATAATAATAATAATCAGGAATTGATCAACAGTGTCTTCTAAATGTATTGGCAAAAAAGGGTAGTTTTTTTTTAAAACCAATGTACATCTGTCGAATTTTAAAAATGATCATCATCATTACCACGTTAATAACAGCAAAGCCAACATTACTACTACTAATAATAATTATAACAATAACTCAGAATGATTCTTAAAAAAAACAACGGGAAATGTAAAAAAAAAGTAATACCAAGGCAACAAGTCAAGTCAAATTTGCACTTGTGTATTCCACCAAGCCAGTGAGTCACGCCAAGAACACGACATACAGTAAAATCAAAACACACGTTTGCTGTTTGTTTGCTTCATGCATACACACGTGACCAATTTCTTCTTTTTACACAAAAAAACAACAAAAACAACATTTTGAAACGTCAACTTCATTGTCACGTCAAGCAGCCGACACATCTGTCTGTCTTCACGCACCATCGTGTAAATTGGACGTCGTCACCGAAATGAGTCATGCAATATTCAGCTTGCATTTGGGCTCGCTCGCAAAGCGTGCGCGTCCATCCCCAAATTAACCGTGAATGCGCGTGCGTGCGTGAGCATGTGTGCGCGCGCGCGCCGCGAGAGCGTGCGTGCCATCTGCTGTGGCGCTGGGACGGTTAACAGCAAACAAAGGACAAGATGCAAATAATGTAAATAGCCTTCTTCTCCGCTGTCTCGGTGACACAAGTCACTGTTATCTGCTGTGTGTGCGCGCGTGTGTGCGTTTGTATATGTGTGAGTGTGTGCGCGCGCGCGCGTGCGTGTGTGAATAATGTCTATATGCTAATAAGAAGCCGCACACGGATATGTAGGTCACGCTTGTCTATTTTCCGCAAGGTTTCCGCCCCTTCCTCGTGTGCAAGCGCGTGCACGTAGCGACACGCACGCACGCACGCAGGGACACAATCAAAAATCCCTCGTCACTTCTTAGAGCACCTGTTTCTGGTTTGAGACACTTTGGTGTGGAGCTTGGAAGAGTGGCAGGATGCTAGATTTTTTCACAAACACGGGCGGCGCGTGTTTATCTTGTCGTGCTCACTTTTTAGTTTCCATTCCCCAGGTGTCCCATGACAGTGTGGCTCCTTAAAAAAAAAAAAAAAAAAATTGGATTGGATTGGCGCGGAACTGAGATTCAAGCTTCACCGAGTCGTTTTTTATTTGGAGACATTCTCCAACGTGCAGTTGAAAGCAGAAGCGCTGCTCAGGAGGTGCAAGAAAAGAGATAAACTGGCATTACTCCTCAAATGGTGGGCTCCGGGCGTTTTACATGCCGCCTTTGATTCATCGCGAGAGAATTGTTCACATTTGTGCTACAACAGGAACAAAGGAGAGTATACCTGTGCCTGCTTTAATGCTTTCTGATTCGAGTGATCTAACTCATGGGTTGTTTGACATGCGAGCCATTGTTAGGGTTATTTTTTCCCCCCTCTGATTTATGAGCAAAAAATTGAGATCCGAGCCCTTTATAGCGGCAGTGAACTCAACTGGACAAGCAGTAGTTTGGCCCATAGTGAACAATTCTTCGTAAAAGAGGCTTGAGATATTTAATTCCACTCCCAGTTGAACATTACTGTCAAGCGAAACGGAAAGCAAAGTGAATGAAGTGAAGAATTTGAAACATCCCCAGAGCTTTGCCTTACAACAGTCTGTTTGCGCTAATGCTAAAAAAAACATGGACGGTGTTATAATCCTTCAGCAACAGTTATTTGAACAAAAATGGTGGCGCAACACATGTGAACGGATAATATAACAACACACACAGGCATATATGCTTAGTCCTCTGCGACGAAGAACTGATATTACTGCGGCTAAATGAGGAGTTGTTTGTTTTATCCTGGCCGCAGGTGGCCAGGCGCATGAACACACACAAAGCGGCGCATATCCAGTGAATTGAAGCAAAAATATATTCCATTCATTTCAAACACGGCAGCTTTCAAGAAATACGATTCAAAATACAACTCTTGATCTTGTGTTTTTTTTCCATAAAACAACAGTGATTTGCTTGAGGTACGGCATCAATAATCGCGCTTGTCGTGTTGAGGCGAGACAATAGCTAGCTCCATCGTAGTTAGCCGGCAAGACAGACAGCTCTATATTTATCATCCCACCGCGGACTCGTTTCAGAGCTTCAAACAGGCGGCAAAGCTCATGCAAATGGCTTCCGTTTCTGGCTCTTCCAACATCATCGCCACGCGCCGTTCAGCCAGCGGAGGGGCGACGAGCGGGGTAAGAACGGCCGCTCGCAACCTCCGAGCGTTATTATTCAAACGGCTGAGCATCCGCCCTTATCGCCTCGGTGACACAATGAGCACCCGCACGCACACCTCTCGCCGACGTGTCAGCTTTTGTCCCCTCGCTGACCCCCCCCGTCCATGCGTCACGTGTGACGGATGAAACAAAGCGAGACATCACATCGACTCGCGCCGGTATATTCAGTCTCGACTTGTATTTTGATGTCGTTTTGACCCAGTCAGTATGACCATAAGATGCCTTTGAGACTTCACTACTCCACTTAAAAGGTTCTTGACTGAGTTACATTGCCACTGTTTTTTTTGGGGCTACAAAATTGAAAGCAGTGGCCCCCAACCACGAGTCGGACCGCTTTGGTACCGCAGGCCTCACAGCAAAATGTTATTGCTGCGGAGCATTCGGAATGTACGTCTGTCCACAAAAGATGATTTGATACATATTCGAGGCGTGGGGGTTGCAAAACGATTCAAGGATGGTTTGATTTTAGAGTGGAATGATTTGATTCGGTCAATTTAGTGGGATTACGATTCGATTTAATATGGCACAGCTCAGTCCGGGAGAGCATGATGCGATGACTTTTTTGTTGTCATTTTACATGCATTTGAGTGAACGCGACGGTTGTGTAAATGTGCCATTTTTTCTCAGATTTATCGGTCCAATAAGAGACGAGTCGATACGTAGCTCGATGCATTTTAAAGCGGAAAGATTTGGTTCACTTCGATGCCCTCGCGTCTTTAAAATAAAAAAAACAAAAAACAATTTTGCGATTCAAATCGTTTTTACACCCGAACAGAGCATATATGTTCAGAGTGGGAATGTACGTCATCACCACTCTCTCCGCCACCAGTTAATTTTTTTCCAACAGTTTCTTTTTTTTTTTAAATGTAATAATAATAATAATACATTTTATTTATAAGCGCCTTTCAAGGCACCCAAGGACACTTTACAATAACAAAAACAATAAAACACAATACGGGTTGAACAGCGGCAGTCAAACGAGCCAGCGTCAACCCGTAGTCTTTCACCTATTGATGGCTGGATGAAATCACATGCTATTGATTAAATTATTAAACGAGGGTTACCTCCGAATGCGTCAAGTGATTGCCATCATTAATTATTTGAATTATTTAATGATTTACAGTGAGTTCATTTCTACATTCATTTTTTTATGTTTGGGTGAATTATTAAGAAAGTAACTGTTTCTTTTTTCAGTGTGGTCTTAATCCACCGCCATGACGCCTTTTGAGAGCGAAAAGAAAGAAAAAGAAAGAATCCAGCCATCATCACTTTAAATACAGGAAAGGTTTGTGTCGTGAACAATCTTCATAGCGGTACCAAATATCTCTTGTAGGGCACAGAAGAGTAGACGACCGCATATCCCCCCTCCTCGGCTCCCTGGTGTGACAACCCCCATTAGCCCGTCTGTTTAAATGCCCTCCCCCACCCCTCTTCCACGCACACATGCACAGGCCCTCAGGCCAGACTGAGGTCACCGTGCTATGTCGTGCACTAGGATGTGCGGGAGCAGTGCCAACAATTAATGTAGGCCCGGATACACTCAGGAATCAACTAGTTTGGGCACACACAATGGAAAGCCACTTGAGTATTTTTTTTTCCTATATCCCAAATGTCCAGTTTAAGATCCACGTACTGGCGCCCTCATCCTCCCAAGGAAGACAATTCACCACACTAGTAGAACAACTGTGTCTCACTAGTTATTTTTTTTCCCCACTACTGCCTAAATTGACATTTGTACACACTTAAAGTTCAGCATTGGTATACTCCTCGGACCATTATAGAACAGTTACTCGTAAGGCAAAATTATGAGTGGAAATGTTGGTGTTTCTCAGTCGGATCTAGGAGGCTACTAGTGCTTGGCAGCTGCCTATTTGTTGGGCCTCGTTGTTACTATTGCAGCACATTTACTAGTAAGGGTAAATTGCGCACTAGAAGGCCAAAGATACAGAAGAAAGATAGATAGATACATTGCTAAATGAAGAAATATAGCCTGCTAGCTAGCTGGTTGGATAGCAAGCTAGCTAGCGAGATAGAAAGATGCATTTTTTTCCCATCTACAAATGAAATATGCTATTCCAGTCGTCACTACCTTCAAAACAACACAAGCAGGCAAGTCAAATTACAAAAAATAAATAAATCGTAAGCTATGAAACATTAAGGCATTTATTTATCTCTTTTTCCATACATACAATACTAAAACCTTAACGTCACGGTTTCTATGAGTCCACCCTATTTTTTTGTACTCGTGCGCTTAACTGTTTTACGAGTGACGAAAGGGTATTCTAGTAATTGGACCATTAAGCGTCCAGGAGATGGAATAAATGCTCAAAAGGCTTTCCATGCACTCACACAGTGTTGGCAAACACTCCGGTGAGCATGTCTTTAAAGTTTTCTGCCGGTAGTACCGCGCCTTTTTTTTTTTTTTTGGCACAGTGGCAGCATTCATGCCGATGATGCAATTTCTACGAGCTTCTTCCTCCCTTCTTATCAAGCCAAAGAGAGAGTGAGAGAAGGTAGCAGGGGTACTACAAAGCCTGTTAGCCAAATAGCTAGCGGGCCGCTGTCACCTCTCCTGCAAACCGCGTCATGGTAATTTGACTTGGTGTGAGCACAGAGAAGCCAATACGTTGCGGTGGCCGGTGAAGGAAGCGGAGATGATGGCGGGGTGGAACGTGCCAAATAAATGGAAGGAAGGGTGGAGGGAGAGAAGGAAGAGCGACATCAAATGAAACCATATGTTTCACCGCTCGCTCTCGTCGCCGTTTGCAGTCGTCGTCTAATACCAAACAGGATGCGGTGACGCAGCCCTTTTTTTTTTTTCTCCCCCATCCTCACGGTTAGCTGCCAGTGAGGACGAGGATGTGGCGATGACATTCCAGCCATGCCTGCGCTGGATCAATGATGGAGGAAATTCCCACTTTGAAACGGCCTTCTATTATTCCACGCTACTAGTTTTCCTTCGAGCACGACGGACTGGCGATTCTTACGTCTTGCATGTTCTCCCTGTGCTTGCGTGGGTTCCTCCCGCTTCCTCCCGCATTCCATACACATCCATGTTAGGCTAATTGAAGATTCTACAATGTCCATCATCGGCTGGGATAGGCTTCAGCTCACCCGTGACCCTATCGAAAATGAATTGGTGAAGCAGCATGTGGCTCATTATAACTTTCATCGTTCAAACCTCTCCTCTCATTGCTACTCTCTCCAGTTGATCATACAAATGTCACAGCAGGAACGACTGCATTGTTACGTTTCATTTTTGCTCCTCTGGGTTCAGTTTTGACATTGGGGCGTTGAGAGCATTTTTGACTTGACGTCCCCTTTAACACGACAGTATATAGCTGCGATAGAGTACTGCACAGTTGAGATGTCTTTTCTCATTTTTAGCCAATTCATATTTTACTTATAATACCTGTAATTCTTCAAACAAGCGCAGTATAATGTACATGGAAACAAATCTCTGAATTCACTGAACGGGGTCTAAAAAAAAACCATCCGAATAGTGAGCATTGATTCATTTTGCTGCGGTTTCTTATCACAGTGTTGTTTTTTTATGTAAACATCAGTCTTTTTGTCAGCACCCACACGGTCGTCTGCCACGCTCCCTGATGGATTTCCGCCAAAGTGCTGAGCACTTTGACCCAGCCGGGGACATAAAGGAGCTTTTGAGTCGATGAAGGCCCCATCCTACCCCCCTTTCGTGCCGTTTGTCCTGCCTAAGTCAAGATGTGGAGGTGGAGAGCAAAGATGGACGGAGTGTGAGGGGAAGAGGGGGAGGTAGGCCAAAGGGGGCCAAGGCTGACTCACCAGGCTTGGAGGCGCTGCTTTGTTATTGCCTGTTTTGGGGTTGGGTGATTTTCTTTTTCTGGAGCAACGCAAGCTCTTCCACGACGCGCGCGCACGCACACACACACACACACACACACACACACACACACAAGCCACGAGTTCAACATGCATTACTTTTTCAAGCTGTGATCAATTTGGATTTGGCTTGAAGGAGAAAGTGAAATGGGGGAATTCCTCTGCTGGTCGAAATTGTGTTTTTCTTTCCCGTGCAGTCTGGATGTCCAGGTGGAGTCAAGACCCAACAGGGGTGCCTGGGATCTGACTTCATCACCACTGAAGCTGTTGCATAACCTGGGGGCCTTGTTCTGCAGACGGAATGAAGCAAAGCAGACGCAACAATTGTGTCTTTGTCTTTTGACTTGGTGAAGCAGCATGTGGCTCATCACCCAATATGTTGTTTTTTTTAAACTCCCTGTTTCCGCATTAAGTCAGTAAACCATTGTAAGAGTAACGGCAGCTTACAATGCTGCCACGGCTGCTCTCTACTACTACTGTTTTCTTTACATCTGCTCTTGACATCGCAGGGCAACCAGGGACAGCGCTACACGGAGGCTAGGGGGTGCTACAGCCACCATCAGAAATATGTGTCGCCCCTCCAGCATTTTATTTGATACCCCAATCGATCATGCGCCCCTTTAGCCCCGGAAGAAAAATAAAAATCCCGGAGCCGTGCATGAAGGCAACTCTATCATCAATTTCATAAACAAGGCAACTCAATGTGCTTGACACAACCAAAAGCACAATATCTAAAAAGATAAACAAACAAAGAGAGCGACTGAAGCTTCGCTATGTTTGCTTTGAAACTTGGACTCCCTAATTGAATGGACCTGCTCGACGCAATTTCTCCTCGAAGCTAGTCAAACAACTTTTGGTGTGGACCCATGTACAAAATATATGTTGACAAAAGTATTGCGACACAAACCCTGTCGTGACTGACATGCAGATGGAGTACAAATGCAGTACTAACATATGTTTGTCCACATAGTGTAGTTTTCTTCCATCTAATTAGCACGATAACAATTATGTTAGCACGTGCTATCTCGAAGGACCTCAACTGTTAACATACAACAATGAGTGGGTGAAATTTTCCTGCAGTTGAGTCACCCGGACCTTGAAGCGTACGAGTGGAATTAACCCTCGGCTCGTGTCGTCCTATACAACCCCGGTGGCTTTTTGATTTATCTTAACAATCATGTTCGTCAAAGATCACGTCCCACTTTGCCACTCGGCAAGCGCGATGAGTCAAGCCTGCTTGTGCCGCGCTCTCCATTTGAATAGAAAATAATGAATAAAAAGTGAGTCAGACAGTTATTATCATCAGATTTAACGCCCACAAAGTACAAATGAAAATCAATACAAGGTCTTAAACTGCACTTTTTTTCTCCCCCGCCCCCTCCCTCTCAAACCGGCTCTTTGAACAGACGCGGCAGACGTTTTGAAGGCATAGGTCAATAACCGCTTGAAATTGTTTTCCCGCGTCCAATGATCCGCGTCGAAATTGACGGCAGGCACGGCACGTGTGCGGCGGAGGCCTGCCTGATAAAGAGGTGTGACAGGTCGAGTGACAGTGTGATGGCTGTGAGTCCGCGGTGTCACACGAGCTGAACCCTGTGAGGGTCACTGGCTTTCACGTATGAGCTCTAAATGGAATCTGGCAGCGTGAGGAGCTCAGGCTTGGCCTGGAGCCGTGCTGGTAAAGCACAAAACTACAAGTGGGACAAATTTGAACATTTTTTCCTCCTTTACGACTCACAGTTCTTTTCCATCTCCCTTTTCGCCTTGCTTTACCTCACGTTGCAATATTCTTTTGACATGTCACACATTCAAACGTTTGCCCTTTGGCTTTTTAAATTTGTTTTCGCTTTGTCCCGCTTTGCAAGCTTTCCTGCCTGCCTGTGTATTTGCTCCACCTTTTGACACCGTCACCACTAACAGTTTAAAAGTTGAAGTTAACTTGAGACTTACTTCACTGAAGTGACTTAAGCCCACCTCTGCAGTACAAGATCTTTTTCCCTTGTGCGTGTTCCCTTACATTAAAAAATAAAAAGGTTTATGTGTACTCCAGTTTAAGTACAAGTTAAGAATAAGAACACGCCACCCCTTGTTTATGCTGAACTTGGCCTTGAATACAAGCATGTGCACCTTGGCAACACCGCACATGCATTTTGAGGGGCAGAAAATAACGAGTACTGTAGAACATAAAAATCAATACGGCACCACCTTCTCCATCATTCGGTTTCACGGGTTAAAGCACTTGATGCAAGACTTCTGCTTTACTGTAAAGTCTCACTGTGTGTGTGTGTGTGTGTGTGTGTGTGTGTGTGTGTGTGTGTGTGTGTGTGTGTGTGTGTGTGTGTGTATATGCATGTGCCCCCAAGGTATCAGTGTGCCACATTAAACTTGAAAAGTGTGTGTGTGTGTGTGTGTGTGTGTGTGTGTGTGTGTGTGTGTGTGTGAGAGAGAGAGAGAGAGATATGAATATTCATATACAATATGGGCACATGGAATCTAAAGTATGCTTCTTAAATTCTGGAAAATAATCACAATGGAACCTCCAAAGTGGAACAAGCCGTTCCGTGACGCTGGTTGTTGTAATTTAATTTTTTCCCCTTCCCCACACAGAAAACAACGTAAAGTAAATTAATGACTTTCCTGCGGATCCTTCATAGAAAAAAAAGAAGTTAGTACAGTACAGTGTCATTCCTAATGTAATTCAAATAAAGTAAAATCAATCCACCTGAGACACATGACAATACCTGTAACCACCCAGGGTCAAAATAAGCGGCTTCAGGTTGCAGTTTGCAAGTCAAAATTCTCATGTTGCGCCTCATTAAAACAGGCTCAACAGCAAAACTGAGAAGGAAGGTACCAAAAATCTTCACTGGGCTGGACTCACATGTGTGACATGGTGCAACATGCTTATGTCATGCGTGACACGTGGGAAGGAGCAGCCAGAAGCAAATTCAGCGCTGTATCGGGCCCACCAATATGCTACAGACGCTAGCCCGACTAGACCGATACAAATGTAATAAATACAATGACATCAACACAATTTTGTTTGGAAAAAACAAAAACCCAACAACTTGGTGCTACTTAACCACACCAGCTAACAAGGAACAAGGTTTGGCTAGCAAGCTAGTGGGGCTAAATACATTACAGAGTCGCTTAGTAGTCAGTATTCATCACCTTCATGGCTTCGAATAAGATGCATGTAGTTCTCACAAAGGGATTACAAGACCTAGAGTACAAAAAACAACCAAAAAGAAAAGACAGAGAAGCCATGCTAACTGCTTAGCTAAAATGGACACGCAATTGCGGAAACCAGAAGAAAGTGCATGGGTAATTTGAGTACACTTTTCATCTGGGCCTGGCTGGAACTGCATTAAAATATAGCATATCCAACAACTGCAAAATAGCAATTTAATAAGTATCTGGACAGAAAAATTATGCTCGATAACAGCTGTGACAGGACCACAATCGGAAATGGGGTACGTCAGCCAGGAGATCTGGCCTATAAAATTAAATGGATATTGATATTCATTCATTTATTCATCTTCTGAATCGCTTGATCCTCACTAGGGTCGCGGGGGGTGCTGGAGCCTATCCCAGCTGTCTCCGGGAGACACCCTGAATCGGTTGCCAGCCAATCGCAGGGCACACAGAGACGAACAACCATCCATGCCCACACTCATACCTAGGGACAATTTAGAGTGCTCAATCAGCCTGCCATGCATGTCTTTGGAATGTGGGAGGAAACCGGAGCACCCGGAGAAAACCCACGCAAGGCCGGGGAGAACATGCAAACTCCACACAGGGAGGCCGGAGCCGGAATCGAACCCGGTACCTCTGCACTGTGAAGCCGACGTGCTAACCACTGGCCTACCGGGTCACCATGGATATTGATATTGAATATTTATGGAAGTAATGTTGTTTGTTTTCACAATACAGGCCTGAGTTTTGAACTTTTGCGCGATAAATGTTCTCAAAATTAAATTACAGTCGATGCCTCTCTCTTCCTCTCCCTCTCTTTTATTTCTTTTTTTTTTATCAATTTAGCTCAGCTAAAGGACTGTACATACAGTACAACCAATTCAGAAATACTAAACTTATTTGTGTTTGAAATTGTTCCACTGAAAATGTTTGCAATGCAGTTAGCTGCTTTTCACAATATGAATTTGAAAAATTAAAACAAAACCAGGATGGCTCGGTGGTCCAGTGGTTAGCGCGTCCACCTCACAGTGCAGACATACCGGGGTCAATTCCAGCTCCGTCCTTCCTATGTGGAGTTTGCATGTTGTACCCATGCCTGCGCGGGTTTTCTCCGGGTACTCCGGTTTCCTCCCACTTTCCAAAAACATGCATGACAGGCTGATTGAACACTCAAAATTGTCCCACGGTGTGAGTGTGAGAGCGGAAGATTGTTTGTCTCTGTGTGCCCCGCGATTGGCTGGCAACCGGTTCAGGGTGTCCCCCACCTAGTGCCCCAAGTCAGTTGGGATCGGCTCCAGCATGCCCCGCGACCCTTGTAGGATAAAGCGGATCAGAAAATGGATGGATGAATGAAAACAAAACCATGTGTTATACTGTCATATTTTTGCTTTAGGTCCTTGGGATTAAAGTACAAAAAAATGTCCCTCAGAATTAGAAACTTGCTCCTCAAATGAAGTAACAAATCTCCTCAATGTTCATTGTGCAGCAACTGTCCATTTTCTTGCTGTACTCATTGACTTCTCAGATAACACAGGTTAACGCTAGCCTACCCATTTGAATTGATCTGTCACGTTCCCCATCGTCTATGAAGTAAATGTACTCAAATGCCCATCCCGCATGACACAACACTCCGGGATTGCCGTGTTCAAAGAATTCCAACCATCTACAGGAATCACGGCGTGTAAAGAAGGGTGCAAGCCCGAACCCGCAAAGTCTTATCAGTCAGACAGCGGTGTGCCGAGATGTGTGATTCATCTCCGCCTGATAGAAGCACATCCGAGGCCCGGGATTACTCTGGCAATATTTTGTTAAGTGAGAAGAGCTCAAGTGAACTGATTTCTTGCTACCCACTCCTTTTGCCTGTTGTGATTGAGCTTTGGGTTCCAGATATGACACCAACGATAGCTGTCACTCTTGTGACCGGTCGAATAAAAAAAATTGACATGTATGTTTCTAGGATGTATGACAAGCAATACAGGACCTATACAGTAGTAGTAGGCCATTTCGCTTGTATTTTGACATTTCCATTTGGTTTGTACCTGAATAAACTCCTCTCAGGGAATTTGACCGATCAAATGGAAACCATGAAAGTGGTGAGCTTTTCAGGTCTGGTCAGAGCAGAGGAAAACTTTGATAATTCACCATGAAACATCAAACACTCACACTTTAACACATTTCTATTACTTTGTAATTTCAATGGGGAAACTGGATTTGATCAACAAGTCAAATTTGTCATACAGGAAAAGAAATGTGTTCATCTAGGTACCAGTGAATTTTATTTTTTTATTTTTCTATGTTCATGTCATTTTCTTCTTCTTCTCCTTTCGGCTTGTCCCTTTTCAGGGGTTGCCACAGCGAGTCATTAATTTCCAGCTTTCCCTGTTCTCTGCAACCTCTACTCTGACTCCAACTACCTGCATGTCTTCCCTCACGGCATCCATGAATCTCCTCTTTGGCCTTCCTCTCTGTCTCCTACCTGGCAGCTCCATCTCTAACATTCTCCTACCAATGTATCCACTGTAAAATGTTTATGTCATTTTAATCGATAAAATAAATATTGATTCTGAACTGCTCCAGCTGATATAACTTTGAGGTGCGTTTTTCTGTACTATTGACGGTTACTGTAATTGCTTCATGATCGTGGTGATATTAAGAGGTGGATTAAATTGGGTTAAATCCCCACCCGGTACCAAATGCTCGGCCCTGTTCTCATGCCAGTTTTGATTGACAGCATTTTTGCAATGTTTCTAATTGTGATGTCTAGTCACATGTTACAAAGTCAACCCCGGCAAACTACATTAAAATAACTATTCCAGTTCTCTATTCCTGGGGTCAATAAACAAAATAAAGTGTGTGTTTCCCTTTAAGAAGCCCCCACCGCGCGCCCAGCGGAGGGAGGAAGTGCAGGTCTGCGAAACAGCGGCTGAGGAGAAGGGAAGGGGGGTGGAGGGGGGGAGGGTGATCCAGCCGATGACGGTTTCAAGTTCCCCCGATAGAAACTGTGCCTGATTTGTGGCCAATGTTGGAGATGTAAAAAAAAAAAAAAAAGTGAGCGAGAAAGAGAGGGAGGCGGGAGCGAGGGAGAAAGGGAGGGGAGGAGGGAGGGAGGGAGGGAGGAAAGGGGGAGGAAAACACTGAAGGGGTAGCTATGGAGATGGAGCGTTTTCCTGGCTGCTTTCTTTGACAGGTGTTGAGTGGGGCAAAAGTCTTAAAACAGAATCCAGCATGTACGCCAAAGGTAAAGGAGCCGTGGTCCCTTCCGACAGCCAAGCGCGAGAAAAGTAAGTCCGAACGTTTGTTTTCTGTGAAATCTCTCGCTTTTTTAAAGGCTGCTTTTACCTGCACGCCGCGCCGATGTGAACTTTCTCCAACTAGCTTCCGTCACAGTGAATTGACATTGTTTTAACGCACGCCTTCAAGCGCTTTAAAGGTGCGCGCGTTAAACTTTTCACTTGTTCAACGGACTTCCTGCTCGTGTTTCTTTTTTTGGGAAGTTCGCTCCCGGTGCTTGTTGTGAAGTGCTGCTCTCGCCGGAGAACCGAGCTTGACTTGCGGGGGGCTCACGTGCGGGCTTGCACGGAGGAGTCAAAAGTTTTTGTCCCGGTAAACTTTTTTTTTTTCCAGAGAGAGGAAGAGGCAGTTTTGGGACTTAATGGTGCGCTTTTGCAGGGCACCGGAGCAGACAGACTTTTTGCGGTGAAAACTGGACCGACCTCGCGGGGCTCTGGTGGCTTATCGTGCACTGAAATCACGGAGGTGTGCTTTAAAAAGACACTTGCAACCAGTCTCTTGTTCTTTTTAGAGCGCATTGGCTGTAAAACTAGATGAAAAACTTGAAATATGCACGCGAAGCTCCTTTTACTTGCAATGGTGGACTTTTTTTGCACCAGGCAACACCAACATCAGTGGGGTTCATTCATTTCATTTAACCGCCACGGGCAAGCTATGGGCCGCGGGCCACCTCCAGTCTGTTAGGGTATTTGATCCGGTTGATGCAACCTAGAAGAAAACACTTTTTTATACACATGCCTTTGAGTTTGGAAACAATGCATATTCTCAAGAAATGACATTTTCAATAACATGTGACAAATTGTTTAGAATAGATTCAAGTAAGACACTTTAAAAACATCAAGTTTGTGCATCATGCTTTCATGCTTCCATACACTGTGTGGCTCCTTCTGGTGTACACGCTTTGGCCACCGAGGGGCGGTATAAAATAAATTGCATGGCTGCCTAAATGAAAGAATGGTCATTTCTCAGTCGGCTGTAGTAATAGTTTTTTTTTCAGAGAGGGTAAAAAAAATATTCCTGAGAGTATTATTGCATTGTCTGTTTACATGTTCTTGCTCCACCACTTGTGTTTAAATATCTGTTGCAGGGTAAAAGCGCCGCAATGTCAATGCTAGTTTTTATGTCATGCATAAGGCGTTTTACATTGTGTGTTAGCATTAAGCTAATGCGCTCTTTTAAAACATAGTTCTGAGGTGTGTGTCATTTTATTTTCTTGTATGTTACGTTTTACAGTACCGTACAATGAGCAAGTTGGCTCAGTGGCGTAAGAAACAATGCGGAACTTTGTCATTAACCGAGGAACCTGGAAATTTAAATCAGGGAGCATATCCCATTTTTTTTTAACCTCAACTTGGTGTTTGCTTCCTCTCGGGACCCAAACTTATGAAATACATCACCACTACCAATATATTGTCATCAGGGTGCCACATCTGTGTCAAGTTCTTCCTCTGAGTGATGATCAGTCATGGGTGCTCATTATCACAATTCACATACAGTAATAGGTGATTGCAAAGAATTATTATAATTTGTTTTTAAGCAGCATCGTGATGGACATCACTTTTACACGGGGAGTTCTGTTCCGGCTGTGGTGAAGGTTTGGCGCCATCGTCCCTTACTAGCCTACCATTAATGCAGTAGCAAGGTCATTCATTCTTTAAAAATATAAAAGCAATCCAGTGAAAAACGGTTTGTCATTTGAGGAATATCTCACAGCGCTGTGCAAATGAGTTCATTCCGCGCTGTTTATAACCTCGACAATGTCATCATTGCCAGAAATATTCATTTGGAAAACACTTCTACACGATGAGGATAAAAATTAAATGAAAAGCAGTAAGTGTGCTTGTAACTGAGTGTGCCTTCCGATGACGTTTTCTAACACCGCGGCGGCAACCTGTTGTTTGCATGCCATTTGTAACAATCACCGGTCAGTACCGGGGTAAAACCACGGACTTCCTGGATTGTACGTTTTTAACTAATCGACTGATGGATGTCTTTTTTTTGTTGGTTTATGTGGCTTTTCACAGGCTCAAAAAGTGACACAGGATGCTGCATGTGGGACACCAACAATGTCGACAGAGTCAATAATTTATTACATGAATCAAAAAAGAAATTATTTGCACATTTGAGGTCCGGCATTCATGAACGGGAGTAAAAATTTGGGCAACCTCATCCTGCGTCAGTCGCTGAACACCCTTTTTTCTGTTATGTGCTCAGGAAATCTACGTCTAACATAAAGAGCGTGTCATCTTGTGGCATCTCGGGACCAAGTAACTCGAATAAAGTGAGGGCAGGAGCTACATTTAGTCAAGCCATAACCTTGTCTAATAGGAAAAAAATGCTTCTGCCATCCGTAAGGAGTTACAAATCTTTTTCAGTGTGCCTCACTTAGTCACCGATTTTTGCTTCACACCTAATTATGTTCTTGCTATTCGTATTGAAAATTGTCCCATGACCCAAAATGGGCCCAAATTGAAAGTGTTCAAATATATATACACAAACAAGCACAAAGGCCGCCCCACTAAGCATCAACACAAGCATTTCCTTTTATATCCGATGCCTTGTTACCTTGTTGGGTCTGAAATTGCGTCATCCCGCTCTGGATTGATGCATGTGCATGTTTTTTACACCCGCATCCCAGGTGGCCCTACGAGCAGCAGGCATGAGGTGACCCTCGAACCCACATATGATGCCTTAATATACACGTGACGTGAGCAGACGTCAAGGGTGCGTTTACACTTGTTTTACGCTTCGATGCCCCACTCCACCTGAAAGCAACAGATTGGTTGTAGGCTGATCCGCCCCCCCCCAAAGATATACATGCTCTTGTGATCACGAATGATCTTCTCGCATGTGGTCGAATCTCTGCCGCGTTTGAAACGATCGTGTAGGAGGCGGATTAATAATTCAGCTCATGAGGAATTCACGTCGGCGGAAAGGCGGCGACACGAATGTTACTGTAATGGGTAACAAAAGCCTCAGATTTGACGATAGAGCGTTGCGTGTCGCTTTGCGTTCGGATCAGCCGCGTAGGAGAAGTGTCGCGATAAATGTCATGCGCTTGTGCGAGCGTTTGAACGCCACGGATTTATTTTATGGCATTAAATACCCCGAAGCGGGCTTCTCAAACTACTTTTTAATGTCGTGGCATGTTTTTAAAAAAAATGGGAGCCGTGTTTGGTGCACACAGCACGATATGTATTTTTCGAGGTGAATTATGATTCCGATCCAATAACCGATTAATCGTCCGATTAATTAGAAAAAAATGGAATTAATAAAATATTATATTTTTAAATAATTATATTTTAGTCCTTTGACACTTGTGTCCATGTTTATAAAAAAATAAAAATAAATAAAATCTGCAAAAAAATAGCAACGAGATTGGCCGATTAATAGGTTGGGGCCTGCACAGCACACCACTTGCATTATATAACAATGTCTGTAGTGCTACCATGACTAAACTGACCTTTGAGATGCATCATCGTGCCACAGGATATCCAAATTGCCCCAAAATTTCAAATGGAAGAAGTTATCTTGACAATTCGTGTTACCGGTCACTGAACTTCTCCTTGGCATTTTCATTGTCGTGAAGACAACCAGTTGCACTTCGACTTGTGCTCTTTCACGTCCTCTGCTCAGCCCAACTCAATGTTGACCTCACATATAAGGAAATATTGAACAGGGTTCACTTTTATGATTGTCGGCTCAAGCAGATCAGCGAGGAATCATCACTACTAACACACCCCACGTGGACATAAATCTGTTCGAGACATGCGAGTACCAGGCCTTTGCACAATTTGATTGCAAGAAAATGAAAACGCTCAAATTTGGCCCGATTTGTCAGTGTGTCTGTTCTCCTAATTTATCATCTGCAAAAAAGTCCACTGAGCATGCTTTGATATTCTCACAATGCTCATTTTGGGGCCGAGGCATTGAACCACTCCTCCTGGGTAAGGCGCCCCTGCCCAGAGGGGGTCTATTTTAGGGGTGCAACTATCAAATAATTTTAGAATCAATTATGCTACTGACCAACCCCATTGCTTAATTGGACAAAATAATTTGTCATGATGAACAACAAAATGTGTATGTGAGGGTATATTATTGCCATCCTTGCGTTTCAATGCTGCTACTGGCCTGGTGAGTGACGTGGGTGTCAGCGAAAGTTGGCTGTTGTGAACTCAGGTTAGTGGCTTACTATTAGTCAGTCGAAAGCAGCTCGTGTGTGAAAGTGCTTGTGATGTTTTGTTTGTTAGCATCATTTGGAGGTCAGTGTGTGTGTGTGTGTGTGTGTGTGTGTGTGTGTGTGTGTGTGTGTGTGTGTGTGTGTGTGTTGTCCTGCAGGCCCAACAGAGGCCTCTTGCCCTCTCCGCCCTCACCTGTCTTGTCACCCTAACCTGCCCTGCAGGGCCGACACATGTTCCCTTGTAAGCGCGCCTCGGTGCGTCATCGAATTAGCTCGTATTTACATATTCATGCGGCTCTTTATATATTCACAGAGTGTAAAGGGGGCGCCAGCGGGCGCACGACCGAACAAGACTGGAGTCGTCTGTTCCCAAAGATACAAACGAAAGGAAGCCTCGCAATCCCGGTCCAAGTGCCCAATTTTGATTTCATGCCAAGTAGTTGTAAACAAAAATGTTGTAAAGACGCTATAGCAGTAATACAAATACTTGTATTGGGATTATTTGGGATAACTGCAATCATTTTTCACCATATGATTAAATACAGCAATGACTTGGTTATTCTGCCTCATAATGACGCGTGTGGCATCTATTCACACCCAAGTTGAAGTTACCAAACATGGTTCCTTACCTGCGAAAAGTGAGTCATAGTGGATCATTTAAAACGGATTTGCACTGCGGGTCCAATTCCAATTCAATGCCTCCATCTGATTTTTTTTGAGGGGATTGCGTGTCCATTTCAAGGGACACATAATGTATCGGATATGGGTGTGTTTGCAACCCATGATGTAGCGGTACACTCGGCTGACGTCGGTGCATGCAGCCTGGGTTCCCCTTCCAGTCAGTGACTGTGGAAATGTGAGAGGGAATTTTGTCGATATGTGCCCGGCAGTTGACTGGCGACCAGTCCAGGGTGTCGTTTGCCTTTCACCTGAAATCAGCTGGGATAGGCCCCAGCTCCCCATCGCCGTAAAGGGAATAAGCGGTTTAAAAAAAAAAAAAAAAGGATCGTTTCATGTCGGTAAACGATAACGCTGGCCAACAGCAAATTTTAATCCGAGGTGGCATTATGTGTCCCTAAAAGTATTTTTCACGCTGTTTTAAAATATATTTATTTCTAGCACATCGGGCTATTGAGATATGTTTTTATTTTTTTATTTTTCAGTTTGACCTATAAAAGCTATATACAGATTTTACCATGCCTTGTAATTTATAGCTATGACATTCCCCGAAAAAAATTCTACCTAACCCTTAATTCATTTGTTTTGAAATATTTTCATTATTATTATTAAAATTATTATTATGAAAATCTGATGTGCTAGAGCAAAAAAACAAAAACAAAGACAGGCTCCGAATCAGCCCCCCCAAAAAATCATTTAGAAAAGTTTGCTTGCATCGCTGCTTCAAAATCAAAACCGGAATCAACTTAAAGAACTGCAAGGCAGATATAGAAACCACTAGTCCACCGTGCTGCCTCCCGAGCATTTAATTAAATTAAACGGAGCGCAAGCCGTTCTGGGGCTTTTGTATTAATATCACCTTATTGTTCAGTCACTGGTAACTCTTTGAAATGTGCGCTGATGAATCCCGGGTGTTAATTAACGCTTCCGCACTCACTGATATCCTCGATAGCGATCAAACGTCTTCATTCTGTTTGTTTACAGACATGCTCTCGTGTGATTTGGAGATTTGTTTGGCCTTAAAGATCTTCAAGTGTAAAGTTAATCAGTTTGTTTCTTTACATCCCCCCGCTCCTCCTCCTCTGGCTCCTCCTACGTATTTACTTGCCGTTTAATGGCGGGGGTGGGGGTGGGGGGGTCTTCAGGTTTTCAATGCGCCGTTTTGACTCGGCACAGATGGCGCCGCCATCTGCATTTGAGCCTTTTGAAGACGGCATAAAGAGCTGTGCAGGAACAAGAGAAAACATTGCTGGAAAAGGGGAAAGGAACCCTTGATTTACCCCCTCTCTCGGTACCCTTCGGCTGACTACGCCGCCGTCGGGGAAAATGACAACAATCAATTAATGCTGCTACTCGTCAGCCGCCGCGGCCGCCAGTGCACGCACGTGTCAGATTGTTGCACTTGAAGTAAAGCACGCCATGTCAATATTCGATCCACGGGTCTCAAGTTATGAATCGACTTACCGAGGGCTGTCGTTCTTTTAGAGGAATGCAGAGCAGATACAAAAAAATGTGGATTTGGTGTGCACTCAGAATCGATTTTGTGGAATTTTGTATCTGGAATGGATTGCTCATTATTTGTGCCTTTCAAGCGCACTACCTGACTGCAACCAACGGAGGCGCTGATGATTCACCCAGTTACGTACCAATATGACGTCGGCTATGGGAATTTGAAATAGTAAATAGCAAAATTCTGCATATAGTTAACACCCATTGAAATACGGTGGATATAATTTTTAATATTTCACATTTTTCCAATATATTCGTTTACGATTAAAAATAGTTTACAATTTGAAATGAACTACGCATTCTCTACCACATAACTTTACACTCCAATATTGCAATCATAACAGGTATATATTCTTTATCCTCTGCGAAATACGACTAATATTACTTCAGCATCCTGAGCAGTTGTGACCATCATCTATGTATGCTAAAAGTATACTTAAATTTTTCCTCATAAAATGATGACTTTTTCTTTCCTTTTAATATAATTTTATTTTTGTAACGTGATAACCTTATTTGTAACACTGGGACTTTTATTTTTGTAGCATGGCAACATTTTCAGGAGTCATATTACAGCTTTTTAACATTATTTCCTTTCATATCAAAACTTAATTATTGTTGATTTGTTCAACTTTGCTTTTTTTCTCATTTTCATCTCATATTGCAACTTTTTTTTCGTATTAATGAAATGTAATGTATTGTAAAATTTGGACTTTTATTCTCATGTAGTAGTGCTCCATTCTTGTAACATTCTGCGTTATTGGGTTAAAATTACATGTAGATTCTTGTCATGTTGTGACTTTTTCATGGTCTAACTTTTTTTTCCCCCCCTCAAAATTGCATTTTCTTCTAATAGCTTCATACTTGTGACATTTTCCCTCATATTTCAACTTTTTCTTGTCATTGTCCATTTTTTCCCTGTAAAACTTTTTCCTCGTAAACATTTAGACTCGTAATATTACAAATGTAATTCAGGCAATTACAACTTTACTCTTGCTATTTCATGACTCTAATACTTTCCTCTCACAACATTACGACTTTTTGTCTTGTAATTTTACGACTTCATTCTCGTAGCATCTCACCCTCATAATATTACACCTATTTTATGACTTTTTTTTATTTTTGGTCTCGTTATTTTACTAATGCTCATCAGCTCATCAGCTGCTGCGGGAGGTCTTGACTGAAACCGACATTTATGGCTATATAATCTCCCGCTCATCATTCGAACTGCTTTCTCTGTCTGGCTGGGGTGGTGATGATAAACAGATGAACAAAATGATGGGGCATTTTTTTTGTCTTTTTTTGCTGCAGGTGTTCTTCCGTCGCGCAACAGTGTGGCTGTGCATGTTTGCCGCCTTATTGACACTGATTTGTTTTGACAAAGGGAGTGGCGTAACAAAGCCGAGCAAATATAAACAGCATGTGCGATGGGAATAAGCTTTAGCAGGCACGCTCCGCTGTATCACAGCATCCACGTCGCTCAGGCGCCTTCAAGTGGTACATCCATACTGCTCTTATACGATCGTCATGAATAATTAATATTCTGGAAATAATATTTTGCGATTTTATGTGGCTACACTTGGCGCGTACGGTTTAAATTATGCATGCGACACATCTTTAGTCTTTTTTTTTTCCTCTCAAAGATAATACTGTCTGTGAACAGAGGTGCTTAATCCCTCTCTTTCCCAGCACACCTCAGCTCACCCTGCTCCCGGTCGAACTGTTGAATTATTGAAACAAAGACACGAAAGTTCATTTGCTAACTGTCTGCGCTTTAGCCGCTAAGCATGGCTGAGGAGCTCTTGTCTCTGGAGGCGAGTCGAGGAAAGGGAATGCGAGGATGGGGCAGCCCGGGGAGAGGGAGGGCTAAATGTCAGGTGTGTTTCCAGGGGGACCAGGTAGTAGAGGAGAAGACTTCTTGATGTGTGGGCGAGCAACAAAGCGCTCATTCGGACCAGGAAAGAAAACCACGAAAAGAAAACCACGACTTGAGTTAGTGATACCGTGTGGAGCGCACATCAGCACTCATGCATCCAGTAGTCTCGACATTTGGGTGAACATATAGTGGAATGGAACCAAATGATTCCTCTAGCTAGCTATCTATGTATCTATCTAGCTAGCTAGCTATCTATCTATCTAGCTAGCTCTCTAGCTAGCTATCTAGCTAGCATCCTGTCTATCTATCCATCATCCATCCATCCATCCATCTGTCTTGTTCGACCAATTGCATATCATTGAAATCCCTCAAATATAAAATGTCAACCAATACTGAAAAAAAAATCGATGAATATTAAAATCAGCGGGTGCCAAACTGTGAGTATGTGGGTGTCCGCCAGACCCATACTGGAGATGTATGTGAGTAAGTATATCTGTGTTTCTTGTTATCCTGTATGTTAGCATTAACATCATAGATGTTAATGCTTTGTCACCACTGTCTATCTGTTAGAATGCTAAGGAAGTTGAGAGCTTACGATGAACATGTGCTTTTCCATCTCGTCTTCCTGAGTGACGTGTGTTATTCGTGTCGGGTTGACTGGGAAGCCATTCCAGTGTTCCTTATCCGCTTTGGAAGAAGGAGGCTGCGACCTTGAGGTTCCCTCTGACACCCACGTCTTTTCTGCACCACCTCCTCACTGCTCCTTCATCTGCCCGGCCTTCATCAGTCAGCCTGACAAAATGTCCTCACCTCTGTCCGCTTACACTTACCCGCATCTGACCGAGTAACAAAAGGTGTGCTCCCACCCTGAAGCCTGGTCTGAACGAGGGGCTCTGAATAATGTATTGCTGCTGGGGCACATGCCCATCGCCAGGGCACCGAAACCCTCAGATCACACCAGGCCCTGCTATGAAACTTTCATAGCTCCAGTCTTCTTGCGGATGGCCGTTTGTTCCCATAGACTGCAAAACAGTGCATGGGAGCAATTCACATGGCAAAAGGAGCCTCTTCTTCTCAACAGGCAATCCTTGTACATCGAGGGGGATATGTTCTCGACCCACTGCAATTTTTACAGTAGAGGCAATATTAAAAAAACAACATTCCTCACACGCTTTAAGTGTATTTCAACACACTTTTCACACACGTATTTAAAAATATTTTAACTATTACATGAAGTATACTTAAACCCTTTCAGGGACACTGGTGACTGCAGTGGACAGCTTTTCATGTTATCAGGTTACAGGGTGCATGAAAGGATTAAAACCCCATTTAAAACCCCCCCGCTGTTTTATACAATGTAGCACGGACACGATGCTGTAGTTGTGCCATTTTACTTGCTAAGCTATTCAGATAGGGCCAATTTTGCCGAGATGAATAACTTTTCTGACACCTCAACAAACTGTTTTTCTAAAACGGGACTATCTCGAGGCGTGGGCCACACTTTAGTTAGTGTTTCACTTCAAGGGCTGTTATGACTGACACCATATCAAGAAGTCAAGAATAACTGTTGATTCAACTATCCTTTAAGTTACTATCATGAGGGTTTGATAACAAAAAATGCTGAGGATATGTCTGAAATTTATTACATATGAGAATTTAAAAATTGGTAGACATTTTAGAAAGGATCGTGGAAATTGACATTTTTGAGCTGCTCTCGCGGACCACATAAAATGATGTGGTGGGCCAGATCTGGCCCTCGGGCCTTGAGTTTGACACCTTTAATCTAGAGGTATCGAGTGACTTTTGACACCCCCGTGACAGTGAAAATTGTCACAGACAAGTTAGAATGCGACGTTAGGGATTGGATTAAATACATGAAAAAATTATATATTTTTTTGGACGCACGCGCATTATGACTGTTTTATTTGTATTTTTTTTTTTAATAGGCATTACGCTCATGTCAGAAGGAAGACTGTAATCTATGATCAAATGTTTTTATCCTGAGTAAACTGTGAAAGTCTTTTCATGGGGCTTGAAACGGAGGCACCAATAGCCAGGAATGATTCATATCGCTCGACAAACAATTAGGGAGTCTTTATATGTTTCCTTTAAGGGGCACTTCATTGACAAACTGGGCCTCGAGGTATACTAGAAGTAGCTATAAACAATCTAATCTTATGAGGATTTCCTTCTCTTTAAACCATCAACCAAGATCATAAGATGACCGTCCGTCTCTACTCGTCGGCCACAATTTATTTTTATTTTTATTTTATTTTTTTAATGGACTCCAGTTTATTAATACAACACTTTACTCCTTCCGACAGCCGATGAGAGGGCCCTGCAATATGGTCCAAGCCTCGTTTGCGCTCCTTCTGCTGGAACCAATGTGCTCACAAAAGTGCTCCGCTCTACTCCTCCGAATGTGTCGTGCCAACGTCTGCCTTCACACCTCTCAGTCATGGAAGTCCAATCCCGCGCTTTTATCGACAGAGGCACAATCAGTGTCGTCTTATTATTGAGAGTTCTTTGAGTTTCATCTTTTGGAAAGTATTCGGATGCAGCAGGAATCCTTTTAAAAATGTATTTTGTATTTTTTTTTCCTCCTACCCACAAACGCAGCGTTGATATCTGGTACTCGACTGCGCTCTTCACGCCGCTCCACATTGTTGTGCTTTGCAGCGGCGTTCCGCACACCGCAGGGACGTGGCCGAGTGCCACGGAGGCTCTTTGGCCTCCGAGCTTGGAGAGCTTTACGGCGCACATTTACAACCCGTCCGTTGTGTATATGATCTTCATACTGTTAAATGTTGTTGATCCCGCCGCCCTCTCCTTGATATCGCAGGGAATGATTCTCCACCAGTGCATTTTGTTGGGCCCATTTGAATGCATCGTAGACAAATAAAATCTCATGAAAATAAAAAAAAAAAACAGTAAAACTGAAACATGCTTTTGTTTTTGTTTCTTTGTGTGTTGCAGGTTAGCTTTATACGTCTACGAGTATTTGCTGCATGTCGGCGCACAGAAATCGGCACAGACCTTCCTGTCAGAGGTAAGGCTTCACTCTCAGGTCATGCATAATGTAAACGGGTCACCCACGGAGACTTGAAGTCTTATGTAAGCTTTTTCAAATTCAATTTTTCCTTCCAAATGACGTTGGCGGTGGGATCCGATTCCTCGTCGATTTTCTTTTTCGATTCTGATTGGATGAGGCAATGAAATAATACAATTTTTCATTTCCTTTCACGCTTTAACCCTTTCGGGGACGGCGGTGTTATCAGGTTAGAGGGTGCATGAAAGGGTTAATATCTTCCAGTCCGCACTCATCATCCGGAATGTATCCTTAGGAAACAAACAAAACAAAGGCGTCAACTTACTTCTCAATGTATGCGAAGAGACCAGAAAGTGCAGTTTCTGCGTACTTTAAAAGAAATCAGAGTGCCTCAGGAAATTGTCCTACTTCTCTTGGTCCAGGGAAAATGAAATACCAAACTTTTTTTAAGCCCAATTGATCCAAAAACAAATTATTTTAATTTTCACCATTCATGCCAGGATATCAGCTCTCTTTTAATCCACCAGGTATAAATCTTTTTTTTCTTTTCCCCAGTAGACATGACACTTTGGCTACTCGCATTTGGGAATTTACTGGGCTCCTTTTGCGTTCAATTTGATCCAAAATATATTCAGACAGACAACAAAGAACGGTTCGACAAAAAAACAAAAAAAGAACATATTTGACCCAGTTTCACAAAATACCTTTCGTGCAATGATAAAAACCTGCTTTTTAGAAACGACTATCTCCAGAGGGAGTTGGGGGAACCTCGCCATAGGCACATTGGAGAGACGTGAGCATCAGAGCTGACCACCCTCGGGATGGCCAGTTTTCAGTATCCATCCATCCATTTTCTAATCCGCTTATCTTCACGAGGGTCGCGGGCGTGCTGGAGCCTATCCCAGCTGTCTTTGGGCAGTAGGCAGGGGACACCCTGAACTGATTGCCAGCCAATCGCAGCGCACACATAACCGAATGATCACACCGAGGGACAATTTAGAGTGTTCAATCAGCCTGCCATTCATTTTTTTTGGAATGTGGAGGGTAACCAGATTACCCGGAGAAAACCACACAGGTAGTGGGAGAAGATGCAAACCCCACACAGGAAGGCCACAACCGAATCGAACCCTGCACTTCTGCATTGTGAGGCAGGCGTGCTAACCAGTTGTCCGCCATCAGTTTTCATCAATTATAATTTTTCTTCTCCTCCTCGCTTGTCACAGTCACCCAGAGATAAGCCCAATCACAGCCGAGAACGAGGCGCTTTGAGCGGCCTCACCAGTCCCCGTCAGAGCGCTGGTTCTTTTTTTTTTTTTTTCCCTCACTAAACGATTCCTTGGCATCAAATTTTTTATGAAAGAACCATTTTTGGATCCCCATCACTACTCAATACTCAAATACACCATTCAAAGGTCGCACAAATCTCTTGCTTGTTGTTGCCTTGTGTACCTTTGGCATCCTGAAACCTGCAAACACGCTGACCAAAGGGTGCTAAGTAAAGAATAACATTAGTAAGCAAGAAGTCATCGATAGAGAATGCTAAAAATGCTAAAAACGTTTCATACCCAAATGAAGCCAGCCCTGTTTTCTTTCCCGATGGCCCCTTGACTCCTTGTTAATTTCACATCATGTAAACACGGCACCGCTTTAGCTCCTTGATATGATTACCCACCCTTCATTATTAGGCCTAATTTGTGATAAACGCTGTGTAATTAGATCACTTTGACGCATTGTAAGCATGTGTTGTTCGCTTTGCGCTACGACATTTAAGCGGCTCAGCCGGCCTTCTTCCACTGTCAAGCTAAATGCAACGGGCGCGTATTTGGAAAGGGTTCCTAAGCAAAATCACCGTTTGTCTGCTGGACTGATATTTGGTCCTTGAAAATGTTCAAGATCTAAAAGCGAATGCGTTACATCACCTTCCTTCGTGATAAATTCTGGTTCCTTGCTCATGATACAAAATGCGCTTTTTTTTTTGCAGCACTTGGTGTGTGCTCAAAAGTGCTCAACTTTCATTTACTTGCTTTACATCGCTGCCTTATTGCAGCTCACCTTTATTGGCCTCCGAACAGCTTGCCAAGAAAAAGTGCTCAGAAAAATCTGCATTAGTTTATGGAATTGTAAAAATCATGGAGATGGAACCACTATTAAATCAAAATGACAAAAAAAATTGTCTTGAGTGAGGACTGTCTAAAAATAAATACATAAATAAATAAACTCTCAATTATTTTTCAAATGAACACATCTTGTCTGACACCACATCAATTTATCTTCTGTCATTCTTTGCGGCATGGAAATATTCATTTATCTGTCCAGATTGCTCCAGATTTGCCAGTTGAGCTCGGCCGAAGCAATTTTTCTCTGACCGACCAATCATAGGACGGAAAAATGCTGACGTTATTGTGGGCCGGCTAGCTGGCCCTGTGAGGCAAACTTGAAATCTGACTGGTTAAATTAAAAACTCCCCTTGATTCTACACTTTGAATGACACCAGCCAGCCAGCACTACTGATTCTGAAGGCCATGGGCGGATTGGACATGGCAGCACCCTAGACTAGAAGCAGTCAAGCAAGAAACAACTGTAAACGTTCCGTACCCAAAAAACATAAATGCAGTATATGCATCATTCCACACAACAAAACGAAAATCTCGTAAATGAATCCCCCCCAACCGCTCTCCCCCCAACAATCCTTAATGACTTTCATTTTATTTGGTTTACTCCATCCGCCGAGTCGCTTTGATGTAGACATCTCAAATAGGTCTGCGTATTTGGATGACGCTGACAGTCGAGTGTACGTGTGAGTAAAAGCAGCAGCTTGACCTTTCACCACTCCCCCACTATCACGCAGTTGTAGCAGGAGCGCATAAAGTGAGTGGAGTATTAGACAAATGGTTGGGAAAAGATACACTCTGTCAGCCATCCGTATTCATCAGTTCACTTACCAGGTTTACACTCCGGCTCTTCATGAATCACCAGAGAGCGCTGCTTTTATTTCTCCCCACTTTTACTCTTCACTTGCTTTTGACTCAGATTCACCCTTCGCTGGGGATTCATTACTGAGGCGGAAGTAGCGCAACCCCTAAACAAAACGCTACACCTCCACTTATGGACTGTTTGACCCGATGACGGGGTTTTACGGCTGGCGGGTCGTCCGTAAATATCACGCGGCTAAACAAGGACATCGTTCGTTCGGGATGAAAATAAAAGTAGTTATGAAGGTGGGAGGAAAAGTTAATGACGTTCAATGAGAGCATCGGTTATCCCGGCTGGACCGCTTTGAAAGATGATTCAAGATGTTTGCTTGACTTGCGTTCAAAATAGATTTTTGGCGGATTGTTTGGAAAATGAAGTGATGATATTCGATACGCATCCGGAAACGTGTTTTGTCTGGGCCTTTCTGGATGCGGTTTGAACGTAAAAGTATCACTAAAATAATACGGATTGGGAACCAACCGATACAAATCAATACAAAAAATGTCATAGCCCCGACATGGTTATCAGTGACATTTGGGGAAATTGAGAGCGACTTCTTAGGTACAAGTTAATATGTATAAACCTTGAATCGATCACTAATCGACGACGGGGTCTTCATCATCCAGGATGAGAACGTTTATCCCGGAACAACGAAGGCAACAAAATTGAGAGCAAAATAATCATACATTTTACAGAGTAGGTGATGATCATACTTAAAGTGCATTCTTGAACATAACTTTTCTTACGGGTCCGGAACGGAATTGGACTCTCAAAACGTGAACTCAGATAAAATTGAACTAAAAGAGTTTATTCATGCAAAAATGCAAGACCGACAAAGTACAACAAAGGACGCTATTTACAATAACCAGAGAAAAACAAAACTCACTAAAAATGCTTGCAAAAGGCAAGGGGAATATGAAAAGAAATAACTCGACATTAAAAGACAAGAAGATAGCCAAAATGCGAAGGATAAACGAGACTTAGCTTAGCGACAAAAATACTTGATATAAACATTGGCAGCAGGTGTGCGCACTGGAGGGAGGGCCCTCGTCTGCCACCTGCTGGAGACACACAAGAACAGGATCGCGACATTGGTTTGCTTGAAAGTTGGATTTTTCTCGATGTTTGCCTTGAACTTTCCATTTCATGGAAGAAACAATCACACTTGGTAAGCACACAATGTAAATAAATCTAAGTACCGTATTTTAACGACCATTCGGCGCACCGTGTTGTAGGGTGCAGTCTCAGTAACGGGTGCTATTTCTGTATTTTACACATACACAAAATGCACTGTATTATTGGGCGCAGCCAGGGGTGGTAAAACATACGCCAGTTTAAACATACGGCATGCATGCACACACGCTAAAAACACGTTAGCTTGAAGCATAGCGTAGCATGCTAAGACATGCTAAAAACACGTTTTTAAAAAGGCAACGGAAGTAAAACTGAGATCGGTTGTACTTTATTTCAACATCTTACTATGTACTCACGTTTTTCGATCAATCATCACCCAAAAATCCATCAAAGTCCTCATATTCTGTATCCGAATTGAACAATTGTGCAAGTACTGTATCGGTAGTCCATAAAAAACGCCAGGTTCCCTCTCGTCACTCTCATTGCCATGTGGCACGCCCACCCTTCACTGATTGGCCGGCTGATTTCCCGCATGGCTGGCCTCTGTCACGTCCTCAATCACGGCCACTTACACGCCCACCCTTCACTGATTGGCCGGCTGCTTTCCCGCACGCCTGGTCACACTCGCGGGCCACTTACACGCCTACCGTTCACTGATTGGCTGGCTGCTTTCCCGCATGCCTGTTCACGCCCACTTCCGCCTTTTCTCTATATAAACAGCGTGTCGGCTCTCAGTCAGGATTTGGAACTCGGCTCATACACTAGACGCTCCGCATTATAAGGCGTCCTGTCCACTTTGGAGAAATTTTAAGACTTTTAATGGCGCCTTATGGTCGTGAAAATATGGTAAACCCTATTCTTTTTTAAAAAATGGGTTTGTGTCTTTAGGCAAACGACACCTCTGACGGCAACAGGTTCAAGTCATTCTGTTCAGCCGCCGTGTGCAGCTCCGGCCATGTCTCCACATTTATTGTACCCTCTCACCCACACCAAAAGAGATGTGAAAAACGTTTAGGGACCCTTTGTTGTCCCGTGTAGACTGAAGGCACGCTCAGTCGCTAGGCTCTGTCTAATGTGAGCACTATTGCTCGGGCTCTCAATTAACCTTTGATCCTCCCACGGTGATGTGCTCACATTTCGAGTACCTGTATGGGTGCACTTTCCCTGACCCAAGTACTAGTTTGTAACTACAAGCACACATCCTGTAAAACACGTAAGAAGCGATTCAATAGTCACTGTGGTTGTGAATGTTTTTTTTTTTTTCTCTATCACTGGTTGCAATTACAAATTGAGACTTTACACTGAAGCGGAGATCCGATTTGTTTTGAATGAAACTGGACACAAGATGATTCGGTTGGATGCGGTCAGACAAAGCAGTCCAATCAGTCCACGCGCTTTTCCATCAGCCACACTTCATTCCAAGATTATTGTTTAAAAGCAAGGCAAGAACTTTATTGATTTCTCCCGGTCAAATGTCGGATCAGTTGAGTGCATGTTCCTCAGTACTCAGGCTTGGCACTGTTTGCAAATCATCTTCCAACTTTCTGCACATTGTTGCTCTTTGTCGAAGCCAAAAGGCTCTCCATCCACTCCCCAGATGCTCGAGGAAGCTGGGTCAAAGTTGAGGCTGCCAAATTTCAACCAATTTTCCCGCTAATCAGTCTTGGCTCTGCAGGGATGGGAGAATTCTCTGGATTTCCCAGTGTTGGAAGATAAAGAAATGATCTCTCATGCACCTTTCCACAAATCGGGCCGGTCGGTTTTTCGCTTCAAATTAGTAGACATGGGAAACCGCGAAAACCAGGCCACAGGGAGGTTACTTGGAATCGGTCAGAATATGTCAGCAACAATGGAGGAGAATGACAGCACATTGTTTGATTTATCGGGATGTGACTAGTGCCAACAAGTACAGAGATTACTATTCCGAGGGAGACTGTGGACCACCAGAAACGTGACTGCTCCAGCAAAGTGGAGACTGTGGAGTATAACACAATCACACCCAGAGCCAAGGATGTTATTCAAGAAGAGATCACAGAAAATTGATCGCTGCAGCAAAGTGGAGACTGTGGAGTATAACACTGTAATGTCCTGAATTATGAGTGTTATTCAAGAAGAGACAAGGGGCGTAATACGGATCACTGCAGCTCAATGGAGACTCTGGAGTGCAATGGTGCATTGTCCAAAACTTAGTCTATCCGGTCAAGAGGAGACTGAGGGCAGAAAATTGGAGATGATAGAATATAACACAGCAGTGTCCCGAACTAGGTATAACATTGAAGAAGAGACTAAGGGCATAATGCACTCAAATGCAGCAAAGTGGAGACAGGGGTATACAATCATGTAGCATTGAGAGCTAAGTGTATTATTTAAGTGAATAAGTGAGTGACTGAGTGAGGGCAAAATAAAAGATGGCTGCAGCAAAGTCGAGACTGTGGAGCATAATACGGCAGTGGCCAGAGCAGACTAAGGATAGAAAATGGACAGCTGCTGGTAATTGAGGTTTGTAGAGTGACCCAATGAGTGACCGGACGTGGTTTCTGGCATCTGGTACCCGTTAGTACTTGGTTTTGCCTGTGAAAAGCGTCATTAGTCAGTAGTGGAGGCACCTTGCAGTGCGTTAAAGCGACGCAGTCGTCCTGAGCGTGCGCTGTGTGGAGCAGGTAGCCGGTCCACTATCACTCCCCGGATCTTATCTGGACGTCCGGATAGCAGCTGGAGTTCTCGCTGCTGCGTGAGTGCGGCAGAGAGCAACAGCCTCTCGGCGTGGGGGTGCCGGCGGGGAGGGGGACGGGGGACAGGGGGGGAGCCAAGATTTTTCTGTCCAACCAACTAAAGTTTGAAGGACATTAACGCTTACTGAAGTAACGCTCTTCTTCCTTGTTTCCCTCTCAGATCCGATGGGAGAAGAACATCACACTTGGCGAACCGCCGGGATTTTTACACTCGTGGTGGTGGTATGTATATATGGAGATCCTATCAAACTCTGTCAACACGCAGTCCCACATACACGGCTCACGTTACTACTGTAAGGGTGCTCATCGCGGCGGGACAGCGGAATGCGTCATGGTGGGGTTGGCGGTAATTGCAGGGAACGCCAAGTGCGTCATCTCGCATATGTTGAAGGGCTCCTTGCGTGACTGACGTTCACCGGCGCGTTGCCTTCCCTGCTTCTGCTCTTCGTTCTTGACACGGCATTGTCCGATAAATTCGCATTATTCTTGATTTCTCCAGGGCTTCTTTCTTCTTTCTTTCTTTTAACAAACGCGCCAGGTTCACTAATGCTAAGCGGCGGACAGCGTGTTCCGTTCCGTCTGTCTGGCTGGCTCGGGTCAGTGCGCTCGCAGGCTGACGCTGTTGTCCTCCGCAGGAACATGTCGCGTTTCCAGCCAGGCAGTACAGTTCGATGCAGTTTGCCACGGTGCGGCGTAACGTGTAGGCGACAGGCTGGTGGTTATGTAATTACCAAGGCAAGGCCATACCGTGTGGTCCTGCAATGAATTCAACAAAGAAGAAATTGTCGTCCTTCCTATTCCATTCCTTTTCCATTACGTCAACAAGGCAACAGATTGCTTGTCCTCGTTTGGGTCACGGTTGAGCTGGAGCCTTTCCCAGCTGACAGGTACACCCCGGAGCGGTCGCCAGCCCATTAAAAGGCATATTTAGCCCGCTAAAGCACCCCCCGCCCCCCTGGAATGTGTATTGGAAGAACTCCACACAGGAGGACAGGAGCGGAGATACGAACACCTCTCTGTGATTGTTCTGAACTCCACTTTCCATGCCGGGGTCATATTAATGCAATGGTGGAAGTCTTTGGAGAAGTTCCCATGGTTGACATCATGCGTGGTGCACATATTTTAACAATAGGGCCAAAGTGAGCAGTTTTCCTTCTTCACATCAAAGTCAGCAAAGGCTAAATTATTGGATGTCCTAAAAATATGATCTGAAGCGATTATTGTTCAGGGTGATTTATACTCTGATGCCAACAACTGCAAAAATGAAACCTGGTCAATGTTTATGATCGCATAACCCTCAGTTCTTTCACTTTTGCTTTCTTCTTCCTCCCCCGGCAGTCTGGATGGCCTGTGGCAACGATGCTTCCTCTCAAAGGGAAGTCTTTGCAGCACGACAGAAAGCGAAAAGACTCGTTATTGTCACTGAGATATCGTGATGTGTGTGGTGTGCTGTCTTGGTTACGTAACAGCAGTAAACACGCATCCGATGTTTTTCCTCATCCCGTGTGGGATTGCTGTAGACAGCATTTTTGGAGAATGAATCAACAAAGTCAAAAGATGTCTGGTTTACTGTATTGCTTTGGTAGAAGCAGAGTGGCTTTCAAAGCAATGGCGCACCCCACCCCCCCAAACGCAGCTTCCCGGTTTCATACCAAGAGCTTGACAAATCCAAGTTTTTACGCTCAAGTGGGAATGTGATGCGCTACGAGAAGGAAGTGGCCAGAAAGGGTGCACGCAAAGAGGCAGAGGAGCCAGGGAGAGCCAAGTAGACTGAATGCTCACAGCATTAGTGGCACGGGGGCAGCGAGAAGCGGAATAAGAGGTTTGACAGGAGCGCCGCTTTGTTCGGCATTCACACTCCCGCCCCGTATTGTAAACGTGCCGTTTCATTCATTCATCCTGTTTGGGTCTCTGCGTGTAGAAGGTGTTGACATGGCTCGTCGGGGTCTTGGAAGAGCTCTGCTTCACTCAGTTGGACAGTGGGAGCAACAAAAGGCAAATATACCGTGTGTGTGAATGTGTTGTGAGCGTAGCAAAGAGTGGCAGATGATTTAGGGGAGCATCAGAATCAGAATCAGAATCATCTTTATTGGCCAAGTATGTAGAACACACAAGGAATTTGTCTCCGGTATAACACGCTGCATTAGTATCATCATAAACAAGAACATGACAAATAGGTATGGAAGGACATTTCATAATGTAAGTGAACCATAGTTTCAAGCAGAGCTAAAGTGATCAGTGGTAGAATACAATACTATGACAGTTTGTACAGTTGGTGCAGAAAAACATTGAACCATTTTAGAGAGATACAATATTTGTTGTACAAGAAGAGTGACTCCGTGGCTAGAGGGAAGAAGCTGTTTAAGTGTCTGCTGGATTTGGTGCGCATGGATCTGTAGCGCCTGCCTGAGGGGAGTAGCTGGAAAAGGTGGTGGGCAGGATGCGGGGGATCCAGGAGGATTTTCCGTGCCCTTGTCTTGATTCTTGCAGTGTGCAAGTCCTCAAGAGTGGGTAGGGCGGTGCCAATGATTTTTTCCGCCGTCCTAATTGTCCGTTGAAGTCAGATTTTGTCCTTCTTTGTGGCGGCCCCAAACCAAACCGTGATGGAAGAACACGGGATTGATTCGATGACTGCCATGTAGAACTGATGTAGCACCTCCTGTGGCAGGCCATGCTTCCTCAGCAGCCTCAGGAAGTACATCCTCTGCTGGGCCCTTTTCAGGATGGAGATGGTGTTGACTTCCCAATTCATGTCCTGGGAGACTGTGATTCCCAGGAACTTGAAGGTCTCGACGGTTGACACAGGGCAGTTGGATAGTGTGAGGGGCAACTCTGGAGAAGGATGTTTCCTGAAGTCCACGATCATCTCTACAGTCTTGAGCGTGTTCAGCCCGAGGTTGTGTCGGCTGCACCAAAGCTCCAGCTGCTCCACTTGTTGTCGGTACGCAGACTCGTCGCCGTCTTTGATGAGACCGATAACCGTGGTGTCGCTCAAGTAACTTTATGAGTTTGACAGCTGGACTTGTTGAGGTGCAATCGTTTGTGTAGAGGGAGAAGAGCAGTGGAGAGAGGACACATCCCTGTGGGGTTCCAGTGCTAGTGGTGCGTGTTGATGATGTTGTCGCTCCCAGTCTCACCTGTTGTGTCCGTCGCGTCAGGAAGCTGAGGATCCACTGGCAGATCGTAGGGGACACACCGAGGTGGAGAAGTTTGGGGGTGAGGAGTTCCGGTATGATGGTGTTGAACGAGAGCTGAAATCCACAAACAGGATCCTTGCGTAGGTCCCTGTGCTGTCGAGGTGCTCGAGGATGTAGTGCAGACCTATGTTGACTGCGTCCTCCACAGACCTGTTTGCCCGGTAGGCAAACTGAAGAGGGTCCAGCAGGGGTCCGGTGACGTTCTTTAGGTGGTTCAGCACAAGGCGTTCAAAGGACTTCATGACCACAGATGTCAGAGCGACAGGCCTGTAGTCGTTCAGTTCCGATGTTGCCGATTTCTTGGGAACTGGGATGATGGTAGACTGTTTGAAGCAGGATGGGACCTCACACAGTTCCAGGGATCTGTTGAAGATTTGTGTGAAGACCGGAGCCAGCTGGTCAGCGCAGACTTTCAGGCAGGAGGGAGACACTTTGTCGGGCCCCGCAGCTTTCTTGATCTTCTGCTGCTTGAAGAGCCGTCTCACGACCTGTTCGTGGATCTGTAGTGGAGAAAAATCGGGTGGGGGGTAGATAGAGTAGTATCTGGTAGAGGTGGGTGGGTGTGGGAAATGGGGGTGTCCTTTTCAAATCGGCAGAAAAACGTGTTTAGTTCATCAGCAAGACCCTTATTGTTCACTGTTTGGGGGGATGGCGTTCTATAGTTTGTGATTGCTTTCAGGCCATTCCACACAGATGCAGAGTCGTTAGCAGAGAACTGGTTTTTCAGCCTCTCTGCATAGCTTCTCTTTGCGATGTTAATTTCCTTTGTCAATTGGTTTCGGGCGTGTTTGTACAGTGCCCGATCTCCACTTCTAAATGCGGCCTCTTTCTCTTTCCTGAGTTGCCTGAGTTTGGGAGTAAACCATGGCTTGTTATTGTTGAAGGAGCGGAAGGACTTCGTTGGTACACACATGTCCTCACAGAAACTGATGTATGATGTTACAGTGTCTGTGTATTCATCCAGTGTGCCCGTTGAAGTTTCAAAGACGCCCCAATCAGTGCAGTCTAAGCATTCTTGTAGAGCTAGCTTTGCTTCATCTGTCCATTTTTTCACAGTCTTAACAACTGGTTTAGCGCATTTGAGTTTCTGTCTGTATGTAGGTATTAAGTGGATTAAATTGTGGTCAGAAAGACCCAATGCTGCGCGGGCGATCGATTGGTATGCATTTTTGATTGTTGTATAGCAGTGGTCTAGGATGTTGCCTTCTCTGGTGAAACAGTCGATGTGCTGCTTATATCTGGGAAGTTCGCGGTTAAGATGTGCTCTATTAAAATCGCCCAAAATGATCAGGGGTGACTCTGGGTATTTTAGTTCGAGTTTGTTTACTTGTTCAGCTTGCGTTTGTATCGCCGCGTTAGCATGAGCTTGTGGCGCAATGTAAACACCGACGAGTAAAAAAAGAGGTGAACTCACGTGGCGAGTAGAATGGCTTGCAGTTGAAAGACAGCGACTCCAGGTCCGGCTGCAGTGTGCGCCGAGCCGTGACATCAGTGCACCATTCTTCGTTGATATAGAAGCAAATCCCACCACCTTTGATTTCCCTGATAGCTCCGTGTCGCGTCGGCTCGGAGAAGGCGGAAGCCGGGTAGATGTAGCGCGAATCTGGGTGGCGGTCACTGAGCCAGGTTTCAGTGAAGCAGAGCGCAGCAGAGCTTGCAAAGGTCTTGTTGGTCTTCGTGAGGAGGAGAAGCTCATCCATCTTGTTTGGCAGAGATCGTAGATTAGCAAGATGGATCGATGGGAGCGGGTTCAAATCCACGCTGCCGGAGCTAGACTAGCACGCCGCTCGCTCTCCTCCGCATCGCTTCCATACGCCGTACAGCGCCGGCGCTCCGCTCGCGATTAGCTCCGAAAAACCTTGTGGATTTTCGTGTGCTGGTGAAAAAAGTCCGAGCGTCGACTCCCCAATGCTAAGCAGCTTTTCCCTCGTGTAAGTAAGCCGCGCAGGGTCGCCAAAAACTAACGAAATGACAAAAACTGGGACAATACTAGGGAGCGTGTAACCGAGGCTGCCATACCTGTCGGCGCCTGATGACGGCGCATTCCTCCGCACCGGGCAGTGGACTGCCACCGGATTATGGGACATGTGGTGCCAGGTTCCACAGAGAGACAGAATTAATTTTTTTCAATATATATTTTATTATCAGAGTCTGAAACAAGTCTCATATTGAAAATCAGTTGCAAACATCCGCCCATGCTGTGGTAGGACTGAAACACAAACATGATGAGTTGCACTTTGAATCTTTTGGTTTTATTGGTTTATATGCCGGGCCGTCGAAAACATGAAGACATTGCTTCACGGGATAACCGGTTGGGGACTGTTGACCTCGAGTGTGCGTTTGAGTGTGTGAGTGGAGAGGAGGCTGATGATTAGCCGGGCAGGCCTTTAGAGGATACGACATAGCTAAGGGGTGTCTGTCTGGGGCGCCGCGCACCACGTGGACACGAGAACTCACGATGGGGGGAGGTGGGATCGCGGGGTTGTTGCCGGGGTCCACCCATTGGACAACAACCCCCGGGACTCCTCTCCTCTCGCAAACCTCCCCCCAAAACAAAAGCTCCAGATGGTAGGAAAGCCACCAACCTTCCACATCGCTCCCGCCCCGCCGCCCCCTCGCAACCTTTGTTTGCAGGCCTGTCCTTTGTTTGCGGAAGAGAGACCCCCGAATGGATTAACTCTTTGCATTTCAGCTTCTTTTGTGTTAAACAGCCAAATCTAAGACCCCGACCCCGCTGTCACCCTGGCCCCACCCCCCAGCCGTCGTCTCCTCAGCACCTTACTAGGCTGTTCTTCGCCGCCTCTGTGGATGCTTCCTGTAGGATGGCGTAGGGGGAGGGGGGTGCTTTAGAATACGACCGAGGAAGGGACTGGGGAGGTGTTGGGGGACTGAAGCTTTTTTAGTGGGGGGTCACTCATCCACATCTGTTGTTATGGGTGGAAGGATAAAGAAAAGCCTCAGTGAGGGCTGCAGGTGTTGATTGTGACATTAGCTCCTTCTTTATTGGCCACTGCTAGTTGTCTCCTCTTTATCCCCAAATCTATTGCTTTAACCAATTTTCAGTGGATGGCCACGGAATTGTAAACCCACTTGATCACACACACACACACACACACACACACACACACACACACACACACACACACACACACACACACACACACACACGTACACACACGTACACACACACACACACACACACACACTAATCCCCTCACAGTAACAGTATGGCACGGGAATCTCTGGGTGCCATCACTTTGTTGGCTATTTTGTTTTTGTTGGGGAAGAAGATGCGTTATTTTGTGATATTGCTTTCGAAATATCGTCTCCTCCAGCAGCCACTCTTCATAAGCATGTTTTTACATGTTGGGTATCCTTCCTCTACCAATATGTGGTACCTGCAATTTTCCTAAAGCTGATTTTCGACAAGGGGAATAGTTCATAGGGCTTGTGTGGGTGTTATCTGAATACTCTGGCTTCCTCCCACATTCCAAAAAGGTGCCCTGTGATTGTCTGCCGACAAGTTCAGAGTGTACTTGTCAAGTTACCTTGGTTCGGCTTTAGCTCACCCGCAACCCTAATGAGGACAAGCAGCATAGAAATGATTAAAACAAACAAACAAAAATAAAAACAAAACACCCTACCGTTTTCCCACAAAGGGGACACATTTCTTTTCTGTCTCTTTTGAAATTGAGTCGCCATTACCCCCTCTATTAGCTCCAGATGTGAAGGATTAGCAGAATGTTGCGTCGCTAAGCTAGCAAGGTTGTGACATATGGCGCACATGAATGTCAAACTTGTACGGAACCCTGATGTTGTGCATCACTGTTATAGCATTGTATAGTGTCAGTGTTTTACATCTGTCAACACACAAATGCGAACTTTTTGTGTACATTAACGCTGTAGGTGTATCTGCTAATCAAAAATGAGTCCTAAATTGCCACTAGAATGAAAAAAAAAATGGGTAAAAGATGAATATACCTGTGTAACAGAAATATTTACAAACCTGATCAATTTTCACATCCCGGTCTGGCTAGTTTTACTAGCTGCCTGCTAGCTAGTCACGAGCCAAAGTGGCAGACAGGATTATGGTGCATATTTGCCAAGCTGTATGCGTCTGCCTTTGTTTAGGTCCCTTATTATCGTGCAAAAACCCCATTGTAACTGTTGGCTTTGTCAGACCACGGTTAATTGCAAATAATTATCGTGATGGCATTTCATTTCAGTAATTGTCTTCTTCTGGACGTCTGGATGCTAAGCCATCTTCCTGCATCTTTTGCCGATGTGTTGGTGTTACGTTTTTTTTTTTTTCACTCCACAGCTTTGTTTCTGCTTTGAATGAAATGAAAGATGATCCGTTTATGTTTGCATCACCTTGAAAAGACAGCGGAAATGGTCTCCCCCTCCACGCAGCTCAAATAACATCGCTTTACACGACTTACTATCGAAGTAAGATGGCAAAGATTGGCTCATTAGATCGGAATGATTAGATAATTGGATAGAACTTGTACATGGAAGGGTCCGTGATTCCTTATCAAATAGCTGATGGTAATTAACTACAAATGTTGATGTAACAGATAATCTTGATCTGCGTGAAGGAAATAAAATACGCCTCACACGTGTTCATGGCGTCTGTGTGAGACCGCAAGGCCTTCCACACATCGAGCATTGTTTCAAATACAGTATCAGGTCGGTTCCTTTTAGGCACTCCTAAATCCAATCTTCTTCAAACCCAGCACCTGAAATCGTGGTTTTCTCCAAAATCCAATATACATCCCTCTTTGTGTCTCCTTCAAACATACAGAGAAGGATGCATTCAAGTTGACAAAGTACAAATAATACCAAGAGAATGAAAGTGTCAGATGATACAGAGAGACTGACAAGGAGATTCTTCAGGTCAGCTGTTCAAATGGCAATCTATACCAGACTTCAGAGGCCGGGAGATGGCAGATCACTATGCACCTTAAAATTCCCCCCAATGTGGTATTTGTTTATTTTTTTTGTCACAAACTTGAACCTCTGCGTCCCTTTTCATTTCCCGCGAGAGCTGATTGGATTTGTGATGGTCGTGCCTCCCTCGGTGCCCCGTGCCGCGTCTCCGCCGCAGCGGCAATCTCTTTAACACCAACATGAAGATATGATAATGTACACTGACTTTATTGTCATGTGGGACACGCACGCATGCACACACACACACACACACACACAGCATATGTGCTCGTCTCGCTTTGTCTTAGAGGGCACCCCTGTGCTTGCAGAGCGCCTCAGGCCACCAACTCTTTGCTTTCATCTATAAATACTCTTAACACTTCTATTTTAGTTCAGATTGTCACAAGTCTGAGAGGTTGTAGCTAAAGGTTGAAAAGTGTTGTGTTTTTTTTTTAAATGCTTTTTATTTTAGGAACTTTGATTTTGGCACCTTTTTTATTCAAATTGCCCTCAACTAACGTGTCATCAAAATGAATGGAAAGAAGCAGTGTTCAGAAATCGAGGGAAACGTTTGAGGTGGAATATATAATCTCTTCTGGGAAGCTGCTTGAACATCGATTTCTTCCAATTTTTAGATAGAACCAATTCCGGAGTCAGATTGTGGCCATCATTAAAAACCTCTATTCACTGCACGGGGAAAATGTTAGAGGACACACTGCCGACATCAAATGTGCAAATAAACAACCAAGTGCTGTCTGTCCAATCAAATTTCAAATTTGTCATCCTGTTTCTACGAGCTAGCCATTATTTAGAATTCCACATTGTTTAACAAAAACAATTTGCATAGATTTACCTTGGCAACGTCAACTTGGTTCATGTTAACAAACAATGCAAAGGCTAATGATTAGCATCAAAGTCACGGCGTAGTAACGCTTTAAAGCAACAGATATTTGAACACAAATGATGAAACAACACACGTGGACAGTTAATATAAAAATACGTTATCGATCCAAGATACTCATGTTCTTAGTATATGTATATCTTTTTTCAAGAGTAAGTGTTAAAAGGGTTTCAAAATGGCTGACAATGATTAAGTGTAATCTCAGTTCTGTCGAAGCCTCTTGCTGGCCTCTTCCGTTTTCTGTACACGATTTATTTGGAAAATTTTTTTTGGGGGGGGTGCAGCACAACCAATTTCCCCACCTCAAGAGTTGAACATTGAAGATCAATTGGACAAGAATGAAACCGACTTGGCAGGTACTTGATCTTGGTGTAGTCATTAAGGGCCCGTTAAGAGCAGGACCCCTCTTGGCCCCCTCAGAGACTTTTGGGATTGGTGCTAATAAACGTAATATCGCTTTGGCTGATTGGACACTAAGTAACACGAGTGCAGCTGATTGGTCGATATTGCGGCTTGTAAAGGGCAGGAAGGGTGGGACATTTGGTGACCCATTTCTGCTTCCTGTCTGGGGACTTTATCTGATTTAATTCTTGAGTCTTTTTTTTCCACGTTTAGTTGGAACATCAATTGCATTTTTTCATTGCAATTTTCTTTTTTATTCTGCCCAATTATAGGTACTTTGAGCAAGAGGTACCTAAATTGGTGGTCAGCCAATCACAGGGCACACATAAAGATCAAAAAGCAATCACATTGACGTCCAATGAAGCTAAAATATGTTTCTGGAATGTGAGAGGATGTCAGAGTAACTGGAGATAACCGACGCCGCCACGGGGTGAACATGCAAACGTCACACGGAAAGGCCGCAGCAGAGAACACAGAACCTGAGAACTGTGAGGCAAATGTGCTAACCACTAGGACATTGCTACCCAATTGTTGTATTTATGGATGGTTGATTAAAAAAAAGAAAATAAAATCATGTGTGCATAGTGCAGCACTTTCTCGGTGCCTTTTGGGATACAATCTGTGGCCGTTTGTTCATCCATCCATTACCTGCAACCGCTTATCCTCACGAGGGTCGCAGGGCCATTCGTTCTGTCAAAGCCAATTTTTCTTTTGCCCTTTGCAAAATATCAAGTCAAGTCTGTTGACGAACTTCTCGGGACTTACCAAGATCACTATTTTGAGACCAAGTCCAAATCGAACTACATTTGAGTACTTTCCAATACCATTACCGAGTACCAATCCATTCTTTTGAATGAAAACAACTTGTTATGGTTGACGTAGTCTCGATAACTCATGGCAGTTATGCGGTGCCCCTGACGTAAAAGTACAAAGGAGTCCACGAGCGTGTATTCATTACAAAATAAAGTCAGTTAAAAAGAAATACAAGAGTACTTCTGGAATACACCACACGTTATAAAACGGTGTCAGAACAACTGAAGTGATCCCACCCTCGCTTTACGCGTGCTATCACATTAGCTTCGATCACAGTTATGAAATTCACTTAAACGCTACATCCAAAGGCTTTCTCGCTCCCCGGTGTGCGGAGGAATTGTTTATTTTCAGCTTTATGTCTTATCTTCGCCCATTGCCATTTTATTAAGTGCATGATACAATATCTGCAGAGCCTCTCGGATGCGTTCTGCTCGTACTTCAACGTGTGTCTGTTTGCATGAAGGGAACATGAAACTCTGATTGCACTTAATAAATAAGCCTAAGAAGACACTGACAAGCGCGTCCCAGTGCGGCGGATGAGCGTCTTTTATTTGGGCTGCTATATTAATCTCTGCTTTTTATGTGCACGTAACAAAAAGGTACACTGGAGCGTGAACCTGTCCCACTTTGTTTGGTTGTCAAAGTGACACACAAAGGAGGGTGGCGGGGTAGGGGGGGGGGGTAACACAAAGCCTCGATGAATCACAGCGTTATTGTCACAATGCTTTCTAGTCTATCTGCGATTAGATGACATAAAGCACATATGAGCATGTTTTTCAATGTTGAACATCCCTCTTCTCCTGTGTGCCTAGCGTATTCTGGGATCTGTACTGCGCCGCCCCGGACCGGAGGGAGACATGCGAACATTCCAGCGAGGCCAAGGCCTTCCACGATTATGTGAGTCAACCAAAACACTTCGTATCAAGCTTGTCAATCACCAGAGTTGAGGGGAGGGGGGGATCGTGGGGCGTCTCTCATGCTGATGTGAGGTGTTACAGTCTGCTTTTCTGCGGTTATGCTGCTGGTTTCTGTTTAGGGGAGAAATCTGCCTGGGAATGCTGTGTTTTTATTTCACGGGGAAGCCTGGAGACGTCCAGCTTTGAATAATTGAGTGTGTTCGTGCCAGTGTATCATTTTTCACATGATTAGGTATCACTCTCTGTGGTTAGCCAAAAGTGCATACGGACCAACATTTGACAATAAGCCAGAATGCAAATGCTAATGCCAGGATTCCTGTTGGAATTGCAGTTTTTGATGAATGAATCCTCGTTTCCGGGGGTCTCAACATATTGCCCTTTGGAACAAATATCGTCAAGAAAGGCCCGAAAAGTCACAGATTTTAGTAAGCGCGTGTATCCTCGTTAAAACTCATATTGTGGAAAGCTAGGGAAAAAATAATTACCCTGCAACATCAGTTCCAATAATTAACATCAAATTTGGTTGGCATGTCTATCATGAAAAGACACGTGAAAAATCCTGAAGGATCCTCGCCTGAAATGAAACAAGTCGTCAGCTATTTTGGGAAATTTTCAAGCTGGAACTTTGACAAATGAGCACAAATTGTAAGTAGGCATCCTACACAGACATGAGCCCAAAGGCGGCTGACCTGGACAATCAACCCCACAAAAAAAAATCCCACAAAAACCCAAACAAAGTCCGTTCTGTGCCTGCTTTACTAATTCATACACAGGCACAGATAAAATTCCAAGTGAAGTTAAGTATTATTGTTAATCACAATAGATATACTCTACAGTGCATATTCTTTTTTTTGTGCTGCTTAGCAACGTTCGCGGCCAGCAGAATCTGGCTGTGCATGACGTTGAAGTCGGATGGTCATTTCGAGAATTTGTTCTGAAGAGGGTGTGAGGAATTTTAGACTAATTGACCTTCTGAAGTACGTTTCATTGAGCAACATGAAATTTGGTAGGTGTGTGTATCATGAGTAGACCCACAAAAACGCCTCAAGAATCCATGTCAGAAAACACACAGGAGGTTTGTTATTATGGTTTGAAGTGTCTAATTTTTTCCGAAATCCGAGTTTTTGTCATAGCGTGTGGTCCGAGCGTGAGAGCAAAAATGTTTGCAGACAAAACCGAAATGACTTTGTGACCGTGGCACATAGTCTGAAATGGCACAAAATCCACCGCTGATACAGTCCCGTACGCGTTTCGGGTAACCACAGTCGCTCAGACGCGTTACCTCTGCACTTCCTCAAATGATGACCCCTGAACTCTCGGCTCTGAGAGGAAACGTCGTCCCCTGATGAAAGGTCACGCCGCGGCCAGCCTTATTTATTGGTCCACGAAAGGTCAAGGCACATAAAGGTTGATCACACAAGAACATTAGCACTCGGACACACACAACGCATTTGCACATAAAGTATGTTTAAAAGGCTTTGGTAACGCTGGCTGTAGGGGACAGGGCTGGGGGTCGGGGGGGTGATAAAAGGTCAGGGTCTCTGGCCCCCTTGACCTTATCATCTTCTGAAGAGTTGAGATGGTCAATCCAGTCGCACTTGCACACACACGACCCACATTTCCTGCGGAGCTGTCTGATCAAATCGAGTATGTGTGACTTTCTTTGTGCTTCGAGCTCATTGTATTGCCCCGAAGACCTTTTCACTCCCTTTAAAAGGCATCTGCACTTTAATTTGATCGGAGCTCTATCCTATATAATCGACCACACAATTGACCTGAGATAAAACGTATGTACTTACATGTCAGCATTATTCCAGCATGAACCACATTTCCTTGACTGTGGGGTGACAAAGGAGAATCTTTCGACATCTTTCAATTTGAAAAATAATGTTGTGGGAATTGTCAACTCTGATCTCAAGGGCATTTTGGATGACCTTAACCTAAATAATTTGTATCAGGAATATATAATGGTGTGTAATTGCGATTGGTTGACGACCAGTCCATAGTATATCTCGCTCCAACTCACTCATAATCCGTATGAGGATAAGCACGATAGAAACACTATAGCGCAGTGGTCTGGAGGGAACGTGCTCAACATGGATGGAAATTGTGTTACGACAGAGTTTGGTCTGAACAATTAGTCATGGATGAGTGGAAAGAAATCATCCAACATCTTCTAGAAAGTCATTTTCTTCTATTTTCTCTCCTCGTTGATGTAAATGTAATGGTCAAGTGTCCAATACTTTTGTAATGGCGTGGCTCCATTTGTTGTTTCACCATGATTATGAATCGAACCAAATCACTCAGATGCCACAATTGGTAACATGATTAGCATTAGCTCACTAGTCGTCAGTCCATGCAAATGAGGCTGCTGAGTGGGTTGGCTGCTCCCTTTACCTGAAACGGATTACGGCTGCTATTTTTATCCTTCACCTTCCATTCAAGTGCTCTGAGCCCAGAGGCAGTCAAACCCTTGCATGACACTTGACAACACAACATATTACATTTGTTGTGCATGTCGTGTGTGTGTGTGTGTGTGTGTGTGTGTGTGTGTGTGTGTGTGTGTGTGTGTGTGTGTAGGCGCCAGCTGACACGTTTTTGTGTGTGTGTGCACGTGTTGGACCACCATAAGATTAATTACATGGTTAATTAAACCTAGTAGTTAATTAAGTCTGACAACTGTGTCTAATGAATCTAAATGCCATATAATTTGCTCCACCTTTCTCCAGTGGTAGGCCAGCTGGATACCTGCACGTCAACGCTTAAATGACGGCTGAGTTGGCCGAAGTTGAACGTCCGCGGGCCTTACAGAGGTGTGTTCGAAAGCCGGCAGTGTATTAGCGCTGAAATGTGGACGTACGCCATGCGGCTATTGGAATAAATGGCAGTCTAGAGGAGTTCAAGGATGCGGGCAATGATGCTTGAGCTTTGACCTGACTGAAGTTGAGGAAGTCAGTTGAGGAGCGAGCTGGCTGACTGAGTGGGCTGGAAGAGTAAGAACTAGTTGCTGGCCTTCAGTTTATTCGCACTGATCCATCTCCGAGGTTAGAAATGAGCCAGCACCTCAGGGCTGCACGTTCAACTATGTACTTTTGAGCAAATTCTTGAACCTTTAACCCAAGCGTCAGTCCACAGTGGAATCTATGGATCTTGTTCGGTGACGCCAGTCGTCTTTCAAAGCAAAATTTTCTACTGAACTCAATTATATTTGGAATATGCGAGCGCCAGTCTGGGGTGTACCACACCTCTCACTCGTAGTCAATTGGGATAGGCTCCGGTGCACCCTAATGTGGACAAAAACTGTAGAAAATTGATGGATGGATATATAGTATTAGTAATGACCTCTTAAAACCTGAAGAGGACTAATAATCTCACTTGAAGTATAAATTGGAATCAACTGCGCATGTCACAATCCAAACCCAGTCAGGTTACTTGATTTGGAGTATCGTTTGATACCCACTCTGAACTGATGCCTCGGATAACTATTTCTCTACCTAATTACGTAGCTAGCTACCTAGCTCGCTAGCTACCTATCTTGCTAGCTACCTAACTGCCTAGCTATCTAGCTACCTAGCATCATATCTATCTATCTATCTATCTATCTATCTATCTATCTATCTATCTATCTATCTATCTATCTATCTATCTATCTATCTATCTATCTATCTATCTATCTATCTATCTATCTATCTATCTATCTATCTATCTATCTATCTATCTATCTATCTATCTATCTATCTATCTATCTAAAGCTTTGGGCACAGAATGCTACATGAAGTCAGTTAATTCTAAATAAAAATTAGATATTAATTTTCGGCTGATCAATACAAAATTACGTGACCGGACATAATTGACCATATCGAGACAACTCGAGTATCCACTACTAATGTAATGTAAAACACACTTGTATTACACTTGACATTTTGGTCATGGATATTGTAGCAAACCAGTCACCAGCTAGCTCGGGAAGCTAATGTGGCAGTCGGCTTCATCCCATTCAAATGGAAATTCACCAGAGCAAGCTGGTCAGATAATGGTGTCCTGAGCCTTGGTGAAGAAGTATGTGGCTCACTGCCCAAACTTATACTTGTATGCCCTGTTCCATAATCTAATACTGTACTTGGTTCTTCTTCTTCTTCTCTGACTACTGTTGCAAAAAAGCCAAAAAAGTGAATCATTTGATAGTGTCTGAAATGAGGTCTTGTGATTTGCACTTAGTTCACTGTAATGGCAGTGCCACACAAAAAAATGTGTTCAATTTAGAAGGCTCCACATGTCAGTAAACCGCACAGACCCAAGAAGCATGCACAGACTACCGCGACCGTTGCCGATTGTGCGACGCAGAAGGAGAACTGTCAGGGTCGATGCCGTTTGAGTCCCTGGGGTGACAAGGGGTCTGTCTGTCTCTGATTAACTCGGGCTCGCCGGCCCCCGCGGACTGAGTGGCCCGATCAAGCCTCACTTGCGGCCCCTTGCTGATAACAGCCCCCTTGCCCCCCCCACCCCCCCTCATGGCAAAGTGAAAAACAACACAACTCCCAGGAGGGGTCACGCGCGCGCACTCCGCCCGCCACATGTGGAAAATTCATCAAGATTGTTTGGAGATGGGCAGAACAGTGTGGAAGAGTGGTTCACAGTTCTGAGGTTTGGGTTCGAATCTCCTCTCCGGTATACCAAAGTGGGACAGACTCTAGCTCACCCGTGATCCTCATGAGGGTGAACGCTATTGAAAATGAAGCAGTAGTCCTTTATGGGCCTGTTATCATTGTTTAAAAAAAAAAAAAAAAAAAAAAAAATTATAATATATATATATATATATATATATAGAGCTATGTGCGGCATAGGTGACATTTAGTCATTGTGTTCTGGAATTTATTTGGTTGCTTGGCAACAGCGTTTTGGCTGTATTTTGCCGTTTTGGAAAGCATATCTTGCTCGACTGTGCCCCACCAGACCCCTTTGACGTTTTGGACCCTCCAGTTTGGAAAGATAATGGAATACGAAGTGCTAATCCTCAGATTTGGGGATGGGTTGACAGTTAATCCAGGGGAATGTGCTCGGATTGGAGGCCTGGCCACGCTCCCGGAACCCCTGGAAAGTCCTTGTGTTGTCATGCTGTAACAATGTAGCCACGATGGTATGCAAATGACAACGCACACACAAAGTATGCACAGTATTGTTTTCATAAAGAGCTTCAAGGAGGCATACTGTCCATTTTTCTCTCCCCACAATTTTAAACCGTTCCAACGTGTTTGGCAAAACCTCGATACAGGGTTGGTTGTTATTTAAATTAGCCCGTTGCCCATCCCTGATTTACAAAACAACCAAATAAATTTGCCTCAGCAAAGTCCACTTCATGCAAACAAGCAATGCAGAACAACAAAGATCGGAAAATATTTGTCTTTTGGGAAGCTGCAATTTATTTATTAATTTCTAAGGGGAAAGATGATTTGAGTTTTGGCTTGAAGAGCCTGCTCATGGAATAAAATTCAACCTGTTTCTCAAGGCACCACTGTACCTTTCTTCAAGTGGCCTCTCTTGTTGTATTGAGTACCGTTGTCTTTCCATCAATCTGCCGCCTTCTTCGTTTTTAATCACCTTCACTTTCCCAGAAGAGAACAGACTCATCTTTTGTACTCATCTTTTCCGGAATCCTTCAAAATCACTTTGATTACGGCAACGTGGACACGGATGATTAAAAGACATCGAAGGACGCAACCATTTACGCTCACCTTAAAGCAGACGGAAGAATGGCGCTCTCCGTGACGCTTGCTTCTAATGACGAGACAAGCCGTCTTTCCGGGAGCGCCGCGCTTGTTGTCTTGTTGTCGCAGACGTTTCGCTCGGGCTCAGCCAGGGGTCGCGACCCTGAACATCTGCGTTCCGTGCCCATCCGAGGTCAGGGCCCCGCGGATGCGGCGCCGACTTTTACACCGCAAGTGCGTCACTGACACGGTGGCGCGGAGAACTGACATGAGAAGGGGTGAGGTGCAAGGTCATAATCTGATATTAGCGTCCAGAAATAGACGCTTAAGACCTTGTTCGCATTTGTGGAATGTAATCCTGAAGTCATAATCTATTAAAGCGTCAGGAAGAAATATTGGATTTTTTTTCCCCTGGTCTACGTGTGAAGTGTGATTCGCTTTTAAGCCTGGTGTGCGGCAAAGTTAATCGAAACGCTGCACAGAATGTGGGATAGCATTGTTAGCACTGTGGCTAATGCTAACACAAAGTGGTTTGTTTGGTTTTCGTTGAAATTTCTTTGTCAGCAATGGTGAGGAGGAAGTTATTTTAACGAGAATGGAGAGTCCTGATCAAGATTAGCGCAGTCACTCATCGTTTACAGTCTTCAAACTGCAATTTGACATTTATTTTTGACTCGTGCATTTTTCACTGGGGAAGCGAAAAGGGTCTTGCCCAGCTTGTGTGTGAAATTCAGGATTGCAAACTACAGTAATGACTCAAAGATCCCTGGAGATGACAGCATTCCTTTTTCGAATAAGCTTGTTTTCTCCACTTTTTGGTCAGAAACTGGCATTTTTGGGGTGAATCCATCCTTGTGTTCTACTGCTGGAGTGGAAAGAAAAGCTAGAAACGTCAGTTTTTTTTTTTTGCTGGTGAAAGAGGAGAGTCTATTTTTTTTGTTTTTGTACTGTAGGTTCAGTGCTTGTATTGTTAGCGAACATAATGTTCTGTTGAAAGTACATAATATTCCAAATGCTCAAGAACACAAGCAGTGAGTGATTTAATATTGGAGAATATACTTCAGGTTCCCGTTCCCATGTTCTTCATTTTTTTTTGTGATCAAATATTTATGTAGATTAAAAAAAAATGCATTAGAATAATCGCTCAAAAACAAAAATACACCTAAATGTGCTATATGTATTTATACATATTTTTTATTTATCTATCATCTTTTGCCCTACCCACACCTTGGACAATTCAATGAAACCGAGCCCTAATTATTTTTACAGAACAAAATGAAATCATAACCTTGTTCCATTCTGTTTCACCGGCAGCCCGAATGTCAAATTGTCGAGGAGTCGTGCCATAGGAGAGGTCTACGTGGGTGTCAATCAGCTCCCCACAGCTCATGTCATGTTCGAACGGGCTCGAGTTCGCATCGCCGATGCCAAGCTGTTCGTTCTTCTTTATGTCCCACGTCGGCTACGCCAAGCAGTACACTAGCGCTTGTAAATTAAGATGAAAAACGATAACGATGATGGGACGGCTGGAGGTGCGCAGTGGGCCGTTGCCAGGGGACGTTTTGGGAGGGTTATACATTTGTCAGGCTGTATCACAGTAACAGGTGGCACAGGGGGAGGAGCCGCACTCTGTAAACAAGCTTGATGGCCTGGCCTTTGTGTGTTTGTGCCTGCACGTTTTCCAGGTTGCTGCTCCAGGTGCGGCGTGCTCAGACCTCCTCTTCTCTTTCTTTGTCCCTTTTTTGGGGGGCAGAATTTACTCATCCATTCCTTTTTCCTGCTTCCATTGCTCACCTCCAGCAACGCATCACCCCCCCTCCCCCACGCTGCTCTGCCTTTTCTTTCGTCTCTCTTCTGCGTTCCCTCCCCTCCGCACCCCCCCACCCCCACCACCGCCCGCCTGCCCGCCTGCCTCCCCTCTCACAAGAGATTGATTGGGTAATCTGGCTGGGTGCCAGCAGTGCCCGCTTTCTTGCTCGGGGGAAGGAGAGAAGCGGGGGCGACATGACGACATGCTGGAATAATAATAACATCCATAATGTAAGCAGAGTAGGGTTTTTTTTTCTTTGGATGGCGGGCTGAGGGAGTGGAAGAGAGAAGGAGTAGAGGAATGGAGTTGGCAGAGCGATATCTTCTTCTTCTTCTTGGACGTTGTTGCTTTAAGTGCTGCCTACACACCGTTTTCCATCACCTTTCAAGTTTCCCTCCCCCTCCCATACATCCTCGGTATGTCCCATGCAGGCCTTTTTCTCTTTGTGGTTTATCGCTGTCCCTTTTAAGGCCAGGCGGCATCCTACGTGTGCGTCTGCGTGTACAGCTTTATGTATCCGAGGCGCGCACCAAAGTGCTGCCCTCAAGCTTCGTGCGTGTGTTTGCAGCCGGAGGTCCGCGAGTGACAGAAGCAGAAGATCAAATATTGTTTATGATTCCCTCCAGCCGAAGGTTGATTGTGGTCCGGCTTAAAGTGGCCATAAAGCATTTGATCCCCGACTCGGGGTGGCGTGTGAGCTCCTCTGGATGCTTGTTTGACAGACGTGGACAGAAGGAGGCTTCAAAGTGAGGCAATGGGTGGCAAAGGCGGCAGGGGCATAAAAGAAAATACCACGGAAGCGCTATTGCGGAACATACTTCAGGATGATTTCAAAATGATTAGCCCCTTGTGAAAGTATGAATCAAATTCAGTCCAAGTTCAAACGATTCCCAGCAAAGACGGTAGAATGCACTTTGTTACTGCTGTACTTGTGTTTTGTTACAGTTGTTACTGTATATTTGATTGACAGTATAATTAAATACCGTATTATCGTAGGTTAGTGAGAAACTGTGATATGTTCCATCTTAGGTTAGGGCTGCACAATTAATCAAAATGTAATCGCAATTTTGATTTTGGCTTCTCGCGATCATAAAAATCTGACAATCAAAGAAAATGTGGCAAAAGTCGTGCCGTGTGTTTGCAAGTTCCCGACGTGGTGAAAGCACCCTGAATTCACCGTGTGTGACAAATGTTATTCTGCAGTCCCTGAGCGCTCTTTAAGAAGCTTAATGACACCCCTGTTAACATTAAAACTAAACACAAGGGCAAAAAGAATGACTTACATTGGATATTTAAACACAACACATATTTTGTTTTAGAAACAGCGACATTGCTAATGCATTCCATTGACAAGCTAGGAGAAAATTAGCATCTAATTCTGGTCGTGACATTCCTTCAAATAACGAATAATCATACTTCACACTGGTCAAATTCTGTGAAAGCCAAAGCAGTATTTCCCATAGGAAATAATGTAAATACAATCAATCCGTTCCATACACCCAAACAAAAATACATTTTGAGACTAACTATCGTTTTCCATGCAGAACGCAGTCTAAAATATATGTGTGGTGAAGTGGAAGGAACGTTTAACATCACTCGTACCTTTCGTCTTGATGACATGTGGAAGATGATTTGGAACAAGCAGCAAGGTAGGCTTTTGTTAGCAACAGCACACAAGCATTCTATTAATTAATGACTAATAGTCATCATCATATTGCGTTTCTTGTTCATCACTGGTAAATTGTGGTGGTATCACCCAAAAAAAAAGGCAAAGTACTGTAATGCCCTTCAATAACGGAGAGAAGGATGCACGCAGTCGCTGATTCAATTTGTCGCTTTTTTAATAAACAAAATAAGCAATAAACACACGCATTCAAAGGAGTTGCTGTTAGCCACAACTCACGCTCATGCGCTCTACACTCAGACTCACTACCGGAGCCAATATTCCCCCAACCTGGCCCCTCCCCTTTCTATGACGTCACACGAATACAAGAAACGGATATTACAGTACACTTGTGGAGTTTATCCCTCAGAAAGCAAAAGAGCAAGTTTGGGAAAAGCAGGAATGAGGGTGCAACCACGGGAAGAAGGAGGCGTGTTCCGTTAGCTGTGTCGCCTGCCAGCACGGGTGAAGCTATTCCGCAAGGCACAGCTTTGACTTCGCCTCCCCCTCACAAGCCAGTCCATTTTAATTCCTCTAACCCAGTTACCCACGAATGCCCTCGTAGTTGCAACATCATCATACATGAAATTTGAATAAATGCGTTAAATGAATACTACCTGCTGGGAAGTGGTGTAACAGCGCAGTGGCCCATTTGTTTACCTCCGTTCTCTTTTGGGTTATGTTGTTAGTAGGAAAAGATCATTCTTTTTTTTCTCTTTTATGTCTTTGCGCCTACATGTCTTGCATTCTGGTAAGTGGCTGCAAATATGCAGCACATGAAGTATTAGACGCACCTCTTAGTGTGACGCAATGCAGGTCTCGAAAGTACGCCGCGGCATACTAACATATTACACTTGTGCCTTGGCTTTGAGTGATCCACATTTTTGGGGATACACATGCTGAATGGTGGCTGGCTGCACAATATGCGGCAGATATTTAACGATTCTTCAAATTTAAAAAAAAAAAAGAGAGGCCAAATGCTTGCTTCAAGCTGTTTATTGACATCCACAGCTGATCAAACCACGCAAAATGCAAAACACCACAGACATGCTAATGAGACGAGCATCAGTGTGGCAGTAGTTATGACGCTGAAAGCAACAGATATTGACACAAACGACTCAACAGCTAAGGTTATTGTACTTCATGGAAACAACCGAAATAACTGATGCAAATTGGGGGAAAACAAATCTTGAGTGCTTTTTGAATGATCAATAACTGACCACATTTTACGTTTATGAAACCAACTACACCTTATGAATGAGCTGTTGGGGTTGATTTTAAATGTTTTTATTTTGGTATTATTGTACCGTCATACAGACGAAAAAGAAGGTTGAACAGTGTTTTGGGGAACTGTAGTGTTCTTTTACTTCACTACACACTACTTTTTATTTTTACTCTTGCACTGTACTCTACTGTATATATAAAAAGGTAGGGATGAATGAGTACTGATACCACTAACAAACTAATAAAAACTAACAAACCCGCTGAAAAAAAAACTCATGAATTAAAACTAACCTAATTTAAAAAACAGAACGTGAATAAAACATAACTGTAATGAAAAATCCCAAATTATTATAACTCTCGCACCACATGTAGGCTGATGTAACAACTCCCGCAGGCATATATTCTTTATCCTCTGTGAAACCGTTTATTTTAGTTTTATGTACTGCACGTTTATATTATACTGCCACCTGGTGGCCAAGGCTTCCACAATTTCAAAGAGCATTGAAACATGAAATCATGACACACTGAATGTTCAAATATTTAAGGTCTATTTGATAATGTTATAATTGTATGTTTTTGTGTGTGTGTGTGTGTTTTTTTATGTTTTTGTTTTTATGAAGTACAAAAATGCAGATGGCTATTTCTGTTTGTGTTTTTATTTTTTTGCTGACACTACAAGCTTAGTCACGGAATGAATTAAATCTGACGTCAAGCTACCACTTCACTTGTCTGTCCATCAAACCACAAAGCATTTTAACATTCCTAACTGTCATATAAGGTTCGACCACTGTTAAATCATGTTAAATGAAAGTAAACTAAAGTGGGGGTAAGTTTGAGGTGGGCCCTTCCATGCCGAAGCGGCATGTGTCTGTGGCATGTCATCCGTGGCGTTTCTCCAGCCAAGCCCGCATTTCCTGTCTTGGCTCAGCGACACACGATGAGGCGCACGAGGCTGAGCCGCACTGGCTTGAACTCTGCTTAGATAACTTTTTGGGGAGAGGCCACAAGAACCTGGCATGAGGTTATTATCCCCGAGCTAACGACACTTTCGGCCTCTTGTACTTCTAAGTAAATTTCAAGGACGTGGGGCGGTGGGGATACGCTGCTCTTTTCCGGCCGCCCCGGCTTCCTGCTTTCTTTTGTGAGGACCAGCAGCTCGGAGTAGCACTCCAGTTCTGCTGTTCCTCATTAGCTCTGAAACACTGACGACCGCTCCGAGAATTGTCAGGCTGGTCCCCGGGAGACTTTCAAACTCGTTGAATCGCTGCATTGAAGCTGCCACAGTGAGCGGAGCTGGAGAACATTTTGGATAATTTCAGTATTTAGACTGCTGAGGAAGTTAATCCCTTTAGGTAAACTCAAGAAAAGTCGAACAGGATATAATAGCTTTGTGTTTAGAAGCTGGTGAAGCTGCATGTGGTACATCAGCCGTGGTTATTTTTGCTGAGCTGTGTACTTACGAGTGACCCGAGCCATTGCGCAGCCTATTTTTTAATTTTTTTTATTTGCGTCTTGCGTTGCAAGCAAAAAAGCCCAGTTACAACCGGTGGCAGTGAGCTTCTCAGCAGCCGCAGTTTGACAGATAGTAAACAAGTGCTTGCGTCAAGCTGTTTATTGCCATTTCCAGTATTTCAGTTTTTTTTTTTTGTAAACCTAAACACAAAGCCAGGAGATTACACATTGCATATTCCTCTGCTAGCTTAAAGCTAACACTCAATGCAAAATTCCATAGACCGGCTAACGAAACTGGCATTAGTGACAAATGAGTCAGTCACGGGTAGGCAAGGGGTAGCTTTCCGCTTTCGAGGTATAAAACTGTTTAGAAGTTTAAAAACTCCAGAAAAGTTTAATTTGCAGCCGTTTTCGAAAGCAAAATGACTCAACTCCTGCCGCTCCCATTGTTGGCATGACTCGTTTTATAATCTTTGGGTACTATAGCTTGGTCGAGGAAGGATATGCAAAATGTGCTCATGAAGAGTGACAGCGAAAGGAGACAATACTTCCAATAAAACATGACATTTACGAGAGCGCCATTACTCTTTGACAAATTCAAGGTAACGTAAGTATATTACTACAGTGCTATCTTGAAATGAATATTTTCAACCAGTTTTATTGCGTCTGCAGTTGATGAAATAAATGCTAAATATTTGCTAGCGAGGCCGGCTAACTAGCTGGCTAACCAGCTAACTAGCATGGCTAACATCAGTTCATTTCCACTCTGACGTTGCTTCATAAAGCGAGGAAGAGCCGAGAAGTACTGCAGCCACTCATTGTCTGAGAAAGACATACTTCTACTGTTGTACTACGTTTGTTATTTCAATTCTGTTTGTTTGTTTTCATTTGCCAATGTACCTATCGAGTGTCATTACTGAAAGAAAGTTTATTTTTTCCCCTAAACATTTAAAAACTATACATTTTGATGCAGGCGATCGGCAGACACAGCCTTGCTGTAGTTTGATTTTAAAGAGGGTTCAAACGCAGCACAAATATGATACCTGTGGGAAATGGCAGCAAATCCAGCGAGAACTTAAGCATGGATCGATCCATTGATCGCCTGAGTTGCTTTTCTGCTCTTACGCTTTTGCCGCTAGTTCTCTCAGTGCAAGTGGGTTAGCCTGTGATTGGCATCAAAAACTGGCACCCTGTGTATGTCTGTGTGTGTGTTTGCTGCACCGCCTTGCCAGTCCACCAGTCTCAAGTACCAGCTGAGCACCCAAACTCCCAACCAAATAAACAGGCCCGCTCCATCAACGACGCTATGGGTGGATGCACGTGTGCATGAGTGCCTTAATTGTTATTTTTGTGGAAACACACACACACACACACACGCACACATGAACACACACACACACACACACATAGGGTACACCGAGGCCAACTATGTTTGGATTCAAGAGTAAAACAATGACACCCCTCCCCCACCCTCCCCTCCATGCAAATGCTCTTAAATGCAGACTTAATCTCGCCTTTTCTTCCATACCCAACAGTAAGAGGCACAATGAATGTGTGGGAGAGACATAGATACTGGTTGCCGACACACACACACACACACACATTTTTCAAGCCATTTTAGCTACAAGTTCCACAGAGGAATTATGGAGCTAATGATGCTAATTTGAATCCGTGGAAAAAAAACGTAAACACCTATCGCACAGATATCCAGCAATATGACTGCACCAGCAAAGCGGAAGTGTGATGTACTGTATAAAATAAAGACCCCGAAGGCACCATATGACTGACTCTGCCAGAGAAAGGCTGGTGATTGGTGGAGACCCTTTTTGGAAAAGTAGCCTGGTGTGACATCTAAACTAGCGATCAGATAGTGACAATTGCTTTCAACACAGCAGTGCATTTATTGGCCTCTCTTTTACACAAAGCCCAAATATTACAAATATGATTGCAATGAAATAAACTTATCTTAACTCTTTAATTCCCCAAGAAAAACCAATATGACTGCCTACCAATGACGTGTTTATACGTCATTTCCTTTTTTTTTTTTGCGTCGTAGAGTGCAGAAGGATCTGACGCAGCCTCTGACTCAGAGCCAGGCTAGTCTGCATTGTAAATCATTTAAAAATCTGTCCAGCAGGTGGAAAGGCGTGTAAGGGATGCCATGGGCAGGCTACCGAATCGCATCAGTGTCGTTGTGTTTGACCAACAAACAAATATGAACTCAAATACGAAACCAATATTTGATCACAAATGGCAGATTAATACATGGACCGTATCTAACCGAGCAGTTGTGACGGTGGTCCCTTTCTTATGCAAATGTTATACTGCCCCCCGGTGGTGTGCATACTTGAAGGACCAGCACGATGTCCATTGCAGTGAACCAATAAAATGTGGCAAAACTGTAGCTCTATTTAATTACACCACTACTGTATGTTTTTATAACGTGAAATTTTATAGAGTGCTTTCTAAGCGTTATATTGATGGATCCATCCGTTCCCCCGTGTTTATGAATGAAGGGAATGGGAACGAGTTGAAACCTCAAAAGCAGCCCAGCGTTGTTTGAAGGAGTCTTTCTGGAGCATCAGACAATACAAACTTAAGTTGTGTTGCTTGGCTTGCGGCATTTGCTGTCATTCACTTGCCTTTGCCTTTCCCGCCTCACACAGAATTGGTGGCGCATCCCACATTGTGTCGCCGCGGTTCTAGTTCTTTACCGCTACCCGGGGTATATTTACAGACGGTGCCTTTAATACCCCGTAATGATTATTTTTATTCGGGGTACTTGTACAGCCTGCTGGCTCCGAGTGGAACGACTCCCTATTGGCTCGCTGATTAGCTCCGCGGCGACAGTCACGCCCGCCCTCCGCCTCTGCCGCCGTTGCCGTTGCGACGCTCTCATGTGGACCTCCCTCCTGTTCTCTGTGTTTCTCTCCAGTTTGACCTGTAATTGATTGTTAACCCAAAGATTATAACTTCTTTTCGACAAGCTCATCCACGCGTCCGGGCATCAAAGCGCATTCTTAAAAATACAGTTGGAAAAGTTGCATACATTTCCCCAACATTGATTCATCTAAGAAAATATTTTTTTCGAGTAACTCCCAGGATGTATCAGTGATCACTTTTTGTCTGAAATTCCCATGAGTCGACTGGCTCAACTCTCGTTCTGAGCACATATCATTTCTCTCTATATCGATGAATAGCAGCCTTCTCATTAATTTGCTCTGTAATTGATGGTTAACCCAAAGATCAGAATGTAACAATCTCCATTTAGAGGAAAAATATATATAATCAGTCGCAGAAAATTGACACATTTTTACTGCAGCTTACTGAGTTCCCTAAAGTAATTGCAAAACTCTTCTGTTTCATTATATATTTTGCATATATTTAATATTATAGAGTGCTTGTTTCCTTCATAAAAAAATGTGACAAACATTTCTATTTTTGGGGGATGTTTCAGCATTGCCATTCGTTCGTTCGTTCGTTCATTCAACTGTTTTCAATTGCTGACGCGATCACGTGTTTCTTTTAGTCATTTATGTCCGTGTTCATCTCACACTTGCATGTCGGACAGCAACGGTAATGAGAGCTGATGCTGACATCAGATTACCGAGATGTATAAAATACATTGTGATATATCAATCTTTTGTCCCACCACCTAATGCATGCATGTACTTAATAACAAAACATGCAAATGTCACTGTTAGCCCATCGCCGAATCCCCGCTTGTGCGGTCAAAGTCGTGTTTATTGTTGCACTGCTCTGTAAAACGTTGACATTTGCAGTGGTGGGATCCAGCACACTGCACTCTTTAGATGGAAAAAAAAGGTCAGCATTCACTGAAGGGAGTATATGCCGTATCAAGTCCAAGCAAGAGAAGGTTTTGAAGGTTGCAAACCTCACCCCCCCCTTAACTGTTTTTTGGGGATGCTGTAATCGCCTCATCGTTGACCAGATTAGCTTCTGCTCCATATTGTGCGGCAGCGAGGAGCAGAGATGTCTGGAGGAGACGAGGGCTTGGAGGCAGGCCCTGATTTGCCACCACATCAAATTACCTTTTTATTATTATTTCCATCTGGACGTTTTCTATATTTGGTTGTTTGTCCTGACTTTGGGTGTTTATGGACACGCACAAGGCCACCTCTAACGTCACATGTTGGATTTCTTAAAAGCAGACGTAATACGGCGTCTTTCAAAATGCGCTTCGCAGGCCACAAGTGGTTGCCAAGTCGAATGAGTGACTCCTTCAAACTTTGCATGTAAAGTGAAAAACATTGAAGGTAACGTTGAACTCGAGCTTCGAGTGACACTTTTGATACTTTTCCTGTTCTGTATCATTCCTATCCTTTGCCTTTTTTGGTTCATCAACTGATACACTCAAAAGAGTCGGAAACAATAAAGTAAAAAAAAATACAGGCCAAGAGGCAAAAAAACCCCAAGACAGAGCAGCAGTGTTTTGGTGGTGGTGGAGGGGGTGATTCTGGATTTTGTGCTACATGAAATCATTCTTAAAATTATTGATAAATGATTTGCAAGATTTCATCGAGCATTAAAAAAAAAAAAAAACTGAGCAGTGTTGGTCAGCAATGTAGCGGCCGTGTTTTGCATCATTATTTGAAGACGGTAAAATCCTGCTCACACTTTATCGAATTCCCTTTTGTAAATAATTCCACGCATATGTTGGTCTACCCGGCGTCTAAAATGATGATAGAGTAATTTTAATCTATAAAAATATCAATATATATATATATATATTTAAAAATGTATTTATGGAGCCCCGGCACCCCCGCCCGCAGCACTTCTTCCCCTCCATCTCCTTCTGTCTCCGGCGCGCTCCGTGCAGAAATGATTTCCATTCCTGCTGAATTTAATGAGGTTCTGCTGAACTGAGGAAAAGGCGCGGAGAGTACATGCACACTCACACACACGCACACACACATGCAGCCACATATCTACTATAGTCAGATTTAACCCTGCCTTCCCTCTCTCTCCTAGTAATTCACTGAAGCTTGGCCACATTTTTGTGACTCCAAACAAATTGTGTTTTTTGGGGGGGTGGGGAGGCTTGTAATTTTTGTTGGTGGTTTCAATCTCAACCCGTGTAAAACAGACACACAAATATCACAAGCACAATCTCGATGGCGTTTTAGTGCCCGCACACACACACTCGCGCTGACGAGAAACACATTTGGGTTCGCCAAGCACGCTGCTTCATGGGCTCCTTGGGGCCCGGGCAGGGGTGGTCACCATGGTAACCCGCTACTCTGTTAAACGCTACCAAATGCTGCCTACCGGGTTTGGTGCTATTTGAAGTGGCTTTATGTATTGTATGGAGTCACACAGCCTCTAATTTTTTGCATCCCAATTTTGTTTAGTGTACAAACGATGTTATTATTCCCATAGAGAAAGCATAAAAAGTGTCGAAACAGGTGGCAGGTAGCTTTAGTTCCAGAACGGCAACTTATGTGGCGCACATGAAGGAGCATTTAGTCAAAATGTCGTAATTGCGGCAGCCGGCAGCCATTGTCACGCGCCACTTGAAACCCCTCCGTCAAGCTCGCGCAGGGAACAAAGGAGGGGCTGATTCCAGTGAGCTGCTTTCCAGCAACCAACGTGTGGAGTTTTGATTCTATGCTGCTAAAAATTTCAGCTAAGACTGTCAGTTAGGAGCATGAACTTCTGGTCGGCATCATGGGTAGACCCACAAGACGGTTGTCAACCTAGGACCTGCATCTTCCTATTGTTGCAAGGTTGCGGCCCATGTTCTCGAAGTTACAACAACAAAGGTTTTTTGGGTTGTTCTTGTTCGAAAAGAGCTTCCGAAAATACATGTACAGTGTGTGAGATTTTTAAACGCGGTTTCAAATGAGTTTGACATACCACCAAAAGCACATTGCTAGCTACGATGTCCGCTAGCAGAGTGCCGTATTTTCCGCACTATAAGGCGCACCTAAAAGCATTCAAATTTTTTCCCTTATAATTCAATGCGCCTTATATATGGTGTTACTGTCTCATATTCCTCATTGAGTTATTTCCCTGTTAGTATTTCTATGCCATCTAGTGGTGACTATTAGCAGGAACCAATTGTAACCTAAAAAGGTTGTGCCCAACACTAATTGACGTGCATTCAATAACACATACCCAAATAGTTTCTGAGCTCCGTGCAGCCATTATGAAACGAAGATAATACCAAAAGCATAGTTAGCTACTGACTAAATGCAGGAAGAAGGAGACGAGCAAGAATTTGAAGGATATTTAGCCCCTTGTGGATGTGAGCCCACAAGGTTTGTGTGCCTTTTCTTGAATGATTTGTCTTCATAATCTTTTTCCTTCATTTATTGCTTTGTATGTTTCATGTCCGTGTTTGTGACCAGTTCTCATGGCTTTGTTACAGTTGTGAAGGCTCTATAAATAAAGCCGTATTGTATGATATTATATTCCCTTTAGCGTAGCTCCATCTAGTGGATGCATAGCACAACCGCAGCCACTATCGTAGCTTCTATTCTATGCGCCTGATAATGCAGTGCGTCCTATATATGACGAAAGTTTTAAAATAGGCCACTCAGTGAAGGTGCGCCTTATAATCCGAAACACCTTGGAGTGCAGAAAAGATGGTAGCTACCCAGAGAACAAATGAGTAACATCTCCGGATGCAGTACTACTCAGTACAGGCCTGAAAATAATGTGAATACAAATACATGTCTTTTTTTTTTAAACGAACTGGCCGGGATCCACTCAAAATGGTTCCCAACCAACTAGCTAAGAACTTGCTTGAAGAGCTAACACACAAGAGATTTTGTCTGATTGCTATACAATGTGAACTATTTGACAAACAAGTGTTGCTAAGGTCACGAATAATTGGATTTCTCGCCACAAAGATGATAAGATTGTGACGTCGCTCATCACGAGTTTGGCTTGAGAAGAGGCAGAGTCACTTGCAGCAACAGCTGGCATGCTTTTATTCCAAAGGTTTGACTTTAGCAAAGGTCCGTGGTGATTTGCAAATATCCCCTCCGCATAACCTGCTTCTCTGGTGGGACCAGAAAGAGGAAAGTTTCCTCTTTTGGTTAAGTTGCGCAAGCGTAACCGTGGCAAGTACACTGCACAATTGTTCTCTGTCTGTGACGCAACAGCTCTCGAGCTTTAACATGTATGTTCTGTGTTAATATGGATCTCGGAGCTGTCCATTGGCGGTAAATCGTCAGCCATTTTTTTCCTTTTGTACGATCTAACCTTTTTCGGGTTGTTTTTGTTATTTTCAAGGCTTCTTCAAAAGTTAACTTGTGTCTGATTTCTACAAAAATGAGAACTACATGTGCGGATGATGCAAATTTGTGCATTTTGTTTATTTGTTGTTGTTGTTGTTGCTTGTGGCTGGAGCATGGCTGCGAAGTTTTCCGACTGGCGATAACATGCAAGAACTCCGCCGCTTTGCTTTGAAGTCACCAATTTTGGGTCTTTGCGCCATGTCGAGTGCTTCTTTTCAAAGCGAGCATGTGCGCTCCAGATTTTGGTGAACACTTTCATGCACCAAAAATGAAAAGCGATAACATGATAATCTGTCCACTGTAGTGACCGCTGTCCCGAAAGGGTTAATTTGCACACAAAAAAAACCCCTCTGTGGACGAGATATGACACAGTAATATTTTTGTCACTACGAGTGGACAAAGCCCAGCAGCAGTTTGATGACTTGCCCAAAAAAGTGAAGTCAACCAAAACGGGTGACTTCACTTTTTTTTTGGTGCCATTTTCGGGTTATTGAAAGAGGTTAAGTTTATCAGCGATACCAGTTAGATAAGCAGAATATTTCCGTTAGACCATTCCCATTCCTCCACCATTCATCATCACCAAAGCAACCGCTCTCACTCGCTCTCATTCCTTTTATCAGGCCCCTCCCCCTCTCTTCGGGTCTTGGGCAAACCAGTCGGCACTCAATAATCTGTTAAATAGCATTGATCACCACCGTTTAGTTTCCTGGCCGGCTACTTAGGTTGTAAAGCTGATCAATGCACGTGAATGGGAGCCACCGAGATGGCGGATTGACTGCTGGGGCGTGCGCTGCAATCAAATCGTTTGTCTTCATTTGCTCCTCAATTATTCGCCGTAATGACCGCTGTCAAAAAACAGCCTCGCGCCGGCCCGCCCAGGCCCAAAAACGGTGACGAGAGACCACGCGAGAGGAAGTGGCCTCTCTCTCTTGTGTGTGTGTGTGTGTGTGTGTGTGTGTGTGTGTGTGTGTGTGTGTGTGTGTGTGTGTGCGTGTGTGTGCGTGTTTGTGCGTGTGCGTGTGTGTTGATAATGGTAGATGAAGTCTGACCCAGACTGGACTTCCTGTGTCAGAGAGCCCGCTTCCTAAAATCATCAATCACTTCTTGTGAGGCGTGAACGCGGCCCGTGTGTGCGTGCGTGTTGTTGGGGTGTTTTTTTTTTTAACCTTCTTTTTTATTTCTTGGCTTGTCTTTCATGTGCTTTTCTTATTGATGTCGCTCATTATCATTACGCATTCGCAAGCATGCTGGAGTCATCAGTGAGTAAATGTTGTACACTTCACGTTTTCTTTCAGCCCCCTGTTGGCCTTTAGAACTCCAGACATTGTATGTTTGCCGCTTTCGAGAGCCTCATTGTCAGATGTGAAGTCACGCACGTCACGCAGGAAAATATGGAATTTATGATGAGGATTTTTT